>JAKSZU010000003.1:197246223-197873723 GCA_026018925.1 Tupaia tana
TAATTTAGCATGTTTTTCTATTAGATTGTTAGGAAAAAGGCATTGCCTGATAGCAGTGAAGATCGAGATACAAAAGAAGCTCTCAAGGAGTTTGATTTCTTGGTTACATCAGAGGAAGGAGACAATGAATCTAGAAGCGCAGGCGATGGAACTGACTGGGGTAAGGAAGCATTCTGGATTCAATCAGAGATGTTAATTAAATAAAAGAAATTAATATTTTATCAGCAGAGCAACTATAATGTTGAAATGCTAGGTGCTATGAACTTTTTCTTACTCTCACCTTTTATCCTGTGTGTGTGTGTGTGTGTGTGTGTGAAAGGTTGTATTCCTGTTACCTCACTTTTTTTCCCTAATATAAGCAAAACATTATGAAAATAACTTAAATTAATAAACGTAATCTCTGTTTTCTGTTTAGACAATAGAAGTTGCAAATCTAGATTTTGTGGACATCAAGTGTGAGACCATAATAGAAGATGTTATAGAGCTCATCTCTGTTACCTTCTGTGCAAAAAAAATGTTAGAGAATTGTAGTCATTTATTCTAGTTTAGGTTTTGACAGTTTGTACAATGCATAGTTTTTGTTTTTTATTATTGCCAGAGGGCACATAGGTTCCCCAGAAGGAGAGAGAGAGAATCCTGCAATGAATGGGGCGTGGTCCCACTGCAATCCTTTTTCTTCTGTTAGTCCATCTAATGAGGTTTTTGGGCACACACATGCACCTGACATGTTTTTCAAGTCACTGGGCTTACAGGATTCAAATCTTGGTCAGCCAGGTGGTATCTGACTCCTGGCCTAGCCATTGTGCTGTGGGCAGGCCATATTTTTTTTTTTTTTTTAGAGGGAGGTCGGGGAGGGTTTTTTAGATTATTCTAAATGAATCTGATACTTCAGTCACAAGTTAATGTAAGTACCATGGAGAAGTTTTCAGCATAGCTCATTCTAATACTTTGGAAATGCATTGTCACTGTCAATAAAGTAGGGTTGTGATAAAATTTTCAAAAGTAATCAAACTATTAATTTTTCCTTGGGCTTTTTTTGGGGTCCGACTTAAGATATGTTAAACTTTTTTTTAAATTATTTTATTTAACTTTATTTATTATTTATTCATTTGTTTATTTAAATTTGGCCAGAGAGTGAGAGAGAGAGAGAGAAAGAAAGTGAGAAAGCAAGCCGCCAGGTCCAGGACTCAAACCACGGTCGGCCATGTGGGAATCCAGCGCCTTTAACCACCATGCCACCCGCCGGCCCCAAGACGTGTTAAACTTTAATAAAATAAAACTCTGAATTCTAGTTCTGCTATAACCTTATAACTTCCTACTTTCAGGTTTTTTTAACCATTAAGCAACATTTTAAGGATATTTCGTCTTGTTTTTGGAGTTGTGTTTTATACTGTGCCCTATATATTTTATATAAAACAAGACTGCACAATTACCTCATGGAGGATTTAAGGCTCTGGCTTTCCAAAAAACTAAGTATACTGGGAAAAAGTAATGACAGAATCTTTCTGTTCAGCTATTCTGACATATTAATTATTGGTCTCCTGTCTTTAATCACCAGATCTAGGGACCAGCAGTTAGCGTAATGGCTATGTCACTGGACTCCTATGTGGTCGACCGCGGTTCAATTCGCGGACCCAGTGGCTTAAACTCACGCTGGACGCGTGTGCGTGTGTGCCCAAGATCCTGAGAAGAGAATGGAGGAGAAGGGATTGTGGCATGGCCATCCCCCCTGCGGGGTGATTTCTTCTTTCTGTCTCTCTGTCTCTGTCTTCCTGGCGAGCGCACGCGCCCTACAGCAGAAACCTCTCCAAAAAAAAAAAAAAAAAAATCACCACATTACATTAAGACTCATTTAGAAAGGATTAGGGCATTTTTTGCTTCTTTGAGGTAAAAGTAATAAATGTTTTTCCCTTTTTTGAAGTACAGAGCATCTTTTGCATTTTTAGGTATATGACTTTATAGTTTCCACACATTCAGGGATGGATATGACTAAATCTTTTACAGGCTTATTAAATAATCAATGAAAGTGGAACTTACTCATGTGTTAATTTACTAAACATTTTGACAAATGGTTCTCTTATATTTAACCTGTTTTAAAATTATACATTATTTAGCATTCTTTAGCTTTTAGCTGAGAAATTTTTGCTACATTTTTCTGCCACCAAGAAGTTAAAGTCCTATGTACAAGGAATAAGATACTGTATCCTATAATTTGATAAACTGATTTACTTTACCAAAAGATTGTGCTTTGGCATAGGAGAAAGGTAAGGAGCAAATTCATGGAAGGTTAAATTATTTTCATTACTCTATTTTGAATTAGTTTATAATTCAAGACGCATTTGGTTTTGCATCTGAGAAAACTTGTTTGCAAGTTTCTAATAGCTCTCAGTGGAAATTTAGAATGTATTGATTTGCAAATTGGTAAATTCATTT
This sequence comes from Tupaia tana, assembly GCA_026018925.1. Taxonomy (NCBI): domain Eukaryota; kingdom Metazoa; phylum Chordata; class Mammalia; order Scandentia; family Tupaiidae; genus Tupaia; species Tupaia tana. The sequence continues at coordinate 197,248,657 of JAKSZU010000003.1, forward strand.
AGTTGATTAAATACAAATTCATAGCATTGTAATTGTGGCTATATAGAGATCTTAGTTAAAATATACTAAAGTATTGATGAGAATAATTGGAACTTTAACATTAAAATTTCTAATTTTTGTTAAATTTAAATAATGTATTGATCTTTTTGTCAATCTTTGAGAATTTTAGCTAAGACAAATAACACTGGACAATACTATGAACAAATCTTGTTTTAAAAAAGTTTGTTGTTGGGAACCAGCAGTTAGTGTAATGGCTATGTTGCTGGACTCCCACGTAGTTGACCGTGGTTCGCGTCCCAGACCTGGTGGCTTAGAACTCAGCCGGGCGCATGTGCGTGCGCGCCCAAGATCCCGAGAGGAGAATGGAGGAGAAGGGATTGCGGCGTGACCATCCCCCCTGGGGAGTGATTTCTCGCTTTCTGTCTCTCTGTCTCTGTCTGGCGAGCGCACGCGCCCTATAGCGAAAACCTCTCCCAAAAAAAAAAAAAAAAAAAAGTTTGTTGTTGGATATTGGTAGACATATGGTACATGTTGGAATTATTTTTTTTACTAAAAATTTTTCACTTTAATTCAAGCTGCTACTTTATTTTTATTTATTTTTAATTTTTTTCTTTCATTTATTTATTTTTACATTTTTCCACAAACATTTACTTTACATAGCAAAAAATTTTAGCTCATACTCCATAATTCTTGACAGTTTACAACTTTCAAAATTTCAAAATACTGAATTTTAAAGATAATGTTCAAAATATGTCTTATAATTTTGTATAATTTTATAACTCTATAACAACAGAAGCAGTATGGTTTCATATATATATATATTTTAGAGTGCAGAAATCAGTATATATTAAGTGGGAACATATAATGCCTCTCCTTCATAGCATGGCTTGCTTCACTCAGCAGTAAGTCTTCCATATTCATCCACTTCCTTTCAAAAGCCAGGGTTTTGTTGTTTTTTTATGGATGAATAGTATTCCATTGAGTATATGTTCCACAGTTTTTCTAACCATTCATCAGTTCGTGGGCATTTAGGTTGTTTCCATGACTTAGCAATCGTGAAAAGTGCCGCAATAAACATCGATGTGCAAGCACTTTTTCGATTAAGTATTCTTCTGTCCTTCGGGTAGATACCAAGGAGTGGGATTGCTGGATCATATGGTAGTTCTATTTGTAGATTTTGGAGGAATCTCCAAATTGTTCTCCACAGTGGTTGGACCAATTTACAATCCCACCAGCAGTGTAAGAGAGTTCCCTTTTCACCACACCCCCTCCAGCACTTATCATTTTTTGTTTTTTTAATCTTAGACATTCTGACTGGGGTTAGGTGATATCTCATTGTTGTTTTGATCTGCATTTCTCTTACAATGAGGGATGTTGAGCATTTTTTCATATGCCTTTTAGCTATTCGTATGTCATCTTTAGAGAGTGGTTTTTTCAACTCATTCTCTCATCTTTTAATAGGATTGATTGTCTTTTTCCGGAACAGCTGCTTGAGTTCCTTGTGAATTCTGGTTATCAGTCCCTTGTCTGATGCATAGTTTACAAAAATATTTTCCCATTCTGAGGGCTGTCTGTTCACACTAATCACTGTGTCTTTTGCCATGCAGAAACTTCTTAGTCTGATGTAATCCCACTTGTCTATTTTAGGGATCATAGACTGTATATTGGGAGTCTTATTTAAGAAGTTTTTCCCTACCCCAATATCTCCCAGATTTTCCCCAGTATTTTCCAGGAGCAGTTTTATAGTTTGAGGTCTTAGATTTAGATCTTTGATCCACCTTGACTTTATTTTTGTCAGAGGTGAGAGATAGGGGTTCAGATTCATATTTCTGCGAGTGGAGATCCAGTTTTGCCAGCACCATTTGCTGAAGAGGTTTTCCTTTTCCCACTGAATTGACTGGTACCCCTTGTCAAAAATCAGTTGGCTGTATGATTGAGCATTCATTTCTGGGGACTCTATTCTGTTCCATTGGTCCACCTGTCTGTTCCTGTGCCAGTACCATGCTCTTTTGATTACCACAGCTTTGTAGTATATTTTTGGGTCAGGGAGTGAGATGCTGCCCACTCCACTCTTCTTATGCAGAACTGCTTTGGCAATACGGGGTCTTTTATGATTCCAGACAAACTTTATGATTGTCTTTCCTAGATCTGTGAAGAATGTGTCTGGTACTTTGATTGGCATTGCATTAAATAGGTAGATTAATTTGGGTAAAATTTCCATTTTGATTATATTAATTCTTCCAATCCAGGAACATGGGATGTCCTTCCACTTTTTTGTGCCATTTTTAATTTCTTTTTTTATCTTCTCATAGTTTTCCTTGTGGAGGTCTTTAACTTCTTTAGTTAGATTTATCCCTAAGTATCTTAAACTTTTTGTGGCTATGGTAAATGGAACAACTTTTTTCAGTTCTATCTCAGTCTGCCTGTTGTTCGTATACAGAAATGCTATAGATTTCTGGATATTAATTTTGTAACCTGCAACGTTACTGTATTCATGTATTACTTCCAGAAATTTTTTTATGGAAACCATTGGGTCTTCTATGTATACAATCATGTCATCTGCAAATAGAGAGAGTTTCACTTCTTCTTTTCCTATTTGAATGCCTTTTATTTTTTCCTCTTTTCTGATTGCAATGGCCAAGACTTCCAGTACTATATTGAAGAGGAGTGGAGAAAGTGGACATCCTTGTCTTGTACCCGTTTTTAGTGGAAAAGCTTTCAGCTTTTCTCCATTGAGGATGATGTTCACTATGGGTTTTTCATAGATAGCTTTTATTGTGTTGAGAAATGACCCTCCTATGCCAATTTTGCTGAGAGTCTTCATCATGAAGGGATGTTGTATCTTATCAAATGCGTTTTCTGCATCAATTGATATGACCATATGGTTTTTATCTTTCTTCCTATTAATATGGTGTATTACATTTATGGTTTTGTGTATGTTGAACCAACCTTGCATTCCTGGGATAAAGCCTACCTGATCGTGATGTATAATCTTTTTTATAAGTTGTTGTATACGATTTGCTAGTACCTTATTGAGAATCTTCGTGTCTATATTCATCAGGGATATGGGTCTATAGTTTTCCTTCCTTGTCCTGTCCTTATCTGTTTTAAGGATAAGGGTGATAGAGGCTTCATAGAATGAATTAGGGAGAGATTCACCCTTTTGGATATTTAGAAATAACTTGAGTAGAATGGGGGTTAACTCTTCTTTGAAAGTTTTGTAGAATTCAGAGGCTTTTCTTTGTTGGGAGGTTATTTATAACTGATTTGATCTCCTGGCTTGTTATGGACCTATTCAGACTTTCTATATCCCCCTGGCTCAATCTAGGTAGATTATACATGTCCAGGAATTTGTCCATCTCATCCCAATTATCTTGTTTCTTGGCATACAGATGTTCATAGTACCCTCTAATAATGTTTTATGTCTGTTGTTATTTTGCCTGCTTCATTGCAGATCTGATTCACCTGGTTATTTTCTCTCTTCTTCTTAATAAGTCTCGCTAGTGGAGTATCAATTTTGTTTCTTTTCAAAGAACCAGCTTTTACTTTCATTTATTTTCTGTATAGTGAAGCTGCTACTTTAAATATAGATTGCAGTATTCCTTCAAGAACTAAATGTGTTATTGAATGATATATTAGTTAAAATGTAAACTTTAGTGATTTGGTATAGAATAAGTTTTAAAAATTAGATCTGTATATGAAAAATAAATATTGGTAAGGGCGTTTTGGTTCTCAGTTAAATGTATGGCTATTTTGATTATACATATAACTGTTACACAAATATTCTGAGTTTATATTTAAACTTATGGAACTGGCTCTGTAGCTTATTACTTAAGGGAGTCAGATCCCATATGGCCTAACATAGTTTGAATCACAGCCCTGGCAGCTTGGAAAACATGCCAGGTATATGTGCATGCTTGCCCCAAATCTCAGTAGCGCGGAGAAACGGAGAAGGGATTGCAGCAAGACCATGCCTTGTACAGGAGGATGGGAGGTGGGGAGGGTGGTGGGTGGTGACTTTGGGACAGTTCTTCTGCTTTGGGACAGTTCTTCCCCCCAACTCTGGTGATTGCTTGTGCCCTCTGGCAATTAAATTTTTTTTAATGAAGATACTTAGGATGAAACTTGAGGTTTGTGTTGCTTTCTACCCATTGAAACTAAAGAACATTTGATAGATTGTTTCAGTAGGCCCTTTTGGCCTAATATTTGTGCAAATATTTATTTTTTGAGATAGTGTAATGTTGCTGATTATTTTGATATTATTTCACGTTTATCTTTATAAAAACTTCCACTGAGTTGTCTTAAAAGATGAACCATAGTTTCTTATTTGAATAGGTGTTATTTAGTATTTTGTCATAAAGGTCAACATGACACAAAATTATTTCATAGAATTGTGTATTATGTAAATGTGAATACCCCATATTAGAAACTTTTCATCTAATTTTATGTAACAAGCTACTTTAAATAATACATTTTAATATGCTTTCATGAATTAGAACACAGATTGTAAAATTAGAACACAGACAATACTTCTGTCCAAATGTTAGTGTATTTTATTTTAAAATCAGGAATGTTTTTAACATTTTAGTTACAAACACTAAAAATACTAATTTAACCCTAATTTTTTGTATATTTCTTCTCTGAAGGAAATATAAAAGAATTCTAAAGCCAAAAGGAAAAAAATATGATACTTTTTCCTTCTCTCATTCGTGTTAAAATTTTTGTTCAAATTTTCCTCCTTCATACTTCCTTGGTCATTATATAGTGACTGATAAGAAGACTGTCTTGGGTAAGTTCAAGGAAAAGGTTGCCTAATATTTTTAATAAGCAAAAACAGATTTTTTGTGTCCTTTTTTTTCCCACCTGAAACAACTACACAAAGAAAATAATTTGTGATTGCCTCAAGGAAAGAAAAGTTCTCTGTAAATTGTGAACATTTTTCAGCAGTGCAGTGTCTGTAATAGATAATATTCTGCTGATTTTTCTGATAGACCTCAGTTCCCCTCACTTATCAGAAACCTTTATAATGTTGGTGGCATTTTTTGATTCTTTTAATGACATTTCCTGTTGTGTGTTAGGAAAGTTACTAGCATATTCTTTGCTTTATTGGCACTTTCCACGAGAGGAGGAAATTGACTGTACTTCTGCCAGTTGGTAGGTTCCTTTCCCTTAGAATCATTAAAAAAATTTTTTTCTGGTGCAGTGATATTTGCAGTAGTAGCTTTTAACCATAGCACACAGTAGATATTTCATCTGCCTTTACTTTTTCTTAAATTCTATACATTTGTCATTAATGTAGTTACCTCTTTAAGATCATATCTTCAGGGACTGTTGTGTCAACAGTGCCACTCCTTTTCCTCTTTTTCTGGCAAATGCTTGACGTATTAATATGACAATTTAATCATCAAAGAATACAGTGCCTTTCTTGTGACTGACTATTCTTTCAGGAGTACAAAGTTTGGAAATCAAGAGGAAGTTACAGTAAAACAGATTGCCTATCTTACTCCCTTCAGAGCTGATACAAGGGGACTTCATACCAAGTTACTCAGATACATTAGGCAACCATTCCACCAAGAGAGCAAGATCCCACTGTGCTGAGTTCTTTTTCCAAGGAATCATACATTCTCATAGATCCCAGTTGGCCCTCTTCATTGCTATTCTTATTGCAGGGATAATTCTGCTTAGTTTTTCTCCAAGGAAAGCTGCACTGTCCCTTATATAACTTCCTTATTTTAATATGTGAGTCGTGGTCCCAGTGTATTATGTGATCCTTGTGTGTGCATTTTAACCTAATTGGTGAAAACAAGTGATTGTTCTCCCACCTGAGTTGTCGCACCCTTTAGTAGTATACTAGATCTGTTAATGAGTACCAGGGAATAGAATCTTTCAGCTGACTGGAGTCTGGCCTTGTGTGTTTTAGGAATTTTAGAATTCAGATTCAAAGCATCGGATGTTTAATGAATGTTTAGTTGAATGGATGTGTAAAGCATTGCAAATGTTCCATGGCTCTTTGACACCACCCTCTCAGAAAAGAGTCAACATGCATATACTAACAATCTGGCAAATAGATTTTACAAATCTTCCATTATTGTTTTGAGTCTAGGAAGATTATGATAAGGCTAAATTTTTACTTCAAAAAATAATGCCATTCCAGGATTCCAAAGCCAATCAGTTTAATTTATTATTATTTTAAAAAATAATTATTTGGGAACCAGCAGTTAGCGTAATGGTTATGTCGCTGGACTCCCACATAGTCGACTGTGGTTTGTGTCCCGGACCCGGTGGCTTAAAACTCACGCCAGGCGCGTGTGCTTGCGTGCCCAAGATCCTGAGAGGAGAATGGAGGAGAAGGGATTACAGCGTGACCATCCCCCCGGGGGGTGATTTCTTGCTTTCTGTCTCTATATCTCTCTCTGTCTGTCTGGCAAGCACACGCGCCCTATAGCGAAAAAACTCTCCCCCCCCCAAAAAATTATTTATTTAATTCCATCTGTTAGTATTATTTTTAGATCTGACCAGATAGAGACAGAGAGAGAGAGAGAAAGGGAAAGCAAGAAAGTAAGCTGCCAGGTCCAGGACTCGAATCGCGATCAGCCGTGTGGGAATCCGTTGCCTTTAATCACCATGCCACTTGCCAGCCTCTTAATTTATTATTACTAACTGATTGGTGAAAATGAACATTTTATTGAGAGATTTTTGCTATAGGGTGCCTGTGCTTGCCAGAGAGATAGACAGAGAGACAAAGATACAAAAAGCGAGAAATCACCCCCCAGGGGAGATGACTACACTACAATCCCTTCTCTATTCTCCTCTCAGGATTTTGGAAACACAATCACATGCACCTGGCATGAGTTTCAACCTGCTGGGTCCAGGGCTTGAACCAAGGTCAACCATGTGGGAGTCCAGTGACATAACCATTATGCCATCTGTTGGTTTCCAAAATTAACATTTTTATTGTTACATCTTTCTAGAAAAATAAAGCCTTCCTACTATTGATAGATTATAGTTAGTTACTTTTCTTTTTTTTATACGATTTTTTGCTATTAAAATGCATACATCCACCAGAGAGAGAGACAGAGAAAGTGAGAAATTAATCCCCCCTCCTAGGGGGAATGGCCACACCACAGTCGCTTCACCTCCATTCTTTGAATTTTGGGCATGCATGCACATACATCTGGCGTGTTTTTCAAGCCACAGCATCTGGGACTTGAATCATGTAGTCAACGGTGATTCACTCACCTTCACATCTGTGTCACCTCTTGGTCCAAAATTTTTTAGTTTTTAAAAATTGTTTTTAATAGTGTTTATTCAATGACCAATTAATAATTTTTAAAGTTGAATTCAAACTGTAGTTTAAAAATAGATTTCTGGTTCTTTTCAGTTTATTCCAGTCATTCACATGCATCGGCAGGGGAGAGGAGAGAAAGAGAGAAAGAGAAAGCAATCCCCAATGGGGCTTGGTCATGTTGCAGTCTTTTTTCTTCCATTTTTTCATCCCATCATGATTTGGGGCATTCATGCACATAAAACCCAGTGGTCTTTTTTTTTTTTTTTTTTTTTTTTTTTAAGACATCAGGGCTGGGATTTGAACTGTCTTACCCATGTAGTATTTGGTTTCCTATGCACAGTGTTTAACTGCTGTGCTATGGCGTCAGAACACTATCGGTGCCAGACCGATCTAGTGTTTTTTATGTGCCTGGTCTTCTAGTTGAAGATTCATACTCCTGCAGTACTTAGAAGAGTACTAAGAGAATATAGACAATAGGCAGTAGACATAATAAAAGATATGTCAGAAGGTGATAAACGCTATAGAAAATAGAAAAAGTAGAATAGGGTAAGGGAGATAAGGATAGCTGAGGTCGAGGTGGTGTGGAGAGGGCAGGTTACAATGTGAAATGGGATGGCCATTGCAAGCACAGCTGAGAGGGGTGCGTTGAAACAGAAGACTTGAAGACCAGGGAATTGACCATGTGGTATCTGGGGATGGAATGTTTAGGAAGAAGGTCAGAGCAAATGTCCTAAGATAGCAGCAGCTCTGACATCTCGATGATGTGAAGGAAGCCAGAGCAGCTGGGCCAGTGATTCTAGGGAGAATATAGTGAGAAATAACCGGAATGTGTTGAATCATGTAGACCACTGAAGAGATGCAGAGCCATGGGAGGGTTTTGAGCAGAAGGGTGACGTAATTTGACTTTTACTTTAAAACATCACTCTGGCTGCTGTGTTGAGAATAGACCTGGCAACCAGGGTTTATAATAGACTTGCAGGGGACCAATTATTGTAGTAATCCCAATAAGAGATTATAATATTTAGAGACGTAGTACATGTGCTGAGAAGTCAGATTCTGGATATGTGTTTTGTTTTTTAATTTAACAAAGGGCATTTGCGCTTGCCAGAGAGAGATGAGTGGAGTAGCAAAAAAGCATCCCCTTCCTCTCAAGGGGAATGGTCACCTTTCTCTTCCATTTCTCCCTCCTTTCAGGATTTTGGGCATGAAAACACACGTTCCCAGCATGTTGAACGTGTGGGATCCAGCTGCCTTAGTCACCAGGCCATGGGCCGGCCCCTGGATGGGTTTTGAATGTAGAGAAAACCGTATTTCTTGAAATATTTGTTGTGGGGTAGGAAAGAAAGATTTTTTTTGTCTGAGCAGATGGAAGTATGAAGTTGCCACTTAATGAGGTAGGGAACTTGCTGGATGAAACAGATTGGATGTGGAGGGAGATTAGCAATTTACTTGTTTAGTCTGAGATTAGATTTTCTAATAAAATATAGAGTGAGCAGTCGGATATACAAGTCTTGGGTTCAAGCTGTAGTGCCAAGATTACATGTAACATTATATATAATACATAAATTATTTTATAGTAAATAAAGTATGTATTGTAACATTGTTACTCTTTAAATTTTCTTTTTCTGAAATTGATTATATAATTTTTTTTCTACTGGAAGCTCAGTTTCCTGTTTCAAGAATTTACAAGCTAACACATCTCTTAAATTGTTATAAATTTTGAATAGTTTGGTTAGTAAGTTTTACAAATAAATTCTGTATGTAACTTTTAAAATAAAAATTTTAATTTGCTGGTTAATACATGTCAAAAATATGAAACTTTTAAACTGAAAGATCATTATATACTGTTTTATGTAATTTGTTAATAATCTTACCATGTAAATAGTGCAGTTTTTTGGTGTATCAATTCCAATAGAAATGAGGTGAAAATGACAGGTTCTTGAGTCTAAACTATCTGGGCTTAGTTTACTAAAAATCACTAGAATCTTCCAGTTTTTTTTTTTTTTTCCTGTCTCTTTCAAGAGAAATGTATTATTAGTATTACCTAGAAAGAGAATTGATCATTGTCTCTTAGCTATTCTGTGTGACTTAATGTATCTAATGAATAAACAATGACTCTTTTGTGAGTGATACTATGAAGAAGATGATTGTTATATCATTCAGACATGTTGATTTACAGTGTTCAATATTTTATTGAAAAAGGCTATTTCATTTGTTTCACTCTTGTTTAGAAAAGGAAGACCAGTGTCTCATGCCTGAAGCCTGGAATGTGGACCAGGGAGTAATTACCAAACTCAAGGAACAATACAAAAAGGAGAGAAAGGGGAAAAAGGGGGTGAAGAGTAAGTGGAAAACATTGTATCTGTAAATCATAAATCTTGCCTCTTTCACATTCCCTAATTTTTTTTCAATGTTTTCCTAAAACTACTTACTCTTTTTCATTTCTGCTCCTGACCTCTTTCCCTTTCACCTGTTCTCAGGGGTTGAAATTAAATGGTTAGCTATTTGATTATGAACTTAAAAAATGTGATTATGGAATCATAATGTATCTTAGTAATAAATCCAGAGCTTCATGAGAATGTCAGACTATGGATTAATAGTGAGGATTTGATTTTTGAAATAGCTGCTTAATAACAACAGTTTTTTTCAGTGACAATTTATAAATCTCATCTGGCATGACTCTCTGGTGACTTACCAAAATTATTGCTTATAATTGTAGATCTTAGAGAAAGTTAATTTCTACCCCTGAATATTCTATGTTTTCATAACACACAATTCATTTGCTCTTATCACTATATGCTGTACAGGGCACAGAGTAATATATAACCTTTAAAAGGACTTATTTAAAATGTTTGGCCAATTTCATTTTTAATGTATTACCAATTACCTTTCTTTTGCTTTTTAGTAAAATGTGTACCACATCAAAACCAAAGCCAAATGAAATTTCTAGCCCTGTGAATCATATAACTTGCATTATGCAAATTATTAGGTTGTCAGAAAAGTCATGATGTATTTTGTACATCAAGACTTTTCTGACAACCTCATATTAACAAAGTTTAGTAATAGATCTAGTTAAGTAAAATGGAAATGCAAAAGCTTTCAAAGTGTTCCTGAAGATGGTCTTAAATTTTTTTTAAGAGAGCAAGGCTAAACTACCTCCTTATGCTTCCAGCCTCATTGACAGTATGAACTTGGAACTACCTTTTATGGCAAAAGCAGTCTGACTTTTTTGAAATATTACAGTGTAAAGTGAGATTAAACTCTAATCTTAGTGAGAAATGTATTTAAAACTTGCAGAAGACTGTAAGGATATACTTTTCTTTTTCTTTCTTTATAATGTTGCTAAAACTTATTAAAGACTAGTCATTCCTAGTAGGACATTCTTTTATAATCTGGTAGCTACTTAAAAGCATTTAAATCTTTATTTAAAATATCTTAGAATTTAAAAACGTTTAGCTTGAATCAATAAAAAATTAGTGGTCGTTATTGACGTCAGCAGATAATCATTACATATTAAGTGAGATAGGATGTCATTTAATGCATTCTTAATATAGATTAAATCAGAGCGAGAAATGTTAATATTAAAACATAAGAACATTTTGTACCTTTTATCTAAATATAATAATAAAATTAATAAGTAGTGTGAGATATTATTTGTTGTGGCTTTTTGGAGCCAGGACAAAACTAACTAAATTGAGAATTTGAGGAAAATTTAGATATTATAAATGAAAAAAAAATTCACATTCACTTGACATCGATACATTTCTTTAGGTTATTATGTTACAAAAATGAATGTCATGAAATGTAAATGATCTTTTGATTGGAAAGGTAGCCAAGACTTAGATGGAATCCACCTACTTTGATTCTGGTTTTCTTTTTTCTGATACTGGTTTTCAAATATCAAGGCTTCACTGTTGGATTTTAGTACTTAAGGTCTACTTAAGGTCTAAAGTGTAACCATTTGACTGGAATAATATTCCTACTAATAGAAGTGATTGGGCTTCCTGAATCTGAGTATGATCTGTGTTCAGGCTAATTGCACATTTTTTTTTTAAGGGCAGAAAAATGACTCTGTAGTCTTTCACTGAAGATAGAGGGACTATGCACTGAAGTTGAGTGCATAAAATAAGCTGGCAACAAGTGGAGACGTACAATAAAAAGAACGAAAATAAAGCTTTGAATTGATATATGCAGTATTTTATTTATAAACCACTATCAATGTGTTTTTAAATTGAACTGTTGCTCACTGGAAAACTTTGTCTTTTTAAAACATTAGTAGAAATGTTTCCAGTCAAATTGTGTATTTCAGTCATACCATCTTGAGTTATATTTCTAGGTATTAGTAAAAATTGCTTAAAAATAGTTGTATTCTTTGCTGGTATAGGAAAAAACCATAATGGACTATGGGTAAGATTTTCCCATTCTTAATTAAACTTGTAACAGGAAAAACTACCGAAGATCTGTTTCAGCCTCTATCCTATATAAAACAGTCAAAACAGGGATGTGGGAGAATGAAGAACCAAAGACCAGGTAAGTAATGAGCAGGACATGAGACTTCACCTTGGCACTATAGCTTCAGGGTGTAAGGCAGTGGATGCAGCTTAATTTAAACAAACAAACAGGGATTCGTTATTATTAAGTTCAGTACTCGGTAGGTTTGCAGTCCATGGTATCTGTCTGCATTTAGAGCAAGATACAATAAAGTAACGTACTTTTAAAAGTCCAGATTGGACTTGAACACTTTTTCATGCAAATATTCCTATTATTCCACTAGCTTAATTTAAAAAATATATGTAAAATATAAATTATTTTCAAGAATAATAAACTTTTAAAATAATGTTAAAAATTGAAAATAATTACCTATTAATCTAGTAGGATTTTTATAAAGGCATAAATGTTGACCAATATGAAAGAAGGTTTATGACAGCCTCTTGATGCGTTTGGATAATTCTCTTTCCTTTTCTTTTGTCCTCCCCTCCTTTTTTGGCTAGGGCCCAATAGGTCAAAACTACAAGATATGCTTGCTAATTTGAGAGATGTTGATGAACTTCCTTCATTGCAGCCGTCTGTGGGTTCACCTTCCAGACCCAGCAGCTCCAGGCTTCCTGAACACGAAATTAACAGGGCAGATGAAGGCAAGTATTTCAGACACTCTGGAGCACAAAACCCAGGACGTTCTTATTTTAGAGAAAATTTTATTATGCAAATGTTCAATCTACCTATTATCACTCCCACCTCCAAATGTAGGCTTTCTTACATTTAAGTGGGTTTGATTCTAGTTTTGATCTTTAAAACTTGGGGAAAATTATATATACTTCAAAACCAACTCTAAATTCTGATTCAGAATAACTGTAGCTCCACAGATGCCCATGCCATGGTAGATACCATAAACCTACCAACACAGAGAAAATTAAGAATACAAAATAGTAAAAGCAAATATTTAATCAGTTTATTATTAATAAATGAAAAAGAAAAAATCTGAAAATCTAGTCCCATTTTCTGTTTTTCCTTAGTTGCTTTCCATCCTTGTCAACGTGCATATAATTTTTATCTATTGTCATCATGTAGAATGCTATTTTGTTTTATTTACTTAACACAAACTTATACAATTAATACTCATAATTTTAAGATTGTATTGAGTTGTTGGAAAAGTCATGATGCATTTTTGCATAGACAAAAATACATTATGATTTTTCTGACAATCCAGTATATTACATTTAATCATGATGTGAAACCATTCTCTTTTAGATATTTAAGTTGTTGCTACTTTTTACACTATAGTCTTAGATATAAATACAGTTCTTTGTTATAAAAAATAAGTTCTAATTTATAAATGTATAAAATGCTTATATGTGGGAACCAGCAGTTAGTGTAATGGCTATGTCGCTGGACTCCCACGTAGTCAACTGCGGTTCGCGTCCCGGACCCGATGGCTTAAAACTCATGCCGGGCGCGTGTGCGTGCGTGCCCAAGATCCCAAGAGGAGAATGGAGGAGAAGGGATTGCGGCGTGGCCATCCCCCCTGGGGGGTGATTTCTCGCTTTCTGTCTCTCTGTCTCTCTCTGTCTGTCTGGCGAGCGCACGCACCCTATAACGAAAACCTCTCCAAAAAAAAAAAAAAAAATGCTTATATGTGAAAATTTCTAAGCGCTGAAATTCAGTATGATACTAAACTAATTTTGATCAATGCATTTTTTAAAGAATTATTTTTATTTAATTTTATTTATTCATTCGTTTTATTTATTTATTTTAATTTGACCAGAAAGACACACAGAGAGAGAGATAGAGAGAGCGAGAGAGAGAGAGAGAGAAAGTGAGAAAGCAAGCCACCAGGTCTGAGACTCGAGCCATGGTCAGCCATGTGGGAATCCAGCGCCCCTATCCACCACACCACTTGCCGGCCCCAATCAATGCATTTTTAAAAATAATTATGTTTAAAATTTTATTTATTGTTGTTGTTGTTATTTGATTTGACCCAAGAGAGACAGAGAGAAAGGGAAAATGAGAAAGCAAGCCGCCAAGTCTGGGACTTGAACTGCAGTCACCCATATGGAATTCCAGTGCTCCAAGCTCTGTGCTACCTGCTGGCCTGGATTAATGAATGTTTTTAAAAAGTTTTTTAAATTGCCTTGAATTTAAATACAGTACTCATTTGGACTGTATATAAGTGAAAAACTTCATATATAAAATTTTCAAATTATTATTTATGGAACAGAACAACCTAAGAAAAAGCTACAGAATCATTATATATATTTTTCTTGCTTTAAAAATTCTTACATTTTAGAGAACCATAAACTGATTGGACTTTGATGTATAGATTTTCATGGTAAGAAGTCATTTTTTAAGAAATATTTATTTTAATTTTATTAGTAATTATTTATTTCACTTTGCTATAGATCATGTGTAGTCACCAGAGAGAGAGACAGGGGACGAGGGGAGAATGAGAAAACAGGCCACTGAGTCCAGGACTTGAACCTCAATTGGCCATGTGGGAGTCCAGTGCCTTAATCACCACGCCACCTGCCGGCCTGGTTGGAATACTTTTTCAGTGACATTTTTGGCTATTACATGGTTAATTATTTGTTGTAGATCACATCTGGCTAATGAGTTAGTTAGTTTCCATCTTACTTTCTTAACTCAGAGTTTTAGCAGAGATTTCATCTTGGGTCAGTATAAATTATGCGGAACTTTGAAGATATGTTGTATTTACTAAGTGACAGCTGTACAAAACAGCTCACCATAGAAAGTTCCCTTGATAGAAAAAAAGTATTTAAAACTGAAGCATTGAATGTCTCTAACAGTACCAGTGGTCCTCAGCCTTCCCCCTCAGTGCTTGTTTTTCAGAAGTAGAAAAGACATTTAAGAAATCAGCAGATTCCGCAGTTTGAGTCCTTGACTTGGTGCTTGAAAAGCATGTTGGGCTCTTGCGTGCTTGTGCCTGAAATCCTGAGGGGAGAAGAGATTTCAGTGTGGCCATTTCACTTGGAGATTGGCTTCTCATTTCTTTGTCTCTCGCTCTCCAGGAAGTTAACACACCCTATAGCAAAAAATATAAAATAAATAAAAGGAATAAAGTGTATGTTTAATTGGATGGGACTGATATCTCTTGGTCTCCAGTCCAGTTTCAGAAATCTCTTCCATAGCTTGTGTGTGCTCTACACTTTTATCTTTATTTTAATAATGGAGAAGGCAGTATTGCACATGAGGCAACAGTTAAATAATGTTATAAAAGCTAACTGGAGCCAGTCACGTTTAGTTACCAGATAGAACTGTGACCCATAGTCCTCAATTGTAAATCACATTAAAGAGCAACCAATGACAGTATTGCCCGTCGTTGCTCTCTCGTCAGCCCTCCAGTCTGCTGGCTCACTGGGGTGTGAGGGGGTAGTTGCTGCTTGCCTTGTTTCCAGATTTTACTCAGCCATTTTAGAGGATTAGTGAAAATTGGCCTATACAACATATATGATCAATACCAGGAATCTTTTCTTCTTTTGAAGATTAATTTTATTTCACCCAAAGTTACTTGAAAATAGTAGGAATGAAAACAACACCGGGCCAAAAGACCTAGCTTCATAGTCTCGAGTCATTTGATTGAAATTTTGTCTTGAAAATTACTTTCTAACTTAAATGATCCCCACCATTTGTTAGTAAATGTTTGAACCTATCAGATGGTATATGGCGCTTTAGGTAAAACTCAGTTTTATTATTGTATAATGGTTTGATAATGTCTTAATATATGCTTTATGTAATCTATACTCTATTTTGCCCTGACAGGGATTTTAAATAGCATTCTTATCACTAATATTTTTAGAAGCAAGTAATTATTTTTTTTCCTTTATTTAGAAAATATCTATTATTAGATATGATTGCTTATAAAGTTGAAAAAATCTTGTATATTGTTTTCTAAATATACTATTAGTATAATTGACTTGCTTCTTTATGGAATGATTTGCTTCTTTAGCAGCTAAAATTTGAACTAATGGGGCCAGCAGATGGCATAGTGGTTATGTTGCTGGACTCCCACATGGTTGACCATGGTTTGAGTCCTGGACCCATTAGCTTGAAACTAATGCCAGCACATGTGCATGCGTGCCCAAGATCCCAGGAGGAGAATGGAGGAAAAGGGATTGCGGCATGGCCATCCTCCTGGGGGCTTTTTGTTTGAACTACTAAATTCATTTTAATTGATTCATAGATTTTTGTCACCAGTAAAGTAACTTTCTTTAGAAAACTACTCAAAAAGCATCTCTGGGTTGTGAGAATAATTTTTGCTTACAAAAAGTGACGTTTTATTATTGACTGAATTAAAATTTCTATTTTAATTTGGTATTTTGTTTGAAGTAGTTCTCCTAAGATAGTTGTTGAAAGAACTGGATTGGTACATTTAGTGTTAGAAAGTAAGGATATTTGTGGTCATCATAAAGTTGTGCATCATAAAGTAATGCTGATTTTTTTTTTTTTTTTTTTTTGTAAAGAGATTTTGGCTACAGGGCATGTGTGCTTGCTGGCAAGACAGAGAGAAAGTGAGAAATCAGCCCCCAAGGGAGATGGCCATGCCACAATCCCTTCTTCGTGTTCCTCTCAGGATCTTGGGCCTGCATGCACACATGCCCGGCATGTTTCAAGCCTCCAGATCTGGAACTCAAACCATGGTCAGCCATGTGGGAGTCCAACGCCTTAACCACTACACCACCTGCTGGCTCCAGTGCTAATGTCTTGAAGCATACTTAGCAAGTAATGAAAATGTTCAAATGGGGGCCAGTAGACTCGGTGGCTTGAAAATCACAACAAGTAAATGAATAAATAAATAAATACCTTAAAAAAAGAGAATGTGTTCAATCGTTCACCTTTATAATTTTTAAAAAATAAACGTGTAGAAATGAAATATAATATACCTACAAAAAATATTGAAAGCGTAAGTGTACAGCTCAGTGAATTCTCACAAAATTGAAATTATCGCCCACCCATGTCCCCACTGCCTGGGCTCTGGAAGTCCTGCTTGTGCTGCCTCCTTATCATTACCCCTTTCCTGACCCCCAAAGGTAGTCCTGGCTTTTCACTCCATGTGCTAATTTACTGCATATAGGCACATTTTGCAATTTTAACCATTTTTATTTTAAATTTTCTGTATTTTTCTAGGTTTTAGAATTAATTTAATTTTTAAAGAATTATTTTATTTAACTTTATTTATTTTACTTATTTACTTTTTAATTTGACCAGAGAGGGACAGAGTGAGAGACAATGAGAAAGAGGGGAAGTAAGAAAATAAGCCACCAGGTCTAGGACTTGAACTGCAGACCGCTACGTGGGAGTCCAGCGCCCTTAACCACCACGTCACCTGCCGGCCCTGAACTTATTTTGAATGAGACCAAAATGTTCAGAATCACTTGTTACATATGTTTAGTAAGTGGTAGAAATTATTTGGGTAATTAACTTGAAATACCAAAGGAGGAAAATTTACTTTCCCTTGATTGTACTGTTTTTTTTTTTTTGTTTGTTTGTTTTTTTTTTGTTTTGTTTTGCTTTGTTTTGTTTTATATATTGAAAAGGGACAGTGGATTATTAGATTTGTTTTATATTTTACTTTTCTAATTAGATGATACCTGTATCTGTGGTTAAGATATGATAAAAGTAGCCAATTCTTCATGACTTTCTGCTCACTGAATTTTGTCATGTTTAAAAGCATTGTAAAGTGATCAAATAAATAAATGCTTTTTAAAGAAGTTTTATACAAGGAAATGAGACTAACTGTTGAGTTTTTAGAGGTTTTGTTGTGTTTCCTTTGCATTCTCCTAGTGGAAGCACTGACGTTTCCTCCTTCTTCTGGGAAGTCGTTCATCATGGGAGCAGATGAAGCCCTTGAAAGTGAACTGGGACTTGGAGAATTAGCAGGCCTTACAGTGGCCAATGAAGCAGATTCACTGACTTACGATGTAAGTAGAAATATTATTTTTTATGTTTTTACTCAGTTTAAATCTACCTTTTAAGAAAAGGTAGATTTTCTAGAAGATGTTGGTAAAACCTGTCACAAATAGAGACCTTGGTTCAGTTTGTATTTGGTGTGTACATATGTGTATGTGTCCGTTTGTTTGTTTCTTTTAATTTTGCCAGATGGCACGGTGCTTGTCGGAAACAGGGTGTGAGGAATGAGAAAGCAGCCCCCGGGTGAATGATTATGCTACAACCCTTCTCTATTTCTCCCTCTTTTTGTGATTTTTAGGTGCACACACACATACCTGCCCAGTGTGTTTCTTAAGCTACCAGGTCTGGGACTCAAACTGCACAGTTGATTGTATGGGATCTAATTGCTTTAACTACCATACCAAGTTTATTTTCTCTAGTTTTTCTTTTGTAGAAAAGTAGCCTCAACTTTTAAAATAAATAACGTTTTTAAGAATTATTTATTTTATTTATTTATTGTTTTTAAATTTGGACCAGAGAAACGAGAGAGAGAAATAAGCCACCAGGTCCAGGATTCAAACCATGGTTGACCATGTGGGAGTCCAGCACCTTAACCACCATGCCCCCTGCTAGCCCCAGTAGTCTCAATTGTTATAGTAGTTCCTTGTATGATGTATTTTGTGTTCTCTTATTACCCTCGTTGTGGCGTGCCCCATCCAATTATTTTTTACAGATTTTTAAAAATGTCTGGGTTCTACATTTTAGTTTATATTAAGTATGACCTCTGAAACCAGACTGCTTGGGTTTGAATCCAGGCCCCTGCACTTACTAACAGGGTTTCTTGGATAAGTCACTTTTTCTTGACTGTCTAGTCTGTGGTGTGAGGATACTGTTAATTCCTGCATCATAGAGCTGTTAAAAGAATTGAATTAATGCAAGTAAAGTATTTTGAATAATGTTCAAAATAGTAGTTGTTGGTATTGTTGTGTAAGTGTGGCAATATGTTATGGTCTGTTATCAGAAGCGGCCCCACTCTTGCTTAAACCTAGTGTGATTGTTAGCCTTGGAGTGTGAAGTCGTAGATGGTACTAGTATAAAGTCAAATACCAGCTACACTTCAACTTTTCTGTTAGTTGAAAAGGAAAAAAAACAGTACATATTTTTGGGCCAGCAGGTGGTGTAGAGATTAAGGCAGCTGGATACCACATGACTGACTATGGATTTGAGTCCCAGACTTGGGAGACTTGAAAATCATGCCAGTGGTGTGTTTGCGTTCCCAAAATCCTGAGTGGAGAATGGAGAAGAACGGATTGTGGCATGGTTATGCCCACTAGGGGGTGATTTCTCAATTTCTCTCTTTCTCTGACTTCTGTGTCTCTCGAGTGTGCTCTCATGCCATGTAGCAAACGAAAAGTAAAACACGTTTTTTTCAGTTGTTGAGATGTAATTACTGGGAAGAATAAAAAACCTAACGAGAGGGGACTTCAAAAAGTTCATGGGAAAATGAAGTTTGATGCCAAAATTTTTGAAATCCATGTGTAGTCTTTTCCAGTACATTTTCTGTGAACTTTTTAAAGTTCATGGTGTGTGTTTTACTAGTGAAATGTATTTTTTCTTATGTATGATGATCTCTTCCATATTTGACATTTTCTGTTGGCAGTGTTTAAACTTTGTTTCCAGTTTGATAAAGAAAAAAAAAAGCTTAGCTTATTTTAGAAAGTATTAAAAATTTCAAGGGCATGATCATGTTCTAAAGTGTTTATAGATTTAAAGATAACTTAGTTTCTTACCCCAACTTGCACTTTTTATACTACAGTTTAGGTTGAATTGCTTAGTTTTATTATTTTCTTGTAGTTTTTGCTGTAAGACATTGTGCTCACCTGAGAGAGCGCGACAGAAATGAAAGTGAGAAATCACCCCTAGTGGGGCATAACCACACCATAGTTCCTTTTCCATTTTCCTCTCATTATTTTTGACACACACGTACACACACCTGGCATGGTTTTTCAAGCCAATGGGTCCTGGACCCCAACCATGTAGTTGACCATGTGGGATCCAGGGCTTTAACAACCATGCCATTTGCTGGCCTGACTTGGTTTCATTTTTTTAATGTCCCAGTAAAGGCCTATTTTACATTAATTAGTCAACTTTTTATATTGCATTTTGTTAACCGTTTTCTTATTACACCTTTCATATTTCCTCAAAGAAAACTGTAGTTGACATTAATAATTTTGCCTGTTGATTTGGTTATACACATTTAAAAATTACATTTGTTTTGAAAGTTGCAAAATGTGGTTTGATGACAAATCAGTAAGAATTACTGTTGAAATACTTCCCCCCCCCCATGTCAGATTAAATGACATAGATATCTTTGTTTTGTTTCTTTACTAGATAGCAAACAATAAAGATGCATTGAGGAAGACATGGAACCCTAAGTTTACGTTGAGAAGTCACTTTGATGGCATTCGAGCCCTTGCTTTTCACCCCATTGAGCCTGTTTTGATAACAGCATCAGAGGATCACACATTAAAAATGTGGAATTTGCAGAAAACAGCACCAGCCAAAAAGTGAGGATATTCTCCTTCATTTGAGTATTTTAATTAATAGTTTTTTTAGCAGAAAAAAAAGTATTTTATTATTTGCTATTAGATTTCCCAATTATCTCCTCTAGTTGGCTCTCCTTCATCATGGCACATAATTTAGGCTCTTTTCCCTTCATGTAATCTAGCATTAAGTTGGAAAACTGACATCAGGAAGAAATGGTATTATCGGTGATTTTCCCAGGGTTTGTGGATGCTGATTATAGTGCTAATACATATAGTGTTTTAAAATGACTGTCATTTTTGGGGAGTCCATTATCCACACCAAAGGTTTCTACTATCCTTGTAAACAGTTACAGGAATGTTAAAATCATCAAACCTCCAACCTCTTTTCTCCCACTGTTCACTGAGTTTGGACTATGGGGTGGAGGAGGAAAGGGCTGATTGGAAGGGGTGGAGGACCTCGTTTCAGTCTTGTCTTTTGGCTGTGAGCCTTT
Organism: Tupaia tana; assembly: GCA_026018925.1. Taxonomy (NCBI): domain Eukaryota; kingdom Metazoa; phylum Chordata; class Mammalia; order Scandentia; family Tupaiidae; genus Tupaia; species Tupaia tana. Next base: position 197,269,383 of record JAKSZU010000003.1, read on the forward strand.
AGGCACAATATATTCTATACCCACCAGTGTGTCTAGACTAAAAGGCATTGTTGCCATTACCTAAGGGCTAGCGCTTGCCTTAGCACTTTGGTTTCTGTCTAATCATGGGCACAAGTTAGTATAAACCCCTTTATCAAACCCTTAGCTAGACCTGATCACACTTGGTGGGATCCTTATTGGAGATCTCTCTTTCATTGGGTGACATGGTCCAGAACAAGCATCTGCCAACAACAGCCCTTCTGCAGTGTCAGGCATTGTTTCTATTTTAAGAGTGTAACTGAACTTCAAATGATGAAGATTGCTAGAATTTTACTACTGATAGAGGAAATCTGTTGCTCAAATTGAGAAATCAGTGACAGTCGCAAGTGGATGTACATAGGGTAGATAAAATACTTACAGTTCACATCATATAGCTCTACCTGATCTTGTTAAAGGAAGACAGACTCATATAGATCAGATATTTTCAGCAGAGAAAAGTTATTTCCCAGTTACACATTGTGCCTTTTTCCTTCCTGGTTCTTTAGTTAAAATATATTAGTTATAATTCTAGTGCAGTCACATTAGGCTAGAGATGTAAATGTTTTCTTATATATTCTTAACTAAAATTTAGAAAAATACCGAAACAAGTTTCTTGCTGGTATTAGCAGGAAATAATGTAAATATGTAAATAATAGTGGCCTAATTATCCTTGAAGTTAGAAGTGGGAAATGACTTGAGATAACATATGCCTAAAACTAACTGCAATGTGTAGAAATGGTAAGGACTTGACTTTAAATCCAGTTTCCATTAATGATCATGGCCAATATTATGTAGTGTACATAGTGTACCCACTATAGTGTTCTGAGTAATGAATAAACTGCTGCCTGGAACAATTTCTTCACTATATAGGATACACATGTTAACCTTCATGAAATCTTACTATGTGCCTGGTTCTGTCCTGGATCATGTTTTAATTGTAGAATATTTTTAATCCCATGAGTATTTGGTGTTATCTCCTTTTTTGTTTGTTATATTCAAAATATAGAGGGATCTGAAATTTTGAAAAATTACTTACCTATAATTGGCCAATGATGTAACATAATTAGAAATTGAACTCAGAAACGTGTCCCTTCAAAGCCTGTGTTGTTTCTCTAGGAGGAAGCTATCTTTCCCTCAGTCAATAGACATACAATGTTAAATCATTGTAATGAGGTACTATTACTAAACAAGTATCTTGTTTCTTGATGCCCTGAAAGTGAAATTGGTGTTAGGTAAACTTATTTATGTAACCTGTTGAGAATAGTATGTTGCCATAGTGTTTATATTTCTAAAGGGAATTCTGTGACATATATTCATTCATATTGTTTACTACTGAAACTTGGAATGATTAAAAGTCATCTTCTCCCTCTGCTTTAGGAGTACTTCTCTTGATGTAGAGCCTATCTATACATTCAGGGCTCATAAGTAAGTATGCGCTTTCTCTTTTTCTCTTTTTTTTTGTTTTTAAAAGATTTTTGCTATAGGGTGCATGTACTCACCAGAGACACAGAGATACAGAAAGCAAGAAGTCACCCCCTGGCGGGGGGTGGGGCGGGGATGGCCACGCCATAGTCCCTTCTCTTCCATTCTCCTCTCTGGATTTTGGGTGTGCCCAGCATGACTTTCAAGCCTCTACGTCTAGGACTTGAACCGTGGTTAGCCTTGTGGAAGTCCACTGACATAACCATTATGCCATCATCTGGTCCTGCAGAGAGACTGTTTGCCATAGGGCATGTGTGCTCGCTGGAGAGACAGAAAGCGAGAAATCACCCCTCGGGGGGGATGGCCAGACTGTAATTCCTTCTCCACCATTCTTCTCTTGGGATTTTGGGTGTGCATGCACATGTGCCCAGCATAAGTTTTAAGCCGCCAGGTCTGAGACTTGAACCATTGTAGACTATGTGGGAGTCCAGCGATATAACCATTATGCCATCTGCTGGTCCCTCTTTTTTCTCTTTTTCCTCTAGTTTTTGCTATATGGCATGTGTACTCACCAGAGACACAGACAGGCAAAGAGTGGGAAAGTGAGAAACTACCCCCCTGGAGAGATGGTCATGACACAATCCCTTCTCCTCTTCCGGGAATTTTGGGCCCACGTACACGTGACTGGCATGTTCTTCAAGCCTCCACGTCTAGTACTCGAACCATGGAGTGGGCCATGTGGGATCCAGCCACTTTAATCACCATGCTGGCCCAAGTTTTTATTCATTTTAAACCAACATCATTGTAAGACAACCTGGTTGGTTAGGATGTTTTATTTTCGTTCTCTTGTGTATTTGTGTTATGTATTTTTTACACTTGGTAGTGTTCTTTTGTAAAAGAAACTAGCAGACTAGTATAACGTTAAAAACAAGTTTAGCATTACCAAATAGGGATTCTGGCTAAAGTTAGATTTTATTTGCATTATGTTTAAATGATATATGCACATTTTTTAAAAAGTTGAAATTCTTTCTTTTTTTCTATCCTAGGTAAAAATATTAAGAACTTTTTTTAATTATGATCACATACTGACTTTTTTTTTTCTGCTTTCCTTTAAGCTTGAGGAAGGTGTGTGTGTGTGTGTGTGTGTGTGTTTGGGAGGGGTCTAATTCTTGCTTATAGGGTGCATGTCCCTCCTCACCAGAGAGAGACAGAGAGAGGGAGAAAACGTGAAAAATCACTCCCTGGTGGGATGGCCACGCTGCAATCCCTTCTCCTTCAGTCTCCTTTTGGGATTTTGGGCACGTGCCCATATGTGCCTGGTGTGATTTTCAAGCCTTCAGACCTGGTATTCAAACCATGTAGATATGGGTTTCAGTGCCTTAAGCTCCATGCTACTTGCCGACCCTGTAAAAGCCATTCTTAGCTTGAGGGCTGTAGAGGAAGAGAACACTGATTGGATTTGACCTGTAGGCCATACTTTACCAACCTATGGTTTAATAGAAGTACTTTTTTTTTTTTTTTTAAATTTGCTAGAGGGTGTATGCGCTCACTGGAGGAAGGGGAAGAGATCATGTGTCGTGCAAAAGCGAGAAAGCACTCCCCACGGAGGATGGCCAAATCATAATCCCTTCTTCATTTCTCCTTTTGGGGTTTTTGGCACACATATATGTGCTTCCAGTATGTTTTTCTAACTGCAGGTTGAGGCCTTGAACTGTGCAATCGGTCATGTAGGATCCAGCTGCCTCAACTACCGTGCCACCAGCCAGTCCCAACAATATTTTTGTTCATTGTAGAAAGTAGAAAAATACGAAAAATAGAAAGCGATTTGAGTAATTAAGTGTTGTTATTTTTAACAAATCTTATTTTCAGATTGATTTTGAAAATAGCCATTAATTTTTAAATTTTATCTCCCAGAGGTCCAGTGCTTTGTGTGGTAATGAGCAGCAATGGTGAGCAGTGTTATAGTGGAGGTACTGATGGAGTGATACAGGGCTGGAATACCACCAATCCCAACATCGACCCCTATGACTCTTACGGTATGTGAATCCCCAAAGGTCTAAAAGAATACTTTTTTAAAAATGTTTTTTCATAGTGTATATAAATATATATATATTTATTAATTTTAATTGTTATTTATACATTTAATCGCTATACATCATTTAGATTTTTTTTTTTTAAATTATTTATTTATTTATCCACTCATTTATTTTTTAATTTGACCAGAGAGAGACACACACACAGAGAGAGAGAGAGAGAGAGAGAGAGAGGGAAAGTGAGAAAGCAAGCCACCAGGTCCAGGACTCGAACCGTGGTCGGCCATGTGGGAATGTCCAGCACCTTAACCACCACACCACTTGCTGGCCCATCATTTAGATTTTAAAGGGACTTTTTACCCAGCATGACACGCACCTCAGTCCAGCCCAGTTGAGAACATACACACGTTCTCATCAACAAATAATAAACTATATCCACGTCCCACAAATGCCTTACCTCTCCACTTCTTTCCCCAAATTTCCTTTCCTACTCTCTTCCCCTTCCCCACTCTTTCCACTTTGGCTCTAGTGTCCATAATAATTTTTAATGCTTGTATGTTCTCCAGTCTTTCAGTCTCTGCCATAAAGTGATGACAGTCGGTATTTGTTAAGGGGAGACATACAACGTCTCTCTTTCTTTTTTTTTTTTTAAAGAATTATTTATTTATTTATTTCCTTTTGTTATTGTTATTTTTTTTTTCTTTATTTGACGAGAGAGAGAGAGAAAGGGAAAGTGAGAAAGCAAGCCACCAGGTCCAGGACTCGAACCATGGTCGGCCACGTGGGAGTCCAGCGCCCTTATCCACCACACCACCTGCTGGCCCCCAACGTCTCTCTTTCATAGCCTGACTTGCTTCACTCAGCAACAGATCTTCCATATTCATCCACTTTCTATCAAATTCCAGGGCCTTGTTTTTTATGGCTGAATAGTATTCCATGAAGTATATGTGCCACACTTTTTCAATCCATTCATCTGTTTGTGTACATTTTAGATATTTTTTTAAAAAATAGCTAAAAGAGAACCACCATATCATTTTGTTAAGAAAAACAAATATGTTTAAGAATCAATTTCATATGTAACACTAAATGAAAGAAATGTGTTTTTGGTTTTTGTTTTGTTTTGTTTTGTTTTGTTTGAGAGGTTTTTGCTATAGGGTGCATGCGCTCACCAGAAAGATACAGACAGACAGAAACAGAAAACAAGAAATCACCCCCCGGGGGGATGGCCACATCACAGTCCCTTCTCTTCCATTCTCCTCTTGGGATCTTGGGCACACATGCACACATGCCTGGCATGAGTTTAAGCCACTAGGTCTGGGATTCGAACCATGGTCAACTACTTGGGAGTCCAGCGACATAGCTACTATGCCAACTGCTGGTCCCAAGAAATATGTTCTTGAGAAAATATTTTCTACTTATTAACGTCTTATTAATTAGAAATGTTGGCTTGATTGGCAATTGTTTTCTTTTTCTTATGCATTTGTACAGTACTTGATATATTGTTTACTAATCTGTAATCATATTTCATCATAATTCTTGACAAACAGCTTTGAAAGAAAATGAATGTTAGAGTCATCTTTCTGATCGATTATTAGAAAGATACAGAAATTAATATCTTAAAGTGTACAACACCAAAATATTTAAAAAGGTCTCAGAACTTAAGAAGTGCCCTTTAGTCTTGGGAACAGTACCATAAAATTATTAGATATGCTGTAAATTATCTTGTAAAAACTGTTTAGGAATTGACTGTTTTGGTTTTCTCAAGTTTTAGAATGGTTTGAAGGGTTGTATTTGTAATAAAACCATATTTTAATTTTATTGTCAGTCATAAAAGCATATTTTAATTTAATTAACACTATAAATTATTTTTACCACTAAACCTAAATAAAAATAAGAAATTTAGCTAACGGCAATTTCTCCACAACATTTAAGAGACCATGTACATATATTTTGTGAAAGGTAACTCCTTTCTCTTCCCCCATTTCTCTTAAAAATATATCTGTTCCATGCCTTTCCTTACTTAGTTTACTTTTTCCTCAGAGAATCATCTGTCCCTTATTCTGTCCCAGGCCAGCCTTTTCTGTTTAGCTTTTTGATCTTTTAATAATTTGTAAGAGGGTGCATACACTTGCCAGAGAGAAGCAGAGAGACAGAGAGGGAGAAAGCAACCCACTGCCCACAGTGGGGCATGGTTACGCTGCAATCCCTTCTCGATCTCTCCACCCTGTTGCATTTGGAGCACATGTGCATATGTGCCCAGCGTGTTTTTCAAGCCACGAGCCAAGATTCAAACCGTGGTCAACCATGTCTGATCTAGCTCCTTTAACTACCGTCTCAGGCCAGTCTCTGCTAGTCCTCGTTTGCCTCTCTATTCTTTCTAGTTTCCTTTAGGGCTATACTTTAATCTTGCTCTCCCTTTGGGACTTGACTCTGATATCTCCAGCTCTCATTCTCACTCTCACTCTCTTGCTCTCTTGCATCTTTATCCTTACTGTCTTTATTCTGTCTTTTTCCCTGCAGTGTATCAGTAAATTCAGGAATCTTCCACCTCAGACAAGAGGAAGCCTTTTCTTGATTCTATTTCCCTCTCAGGTTCTCTCTCTTCCCTTGTCATCTTTCTTTCTTTTATGTATTGTCTACAAAACGTAATTACTATTGTAATTACTAATTCCATGTCCTTTCCTTGTATATCATCTCTCCGCTTCCTGGCTTCTTGCTACATCATTTAGCTATTGGGTTGTCAGAAGAGTTATGATGTATTTTTTTTTTTTTTTTGAGAGGTTTTTCGCTATAGGGCGCGTGCGCTCGCCAGACAGACAGAGAGAGACATAGAGACAGAAAGCGAGAAATCACCCCCCAGGGGGGATGGTCACGCCGCAATCCCTTCTCCTCCATTCTCCTCTCGGGATCTTGGGCACGCACGCACACGCGCCCGGCGTGAGTTTAAGCCGCCGGGTCCGGGACTCGAACCGCGGTCGACTACGTGGGAGTCCAGCGACATAGCCATTACGCTAACTGCTGGTTCCCAGAGTTATGATGTATTTTTGCATAGAAAAATATGTCGTGACTTTTCCAATGACCTAATATAACAAGACAGTCAATGATTACCTAATTGATTTAAGAGTATTTTACATTTTACTAGAGGTATTTGCTCTATCTGAGACTGTTAACAAATCCTTATTTTCAAAATTTGTCCATTCTGTTGGCTTTTTTGGCACTCTGATAATTTCTGTTCACTATCTTGAGTGAACTTTTCTTTTTCTTACCTTAAATATTGGCTTTCATCTGGGCTCTGAACCTCTTCTTTGCAGTAGACAAACCTTCTTTAGAGGATTAAATCTGCTTCTATAATTTTACATGCTATTGACTCAAAAATGTATTCTTTTAGCTTCAGAAAAGGAAGTGGGGGAGAGCTTTCTCAGAGTGTGAGTTGTGATTTTCCCAAATATAGACTTAATTCAAATGATATGTTAACTTTTTTTTAATTAAACAAATAGAAGGACAAAAGGAAAGGGAAAAGGAAATGCATAGTATTTTTAAGAAAAAATTTATCCTTTTTAATGTCTTGATTTTTAAAAAATTACATTTGTGGGGCCAGCAGGTGGCATGGTGGTTAAGGGCGCTAGATTCCCACATGGCAGAACACGTTTCGAATCTCAGACTTGGCAGCTTGCTTTCTCACTTTCCCTTTCTCTCACTCTATTCCTCTCTGCTCAAATCAAAATAAATAAAATAAATAAAGTTAAATAAAATAATTACTTTAAAAAATTATGTTTGTATATTTCCAAGCCTATTTTTAATCACTGCAACTGAGAAAAATAATAAAGACTAGGAAATATATTTTATGCTATTATCAGGTGCTTTTGCTTATATATTGTACTTTTTCTGGACTCTGAGTACCTTTATGATTTGAATGTGTTTTCCTTATTTTGCATCTGCCATTTTATATAGATCCTTCTGTCCTGAGAGGCCCTCTGGTAGGCCACACGGATGCGGTCTGGGGTTTGGCTTACAGTGCAGCCCATCAGCGTTTGTTGTCTTGTTCAGCAGATGGCACTCTGCGTTTATGGAGTACAACTGAAATTGCTCCAGCACTAAGTGTGTTTAATGATAACCAAGGTACATGCTTTTAAAAGTGTTTTTTCTGAATCTTTTATAAAAACAACTTATTTTGAAAACAAGTAAGCAAGTGAATAAGTAAATAAATGATTCTGTGAACTCTTACTGTTTGAATTTAATCTGAAGGTTTTTTGAAGCAATCAAAATCTATGTGTTTAAATTTCCAACTTATTATATATAATATATAAAAGTATAGCATTTGGTGAAAGAACACACATTTTACTTTTTAAAAAATTGAGATATTAATTTATACTGCGGGACTTCAAAAAGTTTATAGAAAAATTGGAAAAAATACGAATTTTGATGGAAAATATGAAATCCGTGCATACTTTTTTTTATAATGCATATTGTCTATGAACTTAAAAAAAAAAAACTTTATTTATTTTAATTTAACCAGAGAAGGACACAGAGAGAGAGAGAAAGTGAGAAAGCAAGCTGTCAGGTCCAGGACTCGAACCATAGTCAGCCATGTGGGAGTCCAGCGCCTTTAACCACCACACCACCTGCCAGCCCCGTCTATGAACTTTTTGAAGACCCTGTCATAAATAGTGAAAAACACAGATATTCTGGCCACATTTCAGTGAGTGGTAAATGAGTATACCCTTGTAACTCATGCACCTATCAAGACATAGAGTGTTTCTTTTGTTTGTTTGAGAGGTTTTTGTTATAGGGCGCGTGCACTCACCAGGAAGACAGAAAGTGAGAAATCACCTCCCAGGGGGATGGCCACACTGCACTCCCTTTTCTTCCATTCTCCTCTCAGGATCTTGGGCACATATTCACACGTGCCTGGCAAGAGTTTAAGCCACTGGGTCCAGGACTCAAACCGTGATCGACTACATGGGAGTCCAGCAACATAGCCATTATGCCCATTGCTGGTCCCTAGAGTGTTTCTTTTACCTCCCCAAAGTTCCTTTTTATCCTTCTCAGTTGGTCCTTTCTTCCCCATTTCCAAGCATAGGTGTCCACTCATGATTTCTTTGCTTGTAGATTAATTTTACCTATTCTAAAACCTTTATATAAGGGCCAGCCAGTGATGTGGTGGATAGGGTAGCTGGATCCCACTTGGCAGATTGCGTGTTTCAAGTCTAGGACCTGGCAACTTGAGAAACACACCAGGTGTGTATGTGCATGCATGCCCAAAATCCTGAAAGGAAGAAATCGAGAAGAGATTGCAATGTGACCATTCCCCATGGGGGTTATTTTCTCACTCTCTCTTTGTTCCTTTCTCTGTGTCTCTGATGAACACACACATACACCCTTTGAGGAAAAAAACAAACAGACTTTATATAAAAAATACAGTATGTACTCATATAAAAAATACAGTATGTACTCTTTTGTATCTGGCTTTTTACTCTTGTAATATTTCTGCAGTTCATCTATGACGTATTAATAATTATTTTTTCTTTGTTTTTTGAAGAGGATTTTGCTATAGGGCGCATGTGTTCACCAGAAAAACAGAGAGAAACAGAGATAGAAAGTGAGAAATCACCCCCTAAGGAGAATGGCCACACTGCAATCCCTTCTCCATTCTCCTCTCAGGATCTTGGGCACGCACGCAAATATGCCTGGCATGAGTTTAAGCCACCGGATCCGGTACTCGAACTGCGGTTGACTACATGGGAGTCCAGCAACATAGCCATTATGCTAACTGCTGGTCCCCATATTAATAATTTTTAATGTTTAAGACTATTTCATTAAATCATGATTGATTTACCTTGATAGACATTTGGGTTTCTAATTTTTTGCTATTATGAATAGAGATGCTATGAAGATTCATTTATTTTTCTTTATAGGTGGGTAGAAACCTAGAGGTAGAATTACTGGGCTTCAGAGTACTGTTTATTTTTATTTATTTAAAAATTATTTAATTTTATTAATTATTATTACTATTGTTTTTTACTTTGCTATAGAGCTCACCAGAAAGAGACAGAGCAAGAAAGTGAGAAAGCAAGCTACCAGGTCCTAGACTTGAACCACGGTTGGCCCTGTGGGAGTCTTATCACCTTAACCACCATGCCACCGTCTGGTCTCAGAGTGGTTTATATTCTACTTGATGTGAAATCATCCCATTTTTTTCTGACTGGTTGGGGCGTTTTATACTACTGACAGCAACATAGGAGAGTTCCAGTTGTTTTATGCCCTTGACAACATTTGGTGGTGTCATTTGTTTAATTCTGGTGAATATGGACTAGTATTTCATTTTAGTTTGAGTTTGGTTTTCTGTTTATTTTTTAAAGACAGGGCCTTGCCATGTCATAATCTTCTGCCTTAACCTGCAAACTGAGACCACAAACATGTAACACCGTGCCCTGATCTTCTAATTTTTTTTCCTTTTTTTTTTTTTTTAAGATTTATTTAACTTTTTTTTTCATTTTCATTATTTTATTTTATTTTGAAGTTGATAGCGAGAGACAGATAGCTGCCAGGCCCGGGATTCTAACCATGGTCAGCCATTTGGGAGTCTAGCTGCCTTAACCACCATGCCACCTGATGGCATGTGTGAAAGTGTGTGTGCATGAGACACAGAAAAAAAAAAAAAAAAAAAAAAAAAAACACTATTCATAGGGGTCCCTTTCTCCAAGAGTTGTTTTTTTAAAATGAAGATTTTTTTTGAGATATTTTTGCTATAGGATGTGTACACTCACCACAGAGACAGAGAGGCAGAAAGTGAAAAATCACGCCCCCAGAGGGGATGGCTACACCAACAACCCCTTCTCCATTCTCTCAGGATTTGGGGCATGCATGTACATGGGCCCAGTGTGGGTTTTAAGCTACTGGGTCCAGGACTCGAACCGTGGTTGACTACGTGGGAGTCTGGTGACGTAACCATTATGCCATCTGCTGGTCCATTACATCAAGAATTTAAAAACCACTTGCAGCACCAGTTTGAAGTAGGAACAGCAAAACTTGTAGTCCATACATGTTTTCCAATTGGGAATTTTTTTCTTTTTAATTGCCAAAGGGTGCATATGTTCACCAGTGAGAGGCAGAGAGAGGGAGAGAGAGAGAAAGGACCCTCCAGTTAGGCAAGGTCATTCTGCAGTCCGTTCTTCATTTCTCCATCCTGTCAGGATTTGGGACTTGCAGTCACATGTAACCAGTATGTTTTTCAAGCCTCCAGGTCTGAAATTTGAACTACCATAACCAAGTAGAATCCACCTTCTCTTAACCACTAGTCTATGGGGCTGGCCCTCTGTTTCCTTTTTGAGTAGAAGGTTGCATTCTATAAATATATTAGCTGATAACAGAAGGTCTACTAATCACATAAAGATAAAATAGACTAAGGCTAAAAGTTAACAAAAGAAATAATCTTCATTGTATAGTTATGACCTAATTTTATTCTAATGGCAAGCCTTATTTGCTTTTTAAGGAAATAGTACCATTATTTGCTTTGCTATATTTTAATCACATTACCGAATAGAGCCTTTAATTGCTATTTTCTTTGAATATATTCTGAATCTTTCAGAACTGGGAATCCCTGCCTCGGTGGATCTAGTTAGCAGTGACCCAAGCCATATGGTAGCATCATTCAGCAAAGGATATACAAGCATCTTTAACATGGAAACGCAACAACGCATTCTTACTTTAGAATCCAATCAAGATACAAGTATGTATACCAATTTTAAATAGTCTGTGTTTGAATCAATTTTTAAAATTTAATCAAAATTAGAGCTGCTAGAGTCAACTATGAAAAATGCTTATCTTTATAAAGTGTTCTGCCTTCTAAATCTTAGAACATACTTAGAAGGATATGATGATTTGCAGTTGATTTTAAGAGTTTGGTTAAGGGCCAGCAGGTGGTGTGGTGATTAAGGTGCTGGACTCCCACATGACTGACTGAGGTTCGAGTCCCTGACCTGGAAACTTGCTTTATCACTTTCCCACTCTCACTCTTGCTCTCCTTCTCACTCTCTTTGTCTCTCTCTAATGAGCATGTGTGCCTTGTAGCAAATTTAAAAAAAAAGATAATTTATAAAAATTTAATAAATAATTTAAAAAAGTTTAATCAAATTTTGCCCAGTTATATGTATGTTATTTGAAAGAGCATTTGAGCTGTTCCAAAATTGTGAGTCAAGTTTAATTTTATATGAAGCAACTTTCAGTTCCTTTTGAAGGAAGCAGTATTTATTTTGAATGGAAAATTTAATCTATTTTTCATTTTCCATAGTGTTTTTTTGTTTTTTAAGATTTTTCTTGCCATAGTTCATATGCACTCTCTGGAGAGAGAGAGGAGAAAGAGAGTAATCCCCCCCTCCCCAGGAGAGGGGGATGGCCGTGTCGTAATCTCTTCTCCATTCTCCTCTTGTGATTTTGGTTGCTCACAGACAAGCTCCTGGTGTGTTTTCAGGCTGGCAGGTCAGGGACTTGAACCCCTGAGATGGGATCCAGCACCTTAACCACCATGCTGCCTGCTGGCCCCATAATTTCATTTTTTAATCAATCTAATTGTATATTGCTGTATCTTAATACAGCTCAATACTGATTAGGCTATAGATCACATCGTATCTCCTTAGAACCACATAGCTGAAGCTTTTCATTGGATATCGGAAGTCAGGAAATAAATGCTTTCTCGAGTTATGAAGAAGATACTATAGAATCTTTTCTCAGGTTATGAAGAAGATATAGAATCTTTCTGGTTTTTGGCCTTTTAAACCATTGCTTTCTGCCATTAGTCATATTCCAGGCAATCACAGTTTAGGTTGAACTTGAGAAAGAAAACCACATACACATATTCTGTTGTTTTAATCTGAGAATTAGCTTTAAAAGTAATCACATTTTTGGGGCCAGCAGGTGGTATGGCTGGATCCCACATAGCTGACTCCATGGTTCAAGTCCCAGACCTGGCAACTTGAAAATCATGCTAGCACAATGCATGGCCATCCCTCCGGAAGGTGATTTCTCTCTCTCTCACTTTGACAAACGCATGTGCTCTATAGCAAAAAAAAGAGATGTATTTTGGGGGTGTGTGTTTGTATGTATGCATGTGTATATGTGTGCACATGTTTGTGTGCTTGTGTATGTCTTCTTGTTTGTTTTTCTCTGTCCACTCTTTGTCTTTCAATTTTTTTTTTTTTTTTGGCATGGCAATCCAAATTTATTGAACTACTGATGCTAAGTTATACAAAATTGCACCACTTTAATTAAGGCTTTTAGTTTACATTTGGCCACCTCAAAGTAGTTGTAACATTAGATTGGTTAGTTTAAGTACTGTGGCTCCCTGTTGGATAGACACACAATCTTTACACCCAAACATGAATGCATACAAAGCAACAAGGCATTGTTAAATAAAACAACAACAATTACTATAAATTAGGCCTTGTGACCAATTACATGATTAAAATTACTTCCCACATTCACATCCATAGTACTCGTTCACCATTTAACATCTCAACCAAAACGTTACACATGTGAAACAGTCACTAACAGACAGAAATACTAAGCCTGTATATTTGATATTGCAAATGCACTTATGCATGAGCAAGCAAGGAATTCACAGTGAGAATCTACAGTTGCAAAAGCCTGAAAATGATTTACAAAAACTGTTAAATCATTAAAAAATTGTTGAAAATATACCTTTCTTGTTGTAGACCCCCACTGTACACATGACTGTAAACATTGTTCCCTACGTGAACAAAAAAGGAAACATATAGTGAGATTTGAAATGTCTGGACATTTCCTTCCCAACAGATATTAAAGGCAATATCTTTAAGACATTATATTGAAAGGACTATCATATTTTATAGACAGGATCACTGTCTCCACAAGTTTTTTAAAAATTAAAAAAAACTACATAGCTTTGTGTTTTTGTTTTTTTTTTTTAAATTAATTAATTAATTAATTAATTTCTGGAGAGGTTTTTGCTATAGGGCGCCTGCGTTCGCCAGACAGACAGGGGAGAGACAGAGAGACAGAAAGTGAGAAATCACCCCCCAGGGGGGATGGCCACGCCACAATCCCTTCTCCTCCATTTTCCTCTTGGGATCTTGGACACGCACGCACACGCACCCGGCGTGAGTTTAAGCCACCGGGTCCGGGACTCGAACCACTGTCGACTACATGAGAGTCCAGTGACATAGCCATTACGCTAACTGCTGGTCCCTACATAGCTTTGTTAATCAAAGCACTTACTTTGTACAATACAATGATAATGACCTTGAATTTCTTAAAAACAATTAAAATAAGCTACAAGAATCAAAGAAGCGAAGTTATCTGGAGTAGTCTATATAGGAGCTCTATGGACTTTTTCTTTTTTTTATTTTTTGGAGCGGTTTTTGCTGTAGGGCGTGCACTTGCCAGAAAGACAGAGAAAGACAGAGACACAGAAAGCAAGAAATCACCCCCCCAGGGGGGGATGGCCACGCCGCAATCCCTTCTCCTCCATTTTCCTCTCAGGATCTTGGGCACACATGCACATGCACCAGGCGAGAGTTTAAGCCACGGGGTCTGGGACTTAAGCCACGGTCAGCTACATGGGAGTCCAGCGACATAACCATTACGCTAACTGCTGGTCCCTGGACTTTCTTTTATTATGCTAAAATTTTGGTGCTTTTAGGATTTACATTATTGTACTCTCCAATACAAAGTGTGAGTTGTGTTAAAGTATACAATATACCGTGTTCATACATGTACAACATTGGTGGATGAAAACTGTCTCTTGGCAGTAATACTAGATGTAGCCTCTGGTTTTACCAGCTGCATATTCTAGGACTAATATATAAGTAAAAATCTCTTGTGATACTGGAAAGTGATTAGAACATGCAAACGATAGAGTAGCTTTCATCTGCTTCTTAAAGGGTACCACCACAGGAAAGTCCATTTAAGATGTTGGTAGGTTTAACAAAGTTGGAATGCTGGCACTGTTGAATTGGGCAACAGTTTTTCATACCTGGCTCCGAGCTCCAAAGCATTTAGTATATTAAAGCAACTGACATGATGACTTTTTGCTGGCCTTCCCAGGCACTGGAGTTTTTCTGTTAATTTGCTGCACTAGGTCATAAAAGATCTCATTAATATTTATTTTTGATTTTGCAGAAGATTCTAAGAATGCACAGTTGTTCCATTATCTTACTATATTACGACCTTGTGCCTTTCCTAAACTCTTTCATCTTCCAAGTCACACTTAGTACCAACAAGTATCATTGGAACATCATCAGTGTCTTTAACTTGAAGAATCTGTTCTGGATTCACACACACACACACACACACACACACACACACACACACAGTGTGATTTTCAAGCCACCTGGTCTGGGACTCGAATTACCTTCTACCTTCTGCTCTGTAGCAGTCCAGCACCTTTAATCAACCTATGCCACCTACTGGCCCTCTTTTTTTTTTTTTTGGAGAGGTTTTTGCTTTAGGGTGCCTGCGCTCACCAGGCAGATAGAGAGAGACAGAAAGCAGGAAATCACCCCCCAGGGGGGATGGCCACGCCACAATCCCTTCTCCTCCATTCTCCTCTCGGGATCTTGGGCACGCATGCACGCCCGGCGTGAGTTTTAAGCCACCGGGTCCGGGATGCGAACCGCGGTCGACTACGTGGGAGTCCAGCGACATAGCCAATGCGCTAACTGCTGGTCCCACTGGCCCTCATTTTTAACGACCACTACAAGCAAATAGAATGTCAAATCTTACGGATAAAATAATTAAACTGAATTTAGACAATTCCTTTCCTCTGAGGGGTGTGATCTTACTGTAGTAAATTTTTTTGCCTGCTATTTGAAACAGTTTCAGAACATTACAAGAATTTTTTTTTAACAGAAGCAACATTATTGGAATAAGTGGTTGTTATTTCGAGTGTTCTGACATTTCCTAAATTACTAGTTTAATTACTTTTAGAATTGTAGAAAGCAAACAAATTAGTCTTTTATTCCATCTACTATGATCCCCTTTGCTGTTTTTATTGACTATGTTTGGAATTGAGCAGATTTTGTTTTAAATTGAAGTTTGGACCAAATATGCTTCAAGGTGAAAGTAAATTTCATATAAAGTTTAGAATATTAAAGAGTTCTCCAGTAGAAGTGAATTACACTTCTTATTGGTATCAGTGCTAATTTGACTTTCATAGGGGCAGAGGTAAAGCATGTAACTTTGGGCACTTGTGATCCCAGTGAAAAGGTAAACCATGTGTAAGTCACAAGCTGAGATGAATTTGGAAGATTGTTTTGGAGCCATTTGTAGAATAATGACTGCTGGGTGTTCAGTTTGTGTTCTTTGCATTTTGCCTACTTCTCTGGTTTACAAATAGAGAAGCTTCCATAAACGTGTTAGTAAATAAGAATTTTCTTATGCCTGCTCCCATGATTTGATTTCTATCATATCGTTATTTTTTTCCTTTATTCGTAAAAGAACTCATATGTGTGCATGTGAGAAAGAGACAGAAAGAGATGAGTACCCTCCACAGAGTCTGGTCATGCTGCAGTCCCTATCCTCCAGTCCTCCGCCTGTCAGATGCTGGGCACTTGCGTGTGTGCTGTATGCGTTTCAGGCTGACCAGGCCAGGGGTTTGAACTGTGATCACCAAGTGTGATCTGGGTGTTTTTGAGTAGCACTCTAGTCCTACACCATGGAACAGGTCCTATATTGTATTAATTTCCTAGCCTTCAATATACATGAAGCTGTTCTTAAAAACTTCCCTCTCAGAATATATGGGATATTTCCATTAAAGTATTTTTTTATTGTTACTGTTTTTCTCTTGTTAGATCTTATAGCAGAGGATATTGCTTAGTGGCGTGTTAGCCAGGAAAAAAAATAATAGCCGGAGTTTTGAAACTAAATATCTCTTTACTTAGATCATCAAAGTTGAATATGGCTGATCAAAAACTTAATAAATGTGATAAAGTGACTTTTTTCTTCAATATTTCAATACTGTATATGAATAATAATAGGCTGAATAACATTCTGCAATTAGTATTGGTAAAAGATCTTAAATGTTTAAGATACCATCTTTCTAGGAACTACAATGAAAATTCAATAAGATTAGAGACTTTTTAGTTATGTTTTCTATTATGTGAATATAAATTCATCAAGCCTATTTATTCTAAGATTTAAAAAAATTTAGTTCTTGGGGACCAGCAGATGGCATAGCAGTTTTGTTGCTGGATTCCCATATGGCTGACTATGGCCCGAGTCCTGGACCCAGTGGCTTGAAAAATCATGCCGGACATGTATGTGCATGCCCAGGGTCCTGGAAAGAGAATGAAGGAGAAAGATTTGCGGCGTGGCCATCCCCTGCTGGGGGGGTGATGCCTCATTTTCCCTCTCACTGTTGCTGTCCCTCTCTCTCCAGCAAGTGCATGTGCCTTAAGGCAAAAACCTCTCCAAAAATAAAAATTAGTTCATTTTGAAATAGTTTTAAACTTAGAGAAATTTTACAAAATACAAGAATTCCTGATTACCTTTGTTTACTAGTTTTTAATATTTGCCGCATTTGGTTTTTGCTATAGGGCGCGTGCGCTCGTCAGACAGACAGAGAGATACAGAGAGACAGAAAGCAAGAAATCACCCCCCAGGGGGGATGTCCACGCCGCAATCCTTTCTCCTCCATTCTCTTCTTAGGATCTTGGGCATGCACGCACATGCACCCGGCGTGAGTTCAAGCCACTGGGTCCGGGACGCGAACCGCGGTCGTCTAATGTGGGAGTCCAGCGACATAGCCATTACGCTAACTGCTGGTTCCCTGCCCCATTTGCTTTTTGACTCTCCATGTATGTATAAGTTTTGATTCTGAACCATTTGAGAGACTTCATGCCCTCTTTCCCCTAAATCTTTTGGCATGTAATTCTTAAGAAAAAGAACATTGTGTGATATGACATAATACATTGACAAAATCAAGAAATTGAACATTGATATAATACTGTTGACTGAGTTACTACTCATATTCAAATATTGCCAGCAGTCCTAGTAATGTGTTTTATAAGGACATCTCTTGATCTCCCTGGGCTATGATACAATGATTTAAAAACAAACAAACAAACAAAAAAAACTTTGACATATCTTTAATTAGTGTTATTGCTATGTAGATTTTTTAATAATTTTTTTTGAGAGTTTTTTTGCTATAGGACATGTGTGCACGCCAGAAAGACAGAGAGAGACAGAGATAGAAAGTGAGAAATCACCCCCCGGGGGGATGGCCACGCCGCAATCCCTTCTCCTCCATTCTCCTCTTAGGATCTTGGGCACGCATGCACACGCGCCCGGTGTGAGTTTAAGCCACCAGGTCCGGGACTCGAACCGCGATCGATTATGTGGGAGTCCAGCGACATAGCCATTATACCAACTGCTGGTCCTGACAATTGAAATCTCTTTGAACACTATGAAGTAGTACTCAAAAAGTATTGTTCAGACACTCTTGTAAGATTCCAAATCTGGTATACTTTTGAATGGCCATTTCTATTCTATTATGTGGAAGAGTAAAGAAGCAAAGATTTAAGGGTTAAGAAACTCTCTTTGGGGACCTGCAATTGGTGTAATGGCTATGTCACTGTACTCCTATGTAGTGAACCGTGGTTTGAGTCCCAGACCTGGTTGCTTAAACTGACGTCAGGCGCATGTGCGTGCGTGCCCAAGATCCCAAGAGGAGAATGGAGAAGGGATTGAGGCGTGGCCATCCCATGTGGGGGTGAGGGGGTGGGGGGGAGGTGGGGGGAGGGAGGTGGTGGTGGTGATTTCTCGCTTTCTGTCTCTCTGTCTTTCTGACAAGTGCATGTGCCCTATAGCAAAAAAAGGAACTCTCTTTGTAATGTTACCTTAGATGGTAACTGTGATAAAACTGAAATTAGATGTCTGGCAGGTGGCCTGGTGGTTAAGGGTGCTGGACTCCCACATGGCTGACCATGGTTTGAGTCCTGTTGAGTCCTGGACCTGGCGGCTTGCTTTCTCATTTTCCCTCTTTCTCTCTCTTTCTCGCTCTATCCCTTTCTGGTCAAATTAAAATAAATAAATAAAGTTAAAAACTGAGATTAGGATTTGGAAATTATATACATGTAATTGATTATGGAACTTTATTAAAGCAGCAAAAATATTACAAGTCATTGTAGGACGAGAAATGTCCATGGCTCCAGGCTCATTTTTAGGAGACACCTATAGATAGCAGGTATCGGAGAAGGAAATTCTAATTCTTAGGCACCTCTAAATTTCTCAGTATAGTATAGCTCAGTCAATTCTCATTTCCTAACATTGAAATAGATGAAAAGTAAATGAAGGAAAGACAGTGTCACTTTATTTAGCTAATGTCTTAGGTAAGTATTCATTTCTTCATATGAAAAAAATTATAGCTTTGACTAATTTGTATTCTTTAATTTTTTCTGTTTAGTAGCCACTTCTTCCTGCCAAATAAATAGAGTCATCAGTCATCCCACTCTTCCAATCAGCATCACTGCTCATGAAGACAGGCACATCAAATTCTATGATAACAATACTGGTAAGCATTTGTTAAAGTTTAGTGATGTTTAATAAATCAATAATAATTAATCATGATTTTTGTTAAAGCAAAAAATAATCCCATTTTTTTAAGGCTAATTTTGATGCCTTTTGGCATCTTCTTAGTCAGAGAATAGGCACTGAAACATGAATACTTTCCTAACTCTGTTTCTGTTTATTCCATTCAGATCTGCTAAGACTTGGTTTGTATTCATGTTAGATGTAGGATCACTTTGGTTTATTTAATAGTGAGTAAGAGGGTCAGCAAGTTGCATGGTGGTTAGGGTGCTGGACTCCCACCTGGCTGACCATGGGTCGAGTCCCGAACTTGGTGGCTTGCTTTCTCACACTCTTTCTGTGCCTCTCTCCAGTCAAATTAAAAAATAGTAATAATAATAATAATAATAATAATAAATTAAACTAAATAAGTCTTTTTAGAATTTATTTAATTGTATGTAGTAGTGGTAGTAGTATTCAGTTTTACCAGAGAGAGGGAGAGTGATAGTGAGAAAGCAAGCTGCCAGGTCCAGGACTTGAACCGTGGTTGACCATGTGGGAGTCCAGCGCCCTTAACCACCACGCCACTTGCCAGCCCAAATTAAATTAATCTTAAAAAAAAAAAAAAAAAAAAAAACAAACAGACAAAAAAAAAAACCATGAGTAGGAGCTATATTTAAGCCTAAGAGCTAAGGTTATCACTACAGACACATAAAAAATTCATTCAAATAACAATAAAAAGATCTTTTGCTATGATCTATTGAAATACATAAGGAAAGTAGAAGCATTTTGAAAGTAGAGGCATATGCAAAGATATATTTTGCTTAATGAAATTATTTAATTATCAAATAGCTGTACATGATATTCAGTTATTCAGTATTAAATAGTCTTACTCAGGGTTACAGATGGAAAATTCCCACCCAGGTAATTTGGTTTATTTTATTCATTTTTCCATGGACTGATTGTTCTGTATTATAATACCAGCTATTTGGTCCTGGTTTATTTGAATTGGAATCTAGGGGCTTTTCTAATTTTTATTGCATAATATTTTACCATTTGAGGAAAATTCATGAAGAACTGGGAGGGAAGCACCCTGTGGTAGCAACCATATTCACCTAAGTATCTGCTAGTGACTTTGGTAATATATTGACTTTTGGTGACTTTGCTTAGCTGCTGGTGATGAATAATTTAATATTTTTACTCCTTTTCTATATATTTGTACTGAAATTGTAGCATGTTTTCTTTCTGTTCCTTTGTCTTTGTCTTTGTTTCCTCTCTCTGTGAATTTGAACTCTGTTTCCATCACCTGTATAAGTTGCCTGTAGCTAGAAGATGCAAAACAGGTGATTAATAAAGTCTAAGTTCTAATTAATGAGCATGGCTTAGAGGAGAATTTGTATGGAGATTATAGAATTCTGTATTGTGACTTAAAAGACGAAAGTGTAATCTGAAATTTGTTTTTGTCCTTCACCATTACCAGCACTAAAGACAGGAGAGAGACATTTATTGTTTTAGCTGATGGAAAGAGCTGTTGATATAGTAAGTGCACAGAGAGGGATGACTGGAGAAAGCAGTATTACATGGTAGCTGGCATATGTTCAAGATGTGGAAAGTCATTAATAGTGAGTAACAACAATCTTTTCCAGGGAAACTGATCCACTCTATGGTAGCCCACCTAGAAGCTGTTACAAGTTTAGCAGTTGATCCTAATGGCCTGTACTTGATGTCTGGCAGTAAGTACATCAATTATGCATTACTTTATTTGTCCTTATAATTTTCATGTTAATGTAATTTTTCTTTTCAATTTCTTTTGGTATAGGTCATGACTGTTCAATACGTTTATGGAATCTAGAAAGTAAGACATGTATTCAGGAGTTCACAGCTCATCGGAAAAAGTTTGAAGAATCGATTCATGATGTAGCTTTCCACCCATCCAAATGCTACATAGCTAGTGCTGGAGCTGATGCACTAGCCAAAGTGTTTGTATGACACAATGCATCATCCTTCATCTTCTAGCTCTTTATAAATAATCAACTGCACAAAAGAGATACAGAAGACCAGGGCAAGAATCAACTCTTCCTGCCCTTTTGTTCTGAAGGAGCACAGAGAACATTTGTTAAAGTATAGTTTTGCAATTCGTATACTGTTTTCTAAAACTAAGGTTTGTTCAGGTTGCTGCAAGCTCAGCTAAATCCACGAGTCTGAAAACTGTTTCACATTTTCCCCCCAAATAGGCATTTTTATTTCAGAGATGGTTGTGATTCGCTAGGCAGGCCTGGGCGAATACAGGTGTAGCATATCCATATTGAGTAAATAGGGCATGCTGTTATGGATAATTGAGCAGCTGTGATGGCTGGGAATGAGCAGAGGAAGAGCAGAAACTTAGACCTAATTCTGCTCTGAGAAATCTCATTAAACACATTAGGTAGTCAAAACAGTAATCTTTATCATATCTGCTATACTAACACCTTCATTTATAATGACTGGGCAGTGTTACAATGAGTTTTTAATTTAGTTCTCCTTTTCGCTGTTCACATAAACACCTGTAAAAGCATTTTACCTGTTGGGGAAGAAAAAGAAATGCAATATGTTAAATATATTATTATTATTCAGAAATACTAAACAAATATTTAGTTTACAAGCAGATTTCTATATTGTATTAACAGTTTTCAAGATAGATTTGGTACCATCCTCAAGTTTGTCAAGCCCTCACTATTAGAAAAAATAGTTGGTAAAGTCTGCTTATACTAAAGGATTTAAACTTATTCCGTTTCGAGATTCTGTTTAGTTTTAAGGGTGAACAGGGAATATCTCTATAATGATTTCTATTTTAAAATTCACTTTATTCATGTGGTATTTACAGTACCAGTGATGATTTAATATTGGTGAAATTTTTACCCTTCAGTGACTGCAAAGACGAAAGTTATTTTCTGGTGTTCATTTATCAAAACCTACATAACAATGCTTCAGATGTTCTCTGCTCTTTCTTTTTTGTCTTTTCATTCATGATATCTGATGTGGAAAATAATTCATAATTATTGTTTCAACAGTCCAAAGAGTGTGGTTAACATCAGACGGAATTACTAATTAAAGCAAATGTTTTGTACCCCACAAGACCTTTATTAATATCTCCAACAAAAAAAACCTCCTGGAAATCTAAATGGAAGAGTTCAGTGTCTAAAATGGGCTAAAAGGTTTTCTCTTTCTTTATCTTTTCCCCATTGTTGAATTGGAAAATACATGTTTTAATAAGCAGTGAATCCGTATTGATCCTGGAGAAAAACTATTTCTTAAAAAGTCAGGCTTCTCTGAGCCCACCTTACCTGTGACCTACATGTGTTAGCTTTTGGGATTCCCATGATCCCACTTTCTTAACTTAGTCCCCTAATATACAGACCTCATCTCCACAACTATTACACCTCTCCTCTTTCTCTCTCTCTCTTTTTACCCTAAATTATATACATAGAGAGAGAAATCTAAAAATTAGAAAAGATTAATGTTCAGTTTTTCACCAAAAGGTATGTGTAGTAGACCCTCAGACAGAATTTAAGAATTACATCCATAAATATTTTGATCCATTAAAATAATTTTGACATTCCCATCCCACATATTTCATTGTCATAGCAATGATACTTTTGATAATGCACACATATTCCTTGAAGAAATATTCTAGCCTAGTAGTGATATGGATAATAATTGATGATATTTCTTAGAATTTCTGCCTGTCTGCCTCTAGAATTCTGTAATATATAGATACAATTTCTTGAAAGCTAAAACCTCTGCTAAATTTGCCTGATTGTTACACAGATATGCTGTAGTATAACACAGCTTCCTTTTCATTTTCAGCTTTGTGCTTTGGTTAACAAGCAGGCTTAAGAGACTCATTTATATAATCAAATGAATTGACCTAGACATGAGCTACAAGGTAAATGTTTATCTTTTCATGCAGATAGAGAATACCACATTGTAAATTTAGTAAATTCCCTTTGGTTCTTCAGGGAGTGAAGAAAGGGTGTTGATGACCTAGGATTTCTAGAAGGATATTGGAAAATTGCAGTCAGGTGCCCTTACTTGGTATATTTATGACAGATGATTATAAAGCTATTGTTTTTTTGTTTTGTTTTTTTACCAGTTACTGCTTTAATTACCTTCTAAGGTCTTCAGTGCCTGCTTTACTTATGTCACTGAAATTCTGAAAACCAAGACATTCTTTTTCCCTGTTCATTTTAAGGATCATGGTGAAAGTTTTCTGTTAATGAGTAGAAAATAACCATGAGATATATAGACTGTAGTACACATGATGGAACTGTTGAAAGTTCCTTAGAAAAGCCAGTGCTATGCCACTGGAGACTGCGCAGAGAGTCTTCTCCACTGGCGCCATATGATCTCAACCTAGAGATGAGCCAAAGCTGTCTTCCAACCAGAGAGTAGCATGTATATAGTCTGACTTTTCCCCTAGCCGATGGCAGTTTTTATGAAAATTGACAAAATGAACAAATTCAAGATTTAAACAGTTACTAAAATGCTTTCTTAGTGCTTGATTTGTAAATATTTTGGACAAGATGTATTGGTATAGTATGAAAATCAGTAGGAGGTGAGAGTCCCTGCCTTATTTTCATATGCTATGGATACATCTCTGGGAGCTTGCAGCACCCTTCTCAAAACTCAGCTGTCATATGGAGCTCATTTGCTACTCAAACCATAGACAGATATTTAACATAAGTGATATAATGACCATCAGTATTTTTCTATTAAACAAGTTTAGAAATTTTTGCCATTAAACAAATAATTAGTTATGCAAAGTATTTAGCTTTTATAATCATTTTAGTTATGACTAAAAGGGGGGAAATAGAGCTGCAACACTGATAATGAACTTTGTGAGAAATTTTTTGTTTATCTGACTTTCATTCCTTCAGTATTCTTGCTATAAATTTCTTTTTGAGATAATTATGAAGATTTATTTGAAAATGTCTAAAATGTATGTATATTTTATAAATATATATTATATATATTGTAGAAATATATATAATATATATATATATATATATATATATATATAATATATATATAACCATAGGTGCATTTTACTGTTTTGTATTTTCATTTTGGGAGGTAGTGTACACAGCAGGTAATGATGAGTATGACAAGTTGTGCTGTTGCTTTTGCAGTATAATATATAGTTCTGAATGTTTAAATTACTGTATATAATATTCATTATAGGCTAGCATGCTTGTTTTAAAGATTGTCATTCTAGTTTATTAAAATCTGAATGTAAGAAAACCTGGCTATTCAAATGTGAATTGAAAAATATTCCATTCTCAGTATTGAAGTATTTCCATTGAACATTCAAGCTTTTTAACAAAACAAATATCATCAAGAAGGCAATAGCTAGAAAATGAGAGGTGCCTTTAAAAAAAAAATACAAATGCAGCCTTACAGTGAGGATGAAGATAGAGCTCTGGGGGGAGGGGGTGGGAGGGGGGGGGACAGTGAGAGAGAGTACGTGCACGTGTGTGTGTGCGTGTGTGTCCGTGTGTGTGTGTATGTAGTAACCTGTGAAGGTCCTGATTTGTGACCATCAATGTCTTTTTAATGTATCTGCTCAACTTCTAGGACTTCAGGGGACATTTCATGCGCTGTCTTTATGCTCTTGGAGCACCATTGTATACTTTTCAAGAATTTTGAATGTGAATCTCAGTACAGAAAAATAGTTTCCTTTAATTATAGTCAAGTTGAGGTAAAAGAAGAAATTATTGATTTATCAAAATTATGGGATCTCAGTAATACTGGCTAAGTAAATGTAATTTTTTAAAGGTTCACTTTTTTAGTACTTCATATATTTTTCCCTTAAGTAAGAGCATGTCATGAAATCCTTATGTGATGGAGATTCAACTAGCAAAAATTATTTTTAGATATAACACCTAACTAGTTAAAATTCCACCTAAGAATAGTCTTACAGTATTTAAATGGCATCTCTCATATCTACCTCTTTGTCATTGCTGCCATCTTAATTAAAGCAAATCTTTATGACATCTGAAATGATGGTTGGATGCAATTTAAAAATCTATGTTGGTGCTTTTCTCAGGCTTTGTCATTTAAGTTATATTGTATTAAGATGTCACAAATTAGAATGAAAAGCTTAGCATTAATTTTGGTTTTCTTTTGAAAGAATTGCTTAAAATTAACAATCAATGTTAGTGAATGTTAATCTCTGGTTGGTGTATGTCTCTGTGATGTTTTCAACCAAGAGCCAAATTGTTATTGAATTTACATGGAAAAAAGAGTTTCAAATATGGTATTATTCAGCCTACTTTATTTTTTTGATAGCTGTTTCAAGACTTATTAAGTATATAATCATTCTTTTTTCTCAGAAGTTGCTTCCATTACTGTGTTACTTGTTATAATTATTTATATAATTGCAGTACTATAAGTGTTTAACACTGGGATTCAGGTTATATAAAAGTAGAGTTGACAGATTTGTATTTTTGTGAAATGTACCAATTCTTAAAATTCATTTTAGGGGAAGGTCTAGAAAATTAACATATTTGTATTTAAAAACAAAGGACAGCTTATTGGTAATAATTGGAATCATTTTCACTTTTGTCACTGAAGCTTTTTAATTGGCTATGTCCATCACCATCTGAATCTCCATGTCAGGGTAAAGGATGCCAGGTTGACAAACAACAGTATGTTTTGGTTGACGACAGAGTGCATATAAGATTGTGGTCCAATGAGATTATACCATATAGCCTAGGTGTGTAGTAGGCTAAAACCATCTAGGTTTGTATGAATATATTCTCTTATGTTCACACAATGATGAAATCACGAAAATATGCATTTCTCAGATCATACCCCTGTCATTAAGCAGCACAAGCAACACATGATTGACAGATCCTTTCCATGGGTGTTTCTTTTTTCTTTTTTTTCTTTTCATCTAAAAAAGCAAATGTTAGGCTAGAGATCCCTAGATCCACTCATTTGTTCTAGCAGTGTTCCTGAAGTGGTGCTTAGTGATCAGATTTTTCTGAATCCTTTGCTAGTCAAGCTTTCGATTTTATTTTAACTGAGACCACATGCTTGTCATTCCTCTGATACAAATTAGAAAGTTCATTTTAATTTGGATTAACTCTAATGTCTGCCTGAGTTTTTAACAGGCTGTGAACCAGTGAGTGCCTTGTTAATGTAGAACGATTTTTTCCCCCGGTTGTGTGTTAGCTCCTCTCTGAAAATGTCTCAGAGAATGGCATTTTAATTGACTTGTAGAGAGCTGCTAAATTTGGTATTATCAGCAATCAGAAAGTTTTCAGTCTGCTACATACCTCCTTCCCTTTTTTCTTCTCATTGTTTGGCTGAAGTTTGCCTCTTCTGAGAAAACAAATGCAACTCCTTTCTTCATTTTTTTTTTTTTTTGTAGTCCACATTAAGAAATATCCCCTACCTCCATTACAATTATTTGATCTAATACCTGTTTTTAGGGGGGAACCACTTCTTTGTAATATTGAAATATACTTGTTAATTTATGTCTTCTCAACTTCAGTTTATGAGAGTTAACCTCAGGGCATCGTCAGTTTGGAATCCAAAATAACACTTTCTCTTTGCACCCAACCACTACCATCCCCCCCACCCCCCATCCCCGACTGATGAGCCCTGAAACCTTGAAACCCGATTGTTCAATCTTCAGGTATTTTAAATTTTAGTTATAATATCAATTAATGTAAATTAATCCAAATGCTAATTTTTGTGGTGCAAGAAGTTTCTTTTGTAAATTCAGGGTATGGATAAGCTAATTACAATATCCATTTTTGGTGGCTCTAAGTGTATTATTTGTTTTTAAATAAAGTGTACAAATATAGATAATGTGCTATAGGTGTCTCATGAATTGGAATATTTATCAGATTTTAACTGTAGTCTTGGCTTCACAGTGAGTTAAATTACTTAAATACAATCTGATTTTGGGTTTGGGGGAAGGGTGGTAAAGGGGTACAGAGAAATAAAAGGGTATCAGGTAAAATAGATGTGAGTCCCAAGTCATGAATTAATATTAATTATAGATTGTGGAGAAGATGGAGAAGTTTATCATTATAGAGAATTTGGGCCTTTGGAAAGGTAGTAAAATTAAAATACCTTGTAAGAAAGGGTCAATGAAACTTTTAGGATCAGCTGTGTGTTTAACAGATGCGTTTCATGTCAAGTGTTCAATTAAATATTTTTTCAAATTGCATACACATATACATTTAATGTGTTTTTGTATTTTCTTAGCCTTTTAACAGCCATAAACCTTTCACAACCTTTGCCCTTTCAGATTAGCATTATTTTTTTCAAGGGCTCTGCCTGTCAGATGTCATAATCTCTTTGTTAGAATCTAGAGTCATAATCCCATGTGGGGTCTACCTCTTCTGGTGTTCTTGAAACTCTCCTCTATTCTTTGATGTTCTGTGTGCTGGTATAATAATGAGTATGGTATCCTTTGATCTATATACACGTTTTCAGTGTTGTTGGGAATGTCCATTTTTATCTTTTAATGAGAACTGAATCATGATTTGCAGAAGTAATTTTAAAACAATTTAGCTCAGAAGGTCAAATGGACTCCAAAAGTTATTCTTTGATTGATGACCCCGCTGAGGATGGCCTGGGTTCAGAGTAGTATTCCGACCAGCTTTGTCTTGGTACTTCCCATATTCTCAGGAATTATCTGGGAGTTTAATTTGCCCTTTAACCGAAACACCATAATCATGAGTTATTCTCCACTTGTTACTTTCAGTTATGATGGCCAGAACACTTTAGTTCTTTACAGAAGTACTGACATGCAACTCTGCAACTCTGAAGATTGGAATCCACATTTTCTGGAATACAAATTTTTTTTTTTTTGAATACAAATTTTAATCTAGCGTATTTTGTATACTTTTAAGACCATAAAGAAAATGACTCACTTTAAGTATCACTTAGACCCTCCAAAATCTTTTGAGTCCTTTCTTGGTCCAAATTGGTATTAAACTAAAGGTAATTGTGGTTTTCAGTCAGACTTGAAGAATGTGTGAGTGAGCAAACTCTCCAGTATCCTGCTGATAGGAAGGGCCTATTGAATAGGAAATTCTCTTGTCCTTGGCGATATAGCAGATGTGAAGACTAGTGTAGATGCTACGTGCACGTTGACTTTTCCTGTCAACCTGTTTAGAAGGGTAATTAGCCTAGTGATGTAAAGGAGCACTTACAATCAAACATCTGTTCCATAGCACTTAGAGAACTAGAGTTAGCATGAATTCCTGTGGCATAGTTTTCTTATGCCCTAATAAGATCCAGCGTGTATGTACCAATTTTCTAATTTATAACTTCAAACCAAAGATTAAAAACAAGAACAAAATTCATACAGTAACTTGTAATTAAGAGTAATGGGGGACCAGGTGTTGGTGTAGTGGCTGTGTCTCTAGACTCCCATGTGAGTGTA
This sequence comes from Tupaia tana, assembly GCA_026018925.1. Lineage (NCBI taxonomy): Eukaryota > Metazoa > Chordata > Mammalia > Scandentia > Tupaiidae > Tupaia > Tupaia tana. The sequence goes on from JAKSZU010000003.1 coordinate 197,297,841, forward strand.
ATGGCTTAAATTCACTCTAGGCATGTGTGCGTGCGTGCCCAAGATCCCGAGAGGAGAATGGAAGAGAAAGGATTGTGGCGTGCCCATCCCCTCTGGGGGGTGACTTCTTGCTTTCTGTCTCTCTGTCTCTGTCTTTCTGGTGAGTGCATGTGCTCTATAGCAAAAACCTCTCCAAAAAAAAAAAAAAAAAAGTAATGGCAGGGAAGCCTGTCATCCACAAGTTAAGAATCCTCAAACTGAAAGCTTCCTATGATTAGAAAGAGTACACAACAAAATTTTATGTTAAATCACAAGTCATAGAAATGACCAGCTTGTGGTTTATATATAAAGTGCAGAAATATTAAAGAATACTGTCATGCAACTATTAAGATTGCCAGGAAAGTCATGACATATTTTTCTATGCAAAAATGGGTCGTGACTTTCCAGATGACCCAATACTTCGTTATGGAAGTGGGACTGAGGCAGTAATTTTTCATACATAAACAGATTGAAATAACCTTAGAGCAAAAGTAATTTCAGAGACAGTTGACTTTGGCTTCAATGCATCACAAGAAAGAAAGCTAGCCTTGTGTCTTGGGCCAAATTATCTTCTTTTTCTCCTTAAATGGGCTGGGAAGATGAGCACTTGTGACCTCACAAAGTGACTGGTTCCAATCTGGCTTGTTTTTCATTTGTTCTTGTTACCTAGACTAGAGATTTTTAGGAAAGATGTCTAGAGTATCCTAGAGCCCACTGGCAAAATGTGAACATAGTTTTCATTATGTTTTAGGGAGCTATATTGACTTAAGTCCAGTTATTATCCGCCTGTGTCAGAATGAAGACCGGACACGTAAGAAATGTCCTGAAGTGACCACGCAATAATCTCATCAAAATATAGGAGAATCCTTTTTACAGGATCAGTTCTATTTTGACTACTTTAAAGACCTTTTTTTTTTTTTTGGAGAGGTTTTTCGCTATAGGGCGCGTGCGCTTGCCAGACAGAGAGAGACATAGAGACAGAAAGCGAGAAATCACCCCCCAGGGGGGATGGTCACGCCGCAATCCCTTCTCCTCCATTCTCTCGGGATCTTGGGCATGCACGCACACGCGCCTGGCGTGAGTTGTAAGCCACCGGGTCTGAGACGCGAACCGCGGTCGACTACGTGGGAGTCCAGCGACATAGCCGTTACGCTAACTGCTGGTTCCCAAGACCATTTTTGAAAATGTACTTAACATCTTTTTCTTCAACTCACATATTTCAGAGTATCTTCTTGATAGAATAATTTCACACAGTGTATTTTAGAAAAAGAAAAATTCAGGTTTTGCCCCATTTTTATGGATGTTGTTTGTGAATAATCTACCCTTTCCCCAAACCCAGTAACTGTCTGCTTTCTTGGAATACTTTATGTGGTAACTGTCTCAGTATTTTGCTGTCTAGAAAGCAAGTATTTTTGTGTGTGGCTTGCATATAAGCATGGAGCCTTGAACGTCTCGTATATGTTAAAATGAATGGCTCATTAAGCAATAGCATGTATATACCACATGAATAAATCTCAGGGCTAGCACCATTAAGGTTAGGTTCTGCCCATTATTGTTCATTAAGATTTTCAAAGTATGCAGATTCAGCTAAAACTATTTATTAATCTAAATTCATTTAAGTGGAAACTTTGTTTTTCAGTGCAGTAATACCTGCCCAGTGCCCTTGTAGATCTCAGAATTGGAAGGAATCGGGTTTCTCTCAACTCTAAAACATTCAGACTTCTTGTATTCCTTTTGCTCAGACCTTTAAACCAGCAGACAGTAAGTTCATTTATTTCTTATTTCTGTAGGATACTTAGAAGTACACATCTACTAATTCAAACTAAAAAAAAAAATTATTGGGCCAACTCCATGAGCTGGTAGTTAACGGGGCTGGATCCCACCTGTGCTGACTGCAGTTCAAATCCCAAATATGGTGGTTTGAAAGGCATACTAGACTTCAGTGTGGGGTTGCCCAGAATCCCCCAAAATTGGAGAAATAGAGGAGAAGAGGTTGTGGTCACATGACAATCCCCTCTCATCCATTTCTCCTTTCGGGATTTTGGGCACATATTCATATGCTGCTAGTGTGTTTTTCAAGCTGCCAGATCTGGGACTCAACCCACACAGTTGGACATGTAGGATCCAGCTGTCTTAATCACTGTACCACTGGCTGGCCTTTAGTGTTTGTTTTTTATTTACTTGTAAGCTTTTTGTGAATTATATAATTATAACTATTTGTACATTATAGAAATAAAACTTGTATATTTAAAACTTGTATATTATATATATGTGTGTATATATGTATATACACACACACACATTGTATATTAAATCTTTCTTTTGGTTGCATTTTTCTCCAATTCTTACAAATTATTTACTGACCACATTAATTAAGTACTTTGTTCCAAATGAAACTTAGCCACTTGGATTTCACTCTTAAATGAATTGCATATTTGCATACTTATTCACATTAAAAATTTTCATTCATTTTTATTTTATTCATTTTTCATTCTGTTAGCATTTTGCCTATTTCCAATATCTTCAAAAACTTGTAAATATAGTTAAGATCTATATTTCTCTTGACTATTTTTTTAAAGTCTTTAGCATTTCTTTTTTTTTAATTTATTTATTAATTTGACCAGAGAAGGACAGAGCAATAGAGAGAGAGAAAGTGAGAAAGCAAGCTGCCAGGTCTAGGACCTGAACTGTGATTGGCCATGTGGGAGTCTAGCACCCTTAACCACCACACCACCTGCTGGACCCTGACTATGTTTATAATACCTTTTCCCATTCAAAACTTTCTAATAGTATAGTTTCAATGATATCAGTATTGCTTTATAAACTATAAATATTCGTGACTAGAAAATTTTTGAAGTATTCCATACTGATTAACGTCTTCACCCCTGGGTAGTGTTTAGAAAGTCTTCTACGTGTTTGTTTGTTTGTTTAAGAGTTATCTGTTAAATTTTATCATCATTATTATTATTTTAATTTGACCAGAAAGAGACAGAGAAGAAAAGTGAGAAAGCAAGCCACCAGGTCCAGCACTTGAACTATGATCTGCCGTGTGGGAATCCAGCACCTTAGCCACCATACCACCTGCCCACCCCTGGTTTTTGTTTTTTAACATTGTTGTCTTTTACATTTAGGTCTTCATTTGCATTTTTAAAATAGAATGCAAACAATGGAAGTTGCTGCCCCCTGCAGCCTGGTGGTTAAGGGAGCCAGATCCTGCCTGACCAGTCATGTGGGTTGAGTCCTGAGTCCTGGCCCTGGCAGCTTGAAAAACACACCAGGTGCATTTGAATGCATGTACAAAATCCTGTCAGGATTGAATTGAAGGAGAAGGGACACCCCATTGGGGGATGCTTTTCTCTCTCCCTCTTTCACACGTGTCCTCTGGCAAAATGAAAAACAAAACAACAAAACCCACAAGCTATGGATCTAACTTTGTTTTCTTCCAAGTATATTGTCAGTTGTTCCAGCACACTTTATTAAATGTTTTCAAATAGACTGAAATGCCAACTTTGTCATGTATAAGTTTTCATATGTAGGGAGACTTGTATCTTGATATCTGTTATTTTTTTATTTTTTATTTTTTGAGAGGTTTTTGCTATAGGGCGCGTGCGCTCGCCAGACAGACAGAGAGAGACATAGAGACAGAAAGCGAGAAATCACCCCCCAGGGGGGATGGTCACGCTGCAATCCCTTCTCCTCCATTCTCCTCTCGGGCTCTTGGGCACGCATGCACACGTGCCCGGCGTGAGTTTTAAGCCACCGGGTCCAGGACGCGAACCGCGGTCGACTACGTGGGAGTCCAGCGACATAGCCATTACGCCAACTGCTGGTTCCCAGATATCTGTTATTCTATTTTACATAATAGTTCTCTTTTTATATGACTATCATATGGACTAAAGTACAGAGGGGTTATGTTTCTATACAAAGGCTTTATAATTTGGTCAGGCAATAGTTTTTCCTGTCCCATCCCCACTTCCCACTTTTCATTTTTACTGCCTTCCTTGGCTCTTCTCAGCATCCAAAGTTCACAATAATTTAATCTAATTTTTTTCAGTTGGGTGAAATTGCTTTAAGTTTACATATTAATTTTTGGAAGTTTTATGTGCAGTGTTTGTTCCACCTAAGAACATGTTATTTTATGTTCAGATCTTTATTCTTTCTTTTTTTTTCTAGTTGCTACAGGGCATGTTTACTTGATGGAGAGAGACAGAGGGAGAAGAAAAGGGAGAAAACATCCTGTGGTGGGACATGGTCATGACACAATTTCTTTCTTCATTTCTCCATACTGTCAGGATTTGGGGGCATATATACACACATGCCTGGAGTGTTTTTCAAGTTGCTGGTTCCAGGATTCAAACCAGATTTTGGCTGTAAGGATGGGATCCAGGTCTTTTAACCACCTAGGCCATGAGTCTGGCCTAGATTGTTACATTTTTAGTAAGTTTTGAGGGTTTTCTTTATTTAAGCCCTTTATCTTTTTTAAAATTTATTAAATATATTCCTATTTCTTAGCTTTTTAATCCTTATTGCTAGTGACTCCCCCCATTTTAATTTCTAATGGCTTATTACAAATAAGAGAAAACCTGTTGTTTCTATGTATTTATATACAACAAATTTACTGTATATGCTCACTAAATCTCTTTAATTTTAGTTTTTCAATATAGTCTCTTGGAATTTTTAGAAATGTAATTGTGACATTGACAACAAAAAGATTTTATTTGTTCGTTTTAAATCTTAGGGCTGGGATTTGAACCCCGTGGTTGGGATATGACTCCATTAACAACTGGGCCATGGGGCTAGCCCAACAGTCCTTATTGAAATGGATTCTCTCCTATTTTGCCAAGAGATTTTATTAAGAATTGCTATTGAATTTTATCAGATATCTTGCCAGCATTTTTTATTTGATCATGTGTTACTCTCCTTTAAGCTATTAAAATTAACTCAGTTCTATAGTTCTTGACATTAAAACATCCTTACCTCCTTGGAGTAAAACCTGTTGGTCATAATATATTACTCTCTTCTTACAAGTATATGTTTTAGTTGTTAATATTTTTTTTGAGTCTTAGCGTGCATATTCAAAAATGGTATTAGCGGGAATAGCAGATGGTGTAATGGTTACATTGCTGGACTCGCACGTAGTTGACCATGGTTTGAGTCCTGGAGCCAGCGACTTAAAACTCAAGTGTGGCACATGTGTGTGCACTCCCAAGATCCCAAGAGGAGAATGGAGTAGAAGGGATTGTGGCATGGCCATCTCCCCTGGGGGATGGATGATTTCTCCCTTTCTGTCTCTCTAGTGAGCACATATACCCTATAGCCAAAAAAACCCCAAAAAAACAAAAAAACAAACCTCCCACCCCCCCCAAAATTAGCCTATAGTCTTCTGTAGCAGACCATTTTATTAGGTGTAAAAATGAAACAAATTGGCAAGGGTGTGAAAGTGATTAGAAGGCTTATCTACTGTTGTCAAGAATGTAAATTGATTCAAACACATCTGAAAACTATTTGGCAGAATCTACTAAATATGAAAAGATTTATTCCAGGGGTTGTAGTATTTCTGCTCCTAGGCAAGCATGACATGTAAAATGCATACAAATGTTCACTAAAAGGTGTGTTTGGCAATGTTTCTAGCAATACTAATAGCCACAAGGCAGGAACTACCTGAAAGTCCATCAGATGTAGAATGAATAAATATATTTTTAAATATTTTACATGAAATATACAGCAATGAAAAGGAACAATTTACAATTACACACAACATATGGGTGAATCTCACATTATGTTGAGCATAAAGTCAGGTATAAACTACTGTGTGCCTTTATAATATAAAGTATAAAAATGGGTAAAACTAACCTGCTTTTATAAGTCAGGAAAGAGGTTGTCTTTAGTGGCAGATGGGTAGGAAGTAAGAAAGGAAGTTATGTCTGAAAGGGAGTCTGAGGGATGGAAGTGCTGGTACTATTTTGTTTCTTTGAGTGCCCATTTACATCAGATTGTTTAGTTCATGAAAATTCATCTTCTATGTGTATACTTTTCTGTATATATATTATTCTTTAATAAAACAGTATTAGAAAGTTATACTTGTTTCATAAAATGAGTTGGAATGCTGTTCACTTTTTTTTTTTAATACAGATTTTAATTGTTTCAGTAAGGGCTAATTGAAATATATGTTAAAGTTTAGATGGAGGAAACAGCAGTTGGTGTAATGGCTATGTCGCTGGAGTCCCATGTAATTGACCGTGGTTCGAGTCCCGGACCTGGTGGCTTAAACTCACGCCAGACATGTATGTGTGTGTGCCCAAGATCCTGAGAGGAGAATGGAGGAGAAGGGATTGCGACGTGGCCATCCCCCCTGGGGGATGGTTTCTCGCTCTCTGTCTCTCTCTGGCGAGTGCACGCACCCTATAGCAAAACCTCTCCAAAAAAAAAAAGTTTAGATGGAATTTGGCCGTAGTCTTTTTTTTTTTTTTTTTTTTTTTTCTTTTTAAGAGATTTTGCTATAGGGAGCATGTGCTTGCCAGAGAGACAGAGACGAATAGACAGAAAGTAAGAAATCATCCCCCAGAGGGGATGGCCATGCCATCCGTTCTCTCAGGATTTTGGGTACCCACACACAGGTGCCCAGCATGAGTATTTTGGGTACACATGCAGAAGTGCCCAGCATAAGTTTTAAACTGCTGGGCCCAGGACTCAAACTGTAGTCAATTAAGTGGGAGTCCAGCAACATAACCATTTTGCCATCTGCTGGTCCTGGCTGTAAGTCTTTTGGTCTTGAGGCTTCCTTTTCAAAAGATAAGATCTTTAACCATCTTTTTAATATTTTTGGCTCAAAACACCCACTTCCTGGGTTTAATTTAATAATTTACATTTTGTAGGAAATATTTTTTTTTCACTTTTTTTTCTGTAAGGCTGTATTGTATTTCTTTTAACTTTTTCTACATGTACCTTTAGGATTTTTATTTTTTTAAAGGATTATCCATATTTGTTATTTAACTTTTAAGAAGTTAAGAACATTTATTGATTTTGCTTTGTTTTGTTTTGCTATAGGGCACTTGTACTTGCCAGAAGAGAGAGGAAAAGTGATAAATCACCCCCTAGAGGAGATGGCCACACTGCAATCCCTTCTCCTGTAGTCTCTTGGGATTCAGGGCGTGCGCGCGCGCACACGCACACACACACACACACACACAGACACACACACACACACACGCCCTGTGTGATTCTCAAGCTGCTGTGTCCGAGACTTGAACCATGCAGCCAGCCATGTGGGATCCAGCACCTTAACCTCCACACCACCTGCTGGCCCCTAAGAACACTTTTTTAAAATGAGTTTTGCTATTTAAATCTACTATAATTTTTCACAGTCAGAAAATGTGTCATGTAAAATCTTTTAAAATTTCAAGTTTTATTTGAGACTAAATATGTTAGTGATTTTTCTAAGCATTTCATGGACATTATGTGTACATTTTCTGTTAGAGGGATATAGGACTCTGTAAATATCAGTGAAATCTTTGTTAATTTTGTTTCACAATTCTTCTACATCCTTACTCATTTTTTTCTAAGAACTGTTCAGGTGTGAAGGAAACCTATTGAAATTTTCTACAATATTGTCAAGCTTTTCTTACATTGCCAGTAGTTCCTGCTTGTATATTTAGTTACTATATTATTGGGCACATGTATGTTTATGACTCTTATAACTTCGTTAATTGCATCTTTTTCTTTACTTTTTTTTAAGAGAGAGAGATTTTTGCTGTAGGTCATGTGCGCTTGCTGGAGAGACAGACAGACATACAGATATCTAGAAATCACCTTGCAGGTGGGATGGCCATGCCACAGTCCCTTTTCCTCCAGTCTCCTCTCAGGATTTTGGGCATGCTTACACATGTGCCTGGTGTGAGTTTGAAGCTGCCAGGCTGACCATGTGGGAGTCCAGTGACAAAACCATTACATCATCTGCTGGTCCCTGTCTTTGCTTTTTTTTGTCTATCTTATTTCATGTTTTAAAATTTATATTCCTTTTTTCTGATGTATAATTCACTTCACTCTACTTTCAGCCATTTTTTTTGTCCCTTTAAGTATGTTTCCTATAAGCTGACATTTTTTAGCTGTCTGGTAAGTTTCTTTCCATGGATGTAGTCAGAGTGTTCACTGATGTTATTTTCTTAACTGTATTCATTATTTGTTTTACTTCATTGTTTCTTCTATTTTTTTTTTGCTAGCTTGATGATGTTATTATTTATTCCCTTTTTCTTGTTAATATAGGATTTCTCTTGTACCATTTTTTCCCAATAATTATCTCCCCTAGCATATATAATCACATTTTTTGCTAATATATGAAAAAACTTCATTTCCAAAAAAAAAAGAAAGTTGTTTTTAGGGACCAGCAGATAGCATAATGGCTATGTCGCTGGACTCCCATGTAGTTGACTGCGGTTCAAGTCCTGGACCCGGTGGCTTAAACTCACGCCAGGTGCGTGTGAGTGCATGCCCAAGATCCCGAGAGGAGAATGGAGGAGAAGGGATTGTGGCGTGGCCATCCCCCCGAGGGGTGATTTCTTGCTTTCTGTCTGTCTTTCTCTGTCTTCCTGGTGAGAGCACGTGCCCTTATAGCAAAAACCTCTCAGGAAAAAAAAAAAAAAAAAAAAAAAATTTAATTTCCTTCCCTCTCTTAAGTAAGTTCTTAAAGATATTTTGACTTTCCCTTTCCCCATCCTCTATCCATTTAGGTTTTGCAGATATACCTTAATTTCTATAGTTCTAAACTATTAAATTTCTACTTTAGTAAGTGACTCCTATATCAATAATCTTTTTTTTTTCTTTAATGGTACAGAATGGCTACATGTGCAAGATTTTGAGAGAAAAAAGGCAACCTTGACAGGGTCTCGTCACGCTACCCTCTTTCCTTCTAGCTCCTTAGAATCTTAGACACCTGTGCACATGCTCCATTGTGTTTTCAGGCTGATCTAGGGATTCAGACCTATTGTTAGCCATGTGGCTTCTGGAACTGCAGTTCAGTGTACTAGTTATTGTACCGCTTAGGCTGGGCCTCCTACATCAGTCATTTTTACCTAGCAGTTACCTTCCATATATCCAGAGAGTCTATTATTTTTATAGGAAACCATTCATATCAGTGTTCCTTAAAAGGGCATTTTGACATTTTAGATAGCAATATTCTTTGTCACATATGACTATGTCATGCATTGTAGTTTACCTCTGTGGCTCTTGGAAATAAATAAATACACACACACACACACACACACACCTCGAAGTTTATTGCTTATCCTTATTTTTTCTTTTCCTTCATCTTCCTCTAGCTTAGAGTATCTCCTAATTCATTTCTTGTTTAGTTCAGTATTTTCCTTAGATGGGATAATATATTCTCTAAATCCTTGGTTAGCTACAACTATTATTATTTATTTTTAATCTAAATAAGTAAAATCTTGATTGAGTATAGTATTCTGGGGTTATATCCAGTAGTATGAAAAGTACCCACCATATTCTAGCTTTAGTGTTGCAGGTAAAATGTCTGACACTAGCTAGAATCTTTTAATTTTATAGGTCATTTGTTCTTTTCTCTAAAGTGTATAGTTTTAAAAAATTTCTCTGGTTTCAGAATTATTTTTGATCTATGACTTTTGAGATATTTTTAAAATTTAAGAAGTTCAATATGCCTCAGTTTATATTTTAACAACCCTTTTCCCCTCCCCAGTCCTGATTATAAAATAAATAAATAATTTGTACACTGAGTCCTGATATCCCAAGTCTTAAAAATAATGCCTCAGATTATCTTCTAAATGAGACTTCTGTTTCTCCATAGCACACTGCAGTCATTCTGGTTTTATTTCTCTTTTTTTCTGCTTTGAACATACTCTACTATCTGAAGAATAATTAAACATCAATCTCTGGTAAATACACTTCCTGTCACACAGATTCTGAAGAATCCTACCTTCCTGACTACATAACTGAATCTGTTCTTAAGTTTGTAAAAAATGAAGATTTTTCTATCAGTTCATGAATGATTCTTCCTGCATTCTTTCTACCCAAAAGGATTATCTTTCTTTCATACCCTAGAAGAGGATGGTTTGTTTTCCTGAAGATGCTGAAAGTACTTAAGAATTGTTATAAAGAAAAAATAAGCATTTGGGGGCCAGCCAGTGTCATGGAGGTTAAGATGACTGAATCCCACATGACTGACTGCACAAGGCAAGTTCTAGATCTGGTAACTTGAAAATCACCTTGGGCACGTGTGTGTGCATGCCTAAAATCCTGAGAGGAGAATGGAGGAGAAACAATTGTGGTGTGGCCCTCCCTTTGGTGGTAGTCGTGGGGGTGGGGGTGGTGATTTTTCTCTTTCTCTCTCTTCCCCACAAATGCATGTTCCCGATAGCAAACTAAAAAAAAAATCTAGACATAAATTGTTTGAGTTAACCTGTACAAATTCCCTCTAACTTTGTATGTAGAAAATGGACTTTCTTTGATCTTTAAAAACCAAATTATGTTTCTGGCCAATATGGAGTAACAACCAGTGTTCTTACCCAACTTACCTTCCTCTTTTGAAAAACACTTTATAAAGGAGAAGAAAATAACAGCAACAGTAGTTTTTAGACATCAAACAATAGGCATCAGAAGACACTAGCTTTTTAGAGAGCAGAAACAATTACTGTTCCAGGTTACTATCCAGAGAGAATATTCATATTTCAGTGCAGGAAGGGACAACCTAGGCAGAATCTAGAGGTCTCTGTGAATTGAGAGGACAGAGCTGGGAGTTCATTAAGGCCAAAGGGGCTGCATTTTCCGGGCACAGTACCACAAGACAGTTTGGGAGAGCTGAACCGTACACTCCCTAAATCTTCAACTGAGTGCAGATAAGCACAGCATGTAAGGAACCCATCAGGTATTGGGGAATGAGGTGCAGGAGGAAGTCACCTTACACAGGGTAGGGAATAGTTACCGTTTCCACCAGGCACAGTGGAAAACCTCATAAAATAGGAGACACCAGAGGACTTAGAAAAATATTGTTGCCTCGTTAGAGGGATAAAATTCAGTCCTGGATTAAAAGTTGCTTTCATTTTGCCATAAAGCTAATACATGAAGAAAAGTCAACTATTTACAAGTAACTGACCCAGAAAGAAAGTGTGTTCTCTGTCTCTCTTCTCACTTCTTTGTGCACGCATGTGAATGTGTGTGTGTGTGTATAAAAAATTTCTTGTTCACAAGTGAAATTCACAGTATCTGTCCTCCAGTTATCAAATATGCAAAGAACAAAAACGAGAAGAATTACTAAATTGGAAATGATTTAGAGGGACCAGCAGATGCTATAATGGTTACATCCCTGGAGTCTCACGTAGTCGACTGCAGTTTGAGTCCTGGACCTGGCACCTTGAAACTCACATTGGGCACTTGTGCATGCATGCCCAAAATCCTGAGGAGAATGGAGGAGAAGAGATTGTGACATGGCCTTCCCTCTCAGGGATGATGTCTCGGTCCGTCCAGTGAGTGCAATGCCCTATATCAAAAAATCTCTCTTAAAAAAGAGAGAGACTTAGAATAAAAACATGATAGAATTAGTAGAAAAGAACAATCTAATGTATACTGTATGTGAAGCTCACTTTAAATAGGTTAAATGTGAAAGAACAGAAAAATACTATATCAACATTAGTCAAAAGGTTCAGTAGCTATGTTAATATCAGACAAGTGCCAGCTCGTGGCATGGTGGTTAAATCGCTGGATCCCACATGGCTAACTGGTTTAAGTCCCAGATCTGGCAGCCTGAGAAATGCTCCAGGCAAGTGTGTGCACGCATACCCACTATCTCAAAGGGAAGGATGGAAGAGAAGGGATTGTGGTGTGGCCATCTCCTATGGGGGGAGGGGGTGGCTCCCTCTCTCTTTCTCTGGTGACTCCACAACCTCTAGTAAATTTTTTTTTTTAATTGGGCACAATAGATTCCATAGAAGATACTATTATCAAGGATAAAAATTTTTTACAATGATAAAGAGATCAATTCATCAAAAGAACATAATAGTCCTAAAAAGGTTAGTAACCAAGCTTTAAAATTCATATAGAAAAATATGATTAGTTGAAAGGAAAACTAGAAACCCACAGTTACAGTTGGACATTTCGAACCCCTCTTCATTTATAGGGTAAGTAGAAAAAAATGTTTATAGAAGACTTGAGTCAGTACTATAACAAACTTGACCTAAGTGAGATCTGTTTACTTTCACGTGCTCTATATAAAATCCTCTCTGCAACAATAGCACTTTTTTTTTTTTTTTTAAGTTTTGCTATAAATCGTGCTCTTGCTGGAGAGAAACAGAGAGAGAGGGAAAGCGAGAAAGCACTCCAGAGGAGATGATCATATCACAATCCCTTCTTTATTTTCCTCTCAAGATTTTAGACACACATACACACCTGGTGTGTTTTTCAAGACACCAGGTCCGGGACTCAAACCATAGTGTCGGCCCTGTGGGATCCAGCCTCCTTAACTATCATGTTATCTGGCTGGCCAACAGTAGCACCTTTTTTCCCCCCAAGTGCCAACAACAGTTAGCAAGACAGACCATATTGTAGGCTATAACACAAGTCTCAATAAATGTAAAGCCTTTCGAATCATTCAAAATATATTCAGAGGTTTTCGCTATAGGGCGCTTGCGCTCGCCAGACAGACAGAGAGAGACATAGAGACAGAAAGCGAGAAATCACCCCCCAGGGGGGATGGTCACGCCGCAATCCCTTCTCCTCCATTCTCCTCTTGGGATCTTGGGCACGTACGCACACGCGCCCGGCGTGAATTGTAAGCCACCGGGTCCGGGACGCGAACCGCGGTCGACTACGTGGGAGTCCAGCGACATAGCCATTACACTAACTGCTGGTTCCCTCAAAATATATTCTTTGACCACAGTGAAATTAAATTAGAAGTCAATAAAAGAAAATTACCTGAGAAATATCCAAATACTTGGATAGTAACATATTTCTAAATAACCAAAGGGTCAAAGAAATTTAAGAACAAGAAATTAGGAAGTATTTTGAATTCAATGCAAATGAAACACAACACACCAAGACTTATAGAATGCAGCTAAAGCAGTGTTTAGTAAGTCAAATGGTGACTCGAAGTGTCACAGTGGGACTTAATTGGGATAATAGAAGTGAAGGTAGCTGTGCTCATTTCAAGTACATGAAAACTTCAGGAAGAGCTAGTTTCTCAGTTTCTTTTTCTTCTAACCCAGAGCAGTTGTTAAAGCTGGCACACAGTGAGAAACTTCACTGTGGAAAGTTCTGGACCAGTTAACCAAAAGCAACACACTACAAAGACCTCTTGGTTTAGAAACATTCATAACCTGAGTGTTTCCACTTACAAGCCTCCTTAGAAAAGGAATCAAACTACAGTAAAGTTTCCCCATTTCTGTGTTAATTTTCTCCATTTCTAATATATTCCAGAAAATAGAGTAGCTTAAAAGAGAATTGCTAGACACTACCATATTCAGGAAGAACTGTGAAGAAAGCTTTTTAATTCCCTGTCTGTGATTTTTCACAACACCATCTTGCTCCTTAAATCTTAGAGGCAGGGATATGAATTATGAGAAGCAGTGTAGCTTCATCACTCTCCCGTGACAGTCTTTGGCTATCAGTCAACCTCCCCCTCCCTGCCTCCCTCCCTCCCTTCCTTCCATGGCCAGAGGGTGCATACTCTCACCAGAGAGAGGGAGAAAGCATCCCCTCCGGTAGGTGTCGCATCACAGTCCTGTCCAGTCTCTCCATCCTGTCAGGATTTGGCGCAGCATGTTTTCCAAGCCACTGGCTGGAATTCCAACCATAGTTATCCACGTGGGATCTGACTTCCTTCCGTACTAAGCTATAGGGCCAGCCATCTTTCTTTGTTTTTTTAAAGTTGTTTTTTTGTTTTGTTTTGTTCTTTTTTTGAGAAAGAAAAAACAGGCATCCTTGACAGTCTTGCCCTGCCACCATCTTCCTCTCTTACCTCAGTCAGCCAACCAGCCAGAATCATGGGTGTGAACATGCAGACCTAGCATTTTTCGGGTAGAAATTAGGGCTCGAACTGAGGACTTCTGTATGCTCCAGTATTGCAGACTGGCTCCCTGCTGCCTGTGCCAGCCACTACAGCATTGTTGGCATCTCTCTCTTTAGGTGCATTGGCTGGCCCACCTACAGTGGCACTGCTACACAGTAGTAGAGCCATGGGGAAGGCCTCAGATTTAGGTCCCAGCTCAACCTGAGCACAGTGGGGGTGCCTGTGATCCTGGCTGACGGGAAGGTGGGGTGAGAGGGTGGGAGAATGGAAGGGGTGCTGGATCGTGGTGCTGATAAGACTGTCAGATAATCTTTCTCTCTTGTTCATTAAATAAATTAATAAACTTTAAGAAAACAACCATGGGGTCAGCAGGTGGCATAGTGGTTAAAGAGCTAGACTCCTACATGGTCAACCATGGTTTTAGTCCTGGACCCAGCAGCCTGAAACACATACCAGGCACGTGTGCATATGTGCCCAAAATCCTGAGAGGAGAATGGAGGAGATTGCGGAGTGGCTACTCCTTTGGTGGATGATTTCTCACTTTCTGTCTCCAGTGAGTGCACGTGCCCTATAGCAAAAATCTCTCTTTAAAAAAAAAAAAAAAAAAAAAAAGCCTTGGCCTGAGGATCTTTCTCCTTAGGATTCTGCAGGCAGTACCTACTACTTCACCTGCTTCATCTGCCAAGGCAACACTAAACACCATCTGGTCCAAAGGCTTTCAGAGCAGCACCCCAAGCTAGTGAAGGCAACGTAACTGCAAACACTTACAGCTCTGAAGAGAGAATTCTTCATTCTGCATTTTGTTTCTTGGTAAGAAAAGGTCTTTGGCATTGTTACGGATGTGCAGGATCAGGGCATCAGAAACCTCCTGGAAGACAGTGTGGTGCGGAGGGCTTCCTAGGGCCTGTAGACACAGGTGCTGTCACATGATCAAGCTGTCTCCGTGACCAGTGATCACTGCTACAGTTAGGTGGGCTTGCCGCTCTGCCATAGGCTTAGCAAGTAAGGACACAACCAGCTCCAGTGGACGAAGACAATCGACGACCTGCAGAGTCGACAAAAGCCACATCAGCATGCTCAGCCCCCTTGTCCTACAGGACAACAAAGTGCAAAGAGCCAGATGGTTGGCCTCGTGAGTGGTGGGGTGCCGGTTCTGCAGTGAAGTCATTATAAAGCCTGCAGCTGTATCTTAAAAGAGGGGTGAGCTGTAAAGGGCCAGGCTTCACAGAGAGGCCAGGCGGTTGTTTGTGGAAGCCTCCCATGAGATGGAAAGGTGGACGAGTGCAGCCTGTGACAGCTGCTCAGAAATGCACTCCCCGTGTTCTGGAATGATCTCAGGAAGCTCCAATGACATTGGCCGAACCTTGGCAACGTGGCCTAGGTGGAGGCATGCAAGGTTTCCCGGGTGCCAGCACAAGGAATTTCCTATAGCTCCCATGCAATTGTGCTCAGCACAACGAAGCAGAGGTTTTTGTTGGTTTGTTTTTAACCATGGAGCTTAGATCACAGGGGCCTGATGGTCTTGAACTGTAAAGAAAATTATCCTGAGATACAATTAGAATTTGATTAAGAAAAAAGTTTCAGATCAACTTGTTTCTGGGATGCTTAATGTTTGTAAATGTTCAGTCTTTTAAAATTTAAAACAATTCATTAAAAGAATACTTTTTAATGACTCTTCCTTTTCACTCCTCAATGCTTAAGAGCCTATAAGCAGGGGCCACCAGTGGCGTGGTGGGTAAGGCACTGAATGTAACACATGGTCACCTGCGGTTTGAGTCCTGAACCTGGTGCCTTGCTTCCTCACTTTCCCTCCCTCTTTTTGTCTCTCTTTGGTGAGTGCATGTGTCCTATAGCAAACTAGTATTACTACTACTAATAAATAAACTTAAGTAAGTAATTCTAAAAGAAAAAAGCCCATAAGCAAATGGATTGATGTTTTCTGAGCTGATGAACAACTTTCATGTCATAATCAGATCAATGTGGAAGCAACATGGAAGGCAAAGGCAACTGACAAGCCACTAGTAACTCTTGCATTCCGAGATCTGGGTTCCATGTTACTGGGTGGAAAATAGAAGTAAAACAAAAATACACCAGATATGTGGAGCCAAAAAGGTAGTTCTTCACTATGTGACTGAAACCTGGCAGCTAGGAGAGGAGGGAAACAGCTGAGGGTAAAGTGGCTGGTGATTCTCAGGTAAAGCAGGAGGGAAAAGTAGAGAGGACAAGGTGGGCCGTTCTGTAACGACGAAGCCCTGAATCTAGAGTCCAGTCACCCAGGCTCCTAGCCCCGCTCTCCCTTCTCCCTGCTCTGTGACCTGGGACAACTTTTTTTGGAGAGGTTTTTGCTATAGGGCGCGTGCGCTCGCCAGACAGAGACAGAGAGACAGAAAGTGAGAAATCATCCCCCAGGGGGGGATGGCCACGCCGCAATCCCTTCTCTTCTGTTCTCCTCTTGGGATCTTGGGCACACATGCACACGGCATGAGTTTTAAGCCACCGGGTCTGGGACGCGAACCGCGGTGGACTACATGGGAGTCTAGCGACATAGCCATTATGCTAACTGCTGGTCCCCCCTGGGGCAACTTTTTAACCTCTCTGTGTCTCACTGTCTTCACTGGAAAATAGAGAATACTGAGGATCTCGTGAATTATGAAAAGGTTTTTTGGGCAAATGGCCGACTCCCAATTCTGGTTGACTGTCATTCAAGACCAATCTTTCCCAAAAAGTATGGAAGAATGGTTTTGAAATATATGCAATGGCATGAATTTAGTGTGTATTCGGTGACATATGAGTGGCACTTTAGGCTGTCATATCTGTTATCAGTGACTGGTTTTATTCCTGTCACCAGTATGTCTCTCGACCTCTAGCCTGTGAGTGCAGACAAAGTCACGTGAGCAATTAATTGCTTGACGGTGCTGACTTGCCTTCACTGCCTTACTGCAGACCGAGTGAATTGGGGGCTCTCAGAAGAATGCTCCAGATCTGCTCATGAATAAACCTACAGGCCTGCCTGTGTGGGTGACTCCCCGGCCCCTCGCCTCCGCCCTGACTGCCACAACTCCCCAGGTATTTTGCCTCCAAAGACCTTTGTTGGCTGTCCAGGATTCGAATGTCCCCAGGATGGAAGGCTGATTTTCCATTTGAGAATGCCTCCTCTTTGAAGGCGGTGACAGGCACGTGGGTGTTCCAGGTCTTGTATTTAGGTCATAGAGCTGGAAGGTCCCTGCAGTTTCTTCACTCGTCTCTCAGTTCAGTGGTGTTTTCTTAGGAAAAAAAAAAATTACATTGCCACTTGCCCTTTAGAAAACTCTTTCTGCTCATTTATTTTGCTTGGTGTGTGTCTCTGGCAGTCATTACCACAGAGGTTTGTCCCTGTCTGTCCATGCCCAGTGTTTTTTCCAAGCTGCTGGGATTGGGACTTGAACTACAGTTGGCCATATGGGATCCAGCTCCTTTAACCATTAGGCTATAGGCCCAGCCTCTCCCCTGTCATCTTGATAAACTACTCGTCCTTCAAGTCACAACCCAAATGCCACCTCCTCTTTGGAGCCTTCCTTGGCTTATTGATAGGTGCTCTAGATGAGAATCTTGAACTACCTATTCTCCATAAACCTCCTCAGTCCCTTCTCATTAGAGGACACAACCTGTATACGTCGTCATGGAATCCAGGCAACAAACACTTTGAATTTAAGTCATCTGATAGTGCCAATCTCTAAGACAATGGCACTGGGAGAATGAGAGCAGAGAAATTTCAGGAAGTGAGGTAAAAGGTTTAATGGCCAGAAGAGAGGACCTAATCCCATCCAGCTCCATTCTTTTTTTCTTTTTCTTTTTTATTGAGAGATTTTTGCTGTAGGGTGTGTGCTCTTGCCAGAAAGAGAGAGACAGAGAGACA
This sequence comes from Tupaia tana, assembly GCA_026018925.1. Lineage (NCBI taxonomy): Eukaryota > Metazoa > Chordata > Mammalia > Scandentia > Tupaiidae > Tupaia > Tupaia tana. Next base: position 197,315,783 of record JAKSZU010000003.1, read on the forward strand.
GAAGTGAGAAATCACCACCTAAGGGGGATGGCCATGCTGCAACCCCTTCTCCTCTATTCTCTCAGGCTTTTGGGCATGCACGCAAACACACCCAGTGTGAGTTTAAGCCATGGGGGTCAGGACTTGAACCGCGGTGGACTACATGGGAGTCCAGCGACATAGCCATTACGCCAACTGCTTGTCACACTGCTCCACTCTTTTCAATGTCCTTCTAAGTTTCCTTACTGGATGTTACAACCAGTTTTTCTAGAGCCAGAAATCCTCTTTGAGGATGTACACATATGAGAACTTTGTTCCTCACATTCTCTAGTTTCTGCGGGAATGAAAACCTTTTTTTCATATACCTTCTTTAGTTTCATTCAGCAAACATGCTTTAAGTAATGATTATGTGCCAGGCATTGGGATAGATACTGAAGAATAAAGAGGAATAAGCCCCTAGTCCCTGCCAGAGGAGCTCATAGGCTAGTGTGGGAGAGATGTGAATAGACAGCATATCAGGCCAGCAGGTGGTGTGGAGGTTAAGGCAGCTAGATCCCACATAGCCGACTCTGCAGTTTGAGTCCCGGACATTGTGGCATGGCCATAGCCCCTAAGGGATGGGAGGTGATTTCTCACTTTTGGGGCTGGCAGGTGGCATGGTGGTTAAGGCACTGGATTCCTACATGGCCAACCATGGTTTGAGTCCTGAACCTGGTGGTTTTCTTTCTCTTCTTTCCCTTTCTCTCTCCTTTGTCTGGTTAAAATTTTAAAATAATGATAATAAAATGAAATAAACAAGTCTTTAAACAAAAACCAGATAACATATCTGCCTAATGTGAACCTTGGGAAGACTTCCTGTGCTGGGTTTTCTGGGACAAGTACTTTTCAGCCAGGCAAAGAAAAATGGAAAAGGCGTCCCAGTAGATGGAATGATAGGAGCAAAGGAGAGGAGGCATGGAACTGCTGTGCAGAAACCAACAACGTGAAACTTGAGGCAGGGAGTCAGGAAACTGCTGAAAAAAGAGGCGGGCCCAGCCATGGTGGACTGCGTCGGTGTCAGTTAAAATTCTCTCGGCTGCAAGTAACAGAAACTCAATTGGTAGTAGGTCAAGCAAAGGGTGAGTTTTTGGAGGGGAAATGGAGTAACTCATAACTCCAAGCTCAGGAAAACAATAGAACTCAGAAATGGGATGAGGCTCAGGAGCAGAACAGAACCAGGTAACTTTCTCATCTTCTCATCTAGAATCCTCTTCATCTGGAATCAGTGAACAGCGCCGGAGAGGAGGAACAGGGGAAGCTTCCCACATCTTAGGGCCTGACCCTTCTGCAGGGGCCCCAGCAATCCAAGCTGATGTGGCGGGCGGGGAAATGAGTGCTCACATGGCTTTATCTGATCACCTACAAGTAACTACCATTTGAAGTTCCTGGAAGCATCAAGTTGTCTTGGATACCAGCAAATGCATGTCTACAAGTTTCCAAATTTGGAAAACTAAATGCAGGCTGAATGACAGCCTTCCTGCTCTGGGCCTGCCTTTATTTTGCTTAGAACTTAACTCAAAACAAACAAACAAAAAAACCAGGGCCTTCCTCTCTAAGACTCCCTTTCACTTGTCTTGGCCTCAAGGACTACAAGGTGTTGCACGTTAAATATCATTAACAGTTGACGAGCTGTTCAGACTGTCAGGGAGGTAGACACCATGCTTCTGGGGTCCCCTTCTGTTTCTGGTACAAAGGTCTAACTGAGAAGAAATGTGCTATTTAAATAACCATCCACGTGGAAAACAAACAAGTTTGAAAGACCACAGTTTCAAGCCAGGCTTTGCTTTTTCTTTTTTTCTCTTAATGTCCTTTAATTGAAAAAGACTGAAACTGAGCTTTATCCTTGCCATCCCTCTTCCACAGATGGGCCCTGTAGCAAGCTGCCCAAGTAAGCAAATACTATACTGGGCTTGGCAGTCAAGACTTGCTATAAAAAAGCACAATTCCTGCTGAATAGCCCCTTTCTGCGACTCCTCCAGACTCACACTTGGTTGAGGTGAGCAGGGCGTATTCAGGTTAATGGCAAGTTGGAATCTGCTCTCAACAAAGAGCCTTTATATGATTGCTCAGGACGTAGAAATCAGGAGGGTCCAGAGCCCTAGAAACTGTGCAGACCCCCCAAACAAAACCCAAAATCGATGAAATTGTTGATCTGACATCCTCAAGGTATTTGTAAACCTGTGTCCAGTTATAATAACAGTGATTTTTTTCAATTACTTAAACCTGTACAAGTTACCTTGAAATCAGGGAGAGTTTCTTTCCAACCTCAAGAGGATTGTGCAGAATTTTTTTAAAGAGTTTTTTTTTTTGTTTGTTTGTTTTGCCTTAGGGTGCTTGCACTCACTAGAGAGAGAGAGAGAGAGAGAGAGAGAGAGAGAGAGAGAGAGGGAAAATGAGAAATAACCCCCAGAGGGGATAGCCATGCTGCAATCCCTTCTCCTTTCTCCTCCTGGGATCGCGGGCATGCATGCACATGCCCCTGGCATGATTTTTAAGCCACCAGGTCTGAGACTGAGACTGTGGTCGGCCATATGGGAGTCCAGTCATGTAAGTGCTGCACCATCTGCTGGCTCCCGTGCAGCATTTTAAAGCCAAAGATGCAAGCATTTCAATGTTCCTGGGTCCAAGGATTTTGTAATCTCTAAAAGAAGTTTCCAAATAATAATAATGTTATTTTCCAGTCAAAATCAGAAGGGAAGGTCTCCCTGTGTACAGGCTGAGATCCTTTGTCTGAAATCCTTGAGACTAGAGTTGTTCCGAATATCAGGTGTTTTTCAGATTTTTGAATATTTGCATCTACATAATGATGTATCATAGGGGTAGCCCTAATCTAAACACAGAATTCATTTATGTATCATGTACACACAGCCTAAAGGTCATTTTTGATGTTTATTTACTTCCAAGACAGGAAGGGAGGGAGAGAGAGGCGCAGAGAGGCACAGGTGCCCAAACAGGGCCTGCATGCTGTGACCCACTCCCAGCCTCAGCCAGCCAGAATTACTGGTACACACACGTGAGACGGTACATGCAGGATGTGAATCTGGCTCCTTCCTGTGTGTGGCGTCAGCGTGATAGAGTGTTGCACCGCCACTGCAGCATCTCAGCTAGCCTGAAGGTAATCCTATATGGTATTTTTATGTCAGTGTACTGACTGACTGTCCCATGAGGTTAGTTGTGGAGATTTCCACTTGTGGCACCATGTCAGCACTCAAAAAGGTTCAAATTTTGGGGACCAGCAGTTAGCGTTATGGCTGTCGTTGGACTCCCATGTAGTCGACTGTGGTTCGAGTTCTGGGCCCGGTGGCTTAAACTCACACCGGGTGCATGTGCGTGCGTGCCCAAGATCCCAAGAGGAGAGTGGAGGAGAAGGGATTGCACTGTGGCCATCCCCCTGGGGAGTGATTTCTTGCTTTCTGTTTCTCTGTCTCTGTCTGTCTGGCAAACACACGCACCCTATAGCAAAAACCTCTAAATAAAAAAATATTAAAAAAAAAGTTCAAATTTTGGACCATTTCAGTTGTCAGATTTTGAGAATAGGGATGCTCAACTTATATGTAAATGTAGTAAGTAGAAAATATGCTTGCAAGAATGAATTTAACTACTTTGGAAAGACATTTATTCAGCTAATAATGCCTCTGAGAAATTCACAGACCAGTGGGAAACCACACACAAATGGATAATTAAAACTACAAAATTACTATTGTAGGATTGTGCATAAAGCCTATGAATGGCAATTGCAAACAATCTCAGGAGAAATAAAATGATAATGACACCTAATAGTGAATGTCATATACTGGACACTGCTCGAAGGGCTTCACATGTGCTAGATGACGTACCCCTACAATTTGCTGAGAGAGATACTATTCTTATTCTCATTTTGCAGCTCATGCAGGTGTCAGGTAACTTGCCCAAGCTTATAAAGCTGTTAAGAGGCAAATCTGAAAATTAAGCCTGTGCAGTCTGACTCCAGGGTCTATAATATTTAACCACTTGGCTTCTTATAATAGTAGCACAAAAATAACCAAAGGAGCTGCGTAGGGAGTTCTCTGGTGAGCTCGACAATTTAAAATTCCTTCCACAAAGTGTACCCTCAAGGTCTATTAAATGTGCAGTGGGAACAGAGTCTGTAAAATGTCCAGGGTGAGTTCCACTTTTCCCCATCACTTTTCTGATTCTCTGGACAGCCACCCTGCCCTCGTTTACAAGGGGTGACTGTAGCCCGTAGTCTCTGTAGACACCCAAACATATTAGGTTTCCCTATCATCTTCATTTTAATTGCTAGAAGATATGTGAACTTGCCAGAAAGGGGGGGCAGAAGGGAGAGAGAGAAAGCACCCTCAATAGGGCATAGTCACTCTGTGACCCTTTCTCCTCTATTTCTTCATTTTGTCAGGATTTGGGGCACACATTTGCCCCAGTGTGTTTTTCAAGCTGCCAGGGCTGAGATTTGAACCATGCTGTTGGCCATGTGAGGTCCAACTGCCATAACCACCAAGCCATGTGGCCAGCCCAACACGTACTTTTATAGAACATAACTTATCGAGTATGTCATCTCTATGACAATTTCGAATGCTTCCCCGTTGTACATGGATTTCCTATCCTCATAAGTCCTTGGCAGAAGTTGGAAGTAAAATTGAAGTTCGGCCATATTTTTTTCAGTTAATTTTAATGCAACTCTCAATAATAACATCTAGTTAAAATGAAAAGTCCAGGTTAAATGCTAAACAGGCATAAACTGGTCCTCTCCCAGGAAACAGCTTTAACACTAAAGGCTTAGAGTAACTCAGTGGTTTCTAATCGTGGCAGTATTTAGAAATCACCAGAGAGCTCTTCAAGCACGCCAAAGTTCAGGCTCCATTCCCAGAGGATCAGATGCCACTGCTATTGGGATGGGCCTGGGAATCAGCATTCTTGTCTCCCAAGTGATCCTACTGTGCACACTTAAAGGCAAGATCAGCTTCATTCTCCAGGACCAATTACTCCTAAGCAGTATGTCACAAGTGTTGGGTGATTCGGGTAATAGCAAGAAGGAGGTGAACTGGGAGAAGTTATGCCATACTGTCCCTGCATCTTGGCAGGAGTGTCATCCCTTTGGGCTAGAAGTGAGCACACAGTTTGTGCTCTGGAAATGGGAAGAGCAGATGGAGACCCCACCACTGACCCCGTGAAGACTACACAGAACACAGTCAGAAAGATGGCATGTAATCCTTTCAGACATTTAATTAAATCAGCCCTCCATTCTCATGACAGAAATGAAACGTATTGAAGGTTACAGAGTTCTAATGAAAAACATAAATAAAAAAAAATCAGCTCACACAAGCTCTACTTCAGTCCATCATAAATGCTGCAGTCTATTCTGAACATTTATTTTGAAAACAGTTGTTAAACTATAAAATCCCCTGCATCCTTCAAATAGTGTATCATTTTTGATAATTCTACAAATTGATGATCACCTTTCTAACTCCAAGTTTGAAGTGTGGAAACCCCAATAGCAAAGAAGAGTAACAATGCATCTGTTTTCCCCAGCCCTACCCAAGCCATACTGCCCTCTGCGTGCCCCATAAAGCATTGAGGGTTGTCCAAGGAGTCCGCCAGGAAAGTAGCATTTGCTGGTGCCTTTTGCCTGCTCTGAATTCAGTTCCGAGGCTGTGAGTTGAACTCTGTGCAAATGTTCTGGATGATCCTGGGGACAGTTTTGTAGAGGTTGTCAAACTCGTCCACAAAGAAGGAGTGGTCCCTGGCAGGGTGAGTAGCAATGACTTCCAGCTCGTCCTGTGCAGCCCATACAATGCCAATTGCATAGGTGATCACCCCTGTGGGGACAAAGGTTAGATGAAGTAAATGTCCCCAAAAGAAGGGAAGGTACTGCTAATGGTTGCTTTCCTGTTTGTGCTACTGGCACAAATCTGAAATCAGAAATGTGCCAAAAAATAAAGCTGTACTGACATTTCCCGAATTAAGACTAAGTATGGCCATTCATTCATCCATTGGTTCATTCAATAAATACTTTAGAGCATCTGCTATATGCCAACCCTATTAGTTATTATTAGTCTATTAAGACTCTATTATATAATAAGACTCTATCATAGTCTTTGGGGGAAATAATAGACAAAATAAAGAATTATTTTATAGTAAGAGTTTTTGCCCATATGGAAAGCCAAATAAAATCTCAGAGAATCTTAAATTCATCAAAAGTCAAATTCAGGGGACCAGCAGATGTAATGGTTAATGGTTACATCCCTGGACTCCCATATGGTTTACTGTGGTTTTTGTCTCAGACCCAGTGACTTAAAACTCACAACGGGTGCGTGTGTGTGCATGCCCAAGAGGAGAGTGGAGGAGAAGGGTTTGCGGCGGGCCCATCTACTCTGGGGAGTGATTTCTCATTTTCTGTCTCTTGGTCTCTCCAGTGCATGCATGCCCTGTAGGAAAAATATCTCTCTAAGAAAAGGAAATCAATTCAAGATTTTAAAACCTAGAACAGTGGAACTGAACCACTTTAGGCTTGAGGGCAACTTTACAAGCCATAGACTCATTCTCAGTGCAGAAACTCTGGCCCAAGGCCTCAGAGAGATGCTCACCCAGCATCTACTCTTCACCATTCTGAAGAAAGGATTTCGAGAAAAGAAAGGGGCGACCGACTGTGTTGAATGCTGCAGGAAGATCATGTAAGACAAAAATGAAAAAGTGCTCATTGGATTGAGAAAAAACAACTGAATTGCTGTGAGTTGAGAGTGAAAAGCAAAGATGTGAGGACAGCATATAGAATGAGTCCTTTGTAGAAATTTGATTGTGAAGGGGAGGAAGCAGGTGGTGACTGGAGCAGAACATGGAGTCAAAGAGAATGTTCTTCTCTGAGGAAGGAAATGCCTGCGCATGTCCAGATAGAAATGGGAAAGAGCACAGATGAAATGTAGTACATGGTGAGTAAAATGCCCAGTGGAGAGAGGACAGAACCAGAGACCAATCATCCATTCTGACTGGGAACATGGAGATCCTTGTGCTCTCACGGTCTTTGACTTGGGTTGGGGGCAGCAGGTAAGCAGGCACTTGACCTGACTCTACAAAACCCCACTCCATACCTCCTTCAGGCTGGCCAAGGGGGTTAGCAGGAGGGCTATGAAACTGCTACCAGAGCCTGGGTGAGGGCGTCTTGCCCAGGCACCTGCCCCGCAGCCCCAACAGCAGCCCATCTCACTATCTCCAGCGTCTTCTGGGTGGCCTGCCCCACAGACTGGAGAGCTATCTGCACTTCACATGGCTCTGGTCCAAGCTCCTTTTCCACTGTGTCCCATCAAGCTGTGTTTAAGCTGCCAGTCTCTTTTCTTCTCCAGTTACTTTTCTCTGAATAGTGCCTAGATTAAGAGGAGCCAGCTGTGGGCTTTTAGCTGCTGCCATGCCCTTCTTGTACAGCCCTTCCACTGGCAATTCTGATAAATGGCCCCTGGCCCTGACTTGACTACTCCGTAGGACTCAATGCTTATTACATTTTTAGACAAATCTTAGTGTTAGGTAGAGTAGGAACTTGCCTGCATGTAATTTGCCTTGATTGGTCCTAGTTTTTTTTTTTTTTTTTTTAAAGCTTTTTGCCATAGGGCGTGAGTGCTTGCTGGAGAGAGAAACACAGAAAGTTAGGGGTGAGGGATGGCCACACCACAGTCCCTTCTCTTCCATTCTCCTCTTGGGATTTTGGCATGCATGCATGTATGCCCAGGGTGATTTCCAAGTAGCTGGGTCCGGGGCTTGAACCAAGGTCCACCATGTGAGAGTCCAGTACCTTAACCACCATGCCACCTGCTGGTCCCATTGGTTCTTATTCTTAAAAGCACCTGGTAATTCCTAGGACATTTCTCTCAGTCTTCCCTTTTCCTGATGAATAGGTCACGGATACCTGCTGGGTGAGGCCTGAAAGGTACATGTAGGAGCTGAAGTTGAACTGGGGACAGGTGTCCAAAAAAGCAGGTACGTTTCTGCAGGATTATAGCCGAGAGCTGACCCATCTGGCTCAGCCCACTCCTTGAGACTTTGGGCAGGATGCTTCTGAGCCTAAAACCACCTTCATTCTGCCCAAGGGACCTCATGATCACTATATGCAGGCTAACTACCCCACCACGATGTGTCCACGTCTCTGGTTCTGCCAAGGGTAGACCACAGGAAGACGCTGCCTAAACCCTGTGTCTGGTTACTTTAGATCCCAGAGCTAGCACTGCTGATTCCTTGAGGCTTGTTTTAGGAAGAGTTTAAAGCAGCATTCGAGAACACAGAAAATCCTGCAAAATAACCCAAGTGAAATGTAGGCACAGAAGAAAACGCACAACCCACAGGACTGGGTGAGTTCTGCACACGGGTACTTCTCTGTAGGTCTTCAGTGATCACTGACTGCTTGATAAGCTTCTATTGTTATAATTGTTACTATAACCACTGGGATTTTCTCCAGATTATTGGTATCTTCATGATATTTTATGGCATTTTTTCAGAACAGTGTTTAGTTTTACTTATTCATTCATTTTTAAATTTTAATTTGACCAGAGTGCAAGAGAGGGAAAGTAAGAAAGCAGGCCACCAGGACTCGAACTGTGGTAGGCCATGTGGGAGTGTCCAGAGCCTTAACCACCATGCGAGTTACTGGCCCCAGATTCCCTTTGTATGTGTCACATTCTCACCCTGCCTCAGGGTGTAGAACATAAATGTGAGGGCTCTCTCTATATCTCTCTGGTGACTACACATGTCCTCTGGCAAATTCTTAAAAATCAAAAAAGGAAAAGATTAAAGTTTTCAGTTACCCGCAGGTGTCATGTTTGTGATGATACTTTTGTTTTGTTTTGTTTTCTTTTTTTTGAGAGGTTTTTGCTGTAGGGCGCATGTGCTTGCCAGAAAGAGACAGAAAGCGAGAAATCTCCCCACAGGGGGGATGGCCAAGCCACAATTCCTTCTCCTCCGTTCTCCTCTTAGGATCTTGGGCACACATGCACACGTGCCCAATGTGAGTTTAAGCCATCGGGTCCGGGACTCAAACCATGGTCAACTACATGGAACTCCAGAGACATAGCCATTACGCTAACTGCTGGTCCCTGTGATGACACTTTGGAAACTACCTTTCTGCTGCTTTTGATACCTCTTCACTACTCAGAGGGACCTGCAGTGTTTAACCCCTAATCCTATCCCCGTGATTTTGTCCCACTGGCCCACTATGCCCCCGAGAGAAGCCTTGCCCTCAGGCTAAATGGCAAGACCAGCTTACCCTTCTGGTGGGCAGCCATGGCTGGTATGCGGACATCATCGTAGGACCTCCCATCCGTGATGAGAATCATTAATTTCCTTTTGTTGGGCTTGGACTTCTGGAAGAGCTGCTCCAGGGCGTAGTTGATGGCAGCCCCTGTGCTGGTGCCACCACTCCAGTACCCCACCCTCTTGATGGCATTGAGGATGTCCGGCTTGGTGCTGTACTTGTCAAACCCAAACTCCAGCCGCTGCTCGTAGGTGTACTGCACGGCCCCAATGCGTGTGTCTGTGTCTGAAATCTCAAACTCTTTGCTGAGGTTGGCCACAAACTGCAGAACTGTGCGGAAGTTGCCTGTCCCCACACTGCTGGAGCCGTCAATGACGAAGCCAATGTCAGCCGAATTTAAGCAGGTCTTGCTGCAAGCCAGGCGGTCGGTGTCACAGACCCGCTTCACCAGGGGCTGCACTGTCTTGTGGAGGCCGAACCAGCTCTGCACATTGAGTGAATAGAAGCCATTTGTTCTGCACACAGCCTGGAAGACAGAGGGAAGGGACAGTAGCCAGAGCAGGGGTCAAATTGTCCAGTCTGTCACCCATTACCCCTGATCACCAGAGCAGTTTTCTGCACTGGTTCTCCTAATGTGCTTTCTCCACCTCAGTTCGCCCAGCCAGGGCCTCACTGGGGCAAAGACCCCTTGACTTGTCTCTGGACTCACTCCTACCCCCTCTGCCGTGTCTTATTTCATGGAAAGCTCTCTACTAAGCAGATTCATAGAGAGATGTAAGTTAATGATTTCTGTTTCATATTTGTGCTTCTCCAGACAATTTGTTTGCCCTGGCAGTCAGCCACCAGATAGGCATTGGTGAGCACCAATGCATGAGAGGATTAAAAAAACCTTTGTTGGGATTGGAAAAATAGAAGACACAATGCAAACTGCAACTAGAGAAATGCTTCCAGAGCTCTGCACCCAGCGGAAAGGGGTCCTGCAGTTGCTGAACGGGCACATGTGTTAGGGGTCACACTGGACGCTCTTAGGTTCTCTCATCCATTTTCCACACTAACCCTACAAGGTAGAATTATAACCCCTTGTCATGAAGGAACTGAAGGCCAGCTGCGATGGAACTTTCCTGAGTCCCTGAGACTAGAACACAAATCTACCTTCAAAACCCATGTTCTGCCCTCTGGACAACCCTGCCTCCAGGAAAATGAATATTTATTTACTTGTGCCTAAGCTTGTTCCAAAAAAAATTTAAGCTAACTGCAAATAAACCTAGAACAAACTGGTTGGTGTGCTCCCGGAGGTGACTGGGCTAGTGTTCCTAAGGAGAGGGGAAGCATTTCTTCCCTGCCCTTGCCTTGGGGTTGGTGGAGTTATGGAGACAGTCGGACCTGCTGACTACAGATGAACTTGTAGAATTAAAAAATTATTTTAAAATAAGAAATGGCTTAAACCTTTCCTAGGAAAGAAAAATATTTTTTTTTAATCTGTACAAACCTGAACGAGGTGTGTAATACCCCATGGGCGAGGGGGCATGTGAGATGGTGATGGATGGAGAGGAGGGAGTCTTACCAGGCAGCCCGAGTGAAGTCATGGCAGGAGAAAGTGGTGGTGTTAGGCCCTGACAGGAGCCAGGAGCCAGATGGCCGGAGCACAGGGCCTGTGTGTGTGTGTGTGTGTGTGTGGGGGGTCATTGTGTGTGTGTGGGGGGGTCATTGTAGAGGGGCCATGAAGGTGATACTTGAGAGCAGAGGGGAACAGTGAAGGGTTTGGAGCAAGGAGCCCACAGGACCAGAGGAGCTCTTCAGAAACATGAATTGGGCTTCACTGTGGAAAAAATAAACTGGGACACTGAGCAGGGAGAAAGAACTGAGCTCCAGTTTGAACTGGGGAGGTGGCAGTGGGCGTAGGAGAGAGCAGACATGAGAAATATGTGATGTGGCAGTGGGTGAGGACTTCTGCGATGACACTGCCCTCTGGGATGGGTGGGGGGTTGTTCATGTGAAGTCCAGAGAAGGAAGCAGTCTGGGTGGGAAAGATGATGAGCTTGGCTTATTGCACGTGGGATTTAAGTTTCTGACAGGACCCCAGGTGAAGAAGTCAGTCAGCTGGAAATCAGTGACCACAGAGTTCAAAGGGCAAAGGCTGAAACTGTGGTCCTGGAGAGAGTCCGGAGAAACCACGAAGAGGAGAGAGCCGGGAATCAAGTCCTGGGGAAGACCACAGTTACGATGCAAGACAGGAAAAAAAAAAACAAATGAAGTAAGAGCCATGCCACATCCTGCAAGTCAAAGGGGAAGAGAATTTCAAGGGTCATGAAGTGGTCAGCGGTTTGATATGGTGCAGGAGTTTGGGCCTTAGGAGCTCTAAACACATAGGTATTAAACCTGTGGGCATTGAAGAGAGACCTGTCCAAGGTGGTCTTTATTTCTTCTTCAAAGCTGGAGCCTTTCCTTTGGAGGAAGGTTTATGTGGAGTCCCAGTGTGCAAAGCACGCCCAAGCTGAGCGGCTTTGGTGGAATGGGTGTGGGAGGCCTAGACCCACACCCTGTTCTCCCCCCATCTCCTGCCAGGCTTTTCCACAGAACCATTTGAAAACATGGTCTCACTGATCTGGTTTAATACCTCCTTTTTCTGGTTTATCAGATTGGTTAGTTTGCAGAGTGTGTGCATGTGAGACTATGTGTGTGTGTGTGTGTGTGTGCATGAGACAATGCATTTACACACGTGTGCATGCTTGTATGCCTGTGTGAGCTTCTGGCCTGGAGTGGGAGTAGGGTTTTGCTTTGAGCAAGTAATTACAGGTTCCAGACCCAGTAGTCCCGCCTTGGCAGTCCTATTGCCTAGAAGCAAGTTTAGCAGACATTAAAAGGAATGAGGAAACAGCAAGGAGGGGGTTACAACCTTTGGAGAGCAGGGGACCTTAGGTCGGGTTCCATACCTTGTTTGCGAAGTTGGGCTCCATCACGTATTGCTTCTCGTTTTCAACAGCACCTTCAATGGTGATGAAGAAAATGTTGATTCCCGACTCCCTCGCGAGTCGTGAAGCCTCCTCCACTTTATCTGTGGGCCAGCCGTCCACCATCACCACGGCCACATTGGGAGCACCGCCTCTGTTTCCATTGGCTTTGGAAAAGAAGTTCTTGGTCACAAAGGAGATGGCACGACCTGAGAGAAGAAGAAAACTTGTGTTCTGAGTGATTATAAATACAGGAACAGATCACAGCAGCCCAAAGGGATAAAAAATAAAAGCAAAACAACAATTATTCCCTCTCATCTTATTTATTTATTTGCCAGAGGGCATGTGTGCTTGCTGCAGAAAGAGAAAGAGAAGGAGAAAGGGAAAGTGAAAAAGCAACCCCTGTGGGGGGTGGTCATGCCACAATCCCTTCTCTATCTTCCCTCCTTTTAGGATTTTGGGCATATGCACACATGTGTTCAGTGTATTTCCCAAGCTGCCAGGTCCAGAATTTGAACTGCAAGATTGGCTTTGTGGGATGCAGCTGCCTTAACCACCATGCCACCAGCTAACCCCATTTCTTTGTTTTAAACCTCTTTATTTTTAGGGAGATACCTTAGTAGCATTAAGCACTTTCACAACGCTGTGCAATCATCACCGCTATTCATTTCATTCTCCAGTTTCATTTTAAGCCTTCAACCTCTAATTGTCTCTTGTCTCTTGTTTAAGAAAAAGTTGTAGGGATCAGCAAGCATGTGAGAAAGACTTCCATAAGCACAAACGGGCTCCTTCTCTGCCTGGGTGCTGAACACACATTAAGCCCCTAAACTGGCCCCAGGTTGTTTCTGAGCATGTGGGGTGGGAGGAGTGACAGTAGCCTGCTCTTGGCCTCTGTAGGCTGCGTTGAGCCTGGTGCTCCAGGAGCTGCTGGGTGTGGGGAGCTGTATTCTGGGGTCAGCGGTATCTTTTCTCCAGTTCCAGGCCAGGGGCGCACGTCTGGCTGACCAGGAGAGAGCTGCACCCACTAGGAATTGACTGTGTTGTAGCCCTGGCTGTGCCATCAATGGACTGTGTGGCCCTGGGTAAGTCACTCTAGGTGTCTGGGCCTAGGTGTCCATAATAATCTGCTTCAGTTGAGTGCAGCAGTCATGAGGTGTTATGAAGCTGCCTGACATGCCTTTCCCAAGGGCACACCCCACACTCTGCTGGCCCTCGTCACATTTTCGGTGGACCAGAACAACCCACTATTCCAGTTCATCAGGACTTGGCCAATTTGAGCACTGTGAGTCCCACATTCTTCTAGGATAACTGAGATGACTGATCACCCTAGAGACCACATGCCTGCATAGAGGAAAGCTCTTAACGTGGGCTCTGTGGACCCCGGGACACTGGGGCTACAGCCATACATCTCCTGTAATCCTACACAGTATTTCAGGTATATAAGTAGCTATCTGGACAGAAAGGCCAGAGCTTTCATGAAGTGTTCAAATTTTCACCACCTCCTTTAAACTTTAGGGTTAATACTGCCCTCAATGCTTCTCTGGTTTGGGCTAGTAACCTGGCTGGCCAATGGCTAGAATAATCTCACCTATTGAATGAAGATATCAAATAGGTACATGCAAAGAATGTCTTTCCCAGGTACTAAGGGAAAACCTCGGCTGCTGAGAACTGCTTTTATTAGCAAGGGATAATTTCTCTCAAGGTCCAAAGCACTCTTTTTTTTATTTTTTTTTCTTCAAGTTTTGCTATAAGGTGCATTCACTGGAGAGAGACAGAGAGAATAAGAAATCAGTGCCCCAGAGGAATGGCAACACTATGGTCCCGCTTCCATTCTCTTCTTGGGTGCACACAGCATGTTTTTCAAGCCTTCAGGTCCAGGACTCTTAACTGCTCAGTCAGCCATGTGTGATCCATCCTCCCCAACACCACACCACTGGCTGGCTCCCAAGACCCAGTATTAGGCACCTGTTGGCAGAGTGCAGGGAATCATAGAAAATCACCTCGACCTCACCTAACCTTAAACTTAGAGGTCACTGTGAATGAATGCTCAACACACTTTCCACTCTGTCTTGAAGGCAGAGGCTGGGAATCAGAAACTTAACATTGTTCAGACTCCTTATGGCCTCAGTTCTAGCTCTGGCATGAAATTTGGAAGATGAAAGCAAAGAAGAAGAGTACTTTTGTTTCTGCTGTTTCTGTTGACTTGTATCTGTAGAGTATTTGGCTTCTCTGGGGCACTGGTAGGAGAAGTGCTGTGTTTGGTTGCCAGATTTGATGGTAGGAGGTGGTAGGGTATGGAGCTTCCATTCTGTGGGCGAGAATGGGGCAGGTAGGCTATAGTTCTGGGGCTGACAGCTGTAGCAAAAACTTTATGATTATGGTGGCTATTAGATTCCTGAAGAGGTTATAGTGCAAAATTCAGAAGTTTCTTGATCTTGGATGAAACACAAGCTCCCCTGGAGGCCCTGATTCTGTAAGAAGCCTTCAGAAGTCATTCTGAAAGCTCAGATTATGATCTGCTTCTTCAGCCTTTCCATAGTTTTCAATACTACTTCATACCCTGAGACCGCTTTTTTGCTTGGATCAGTTATATAGATTCTGTCCTCTTTACGAAAACCCTGAATCATACGGAGGAAGTGTTAGAACATGTTAGCCATTGAAAAATGGCACATTGATTGGATTAAGACACCTCTGCAATATCAATGAAATTGAGTGCCTTTTGAAGATTTTTTCCCATTGAAATTTTTAAGCATTAAGTAAAAACATTAGAAATGGGGCCAGAAAGGGACATGGTGGTTAAGATGTTGGCTTCCCACATGAATGACCATGGTTTGAGTCCTGGACCCATTGGTTTGAAAAATCACACCGGGTGCATGTACATATGTGCCCAAAATTCCTTAAGGAAATTGGAGGAGAAGGGACTGTGGCATGGCCATTCCCCCCCGGGAGGTGAGTTATCACTTTCCCTCTATCTCCCTCTCATGAGTGCACTTGCTCCATGGCAAAAAACAAACAAAGAAACAAACAAACAAACAAACAAAAAACCACCAACAACATAAAAAAAACAGAAACACTAAAAAATAATCAGAAATCAACTATCATGTTCGTGATGAGGATAATACTAATTTTGGAGCATGAAGAGCAGTGACTTGACAGGTGTTCATTTAGCATTGTTAAAACTGAAAGGCTTTATATTTGCTAAATACTAGTTGTTCCGGTCTCTACAGAGATGGACACTGTGGTAAGGAAGGAAAGTAATCACATTTACGTAACTCCAAGGATGCTTCCTCAAAGACAGCTCTAGTCATTGCATGTGCTCTATGCCAAGCAACTGTAGTTCATGTCCCCATTTCCTTGGACAACGTTGGTAGAAACCTTGAGAACTTGTCCTTGAGAACTGAACAATCAGCCTGTTATCCCCCACCCCAGTGCCCTAAAAGCCAGACTACCATTTCTAAACAAATCCATTGGCATGAGCCCTTCGACAGTCTTTGAGTTTAGTTAGTGTTAAACTAATGTCCAATCACCTCTGGTAAGCTAGTAAATCATAGTTTCTGGTCTTACCCCACTGAAGACTAGCTTCTGGTTATCTCCTGAAGCCTTACACATCACTAGAGACTCAGCTTGAAAGAGAGAACCTGCCTCTCTTCACACAGTCCTCACTACAATAGTAACTGATTGGGACTAGATACTCAAGGGTCACTGAGGGGCTTTCTAAGTGGACTTGGTTATACAATTTAATGTTAAATAGCTAATGGCTTGTAGGTCAACCAGAAAATAGTCACACAATTGGTATTGCGTGTCCAAAGATGGCTGTAACCCAAGGAAGCAAGCACATAGGAACTCTGCAGTGTTTGATCTAGTGATTCTTGCCCCTGATTCCACAATAACACTTTTTAAAAAAAGATACAGATATTATGTAAGTCATTGCTTGATGGATTAATTTTCCTTCTTATATAAAAAAATTTCAGGCGAATAACACGTGGGAAGAGAACCATGGTAGCAAGACAGAATTATCTGAATCTGGATCACATACCTACATTAGAAAGCCCTCCTCTTTGGGTAATTTTCTTTATGGCTGTCTTCAGATCTTGGGAATTCATGTGAGTCTTGAGGTTAAACTGGGTAGCAGGGTTGTCTCTGAAGAATCAGAACAAGAAATAAAAATGAGGTTCAAAGGTGTTACCTTTGTGGGAAGGCAGAAATTATGGTTGATTCTTTTACAGACCAATAGAATGAAAACTGCTTGAAACTTTTAAGCTGTGGTTTATAAAATGTCCCACTGTGGACAGAAGTAACGGCAAGACAGAGAGGCTGGGATCATCAGTGTGTGTAGAGAAAAGCAGGTTATTTCAGGACTCAGATAGTGTGTTCTACTTCGTGCTAATTCCTAACTGTGTGATCTTGAGAAGTCACTTAACTTCTCTGGGTTTCAGTTTCTTCATCTGGATAAAAACATCATAACTTCCATATTGCTAATGAACAGGATTGTTATCAAATGGGATTTCTGGGAAATGTAAGGGTCTCATCTCTAGGGTCCTCAGTGTCCCCAGGCTGCCCTAGACCCTCTTCTCCAGAGAAGAGAAAAATCTCAGCTGATAACTTCTTGCACTAGTATTGAATTGATGTGACTAGTGGTGTTAAGAAGCAGACTACTCTTTTTTCTCATCGCTCCTGGGACCCAGGTGAGATTCAAATCTCACCCAGAAGGTCAACATCATTTTATTGAGGACTGAAAAAGATGAACTGGAGAGGAGTGAATTCAATGGAGAAATAGTGAGAATCCTGCTCTAGAGATGGGTCTCTATGGGTCTGCCATGAGAATAGACCCTGAAGTGGCTGAGCAGAGGGCATGGAACACCCTCAAAGACCTAGCAGAGGAGTACTGGAGGGATGAGACTGCCAGGTGGGTGTATACGCCCACACCGGGGGGGTGGAACGCGCAGTGAGATCGCAGCTCAGGAAGCACTGACACTCACTGCGGGAGGGCTGACTTTGTGGGTGCATGACTTGTGCACTCAAACAGGGCTGGTGCTCCGGAGGGCCCACACTCAGTAAGGCCCACGCCTGGTTTAATGCTCTGCTGCTTTTCATCATTTTTCAGCAAGGGGCCCTGCCAGCAAGGCTGCAGGTTACCAAGTTCTTGAGAGAGGAGAAAAAGACTTTATTTTTTTTCTTTGTATTGAAAAAGAAAATTTGCCAGGGGGTGGGTATACTCGAAGAAGAGAGAGAAAGAGAGAGAAAGAGAAGGAAAATGAGAAAGCGTCTACCTTGGGGACTGGTCATGCCACAATCCCTTCTCCATATCTTCCTCCTTTTGGGATTTTGGGCACCCATGTAGTCGGCCATGTGGGATTCAGCCACCTACACCGCAGGTGGGTCCGTGAGCAGGAGACTGAAAAGCAGCCTTTCCTCAAACAAGACACCAGAAGTAGATCCGGGAAGCTGCAACTCTAGGCAGTTTGTGGTGAGAACTTTATGAGTGTGTCTGCTGACAGCTCACGAGTTCTTGGGGACCAAGACAGGCGGCACAGAGACCAGGAAACAGTTGCCAAGACCTGAGAGAGAGGAGACATTCTCTGCCTCCTTCCTTCCCTCCCTCCTTCCCTACTTTTTCAGCCTTCCTACCTATCTCAAGGTGATCTGTCCCCCCCAGAACTGCTGATCTAAATGGCAGGCGATATAAAATAGGGCATGCTGGCCACTTTCAGGGAAGACAGAGGACATTTAAAACAAGTTCAACCAAGGTGGGCACTGGGGCAAAATCCAACCAGAGGAAATTTTACTAGAGGAAGACAAGTTCTATGGTTAGGATTAAACAAAATTGAACAAACAACAAAGCACTCAGCAGAATGGGGCAATGTGGGCATCTGAGCTGAGCATGACTTTACTGTAAACCTAGTGTGGGGCTAGCCCAGGACGAGCTGCTGTCGAGCACTGTGCGGAGGAAGCCAGATTCCGCAGCACCATGTTAGCCGCCGTAAATGCCAGTCGTATGCATATCTGCTAGAGAACTCTCTCTCGTATTCCATCTCAGTTCTCATTGTGAAATTTCACTGTTCAAACAACATTGGAAGTTCCTGATGTTAAGTTTGATAGTTTGGTTTTCCAAGTAGGCATAATTTCATTTCAACCTAACAGGTCGATGCTGTCTTCTCACTCTCTCCCTCTCCGGCCTCTCCCTCTCTTTGACAGGCTAGCCTATATTCCAGCCAAAATGAACTGTTCCCTATTTTCATTTTGGCTGTATGCCTTTGCACATCTCTTCTTTCATCTGGAAAACCCACACCCCAAGCTCCAGCCATCGTCTCTCTCACCCTCTGCTCTGGCTGATGATCTCTGTGCCCGCCTCAACTTTCTGTCATCTACGACATCATGCATAGCACGTGGTGTCTCCAGGGGCTTAACTAACGGTACTGAGGAAACATGATTTCTTTGTTTTATTTCTGTGCTTCTCTATCGTTAAACACAGGTGGTCTCTAGGGTGCTATATCCATCACAAATCTCTTCTTAATTTATTCACTTCCCTGGGAGATCTCATTGACGCCTGGGTTTCAGCGGCCATTTGCATACCAACTGGCTGTCCACTGCATGCTGGCCGCTCCTCTCTCTTGAACCCCAGGTATACACAAAATGGCTTCCATACATCTCCATTTGAAAGGCATCTCAGGTTTGGTATTTCCCAAACTGAAGTCATTTATTCAAGCCTGCTCTACCCAACCACCCAGACCCACTCTTCTCTTCTGACATGTCAAGTCATCCCAGTAGCGTTTGTTCTTGACACTCCCCTCATCGAATACCATGCGTGTCCTGTCCTCTCTTTATTTTTAGAGAGAAAGGTTTTTTTTTTTTGTGTGTGTGTGTGTGTGTGTGTGCACTTGCTGGAGAGACAGAGACTGAGAGGTAGTAAGAAATCACTCCCCCTCCGCAGGGGGATAGTTACTCTGCAACCCCTTTTACTTCAGTCTCCTCTCGGGATTTTGAGCACACATGCACACATGTCTGGTGTGAGGTTTGAGCTGCTGGGTCATGACCAACTACGTGGGAGTTCGCCATCTGCTGGTCCCCAGACCTATCTCCTAAATATCTTTTTCCGTTCTTTTGACCCCGAAGTTTGGACATTGATTTTCTCATTCCTGGGCTATTCCCATAGTTTCCTGCTTGGTCTTCCAGTACTGAGTACATGGGGAAGCTAAAGATGCCTCTTCTGAGGTGCCTAATTGTGTATTTGTAATTTTGGGTTCTTTTTCTTAAAAGGGCCCCAAACTATATAAACTTTAGAGTCCCCAAAGTCTGGATCTTCTCCTAATGACCAAGGATTGCCTAAAAAAATGGACCAAAACATAACAAAATCATCGCCTCAAAATAAAAAATGACAAAATCTATACTGACAATAAATATGTCATTGTCTACCAAACAATGCTATATACTCTTTACTAATTGTAAAATTTTTCATTTATAAAAATTTAATTGCATTTGAAGATTATCTGTGGGCTAAGATTTTCTCACTTTGCAAGATTTTCTGGGTGTGTCCGATGATTGTCAAGAAATTAGCCATAAATTAAAAATTGCATATAGACAAATAATTTAAAAAGCAAAAATATAATATTTTATTTCAAAATTTTTTTTTCCTGCTGCTAGAGGATGTATGCATGTGTGTGTGTGTGAGAGAGTACACTCAATGGGGCGAGGCATCACTGTAGTTCTTTTTCTTCCATTTCTCTTTTCTGTCAGGATTTTAGACATGCACACGCATGTACATGGCATACTTTTCAAGCTAGGACAAAGGCTAGGATTTGAACCACGTAGGAGTCAGCTCCCAATGCCTAGCGCTTAACCATGGTGCTACAGGGTCAGCCCCCTTTCAAAACTTTTTGTAACATTTTCACAGAAAAAAACATATTCACTATGGAACCTGGTCACCTAGTCATGCTTATGATTTTTTTTAAATTAAATTTTATTTATCATTATTTTAATTTGCTGTAGGGCACATGTGCAGATCAGAGAGAGACAGAGAGAGAGAGAGAGAGAGAGAGAGAGAGCAAAAGGGAGAATAAGAAAACAAGCCACTAGGTTCGAGACTTGAACTGTAGTCTAGCACCTTCACCACCACCCTACCCACTGCCCACCCCCATGTTCATAATTTTTAAAATGTTGATCATTAAGATGGCTGTCTTAATGCTTCTTCCTTTGTAGAGCAATAATCGGACACCAGTCTCTTTCCCAAACTACAAATAGGAGGAGTCTTGTTATTCTTGGTAGTTACAGTCTATGAAGTTGCCAGGAAAACTGAATTAGTAAGTAATAGGCCATTGCTCCTGGTGGAAAATGGAGTTTAGTTCTTAGGAGCCTCTGGTCAGGACATTTTTAGATTCATATATAACCTTGTCTTACATGTATTTTTCTTTCAAGACATCAAATTTAACATACGTTTCTTAAAAATGATTATATGCAGCATTTATTTATAATAAAATGTTTGCCGAGAGGGGGTAATATTTTCAATACCGTGGGCAATATGACTATAGAAGTATTTGACTGTGAGCCTCACCACAATGCTGTCCGCTCTGCGTGGTTGTTATTCTGCACCAGTCGTCTCATGAGTCCGTAAGCTTAGCCTTTTCCCATGGCTTTATCACACCCTATAGGTTTTATTTAGTACTTTTTGAAGTGGGCTCACAATTGAATTGGCAAATTTCCTCTCCTTTTTCTGAATGTACCAGGTTATGGAGTCATTAACACTGCACGCACCATCAGCACCTTAACTCATGCCCGAACGGAACTTACCTAACACACTTATTTTCTCTGGAAGGCATACACAGCCTTCTTACACTCAGGTGCACTAGACAACCTTTCAGTACTGTATTTAGAGACCTTTTTATAATTTTCGGGTTTTTTTTAGAGATTTTTGCTATAGGGCGTGTGCGCTCACCAAAGAGACAGAGAAAGAAAGACAGAAAGTGAGAAATCACTCCCCAAGGGTATGACCACACTACAATCCTCTCTCCTCTATTCTTCTCTTGGAATTTTGGGACCCATGCACATGCACCCAGCGTGAGTTTAAGTTGCCAGGTCTGGGATTTGAACTGTGGTAAACTACATGGGAGTCCAGCGATGTAACCATGATGCCACCGGCTGGTTCCATTAGGGACCATTTTAAATAGTGAAATCACCAAAGAAAGGTATAAAAGTGTAAAAAAATGTGGCGCTAAACAGATGTTGAAAAGGACACTTGGAAAGAGCTGAAGTAAGAAGGTAGAGGGTTGTCTTGTTTGACCTTGGCCAGAACATGTGCACTGGGCAGCTTAAAGATCATCCCCTTCTACCTATGTCCAAAAATGACTGTGAACGTGCCATGGGCATTGATTTGGGGGTGACAAATACATTTTATCAAGTAGATGAATTTGCAAGTATGCAATCTGCAAATCAGGATGATCACCTGCAACCTACTTGAGAAAAGGCCCTCTCTTTTAGTTTCAGATCCCTAGTGCCTAGCATTTGGAATGGAAGAGATCATACAGAATGAATAAATGAAAGAAAGAAAGCTCAGATGTCCTCCTCCTCTCAGCTCATCCCCAGCGGAGTTGGATACTTTTCTTCTGAGCTCCACTCAGATCACCCTCTGCCTCTATTACACCACAGGTACAGACAAACCCATCTTCAGGAGCATCCAGAGGAGCTGGTCATATGTCGGCGTCACTTCTGCAGAGACGACACGACACCCGGTTCTTCCTCACGCAGTCTTTATTCACAGGTTTCCTTTTTCTTCTTCCTTCTCTTTCTTCTTCTCTCTTCCCTTTTCCCCGGTATATATAGGATCTTCCCGGTGGCCCCGCCTGCAAGTTCCTTCGCCTGTACTTGGCAAGTCCTGATTGGCTGTCTCTAAAACATGTCCATAGAAGGAGTTGTTTGTAGTACTGGAGACACGCCTCCCTATGCAGCCAGCTGCGCCATCTTGGCTCAGCGGCCAACGGCGGCGGCCAACAGTCATATACCTAACGAACAGGTGCTTTTAATTATATGTATTTAATGCTATTTCCTGCGGAAGCTATTGCCTCCCTCTTTAGATTGTGAGGTCCTAAAAGAACAGAGTATCTAGCATATTTACTTATTGATTTAATGGGCCAAAAGTTTGTAGCAGAGGACCTTTGATGCCCAGTGGCTAACATTATGATTGGGGCAAAGGCACAGAGCTCATCCATCAAGGGTCTTCCAGGCTACTGTGATCAAACCACTGAGACGGATTGCACCTCCTTGGTGATGGCACATCCCCTGCCAAAGGCACAGTGCTCAGTACATGGTAAACACGTCGTCTTGGTTAAATGGTACTCCAAGTGATGGGGATGGATGGTAAGTCTGACAGCTCTTAGGATGAGCACATGGGTAAAGAAGCAAGGGGTCACTTGTCAGAGATGGGCACAGGTGATTCCTAATAAGTCCTGGGACCAGAGGCAGGGAAATGGGATGGAGCTTCATATTTCCAGACCTCCCTGGTAATAAAAGTCATTGGGACACTCATTAAACTAGACCACAGGCTTCTTCTGGAAGAAATCAATGGGATGCGGGATCATTTGGTTGATTGATTGATTGATTGAGATTTTTGCTATAGGGCACATGCGCTCGCCAGAGAGACAGACAAGAAAGTGAGAAATCACCCCCCAGGGGCCATGGCCATGCCACACTCCATTCTCCTCTGTTCTCTCTTGGGATTTGGGCATGCACACACATGTGCCTGGTGTGAGTGTCAAACTGCTGAGTCCAGGACTTGAACCATGGTAGGCCATGTGCAAGTCCAGCGATGTAACTAACCATTATGCCATCTGCTGGTCCCCGGGATTTTTTTTTTTTTTTTTTTTTTAAATAGGATCTAGGTAGTTCTTATCCTTAGGGAAGTGTGGGGATCCCTGGATCTGAGAGAACTGCTGAGGCCCTTCCAGTCTGAAAGCTCCTATTCTGTTAAAACCCCAGAGTCCACTTGTCTACCCCAATAACAGTGTCAGTCACATAAAATGAGCCTCTCAAATGAGTTTTATGTCAGTAGAGGAGTATTAGCTCATCATATTCCCTCTAGCAAGAACTTTTCGAAACCGTTTCCTCCAATAAAACATCACTTTATAATCAAATAACCTAACTCTTTAGCATTTCAATTTTACTGAAATGTGATGATTTATGAACTCCCTCAAAGAAATGAGGCATCCCTTTGAGATCAGGAGGCTGTTTCAGGATGACATGCTGGTGGGTGCAGGTTGGCTGGCAGATTTGTCCCTTGAGGATGTTACGAGGCTCTGATTGAAAATGATTCTGTCAAGGCAGCTATGAGTTCTGCTGGAGTAGTTATAGCCAACCCAGGGTGCAGTGGCCAGGAACACCCTGCTAGAGGACTTTGAATAAGGAGCCCTCGATGAATGGACACTGGCCTTTTCACATTTACTAGCATCAGAGAAGGGGAGCAATGTCTTATTATCAAGTTTCACTTTTAGGTTTTTTTTTCTTGTGTATGTGTGCTAATAACTGTATTTCCTCCCATTCACCAAAAAGAGCAGAAAATTAACCAGTATTACCCTCTTCCTGCTGGAGGAAAGGTGGTCCTGTGATCTGTGACCCGATGATAGGCTCGCTTGAACCAACTGGCTCCCAGCTGCTAATCTGTCACCACCTCCCAGGGCTTGGTGAGTGCAGGGGAAGTGGGTGTCTTGGAAAATGAGCCTCCCAAGCTCAGATGTGCATCCAGTCACCTGGGGGACTTCTTAAAATATAGATTCAAATTTTGTTGGACTGGAGTGAGGTCTGAGGTTCTGCATTTCCCACAACTTCCTGGATGATATTGTGGGTCGTATTTTGAATAGCAGCGGCTTAGAAAATGTTCTGAGAATCAAGAAAGTCAATAGTGGGGCTGCCACTGATGAGAAAGGAAGGAGAATATAAAAAGTCTAGAGAAGTGTTGCTGGCAGATGGCATGGTGGTTAACGTAATTGACTCCCACATGGTTGACTAAGGTTCAAGTCCCAGACCCAGAAGCTTGCTTTCTCACTTTCCCACTCTCTCTTTGGTCAAATTAAAATAATAATAAATAAAATAAAATTGATAATTCTAAAAAAAGTGTTGAGAGAGGTAAGAAGAAGGCTGAGAAAGGGAGGGGATGATGCTCCTGCACCCCTCTGCACTGATCATTTGTGGGGAGATGAGAGAGAGGAGTCATGAGATTTGCCAGAGGACAGCACAAGCCTGTGGGAATATTCATACATTCACTTTCTAGTTGGGCAATAAATTCAATCACCTGGGGAGTTCTAAAAAATAATGATGCCTGGCCTCCACACTCAGAAATTCTGATTTAATTGATCTGAAGTTTGATCTGGGCATTGGATTTTTAAGAGCTCCCAGGGGTTCTAACGTGTATGAATGGCCATCTGCTTCTCCAGAGAGTGAATGTCTCAGGAGGACCCTGGATAAACCCAGTGAACACGTGATGGGAGTTCAAGGGGAATCATTGGTGAAGTCAAGTGTACAAGTGTAGTTGTTTTGCATGTGCCTCCAAGAGCACTGCATGGTGGGGGATAAGAAAAGCATAAGATTCTTGTGTAAGGTGCATTCACAGCTCACGTGACCTTGAGACTCTGTCCCTGAGGAGTTCGGCTCACAGGCTTGCCTGTCAGTGTCTCAAAGCGAAGTAGCATAGTGGGGTCTTTGCAAGTCAGTGGCTTAGATAATGCCCAATTATTCATTTACAGTTCTGGAGGTTCAAAATCCACTGTGGGTCTTCATGGGCTAAAACTAAGCTGTTGGCAATGGCCATTAGGCTCTGGAGAGTTAGTTCAGGCAGATGACAAGTGCCGTTCTGGGATTCTGCTAGTTCCTGTAAAGGTAGCAGAGACTGGGGAGAGGGAAGTCTTGAGAAGAGCAGTGGGCTGAACTGAGAGATCCATGTTCCAGCCACTGTGTCCACTCTGTACTTGGGAACCTGAGCTATCTCCCTTCCTCAGTCCATCGCCACCTTGGGGAGTTAGCAATTCTCAACCTTGAGTACAGATTGGAATTACAGATTAAAATACTGACTTCTTTTTTTTTTTGGAGAGGTTTTCGCTATAGGGCGCGTGCGCTAGCCAGACAGACAGAGAGAGACATAGAGACAGAAAGTGAGAAATCACCCCCCAGGGGGCATGGTCACGCCGCAATCCCTTCTCCTCCATTCTCCTCTCGGGATCCTGGGCACGCATGCACACGCACCCAGCGTGAGTTTTAAGCCACCGGGTCCGGGACGTGAACCGTGGTCAACTACGTGGGAGTCCAGCAACATAGCCATTATGCTAACTGCTGGTTCCCCCAAAAGGTTATTTCTTAAAAAAAATTTATTCCTTCCACAAACAAGAGAGAGACCCCTGGGGGTTAAGGGTGCTGTCACCACCCCCAGCTTCAGCCAGCCCTGGATTGTGTTCCTAGCAAATTCAGAGAGGTCTTCAGATTCAAACCCAGAACTTCCCGTGTGGGTCAGCCTGGGAAAGTGTGTGTTACCGCTGCATTACCATCTGGTCTCCTACATCAGTGTTTTTTCAAAGCTCCCCAGTAGTAGCAATGGGGAGTCAGGGCCCAGGCAACCCCTTCCTGCTCTGAAGTCCATGGCTAATGCTGTGATTCGCATCTCCTGTGGCCCATCCCCTTGTATCTCATGCCTTGGTCCCTCTCAGTCCCTCTTTTGCTGCAGACTCTGAGTATGCCACAGAGTGGTCTATCCACCAACACGGTGGTGCCCGCTTTCTTAGTTTCCTGTCACTGCTCCATGAACTCAGTGGCCTAGATAACACACACTTATTAGTTTACAGTTCTGGAGGCTCGAAGTCCATCCTGGATCTTCCTGGGCTAAAACCGAGCTGTGGCAAGGTTGTATTCCATTTTCAAGGCTCTAGGGAGAAATCCTTCCCCTGTCCTTCCAAGCTTCTGGAGGCTGCTGCGTTCCTTGCTCGCAGCCCTTCCTCCACCTTCAAAGCCAGCGATTCCATAGCTTCCTGACGATTCTCCCACAGTCATGTCTCCCTTTGACTGGCAATGGCTGACGAAGGTTTTCCATCTTTAAAGACTCGTGTGATCAGATTGGGACACCTAGATAATCCTGGATAATCTCCCCATTGTACATACGCCAAGTCCCTTTTTCTTATTGAGGCAAAACACTCATTGATGCCAGGGCCTTGGATATGAATAATTTGGAGGTCGTTATTTTGCTTAACACACCAGACTTGACCTCTCGTGTATTCCCTCCACTCTGCACTCGGCAGCCCTGCCGATCTAGGGAACCTCTGGGCATCCTCCCCGCATGCTAGAGCGGGAAGGGATGGTCAACGAGCACATGACTGTCAGTCTGTGGTCCAGGAAGACTAAGGAAACACATCCCAGTCCAGAATCCTGCCCTGCCTGAAACAGCGGGCAGTTGGCATAGACCCAAGAGCAAAGAAAAGTATTTCATTTTACATGGAGAAAAACTAACATTTTGCTTTATTCCAAAATCTGTTTTCCAATTTTGATATCCCAGGGTTGAATACAAAGTTCAAAAGAAAACATGTACAGTTCTGTCCCACTTATGCTGGCATTGGGGCCTACAGTGAATATGCACTGAAGGTGTAGAGAGCATTTAGCACCTGTGGGGTCTGAGCTGCAGCTGAACCAAGCTGTTTGCCCACATTCATTCTGTTTACTGGAGTTCCCCTAATCGCTGCTTGCTCTGGCTGTTCTCTCCTTCAGCTTTTTAGTGTTCTTGTTGGCATCTGGTGCAATTATGAGCCTGTTGGTTATACTGTATAATTTTAACTTAGAATCTGTGTGCAAGGCAAGGGCTTGATCCTGGATCCTCGTTTAGTCTTCAGGGTGGTGGAAGCTTTCTTGGCAGATGAGCAAAATCTTCACTTGGAGGTCAATTTTGTTTGACACTTTAGGGATTAACCCCAGATTCATATTTTTTTTTTAAAAGATGTTTTTGCTATAGGGCGTGTGCACTTGCCAGACAGAGAGAGACAGAGAGATAGAAAGCGAGAAATCACCCCCCAGGGAGGATGACCACGCCGCAATCCCTTCTCCTCTGTTCTTTTGGGATCTTGGGCACACACGCACACACGCCCAGCGTGAGTTTTAAGCCACCGGGTCTGGGACGAGAACCACGGTCGACTACATGGGAGTCCAGCGATATAGCCATTATGCTAACTGCTGGTCCCAACCCCAGATTCATATTTGTCCCCTGTCCCTGGTCATGCATTTAGCTGTCTTTTCTTGAGAAAGACACTCAACTTCTTTGAGTCTATATCAAAGACCAACTCTCTTACTGGAGGTGTGTGATGGTGTGTTAGGAACATTGTGGTTCATGAGAGGTTAACATGATTGTGGATTATCGACCCTCTAGGTGGGGAACATGGGAGAGGGAACATGCGAGCTCCAAAGTGGTTCAGATTTCTCTTGGGTCTGGATCAGAGGTAAGAACTCAGCCAGAGCCTAGGAAAGTTACAGAGAAGTAGAGACGAAGCGCCTGGCAGAGGATGCTGGGCTGCTGAGAGGCAAATGCAATGGACCTCCTCCCTATCCCTTCCCACCCCACTCCCTTCCTCTGTACGTACTACTAACATTTGATGAGGAAAGGATTGAAGGGAGCCTCCTCGAAGAGAAGCAGGACAACTACATTCAAGAGCTGGATACATGCGTCTTCCCTTCTGCTGCCTCACACCCTTCTTTGGCTCCCCTCCAATTTATTTTGCTTCCCACTTTCCACAGACAGATGTATAACCTCAGTGCGACCCAATTCATATGGGTCGCCCCACCTAAGGACCCCAAGGCTGAGAGCAAGGGGGAGGCCGTTCATCTAATCTGTTAGCCCAGCATTCAACGCATGTCTTCTGAACACAGAGACAGTCACTGAATTACAGAACGCCAGGGCTGGCAGAGCCCTAATAAATCATCTGGTCTGACCCCGCACTTTACGGACGCCAGCACTTACATAGAGAGGTTAAGTGACTTGCTTAAGGTCACACAGCAGAGCTAAGGCCAGAATTCAGATAGCCTGCTAGCGGTTCATTGTGCTTTCCACGCCACCCCGATGCCAAAGGAGGGTGAAGATGATGGATTAGTTTGTGCGAGCACACAATGGAGGACGAGCTCCTCACATTTCCCTTCAGTTCTCCAATTAATGAGGACTTGGAGAGAAAAAGGCAGACAGCATGGGACTCTTTAGAAAGTGAAACTGGGAGCTGTGGAGCTAAACTCTTTCTTGCAAATGGTGATCACATTAGGAAAATGTGGGAGAAAACAATTTTTGGGGGGCGAAAGGAGTCTTTATTTGTTTCCCCCCCTGCTATATTTGTTCTTTAATCCACGTTTTCATCGGCATGCAATACTATTCTCATGCCATTTTTCTTTTTCTGGACATATTTATCACCTTATTTTCCCATTACACTATAAACCTCAGTCTACACAGCTTTTAAAGCAGCTATTTTTAATGCAAGATAACACGCCAGGCTTTGAACCCACCAATAAAATTGACTAGGGACATCTGGCATTAAAACGCTAACATTTCCTCCTCAGAAAAACCCGCTACCCATTTGCTATCTTTAAAAAGTAACACAGGAATAAGAATGGGTTGACATTTGGAAAACAAGAAAACAATAGCCCAAAATATTTCTCTTCTTATTTCAAGTCAGAACCTCAAGATAAATCATTTGACACTGCGGGGTAGCATCTGCAGCCATTGGCTATTTTTATAATCATCAACTCTGACTACACACAAGTACCAGTTAAATAATCTACCGATTTTTCCTCAGAGGAACAGAAGATAGGACAAGATGTGTGATTGGCATTTAATTCTAAAAATACACACATTGTAAGTTTTATGACTATAAAGCATTTTTGTTTGTTTCTCTTGACAACTGAAAAATAAATATTCCAATGTCTTCGATATAACATAATAACCTCAGTTACAATGCTGCTTTGGGAAGCCCTTAGGAAAACTTTGAAGGGGCTGGGGGAGTCCCATGGGTGTTGTCAGGTATAGGTGACTTTACTTGTGATAATGATAATTATATTGAGGTTCTTGGTCTAAAGACCACCTTTTAAAGGTGTATGTATAAATTAGGGATTTAGGCATACTTGCTCTTTGATCATTTCTATCTGTCAATATTTGTATATTCATTTTAGGGAGAAACCTATTCATATCTGAAATAAAATGGACTTCTTATCCCAAATAAAGGAAAGGAAGATTGAGAGTGGATGTCCACATGGGCCCTCGTTTTCTATCCTAATAAAACGATAGAGCAAACTGAGAACAGTTCGGTCTTCCTCACAGCTCGCTGAGATTTTCCAGCATCAGTGCGGAGGCCCCAGGTTTTTAGAAGAGATGAAGTACAACCCAAAGCACTATGTTCTTTTTAATGGAGAGGTTTTTGCTGTAGGGCATGCACACTCACCAGAGAAACACAGAGAGAGACAGAGAGACACACACAGAGAGGCAGAAAGTGAGAAATTACCCCTCCAGAGTGAATGGCCACGCCACAATCCCTTCTCCTCCGTTCTTCTCCTGGGATCTTGGGCACACATGTGTATGCGCCCAGGGTGAGTTTTAAGCCACCGGGTCCGGGACTTGAACCATAGTTGGCCATATGGGAGTCTAGCAACGTTACTGCTGCACCATCTGCTGGCCCAGCACTATGTTCTTTAGGCTTCTTACAGGTGAGTAGGCTGCAGCCCCGGGTGCAGCTCCTCAAACAAATGCTCTTCAAGTCGAATAGGAGGGAAGGAAGTCAGTGTTCCTGCTCTCCAGATGAGGACTCTGATGATCGGAGAGCTGAGGGCCTAGCCCAAAGCCACACAGTTTCTTAGTGGCTGAACTAAGACTCGCACCCACCCCTCCTAGTTCCCAGTCCAGTACTCTCTGCCAATCATAAGCACAAATGCCATTTACTTGCAAGCATTTGCTAATTTATCCTTCCCTTCGGGAGGTCTCAGATTTCTTCAACAGCATTTGGATTTCTCCCCCCCCCTTTTTCATTTACATTTGCATTAGTTAAGAGAAGAAATTGTGCTCTCCGACATGATGGTGTTTTTTGTGGCATAAAAACAAAACAAAACAAAACAAAACAAAACATGCAGTGTCATTTGGTTTCTGGATTTGGGACATTAACTGCACTTACCCGTACTGAACAACACCCATCAGTGGACCAGCAGGGCCGATGTCAAGAGCTTGGGCAACCTCCTCCAGGAACTGTTTCTGGATTCGGAATCGACGTTTTCCAATGCCAGAACCTCCATCAATTAAAAATGACAAATCGACTTTGCAGTCTGAGGAATGGAAGAAGACTCGGTTAATTCTGATTATTTCCCACTGTGCTCACCTAGCGTCCTCTAACTTCTTTCTTTCTCTACTAGGACACCTGAGATTCCAATGGCAAGAAAGTGAAGAAGAGGTAGTAAGACACAGGCACTTTTAGTCATCTAAACTCTAACAGAGTTCCCCTGGGCACAGAGGCCCTGCTGGGCCAGTACTTATCTCCACCCCCGTTTTAGAATCCGATGAACCAGCCACTGTCACGCACTTCAGGAGCAGCTCGGGAAGGCTCTCGGGGTGGTGTCCAGGCCAGAATTCAAGTCTGAGCCTCAAGAGCTTGTAGCCTTTCACTCTTATTTTAACATTTTAGAAATACGTGTTGGGTTTTTACAAGGTGTGACAGAATCTGCAAAGCTAGTGTTGAGGGGCAAGCAGAAGTGTAGAATAAGGAATTGACACCAACCTTCCCTTCTCTGGGAGAAGCAACCAAAGGAATGATGAACACAGATCTGTCTACATGGTATCAGCGCCTGGATGTCACTATCTTAGTTTTCTTTCTTTTAGTTGTGAGAAAGACTAGACAGTCGTTCTAGCTACGATCCCTGGACCTGTGTGAGTATATGAAGGTTACTATGGAGGTAAGGGCTGCAAGCTATTTTCAACCTCTCAGATGCTAATAGGAACTAGCAAAAAGCCATCCAGGCTAATAGGAATTAGTGTTTTTTTTTTTTTTTTTTTGCTCTTGACGGAAATGATAAATTCTTAGTCCGTGCTGACCAGAGGTTCTTACTGGGAACTCTCTATCCCTTTGATGAATGAAAAATGAAGAATCCATTATTTAACAATTGCAATTTGGGAGACAAAAATATTTTGAAACAGAATTCCATGGAAAAAAGAGAGAAGAAGTAAAGTTAGGAGTTTCTGGGCTGGAGTACCCAAGAGGACCTGGAGTCAGCATCGCCCTTGGGGGTGGGGGAAACAGCTGCCGGACAACTCTACACCCCGCGTCTGTCTACGTGGCCCACCATCGCGCAGGCTCTCAACGCCGCACGACTTCCATGGGTACGGAGTCTCCCCATTCTGCGGGAGGAGAAGTGCCATAGACCGAGGGGGTTGTTGTCATTTTGATGAAAGCCATAAAGAAGTGAAAGCAATAAAGAAATATGAGTTGATAAAGTTTTAAGCAGAATTATTATTATTGTTTTTTAAAGAGGTGTTTAGGGCACATGTGCTTGAAAGAAAGAGAGAGAGACAGTGGGAAAGTGAGAAATTACCCGGCAGCGGGGATGGCCATGCCACAATCCCTTATCTTCCATTCTCTTCCTGGGATTTTGGGCACACACCACATGTGCCCAGCATGAGTTTCATGCCACCAGGTCCGGGACTCAAGCCATGGCTGGCCATGTGGGAGTCCAGCAATGTAACCACCATGCCATCTGCCTTCCTCCCTAAGCAGAATTATTGAGTACTTAATTGATGAATGCTACTGCAGAATTGGTGAACCAAAGAGAAAAGCTGTATCTGAGAATGTGTTTTATAATCTTGCAGGGAGTGGGGCACAGTAGTCAAAACCAGAGGAGCAACAGGAGATGACAGGGACATCTCTGGGGCTGACAGACTCCACTCCATCTGGAAGCAAAGCACTGGTTTGTGCCTGGGCTCATTAGCAGAACTCAACAGCTTTTACCGCCTGCTGCCTGCCAATTCTTCCCGTTCAGCTGGCTTCTGTCCCTTGCCGCCCTCAAACTGCCTGTACCCAAGGGTGACCTTCTAGATGAAGATTAGAAGAATCAAATCAAATCTAGAGGTGGACTTGAAAGATACCACTAAAACCTGGGGTAAAGCAGGAGAGTAGGTGTTGTACGGTTGTTATGTTCTCCGAACAGCCCACTTGGTTCTGGGTCTGCGCTTGCAATGTGACTTTTTTGACAGCAGGTGGCAGTGGTGCCCTTTAAGGCTCGCCACCCACCTAACACCTAAGGTTGGCTAGAGGTTAGGTCCGACTCCCAGGCTTCGCCCAAACCTATAGGATTAGATGTGCACTTTAACAAGCTCCCCAGGTGATTCGTGCACTGTGAAGTTTGAGAAGCACTCTTGAGGTTGGGGTTTTTCTTCCAGATGTCAATAGATTAGTTCAATATGCCTTTTACGATACACACTTTTTGGGGATGAGGGGGGGATAACTGTTAATAAGAACTAAAGGGGAAGGGCCAGCAGGTGGCATGGTGGTTAAGGGGCTGAACTTGCACACATCCAACTGCAGTTTGAGTCCCAGACCTTGCAGCTTGCTTTCTCACTTTTCCTCTCTCACTGTCTCTCTCTGGTCAATTAAAATAATAATACAGCCACTGAGGCCAGCAGGTGACATATTCATTAAGGTGCTGGACTCCCATGTGGGCAATTGCAGTTCAAGTCCTGGACCCAGTGGCTTGAAACTCATGTCAGGCATGTGTGTGTCTGTGCCCAAAATCTCCAGAGAAGAATGGAGGAGAAGGGATGTGGCGTGGCAATTCCCTCTGAGGGGATGATTTCTTACTCTCTGCCTCTGTGTGTCTATCACTCTGGGGAATGCATGTGCCCTTTAGCAAAAATCTCTCAAAACAAAATCATCATAATACATAAAATGAAATAATTCTTTTTTTTTTTGGGGGGGGGAGAGGTTTTTGATATAGGGTGTGTACGCTCTCCAGAAAGACAGAGAGAGACAGAGAGACAGAAAGCGAGAAATCACCCCCCAGGGGGTTGGCCACGCTGTAATCCCTTCTCCTCCATTCTCCTCTCGGGATCTTGGACACTTCTCTTGGGATTTTGGGCACACATGCACATGTGCCTAGAGTGTTTTAAGCTTCTGGATCTGGGACTCAAACCATGATCCACTATGTAGAAGTTCAGTGATGTAAGCATTATGCCATTGCTGGTCCTGCATCTTTAATTTTTAAAGTGTCTTCAGGTGTTTCAGTCTGTGGGTGGTTGACTGGTGGTAACTTTATAGGGGAATATTCAAATGCTTTAGTT
This sequence comes from Tupaia tana, assembly GCA_026018925.1. Taxonomy (NCBI): domain Eukaryota; kingdom Metazoa; phylum Chordata; class Mammalia; order Scandentia; family Tupaiidae; genus Tupaia; species Tupaia tana. The sequence continues at coordinate 197,349,282 of JAKSZU010000003.1, forward strand.
CTGTAGCTTGAGAGACACTACACTATACTGGTTTGCCTTTTCTGGTTCCCTCTTTCTGGTAGCCGCGGGTGGCTTCTCCTCCACCTAGTGAGATTCTTCCAGTTTAAGTCCTCTGTCTTTTCTTACTCTTCCCTACCTTCCCGGGGCACACTGTCTGTCTCAGCCTTGGTTTTGAACCACAGCTTATTGTCATTCAACTCTAAATTTCGGACTGGGCTGTTCCGTTTGAACGCCAGATCTGGTGCTCGCCTATCAGACCAAGTATCTCAGAGAAAATGACGGACAGAAGTGATCTCCCTGCTCCTAGCCGGCTCCATTCCTGATGCTCATCTCACAGTATGATTTACCCAGGAATTTAAATGTCTAGCTGCCCTGTCTCTCATACCTCTGTTTTGGTCCTCTACATTCTGCCTTTTTACCATCTGCCTCTCTCTCCCCATTCCCACCTCCACCTCCAGGCTCTGGCTACCATCATGTCCACCAGAGCATCGCCCCTGAAGACCAGCCCATCTCTTCCTTTCATCTGCCCTGCCTCCCCATTCCATCCCATTCTTCACCCCGTTGCCATAGCGATGTATAAAAAACTTGATTATCTTCCCCTCACACACACAGGCAGTGTAAATCCTTCAAGAGCTTCCCTTTCCCCCTCGAACAAAGTGACAGGAGAGAGGAGATAAATGGGTGCAGGGTAGGAGGCAGTTGCGCAGGAGTGAGTGGGCAGAGAGGAGAGAGAGCAGATCAGATGTCAAAGCCACCATGGGTTTCCAGTTGTCGATTAACTTACTTGGGTCTCCCTGGGATACTGGCTCCAAAGACTGTGTGCTTAATTCTTCGTTTGGAACAAATCCTGGAAAGAGCAGTAAAACTTTCGGTGACTTAAAAGCATGGGAAGCATCTGGCTTTATCCCAGGGAAGGGGACAGGGTGGATATTCACGCCCAGCGCAGGGTGGCTTACAGCTAACTGTGCTCTTCTTCACACCATCCCCCTCCTGAGAAAAATAGCGATACATATTTACTGACAGCCTACTGAAGACACAACCCCCGCCGGGTGCACAAGGCGATTTGAAATCAGGAGACCTGAGTTATGCTCCCATTAACTTGTTATTTATTTTAAGAGAGATTTTTTTGCTATTGGGTGCATGTGCTTGCTGGAGAGACAGAGAGAGACAGAGAGACTGAAAGCAAGAAATCACCCCCTGGGGGAGATGGCCATATTGCAATCCCTTCTCCATTCTCCTCTTAGGATTTTGGGCACGCAGGCACATGTGCTTGGCGTGAGTTTCAAGCCACTGGATCTGGGACTCCAACCATGGTCAACTACGTGTGAGTCCAGTGACATAACCATTACGCCATCTGCTGGCCCCCTCAACTTATTCTATCTAGCTTCAGTTTCCTTATCTGAAAGTATTAAACACTTTGCCAGTGTAAACTATCCCTCTGTGAAATTCCAAAACTCCTGAGGTTAGGGAATGCATCTCATTCATCATATAAACCTTCCCTGTACCCAGCGAACATAGCCCTGTCAGCAGCTGGTGACTGAGTCGGTGGACAACGATGAGTCCGACTCAAGGAGGACAATCTAATGAGGGCTGATGTAGATGGACCCAGATAAAATAACTCACGTAAGGGCATCTCAAATGCAACCTCTTCCCCCAGCAGTTTGGACCTCTGAGACCAGAGGTCCACATGCAAAAAGTGTCACGCTTTGAGAAACTCTAAATCAAACGGGAGCCTCGAGAGGCTTTTCTTGAAGCCGTCTTACATGGGAGCCAAGGTGTCGAAAATAAAGACAGTGAGAATCTTATTAAGCTTGGTGAGCCCAATTGGTTTCCCAGGCAGAGCAACTGGTAGTGCTGGAAGTGAGTCTCCACGTTTTTCCAGGACGCCCAGAAGTTCTGGGAGTCTCTATGGGAGGAAGATTCTGGGGATTCTGCTTGCCCTTGGTTGAGATGAGCTTTCTCTTGGCTCATTATGTTTTCCCAATTTGCAAAGCAGATGATTTCATCTTTCCATGCAAGGTCAGCTAGCTCATCCCACTTCCTCACATCATTTAAAAAATTCACTTGGGTGTCTGACAGCATTTCCCAGCCAGGAGCCTCTCAGGAAAACACCCTAAGGCACCACCTTGGAAGGAGGGCGAGCAAGGCCGTGTTTCCAAGCTGAGTCCTCTCATCTGCCTCAGAGTCCTGCCATAAAAGTCTTCCCTCGAATCAAGAGTGGGAAGGCCTTGTTGGTTGTTGGAGTTTCAGGAACTTAATGCAGTAAACAGCATTTTTGTTTATGTGAAGGGAAAGCCTGGATATTATTTTGCAAAGAAGGAAGGGTGTGCGGCCAGATGGAGGGGGTGTGACGCCGTTTTCAGGGTGGGGAACCAACTCCCTACCGGCTTTTTGTCTTCATATTTACAGTTCTCTCTTTTGTCATCCAGGTTGCTCCTTCCCCAGGCCTCCCTGGGGAGGCTCCAGTGTTCCCTTCCTGCAGTAACTGGAGCCTACTGTTGGCAGGGAAAGCCTTAGAAAGGACGCTCTGGGCGAGCTGCTTACTAGAGCCCCAGTTCTATAATCCTGTGACTCGATCTAGTCACGGCCAAGAGGCTGAGCTGTGTAATTACCTGCGTCTAAGAGGACCGATCCAGGTTTCCACAAGTCCATTTCTCCTGAGTTTCAAAATTAAGAAGAAACAAACTGGTTACTTAAACCAAACTAGAGGAAGCTTTTGAGTGAGCTGCCGGTGTGATAACGTTTTCCAGTAGTGGCAGAAAGCTCAGCAAAGACCAGGATTCTGGGTGAGGCCACCGAACATCCACATCCGTGCGGCTTTCCCCACCCAAACTCTTAAAGCTGAAAGCACAACATCTTTGCTGCTTCTTTTCACTAGGCACCGAAGATCGTGGGATAGTAGGAATCCTGGGGTTCACAGGACCTAAAAGCTCATTCAGTTCACCCCCACGCCCCCGATCTGCTTCTTCAACATTCCTGTCAGAGAACGGCTGGCTGGTGTCGGAGTACCTTCAGAGACGGTGCATTCCCACCCAAGTACATCTCCCACCAAAGTAGCACCCTTCTCGGACTACTGGGATTGAGAGAAAAAAGCTTATTGATCTGGAACCTTTTACCTTAAACCTTTATCCATCCATACTTACTACACTCCTAGTATATGCCTAATATTCTAGGTGCATTTGTCCCACTTGATTCAATTCTCTTCCTCGGATCTACAGAGAACTAAGCCAGTCCCTTCAGGGAGCAGGCGATCCACGTATCTCCCCAGATTCTGCTTCTTTATTTTTTTTTTTTTTGAGAAGTTTTTGCTATAGGGCGCGTGCGCTCGCCAGAAAGACAGAGAGAGAGAGACAGAAAGCGAGAAATCACCCCCCAGGGGGGATGGCCATGCCACAATCCCTTCTCCTCCATTCTCCTCTGGGGATCTTGGGCATGCACGCACACGCGCATGCGCCCGGTGTGAGTACAAGTCACCGGGTCTGGGATTTGAACCGCGGTCAACTACATGGGAGTCCAGTGACACAGCCATTATGCTAACTGCTGGTCTCCCGAGAGTCTGCTTCTCACCGTGTCTCAAGTAGAACAAAGCCAAGTGGCACCTATATTCTGTATGCGGTAAGATATTTAATGATCTTTACTCCAAATAGGGCTGAGAATGGAAAGGGTGTTGGGGGAGGATTACCCAAGAGTCCCTGATCAGTTTTATGTTATCATGGTTGGGAGGGGCTCAGCACAAATATCCTTTTAGGTCACCTCAGAAGGACACAAAAATAGCTGTTCTCCTCTGTCTCACTCCCCCCTCTCTTAGCGCAGAAGACTGAGAGTATGAGCAACAGTTTCATTTCTTAAAGTCTATTAGCTTTGCCACTGGCTGGAATTATTAGCATGCTCAAAAAAAGGGGCATTATTCTTCATGCAATTAAGACGCCAGGCACTTTTGAAAGGCAATCTGTGATCTCTCGTATTCAGGTTTAATCTGGTTTAGCAATCCAGGTGTGTGACCTTGAGCAAGTCACGCATCCTCTGTAAACCTTAACTGCTTTGTAAATAACCTTAGCAGATTGGGCGAGATGGGCTCCAGGTTGAAAATGTTTATAATTTATGTTTCAACATTCTGCTTCTTTAGCCTTATTACTCGATTGCCACCTACTGGTGAAAATAGGCACTTTGCTCTGTTTCTTAAAAAAAAAAAAAAAAAAATGCTGGTGCATCTTTCAGGTTTTTGCCCAAGGCTTTTTTTTTCTCCCTCTTAAGCACCCTCGAGGGTCAAGAAGAATAGGATGCTAAATGCTCTCTCACTGTAACAGGAGATAAATAGTCCTTGGACATCAGGACTTTCTAAGCCTCTTATTCCTGTGCTGGAAGCCTGTCCTTCTCCTGTTAATGCCACTTTCGTTTTGTTTGGGACAAGTTCGAAGCGAATCACATTCATCCAAAAGCTGAGGGCTGAAAAATATTTGGACAGCTGAGACTCGGTGTTTTTTGGACTTGGTAGTCATGAGAAGTAAATTTGTGAGCACATTTGTTTTCTGGTGTCAAGGAGGAGCAGGGTGATACGGTAAGAGAAGTCAGAAGACCCACCGGGGCCTACCAGACACTAACCGTGGGTCTGGGCGGCTCGCCTACCTTCTCTAAGGTCACCTACAGTTTTCTCCGGTGTGAAGCTGAGGTCATAAAGACACGTCCTGCCCTGCTCTCATGGCGGAGACTCAAAGGAGGTAAACGTGTATAAAATCACTCTGCGAAGTGTAAATCACTCTTTAAAAAAACAGAGAACTGTTTTTGTAATAATATTTGCTTGGTCATCTCATGGGTAATATCAGGTCAAAAAGAACTATTCGTTCTGAATGCTTTTCATGGAGAAATGTCGAAAGCACTCACACACACTGAGAACTTGCTCAGTATCAAGCACTGAGCTAGCACTTTGAAGCCTTCAGTCACAGTAACTGCGAGTGAGGTACAACTGTGACTCCATTGTACAGGCGAGGAAACTGCTGCACCGGGAGTGGCAGAGCTGAACTTGAAGGCCAGGCAGATCCTGCAGTAACCACCACCTTTTTATCACACTTGAGGAGGTGTCCGTGTCGCTTGAGCATCTCAGGGTACTCAGTCAAGCCACTGAAGAGGCAGGCCTGGTGCAGCCACTGGTAACTCACCCTAATGCAGTGAAGTCTTCAAAAGGGCCTGGGGCCATTCATGCTTCTAAAGCCCTGGGGAAATCTTTGCACTGGTTACAACCCCTACTGTTCATTGGCACATCTGGAAGTCACCAGCATAGGACCCAAGGTCTCTAAAGTTTTATAGGTTGGAAGCCCAGATGGCCCTTCCTGGTTTCTCCCCAGCGACTCCTCTGGGGTGGAGTTTTAGAGGAAGAGGCAGTCTGGGAGGCTGTGGGCCTCCGGAAGGGGGATGGCCCGGCCTCCCCGTCCTTGGCCTGGTTTCATGCCCTTGAGTGGACAGTTCTCTCGGAGATCTTCTTGTTGTGCTGAAGCAGGGAGCACTAGGAGAGTGGGCCAGCAGCCTGTCACATGAGGACTTTCCGAGGAGGCTGAGGACAACTTGAGGTCCTGGGCATGAGCCATCATGCCAGTGGAGCATCCGTAGTCTTAGGTTTATAAATTGGCATCAGGTACCTGTTTGGGACCTGACAGCCTTTTCTCATAGAAACAGGATTAACTTTAAGGTTGGATTTCCTGGCCAGCGAAGTTCAGGCCACTGAACTTCATGGTACCATGAAGCCAATCCGCTCAAATGAAGCAGGCCAGCAGGACTGCAGCCATTTTGAAATTAAGCAAGGCTTCTAATGAGAACAGTCTGACCAAGTGCTGAGTCATACCTAGGGAGATCTGTTGGAGGAATTGTCAGATGAGAAACCAGGAATGGATATTTGAAGGAATCAGGGTACTTAGGAGAAAGCAATGGACGCTGATTGATGGTAGTGAGGTAGTGAGGGACCTTTTGTACATGTTTGTATCCATAAAGACTGAGACCATGTGCTTTTGGAGCCAGTTTGGTGGTGGTCGCCGACATCTCTCTATAACCTGGTTGCAGAAATAAATTCCCTTCTTCCCTCTGCCTCTTGTTTCATTGACTGAGTAGGTAGATGGACTTACTGTAGTTTGCCAGTAATATAGGCATGGTCTAAGGAAAAGCCACGTGGTTCTACCTTGCATAATCAGAAACCCATGGCCCTTGCCTACCTCGAAAATGCAACAGGAGCAGCTGCCAGGATCAGAGGGCCCTAGTGTCAGGGGTTGGGCTCTGGCCGTGGAGACCTGGTGTACATGGCAGTGGTTTTGCTGATGACTCTACTAGGGGGAGGGCGGGACCTATGAGGCAGAAGTTCTCACTGAAGAAGTCTAGCATCTGGAAATCTTTGTTTCATCTCTGTAGTTCGGACATCCAGCACAGTGGCTTATATAAAATATGCTCAATAAATACTTCTCATATGTAAAGTTTCCCAGCAGTGAGAGGGCTTAAGCTGGGGGTGTGTCAAGTTTCATCTGTGGGCAAAAGACCCAGTCCTACTGTCACAGTGGTGTCACCGGAATCACTCATGGTCATAAGTCTGGCGTCCTGGAGAGGAGGGGGTGAAATGTTGAGCAGGATGACACCATTAGGTCCGTATGTAGCTGCTTGTGTCTGTTAATGGTTTCATCTAAACACAGAAGAGGTGCTTAGTGGGGCTTACAGGATTTGGTCCCATGTGATGTATTTTTATCAGTGACTGGAGTCAAGACAGGTGGCATGGCTATCAATTTTCCAGGTGACAAAGATTGGAGGGAGAGTTAACACATTAAGTGACAAAAACGAGAAGACTGCAACGGACTAAACTAAGGGGGACTTTAATAGAGATATTTATGATATATGTGGTATTCCAACTTGGGTCCAAAAACTCAATTGCTCATAGACAAGATTGGGGTAACCTGCATCTATAGAAGTGTAAGAGAAAAAATCTGGGGACTTGGTTTTTGCAAGGTTGGTAGGAGATGAGCCAGTGGCAAACCAGAGCTTCCTCCAGTTGGACCTTAGGATGTTTTGGTTAAGACAGTGTTAGGATGAGAGAGGCAACTCCCTTACAACATGGGTTCTACTCTGAGTGCTCTGTTTTCTGGATCACTGACAGGTGATGTGTGTGCTAGAGGGTGTGCTACCATGTCAGCTAAAGTGCTAGTAGAGGGGTTGAAGAAATTCATCCCAGAAAAGATGAGACAAAGGAGACGTGAAGGCTAGTTCTACATATCCAAAAGGTCTTCAGATTTGAGAGTCTTTCAAAGAGTGTCAGCCTCTTTATGCTTTTAAAAATTATGGATGAGGGGTCAGCAAGTGGTGCGGTGATTAAGGAGCTGGCCTCCCACATGGCCAACCATGGTTCAAGTCCTGGACCTGGCGGCTCATTTTCTCACTTTCCCTTCCTCTCTCTGGTCAGATTTAAAAATAAATAAATAAATAAATAAATAAATAAATAAATAAAATTAAATAATTAAAAAAAATTATTGACGAGGGACCACATGGTGGCATAGTAGTCATACAACTGGACTCACGTGGGAAAATCCCCAGTTTGTCACCTGGGGCCTCCTTACACACACACAGAATATCCATGTGCCTGTGATCTGGACTGATTGAGGCTGGGGATGGATCATGGTGTGAGGACCTTGTTGAATATACCTGTTTCTCTGTTTCATGAAATAAATAAAGCTTTAAAAAAGAATATCAAAGACCTCGAGAGGGTCCAGTAAGTGGCATGGTAGTTAAGGAGCTGGACTCCCACATGGCCAACTGTGATTAAAGTCCCAGACCCAGTAGCTTGAAAAACATGCCAGGTACATATGCATGCATGCCCAAAATCCCAGGAGGAGAAGGGATCGTGGTGTGGCCATCTCCCTGGGGGGTAATTTTTCACTTTCCCTCTTACTGCTTCCCTCTGTCCTGGCAAGTGTACATGCCCTGTGGCAAAACCCTAAAAACAAAAAACCTCAAGGGCTTTTGTCTGAAATATGTTCATTGATTTTTATCATTTATAAATTGTGCATTCTCTCATTTAAAACAGAATTTTTAAAAGAATTATTTATTTATTATCATTGTTTTTTAATTTGACCAGCAACAGACAGAGGGAGACAAAGTGACAAAGCAAGCCAACAAGTCTGGGACTCAAACTGTGGTCAGCCATGTGGGAGTCCAGCATCCTTAACCACCACGCCACCTGCCAGGCCCTGAAACAGAATATTAACTCACAATTTAACTATTAATTTATTTTAAAAAGTCATTGTATTTTAGCATACACGTCAATTTTTAATGAAAAAATAGCTGTTTTTTTTTTTTTTTTTTTTTTTTTTTTTCCTAAAAAAAACAAAAGAGTTCATCAAATGGCAAATTTCATCAAAGTCTGCCCTAATAGAAGACACTGGAATCCGATCTCATTTTCAGGCTGGAAAAAAAACCAGGAACTGAGCTCAGATACTGTGCCTCATGCCAGCCACCCAACAGGCTGTGTGTGATTCATGGGGGATGCCTGGTACTTGCGCTTTCTCCCAGTCTGGGGGTGGGCCAGGTTGGTGCCCAGGCTACTTAACCTCTTGAGGGGGCATAAAGTAATGTAAGCCTTCGGGCATCTGAGTTGATGGAGGTTTTCTCTTTTACACACAGAGAACAAACAAAGCTAAGAACATTTTCTCACGATTAAATGAACTTGGTATGTCTCCAAACCGTGGTGACCTGGAGTTGAAATACAGAGGCCAATGGCAAGTGTGTAGGGAGGCCCATATTTGCAGGTGCCACAGAGCAAATTCCCAGGGAGCAAGGTTGGTAAGCAGCCAGCAGTTTACCCAGGCTGACATCTCCATCAGGTTTCTGGAAAGCAGCTCTGGGAGAATCCTGTCTTTGGAAATCTGAGGGGTTTACGCAGGGTCAGCTGATTTACATACATCCCCCAGGTGGGGATGGTCACATGGCAATCGCTTCTCCTCCAGTCTCCTCTCAGGATTTTGGGCATGCACACACATGTACCCAGCGTGCGTTTTAAGCACCCAGGTCTGGGACTTGAACTGTGGTTGACTACATGGGAGTCCAGCAACATAACCATTACACTATCTGCTGGTCCCTTTATTTTGTCTCTTGATGAAAGTGACCCTTAGTTCAGATTTTTCTTGAATGTCAACTGAGTTCTCAGGATTGGCCCTACTTTGGGGGATTGCAGAGGAGGCAGAAATCCTGGCCAAGGGGACAAGGGGAGAGAGTGCCCCATGGCTTGGCCTCCTGAACAGTCTCATGGGCTTGTTGAGGCCTAAGATGACCTTGCAGTCCTTGCCTTAGCCAGCGTGCTGACTCCCTTTTGTTTAGGGTGACCATACACTGGCAAAGGTGCAATTGGGAAGCTTATGGAAGACGCCAGCCCTGACCAGGAGATCCCACGGAGCCCCTGTTCTGGATCAATCATCAAAGCAAAACAGACCTACAATCTCTAGGAATCTTTGAACATGTGGAGGACACGCAAATGTTCCCAAGCAGGAGAAAGACTTGAATACTCCTCCATTGACGGTCCTGGCCTCTGATGCTGGTGTTCCACAGCTTCAAAAAGAATGATATTCTCCTATCACGTGCATCAGCCCTGAGAGAAATTTGTGGAAAACATCGACCCTCTCTCCATGTTCCTTTCTAAATTCTGTAGGCTTCCACAGTGTCGCAGAGAAGAGAATTTGCTGTAGTTCCAAGTCTTGGACTCACCCATTAGGGAAACACCGAAGTGAAGACAGGTCAGGCAAAGGGGTCCCCAGTCATAGGCAAATTCCTAGAGACAATATATTTCTATCCCCTGAGTTATAGAAATACCCGAGCTAACTTGGCTCTGCCTTTTCCTAGGAAATGATACAAATTTGTCTCATTCTTTTACCTTAGTTCCTCAAGCATAAACCCTAGAGAGGATACTTTTTCGAGTTTATGAGAGCCTGGTCCCTGAGTTCTTTGGGATTTCTATCATAACCTCCAGAAGTCTGCCTCAAGAGAATGAAGACTGGGTAAAGGCTTTGCTTGTTTAAGGACTTCCTTACTTTCCATACAAGCTTCCCTATAACCTGGGCCCTTGAGCAGTGTCTTCTATTGGCCTAACTGGCTTAATGCTCTCTGTCCAAATTATTGTCAAACGGCAAGGGTTTGGGACATGCGACCCCCATGTAAACAAGCTTAATTTTCATGAGTAGCTAGAAAGGGAGCTCAGGTTCTTACCTGGATTGGCACCGGGACTGTTCTGGCTGCTTGTGGAGGTGGTGGTAGACCAGAGTGCTGTAACAACATTCAACTGGTCAGAGCATGAATTGTAATCTGTTCTCATTCTTTCCATGATCTAACCCTAGCAAGACATCACCAAGGTCGGAACCTAGGCAAAGCCTTGTCGGTGGGCGGTCTGAACCAGCCCTGGAGGAGGCATCGGAATGTAAAAAGAAAATGAATTTAACTCAAAACACTGACTGAAAATTTCAGGTAATAATAACCCTTATAGTTCATAGTTGTCAAAATAAGCATCTTTTGCTAAAGTGCCATATTTCATTGTTCTTAGAATAATTCTGCTCAACTCCCCCACTCGTGGGGAGGTTAAAGTAATCCTTCAATAGAAATGTCACTTAACATTTAGCAATTTGCTTAAACCGTGTTAACATGGTATGGATGCAAATAATATTAGCTTTCAGTCATCTTCAGAGGTACACAGTGTTATCCTTAATTATTCTATGAAAGAATCAAATATACTTCAACATTCATTGTTTAGTGGGCAATTTCTCCAAAGCAAGGTTTTAAAAAGGAGGTGAGGGAGGAGGGATTCTGTAAAGAGAAATGCAAAGCCTTTTTAGAGTCAAAAGGGAAAGAGGAAAGAGTTCTTGGGAAAGTACCAGTTTCTTTAGAATCGAATCTGTTCGCAGTCAACTTTTTTTTTTTTTTTTTTTTTTTTTGAGAGGTATTTGTTGTCGGGCGCATGCGCTCGCCAGACAGAGACAGAGAGACAGAAAGTGAGAAATCACCCCCCAGATGGGATGGCCACGCCGCAATCCCTTCTCCTCCATTCTCCCCTCAGGATCTTGGGCACACACGCACACGCGCCTGGCTTGAGTTTGAGCCACTGGGTCCAGGACTTGAACCGTGGTCGACTACATGGGAGTCCAGTGACATAGCCATTATGCCAACTGCTGGTACCTGTAGTCAACTTCTGACTCATCTTTGTTCTAATTATTTGATATAAACTCAAAGTAGCTTTATTTTCTAATTAGAAAGACAACAGAAGCTCACTGTAAAAACAAAACAAAACAAAACAAAAAACAAAAAAAACTATGTACCAATTATATTGCATAGTCAGCAATCATCTTCTATCCTCTACCCAGCACTGCACAACGTTGGTATTTAGAGTTGTATCTCTGATATACGTGTTCTTATGTACAACACACAAGTACAGAAGTCACACTGGCACCCATGCTGTTTTGTAGCCTGAATCTTTGACTGAGCAATCCACCACAGACCTCTCTTCTCATGTCAGTAAGTGCACACATTCAACAACCCCCCTCCCCTCCTTTTTTTGGACCAGTCTCTGTCATAATCCTCCTGTCTCAGCCTCTCAGTTGGAACAAGACAGGTCACTATGCCTGGCTTTTTAAAAAAACAGTATCTCCCCTTGTCATCCAGGCCAGCCTCAAACTCATGATTTCCCTGTCTCAGTCTCCCTAGGTCGCAAGACTACAGGCATACTATGCTGTGTTTGGCCTTTACATTGGACTGGGAATTGAACTCAGGTCTCCCAGGTGGTTCTAGCCTGCAGAATAGTGTCTCAGCAGTGCATCACGCCACGGCTAGGCCTCATCAATATTTGGATAGCTGTATAGTAACCTTTTTTTTTTTAAGAGGTTTTTGCCTTAAGGAGTGTGTACTTGTTGGAGAGAGAGAGAGAGAAACAGAGACCGTGAGCAGGAAAGAGAGAAATCAGCCCCCAGGGAGGTTTGGTCATGCTGCAATCCCTTCGTCATTCTCCTCCTGGAATCTTGGGCACTTATGCACATGTGCCGAGCATGTGCCAACAGGTCTGGGATTTAAATCGTGGTTGGCCATGTGGGAGTCCAGTGATGTAAATGCTATGCCATCCACTGTATAGTAACTTTTAAAGCTATTCTAATGAGAGCCAATTCAATCGTCTCCATTTATTTTTCTATGATGAACAACCTTTGTGTTGATGATTTTTTTTCCACCCTTGACTGATAATTACCTAAGGGCATATTCCTGTAAGTGTGAATTCTGGGTCATTTCTCCACATTCTTGACAAAACTGTGTATTATCAATTTCTAGTATGAATTGTTGAAAAATGACAGTTTGCTGTTTAGCACTTGATTCCTGGTGAATTTGTTATTATGGGCTTTCCCTATTTTCCTTTTGAAATACTTCTTTTTTTTACTAGTTGTAAGACTAGATTATAAGAAAAACCTTCTCCGGACATCTTAAAGAAGATGCACAGGTAGGAGAAATGTGGATTAAGTGCTTAAGGAACTTGCACAGGTGAGAAATGTTGGTGAGAATGGAAACTGCATGTGGAACAAATGAGCAGTGGGAGAGGCTGTTATCTTTTCCTGATGCAAGTGTCACCAATTCCTCTCCCTCCGATGCCCCCGGTCACACCATGAAGAGTAGAGGTGAGCAGTCACAGCCATTGCCATGCCTTGCCCCTAGGTGGCGCTCTTCTCTCCCGCCTGGTCCGTGTGTGGTTGTTAATACTAGATGTCCGGGGCAACTATGGCCCTTTGTAAAATAAACCTGACTAGGAAAACAAAGCTGGGTGCAGCTAACTCATTTTCTAACCCCGTAGTAGATTCGGCTGACCCACTTCCTGGGCCGAGGACAATTTTCCGTCTTTTCCAGAACTCTGTCCTAAGCATACGTATGGGCCTGGCTCTCTGTGCTCCTTCCTCTGGCCCTGAGGTGCAGCTCTGTGGTTTCCTGGCTCAGTGGGTACCCTGTAGTCCTCGGCCTCTCTCATAAAGAACGACCTCACTCTGTTCCTCTGAGAGGTCTCTCTCACACTGGCTGTTGGCTCCCTTACCCCCTGACATGACTTGGTCCTTTCTGTCTAGTTTTGCACATTCATGGGTCAGTTAAGAGGCCGTGGTGTGTCCAGCCCCACCTTCCTCAGAGCGCTTCCATCTCCTGCAGTTTTTCCTCATGGACTAGGGGAGCCCTGGTGTCTTCCTGCTACCAAGGTTCTTCTCTCCACGGGGTTCCTTCCAAGTTCCTGTGTGCTAAGAGGCAGTGCTTGAACTCATTGCAGAGCAAAAGCGGCTCCTAGACCCCAGCACCGGTAGCTCCCGCTCCACCTACACACTCCTCCCGTGTCCCACGCAGAACGACCTGCGCTAGCAATCTTGGTGCATTGAATGGCACACAGTGAATGGGTGATCACTGATGTAGCCCGAGACCCCAGCTCGGGGCTTGACACATAGTAGGCATTCAGTACCCTTTGAAGGAATAAATGAACTGGGTTTCGCTTCAACACCTCGTTCACAACTATTTGTAGAACCTTTTGACTAGTCATGTATATCAGAGAAAGAAAGTAAAACACCTGATATAAAGGCAGTAACAGCAGCTCACGTGTCTATCTGCGGTATAACTGTCTTGCTCTCTTACAATTAGCAGGATATTCTCAACTCTTGGAAGAAAAAGGAGCTGTCTAAATATTGTTTTATACAGTTAGGCTAAAATGATCTCAGCAAAAATCCAAAGGCATACATAAAGATAGGCATTAATGGGGGACCAGCAGGTGGCGTGGTGGTTAAGGCGTTGGACACTCCCACATGGCCAACCATGGTTTAAATCCTGGACCTGGTGTCTTGCTTTCTCGCTTTCCCTCTCTCTCTCTTTCTGTGTATCTCTCTGGTCAAACTTAAATAAATAATAAGTAAAATTAAATGAATAATTCTTAAAAAGAAAAAAAGAGGCATTAATGAAAGTAGACTGGTGGTTACCTAGTGCTGGGGGAGATTAGTTGTGGAGATTTTGGGGGAGGGGGTGACAGAAATGTTCTAGAATAGACTGTATGGATGGTCACTCAGCTCTATGAATATACTTAAAGATCATTTAATTTTACACTTTAAATGGGTACATTGTATGAATACGTGAAAAGTATTTCAATAAAACTGTTATTAAAAAATAAGGGCATTTAAACATTAATTTTCACAGCTACAGTAAGTCTTTTGAGTGAGTAACACAGTTTGTAAAAGTCCCCCCCCCCACCGGCTCCTCCCTTGGCAATCGTGGTGCATGCTGCACGGAGTGCTGGCTCTGAGGAGTTGTCCGGCAGCCTGTGGGTCAGCCTGGAAGCAGGCACTGGACAAAGATGAAGAGGGAACATGGACAGGCTGGGAGGCGGTTGTCCAAAGCTCCTGTCCTCAAGCCAGGAATAATGCACTGTTGCCAGCTTGGGAGCCACTATTTTAATTTTCTCGAAGTTTTCCACAAGCACAGCTCAACTTGCAAGCTTTTCCAAGCTCCTGGTGTAGCCAAATAAATATGCCACATGTTTAATTATAAGTGTCATGTAAGAATCGATGTCCTTTTTTTTTTTAAGAAGTTTAAAAATTTTAACTTAGTTTATTTATTATTATTATTTTACTTTGACCAGAGAGGGACAAATTGAGAGAGAGAGAGAGAAAGTAAGAAAGCAAGTCACCAGGTCGGGGACTTGAACTATGGTTGGCCATGTGGGAGTCCAGTGCCCTTAACTACCATGCCACCAGCTGGCCCCTCGATATCCTTTTTTTTTTTAAAGAGATTTTTGCTAGAGGGCACATGCACTTGCCAGATAGATGGAGACAGAGAGACAGAAAGCAAGAAATCACCCCCCAGACGGGATGACCATGCTGCAGTCCCTTCTCCTCTTGGGATCTGGGGCACGCATGCACACGTGCCTGGTGTGAGTTTTAAGCCCCCGGGTCCAAGACTTGAACTGCGGTTGACTACATGGGAGTCCAGCAAAATAACCATTATGCCATCTGCTGGTCCCAGAATTGATGCCCTTTAAGGAGACAACAGGAACAAACAACTTACTCAGATACACAACGAGCTTTGAGAAGCAAGGACCCCAAAGTCAGGAACCTGAAATTACAAACAGGAAAGAGCTCGGGGGTCTCCATTAACCCTTGCCACCCAGTGTCCTTCCTCCTCTTTCGCGGTCAGGCATTGTGTGTCTGTGTTGAGATTAGCCTGAGTTAAACAAGAAGACGATGGTGGCGTGTGTTTGATTTATTTTAGAACCTTGACAAACTGTTTTTATGGTATTATTGGAGACTTTGTATCACACCTGCTTCTGTGAGTTAACCGTAAAATGGAATAATAGTAACCCCTATTTCATAGTGTTATTAGGAAGATAAAATAATGCATACAGTATGTCTGGCACATGGAAGGTATGGATTATGCACATTTTATATTTAAAAAATTATTTAAAATTATTATCATTTTAAAATTTGCTATAGGGCATGTACACTCACCAGAGAGAGAATATGAGAAAGCAAGCCACCAGGTCCAGAATTAGAACCGCGGTCAGCCATGTGGGAGTCCAATGCCTCAACCATCATGCCACCTGCTGGCACCTATTCTGCTATTTTTTGAAGAAGTTTGTTTTTTCCATGAGTGAGAGTGAGACAGAGAGAGACACACAGAGACAGCACCTTTGACAGGGACTTGATGCCACAATCCTCTCTGAGCTTCAGCCAGCCCTGGATGGAGAGCTTGGCATGCTCAGGGTGGTCTCTGCTTGTGAACCCAGAACCTTCCCCTCTGGGCTCACAGAGTCATGTTATCACTCCATCACGGTCTGGCCCCATTCTGTGAATTATTACAAATTACGGAAGTTGGCTGGGTCTAGCACCTTCTAGTCTTGCCACCCCACCTGCATCAAGGTGTGTTCTACCCGGGTTGGGATCTTCATTTACGGCTGGGATGTCGCCTGCAAGGAGAGTCAGAGGGAAGCCAGGGCGTTGGCATTGGAATTCCAGCTCTGCTACCCCCGCTATGTGAGCCAGGCATTTCTTCACCGCCCTACACCCTGGTTTCCTCATCATTACAGCGGATCATCCCCAGTAGAGGCAATGCATCTATTTCATGGGGTGGTTATGAGGATTCAATACGCTAATATTTGTCAGGTGTATAGGAAAGCGTCTAGTACATTGAAAGTGTTGATGCAAATTTGTTAGAATATGAAGACGGAGAAGGAGACAGTTGGGCTCCTCTGTGGGCGGGGAGAGGGCCGTGCTATGTTGCAGTGAGGATGGCATCTGGAGGTGAGGCTGTGAAGAATAAGTCTTAGCACTTCTTCTATTAATAGAAGGAAAAAGCAACACCAGGTGGGCAATACTCCAGAGACAATTGCTAGGATAATGGTGATGCACCAGTTGCATCTCATGCCCTACAAAACTTAAGCAATGAGATGGGTGCTGATTAGACCAGACGGTGTAGATATAAATCAATAAGCAGAAACTCAAGATTGGATTACCAAAGGAGCTCTTAAGGCCCTGTTTGATTTATTGCCGAGATTAATTCCATGAGCTGGGCATTGGCAAAACTCAAAATATGATTTAAGAAATTGGGGCCGGCAGGTGGCGCGGTGGTTAAGGACCCTGGACTCCCACATGGCTGACTGTGGTTTGAGTCCCGGCTTGCTTTCTCACTCTCACTCTCATTCTGACCCGCTCTGGTCAAATTAAAATAAAAAAATAAATTAAATTAAATAATGCTTAAAAAAAAGAAATGAGTAGAAGTGGTCAGACCAAAAGCAATTAAAAAAAGGAGAAAAACCGAGTTATTTGGCTTTTCCGAAGGGATTCTTTTGGTTGTGTTTTGTGCCTGATATTTGAAACCTTCCAGGTGTTTACCATTTGTCAGTTAAAAATGACAACGATAATAAGCCAACCATGTTTACATAAGAACCTACTATCCCTTCTACTGAGCTTTTGAGACGTGAGGATTTTGCAATGGGAAAGTTTCAGGTAACATCCTACCTCAAAAATACAGTAACTGCTGTCCTATTTTCGAATCTATATCTTCCTGAGAATATAGAGGATGCAAGCACATCCCCCTGACCCAGGGTTCAAGTACCCCACACTCACCCAGCCGAAAAGGTTGGGGATGGCACTAACATAAGCATCAGACAGAGCGGTTACGCTAAGGCCTGGGCTCTCGTTGCCTAGCACACAGTAACACGTCTCCCTACTAACCCGTCTCTTGGCTCCTGTGGCCCACGGGCTGTGGTCTGGGGCTGTTGGTGGCAGAGGTTGCAGACAGGGATGGCTTTGGTAAGGCAGTGTGGGTGGCCTTGGGTGTGGTGGTAGGCAGAGCCTGCATCGGGGTGACTGGCTGAGCGGTTGTCCCTGGAACAGATGGCTTCTGATAGACTTTTGTGGTCTCACCTGTAAAAAAAATGGAATTACACTGGGGGGCTTCCACATAGCTTGGAGGCTCTTACAGGACCAGAAGTAAATTAAATATTATTGAACACTAGCTCTGAGCAAAGCTTTGTGCTGGCTGCTGTAGAGGGTGAGATCTAGATGGATAGCCTACAATTCCTACCTAAAGGAATGTACACTCTCAAGGCAGTAATCCAATAAACCAACCAAAGATTAAAAAACAAACTATAGAAACGATGGTTCAGAATTATGGTACAGGAGACAGACAGAGCATGATGAATTGTCAAATTAATTTTCCAGGCACCACGAGCAAGGGTTCATGTACATATTCTTACATTTCTTTCTGCTTCGATTTATTAGCTCATCAGGAAAATCATAACAGTTTTCAGTGCAAACATGCGACATGACTTTTCCGACGACCCAATACTTTGGTTCATGAATAGGGGATATTTTCAGGACTTTTACTGTGACTTATTCTGAGAGAATGTATTCTCAATTCTTTTCTTTTTTTAAGAATTATTTCTTTATTTAATTCCATTTGTTATTATTATTATTGATTTGACCAGAGAGAGACAGAAAGGGAGAGAAAGGAAAAGCGAGAAACCAAGCGACTAAGTCCTAGACTCAAACTGCGGTCAGCCATGTGGGAATCCAACACCTTTAACCACCATGCCACCTGCCGGCCCCGGGGAAGAATGCATTCTATGTCTTCTAGTTTAGGTTGGTTCATGACGTCAGTTCTGGGCTCCAGTTTCTTCATCCATGAAATGAGGTAATGGAATTTTAATTTTTTTTGGAGAGGTTTTTGTTACAGGGCGCGTGCGCTCGCCAAAAAAATGGAGAGAGAAAGACAGAAAGCGAGAAATCACCCCCCGGGGGGGTGGCCACGCCGCAATCCCTTCTCCTCCATTCTCCTCTCGGGATCTTGGGCATGCACGCACACGCGCCCGGTGTGAGTTTAAGCCACTGGGTCCAGGACTCAAACTGTGGTTGACTACATGGTAGTCCAGTGACATAGCCATTACACCAACTGCTGGTCCTGAGGTAATGGCATTAACCAGAGGGTAAGGTTCATCTAGAGTCTACCTCTAACGTGCGCTCTTCATCCATGTGGGATGATTTAAATTGCTTCCAAACTTTACACACTGCTGGGGTTGTCTCCCTGTAAGCCAATCTCACTTCGTTAGTGCCCTGAGACGATCTCTGAAGGGTTAGAACTAGGAGACGAATGACGAGCCATGTACATTGGGGATTGTCTTGAGAACTGTGGGTTTGGGCCAGAGGGAGACACACAATGGCCCGGAAGTGAACAGCACCTCAGTCCTGGGAGGGAACAACCCACGATGGCACGTGCTTGTTGGCCCCATTGAGATGTGCCGCTTTGGTAGATGTGCCTCGGTTCTCATCCAGGGGCTGCTCACGCATTACTACAAACTGGGTGGCTTAAGACACAACAGAAAGCTCTTCTCTCAGTTCTGGCAGCCACAAGTCCAAAGCAAGTACCACTGGCCCAAACTCGAGCTGTCAGCAGCTCTGAGCTGCCTAGGAGGCTCTAGGGTAGAATCTTGTCTCTTCCCATTCCAGCTGCTGGCATTTCTTTGGCTTATGGACATGGCACTACAGTCTTCAAGGCCAGCATCCTCAATGCTTTCTCCCTTCACCTTCACTCAACCTTCTCTACGTATGTAAAATAACCTCCCTGGACCTGCCTGTTTATTTATTTAAAGTTGCTTTTTCAGTTTTGCTATAAGGCATGTGCACTCACTAGAGAGAAACAAATAGAGGGGGAAAGTGAGAAATCACCCCCGGGGGGGATGGCTACATTTAATATAATCCTGTCTTCATTTTCCTCTTGGGATTTTGGGTATGCATGGACATGTGCCTGACCTAATTTTTTCTTTCTTTCTCCTTTCTCCTTTCTTTTTTCTTTTTCTTTTTCTTTTTCTTTTTCTTTTTCTTTTTCTTTTTCTTTTTCTTTTTCTTTTTCTCTTTCTTTCTTTCTTTCTTTCTTTCTTTCTTTCTTTCTTTCTTTCTTTCTTTCTTTCTTTTTAGAGAGGGATTTTTGCTATAGGGCATGTACACTCGCTGGAGAGGCAGAAAGCAAGAAATCACCCCCCTCAGGGGATGACCACACCTTACACCTTCTCCTCCATTCTCCTCTTGGGATTTTGGGCACACATCTACACATGCCTGGTATAAGTTTGAAGCCACCAGATCTGGGACTAGAACTGCAGTTGGTCATGTGAGAGTCCAGTGATGTAACCATTATGCCATCTGCTGGTCCCAGCCTGGCATAATTTTCAATCCACTGGGTCCAAGACTTGAACCACACAGTTGGACATGTGGGATCTGGCCACCTTAGCCTCCATGTTACTTGCTGGCCCTGCCTCTCCATTTATGAGGATGCATTTGATTGCATTTAGAGCCCACCCAGATAATTCAGGATAATCTCTCCATCTCAAAATCCTTAATCACATTAGCAAAGCTTCCCCCTCCAACACACACATACACCTTGTTTGTCATACAAGGAGGAAACATCCAGAAATACAGAGATTAGGATGTAGATATGGTTTAGGGGCGCTTTTCAGACTACCACAGCATCTCAACTCGAGCCTTAACTCTGCTTCCGGTCAATGTATTTTGGGTACACGGAGCAGAAGGCCAAGGAGGCAGCATCTGAGATAACATCTGAGATAAAAAGTCACTTTTCCCTTCATGGGGACCACACAAGTTCCTCAGCATCCTGGGTAAACAGTGTCAGAACTGGGATCAACAGGTGGCACGATAGTAAAGGCACTGGACTCTCACATGGCCGACCATGGTTTGAGTCCTGCACCTGGCAGCTTGCTTTCTCATTTTTTTTCTCTCTCTCTCTCCAATGAGCACATGTGCCCTATAGCAACTTAAAATAAATAAATAAATAAATAAAATAAAATAAAATAAAATAAAAATCCTTAGGGGCCAGTAGGTGGCATAGTGGTTAAGGTGCTAGACTCCCACATTACCAATTGTGGTTTAAGTCCTGGACCTGGAAACTTGCTTTTTCACTTTCCCTCTCTCTCTCTCTCTCCCTTTTTCTTTCTCTGGCCAAATTAAAAAAAAAATTACTAAATTAAATTCATAATTTAAAAAATTAAATAAATCTTTGAAAAAATAATGTCAGAATGACCATCCTGGTCTGGCCATGCAAACACATGAGAGTGGGTGTTCAGAGCCACTGCCCAGCACTGGCACCATCCTGCCCCTGTCACCGTCTGCAGGAATCACAGCAGTGACTTGGGAGAGCAAAGCAGCAAAGAGCAACCCTGGATCTGGGTTGGAGCTCAGACATTCAGTCTTGCTCTTTCAAGCATCAGCCAGTCAAGGCAGGGAGCAGATCGCTCACTTACCCTGTTTCTTGCTAACCGTTGGTCACCTTAAATCTGCCTGTAAATCGTGCCAGAGAAATCACCACAGAGCTGGCAGCAGCCTTGGTGGTCCAACCAGTCTTTGCACCATCCCGGGGCCAACAGAACCTGCCTGGTTCATGACATTTCTGTTACTTTCAAGGGGTAGAGCATCCTTAACAAGCCCTAGGGAAGTTTCTAATTCCTCCAGAGGGCTTCTCTGTCTTAGCCCCTGGCCAGTGCTCCCAGGCATTAATGCCTCTGTAGGGAGATACAGGCCAGTTCGCCCTCCTTCAGCTAGGCTACTTAATAGCATCACTTGTATATTTTATGAACTAGGGTATAATTATTAATTTGGAGAGAAACATGTAGATAAGCTGACAGCAGGTGTTATTTGTAAATTATTAAACTACAATGGACTAAAAATGAAACTTCTACTTGCAAGTTGTTGTGTGTGTGTTTTGCCACCTTCAACTTACTGTATATTGAAATCATGAATGATCTTTTTCTCATACCATTGGCTAATTCTGAGGCTTCTGACTACTCCGATCTGTCTTTGCTAATGTTGATTTACTAAAGAGAGATGAAATACCCGGGGTGGGGGGTAGCGTTCATATCACTTGTTGATATTGCAGATGTCTTCAAGCACATCATAAACTCACCCAGCATAGTCATGGGCCTCCATGGGTGGTTGTTTTCCTTCATGAATTAAAACTGTCTTTAAGGGCCAGCAGGTGGCGGTGGTTTAAGGTGCTGGATTCCCACATGACTGACCAGTTTGAGTCCTGGACCTGGTGGCTTGAAAATCATGCCAGGTGCATGGGCATGCATGCCCCAAATCCCAGGAGAAGGAAGGAAGAGAAAAGATTGCAGTGTGGCCATCCCCCCTGGAGGGTAATTTCTCACTTTCCCTCTTCCATCTTTCTCCACCAAATACACCCTCCATATGGCAAAAGCCTAAAACAAAAACAAAAGCAGAAAACTATCTTTAAGATGGGAGAGAGAGAGAGAGAGAGAGAGAGAGAGAAATCACTCTTCCTACCCCAGTTGTTTCCAGTCCCTTACTGAAGGTAATGCCTTTGATATGATCCAAGTGAATTTTATTTTTAGAGAGATTTTTTGCTATAGGGCGAGTGTGCTCACCAGAGAGACAGAAAGAGACAGAGAGACAGAAAGTGAGAAATCACTCCTCATGGGGGATTGCCACACCACAACCCCTTCTCCATCATTCTCCTCTCAGGATCTTGGGCACGCACACACATGCCCAGCATGAGCTTCAAGCCTCTGGGTTGGGAACTTGAACTGTGGTCAGCCATGTAGGAGTCCAGTGATATAACCATTATGCTGTCCGCTGGTCCCTGATCTAGGTGAAATTTTCACATGCATTTGCTAAAAAGAGAGAGAGGGAGGAAGAGAAAGCACCCCCAATGGGGTGTGGTCACACCATAATCTCTGTTTCTCCATCCATGTCAGAATTTTGGGCACCTCCATGTGCACCTAGTGTGGTTCATCGAGCTGCCAGAGCTGGGGTTTGAACCACAGCATGTGGGATAATGGCTCCCTTAACCACTATGCTATGGGGCCAGCCTGGAGCCAAGATCTTTGTTTTTTTTTATTTTTTGAGATGTTTTTCACTATAGGGCACGTGCGCTCGCCAGAAAGACAGAGGGAGACAAAAAGCAAGAAATCACCCCCTGGGGAGATGGCCACGGTGCAATCCCTTCTCCTCCATTCTCCTCTCGGGATCTTGGGAACGTACGCACATGTGCCCAGCGTGAGTTTAAGCCACTGGGTCCGGGACTTGAACCACGGTCAACTACATGGGAGTACAGAGACATAGCCATTACGCTAACTGCTGGTCCCGGAACCAAGTTCTTTTTAAGTAATTTGAAATAAGCATCACTGTAATTGCCTTCCTGCAAAATGAGTCTGGCAATGTTAGTGCTCTGGGTGCCCCGAGTGGCTCTCAGGTGAGCCCAATGACCAGTAAAATAAGTTCCTCATTCCATCTCCAATACATGGAGTTTGTTCTTGTATCAGATTTTCTTGGGAAAACATTTCAAAACTTCTCTTAGGCTTTTAACACATTGCTCTTTGGACGTGGCCAACAAGAGCCCCAGACAGCCACCTTCTCAATAGCAGCAGATGCCCCAGCTCCCCACGCCTGGCTCGCTAGGATCATAGTGAAGGCGTTCAAAAATGCAGGTGACTGTTGTTAAGGTGGCTGGATCCCATATGGCTGACTGTGCAGTTGAGTCCAGGACCTGTGGCTTGAAAAACACACTGGGCACACGCACATGCATGCCCAAAATCTGGAGAAGAGAATCAAAGAGAAGGGATTGCGCCATGGCACCTTGGGGGGTGCTTTCTCACTTTCTGTCTCTCTTCAGGGAGGGCATGTGCCCTACTGCAAAACTAAAACAATAAAATAAAAAAAAGATTCGGAGGACTCTCACAGATGCTCTGATTTGCTGCATCTGGGGTGGGACTCGGAATTCGGATTTGCAAGCCACAGCCAAGGCCAGGCTGCACCGCTGGCCCTGCCCTCACCAGCCTTACCGCTAGAGCTTCTGTGTGAGTCTCCCTTTGCTATAAGATGGAAAAGGGCGTTCCTCCTAGGCAGGCCTTTCGTCCCAAGTAGGGATGAAGCCTGTAGGAGGTTTGCACGGTGCAGGGCAGGCATTCGATAAATGGTGGGAACTGCCCTTCCTCCAGTGGAGAGGTACTTTCAGTGTCAATGTGAGGTGAAGGGAAAGAGATTGAAGCCAGGTTAGCAGCAAGGCCTGGAGGGCAGAGTGATGAGGGAGGATGTGGTTCTTCCTACCTCTAACTCATTTTGCCTCAGGCATGAAATATCATATTCACTGAGCATTTACTATGTACCAGGCACTAGGGAGGCCTTTTCTGTAAGCATTTACATTTAATATTAATCCAATCCTGGAAACTGTTGTAAGTCTTCCTTGTTTTTAAGATCGAGAACAGGTTAAGCAAGAGGTAAGAAACCTTTTTAAGGTTACACAGAGCCAAAATCTGGACTAAATTTGATTGCTCACAAATTCTGCATTTTTCCACATAAGGATATAAAATAGAAAGCAAGTGCTATGATTTGAATGTGTCCTCCCCAAATCCATGTGTTGGAATGTGGTTGTACTGTGAAGGCATTGAAAAAAGATTAGGTCTGATTATGGTGTTGAAAGGTGGGGCCTTGGGACCAGCAGATGGCATAATGGTTATGTTGCTGGACTCCCACGTAGTTGACCGGTTTGAGTCCTGGGCCTGGAGGCTTAAAATTCACGCCAGGCACGTGTGCATGCGTACCCAAGATCCCAAGAGGAGAATGGAGGAGAAGGAGACTGTGGTGTGGTCATCCCTCCAGAGGGGTGATTTCTCTCTTTCTCTCTCTCTCTCTCTCTCTCTTTGTCTAGTGAGCACATGCAGCTATAACAAAAATCTCTCTCAAAAAAAAAAAAAAAAAAAAAAAAAAAAAAAGAAAAGAAAAGTGGGGTCTTTGGAAAGTGGTTAGGCCTGATTGAGCCCTGGTGTGTGTGTAAGGAGATGGGGTGATTGAATTCTGGTAGGTTTATCAGGTGAGAGACTGATTGAACTCTGGCGTGTTTATAAGGAGAGGAATGAGGCAGACAGAGATACACGGATGCGAGCATGCTCTGCTCAAGCTCCACCAGCAAGAAGACTTTCACCAGAGGTGGCCCCTGGACCTCCAAACCTGTGAGTTGAGTAAAACTCTGTTTTTAAAAATTACCCAGACTCAGATGATTCTGTTATTAGAACGGGATGGGATAAGTCATGAGATTCTAATGTGGTTCCCATTAGAGTAGCCAAAGTCATTTATTTATTTATTTTTGGTATAGGGCGCGTGCGCTCGCCATTCCAGATTCCCGCAATCCCTTCTCCTCCATTCTCCTCTTGGGATCTTGGGCACGCACGCACACGTGCCCGGCGTGAGTTTTAAGCCCATTACGTGGGAGTCCAGGACATAGCCAAAACTGCTGTTCCCCAGGTTGCCTTATTTTCAAAACACGATAAGTGAATGGATTTGGTGAGCATGGACAGTGAGGACGAGAGGTTCCTGTGGAAGTCAAATATGTTACCATAACTGCCAACTTGATTTTCTTCCAGGGCAAGGGGCTTAGCACAGACCAGGTGGCAGGGGGCTGGGGGCTCCAGGCATTCCTGCTCAGCAGCCTCCACTGAAGATGTATTTTCCCTTCTCTTCCGTGGTGCCAGGAATGCACTTTCCCAGTTTTCGGTGAACTTCAGCAAACCAATACTTCTGTTTTTATTGAGCTCAGAATAGCTCGGGGTCCTAGCCAAATAAGAGCGGCCTGCCTAATGGTTGCTGACTGCCTGGGGGAACTACATTTAAATCTCAAGTAATGTCTGTCCCCAGCGTGAGCAGCACAGGGTGATTCAAGATGCCCTCAATCTTTCCAGTGAGATAATTTCCCACAGAAGAAGGCTGTGATGCTCTCGGGGGTCATCCTAACCTGATTTACCTGTTAGTTCACATTCTTGGCGAGATTAGGAAGCACTTTATAGGGGCATGCTGAGACCTGAACAACTGTTGGTTCTGGCACCTCCATCTCTTCTGCTTCCTCGGATTTCTAAAGGAAATTATTGCTTAAGGAAGTAGCAACACAGGGGCCACTCCTTTATGGTTCTCAGTGGGATTTTCTATTTGAATTGGTGACAACTTACTCCCTGGTGGGCCTGTGACTTTAAGGAGAAAATGCCTCTGTCTAGAAGCTGGGAAGAACCTAAGTCTCCTTTTTATGTTGGAATACTTGTAGTTTAGCTCTGGGTCTGGCACGGGGAGGTGCCTGATATGTGGTTATTGAATAAATGAACTTAATTTTTTCAGGCTGACAGTTATGTAATAAAGAACTAATAGCATTACCTGGTGATACTGCCTTTGAAGACCGAGATGGTTTTGTAAAGGAACAAGTGACCTCAGCAATGCTTGGTGTTTAAGTTACGGCTCTAGTTAATTTATTATTGCAGGTATTAGTAACTGTGATAAAAGCACCCTGACCCACGTGCATGCCTTTGGGATGTCAGCGACTCATGTTCTGGAACAAGTGCTTATGGGAGAGTAAGAGGGAGATAGGGGGTGAGTGCCCACACCAAAAAACAAACAAAGGACAGGTGATATCTCTCAAGTTTCTGGATTCAGACTGGGTTTGATTCTCAGCTTTGCTACTTTCTAGCTGTTTGGCTAAGGGTAGGTTACTTCTCTCCGTGCTGTATTTTCCTCGAATGTAAATTAAGGGTGAGAATAGCGGGTGAGGGGGTGGGTGGACAGTACTTGGGATAGACAGAATTGATGCCTGCTGTGGAGGACGAAGAAACCAAATGAGTGTGAAATCTAAGTCATTTGCTAGTTACTTTCCCCTCCTCCGCCCTCCAGCTTCACCTGCTTTAAAGTGATACGGTCAGAGTGGAGTATTGTATGGGCCAGGTAGGAGTTAGGCTAAAGAGCATCCCAGCCGTTCCCATGGCTCTGAGTGAAGGGGGCAGCCCAGGGGCTGCTGGGCCCAAGAATGAGATCCCTAACTGGGAGAAAGGAGTGGGTATGGATTTCTAACTCTAGAAGCGGGGGCTAGGATAAGGCTGGCAAGCCCTTACCCAGATTACCACACTCACTACATTAGCAGAGACAGCTGGGCTAGATGAAACGCAGGTGCCAGCCGCCAGAGACCTCTGTCACCTATTCCTCTCTCCTGTGCCCACACCAAAGGACGGGGGATATCTCGGAAAATGGGGCACCACCACCCACTGCCAGCTTGTGAGGGGGGGGGATGGGGGGTGGTCAGGAGCTGCTAAATCCTTGCAACCAAACACGTCTAGGTCACTGGACCGATTAAGTCATGAAAGATGTAGTTTGGGCAGTAATTGGGGAGGGAGGGGAGACAAAAATTTGAGGACAGGATCCCTCAAATTGGGATGCTTTCTATATACTGCCATTTGCATAAGAAAATGTACCATAATGGTTTAGAGGCTGGGTTTGATTCTCGGCTTTGCGACTTCTGGCTGTTTGGCAAAAGGTCGGCTACTTCTCTGTATTTCCCCCTACTGTAAATTCAGGGTGAGAACAGTACACACCATGGTGGTCGGGGTGATTAAGCACAGCGCTCAGGGAGTGCTCTTGGATGAATGCCTGACTTACAGCAAATGACCAATGAATGCTAACGTCTATTGCATTTTTAAGTTTATCTCCTTTCATGCAAGAAAAATGGCAGAAGACAAGTACCCTCCACAGGGTCTCATGCTACCCTCTGCCATTCAGCCTTCCTAGAAGTCTGTGGAGTTAATTTTGTCTCTCAGCCTTGCCAGCCAGGTGTAGAAGCTCCTGTCTGGTGCATACAAGCTGACCCGGGGACAGAACCCCGATCTTCCACACAGCTTCCAGCATTGCAGAGCTGCATTACTGCCATGCCATAGTGTTGGGCCTCTGTTGCTATCCTCTGTTATGTGTAAGTATATGCATAGACCTGAAGTAAGGTAGGTCAGCTAGCCCATGAAGTTTCTAGAAGCAATGCAGGACGCCATTATAAAGCTACTCACAGCTTCTCTTTGTGTGGGAAATCAAAGCACCCCCAAAGACACATAATGCTCAGTATAGCTCTGATTTTAACACAGAATCCTAGAAAAAGGCATTTTCTTGGCCTGAGGTCTACCCGTTCCCTCTTTTGTGGTTCCTATGGAAGCTGGGTTGGCACAGCGCCATAGACGCCATATTATTGGCCTGGGCTGTTTGGATTAGCTGCTCGCTGTTATCACATAAACCACATCGCTCCCTTTGCTTCCCTTCATTTCATACCTAAGTAGATACAGCCTTTTCCTTTTAGCTGCCAGAGAACATTTCCAGACAGAATGTCACGTCCTCTTCCAAAGTAACAATACAATAAAATTCAAGGCAACAGTCATTCTGAATGAAAATGACACAAATAGAAAATCTTGGAACTGCAGAAACAAAAAATAAAGCCTTCACTCTTCAGTTCCAGCCATCTGATCCCATTGATTTCTGTGCCCATGTTTCTGGCATCTGTTAAAATATTACCAGCATCAGTGGAGCTTGACCAGTTAAGATGTTAATTTCTGCACTACCTTCTAAAACACAACATCGCGTGTTTACAAACGCGGGGGTTTAGATGAAATCACGTGTGAACACTTGCCTGCTTTCGTGGCTGGGCTTCTCAATGATGAGTATGTAAGAGCCGATGGATAGGTCACACCTTTCTTGGGTTTACTTTCTGCAAAAAAAAAAAAATAAAATAAAAGTAAAAAAATTATGCATTGCTAGAGGTTTTAGATGGTTCTGTACTGAGAAGTTGATTCTCTCCTTCCAGGTTCTCTCGGGTTCAATAAAATCCGTCTAATTCCTGCACTGAATTGTTGATTACAAAGAGGGAGTCAAGCGACATTTTGTTCTCCTGGAGAGCCTGCATTTTATTAATATTTGAATGGAAACAATAAAATCTCCATGACTCAGTTGTTTAACATCAGAAACCCTTATTTTATCCATGCAGGTGAAATGTGTAAGCTGAGGTTTTCATACGTGTGGTTTTGAATGTTTAATTAGATGAATGCAAAGACAATCCCACATGCTCTTATTTTAAGTTATCAGAGCATGTGTGCTCTCACTAGAGAGAGGAGGGAGAAAGCACCCTCTGATGGGCATGGTCATGCCTCAGTCCCTTCTCTACTTCCCCATCCTGTTGGGATTTTGGAAAAACGGGGGGTGGGGGGGGTGGGGGAGGGAAGGGGAGGTGTGTGTGTGTGTGTTTGTGTGTGTTTAAATCTGCCAGGGCTGGGATTTGAACTATAGTCAGCCATGTGGGATCCAGCTCCTTTAACCTCCTGGGCTGCATCCTGCCTGGCTCTCCTTTTAGAGGATGAAGTGGTCTGGTCACAGGCTGGCTGTGTGTAACAGCTCCCTCTCACTGTCACAGACCCTGTGGGATCCATTTGAATTCCATGGCAGTAAGGAAACTTAAAGGTAGGCCAACGTTAATCAGCCAAGACACTATCCATTTGTTGACCACTTTAGATGGGAGGGACACTTTAGATGCCAGAGGAGGAGGAATGGTACTGTCTATCAGGGAATCAATGGAGGCATTAAAATAAGCTATCGGGGCTGGGTTAGCAGGCAGCAAGCCTGGTATGACTGAACATTGCCTGAGAAAACTGTTGCTTGCAAAGTCTTTCAGCCATGAAGTGAGGCCCGCAGCTGTACAGATCTCCTGACTGTGTTCCACAACTTAAAGTGCCACCAGAGTATAGTGGTTTGTCTGACTTCATATCTGTTGAATTCCCAGTGCCTAAAGCAGTATCTGGCATGTAGTAGGTGATCGATAAATATTATTCAGCAAAAGAATATCTTAATGCCTTAGATTTCTGAAAATTCACATACCCTGGCGGAGGATGGGGGGGGGGGTGCCACCTGTTAGCCAATAGTTCTAGGTAATAATGAAAACATTTTCCCTTTTGACTGGGGGGAAATACTTTTGTAGAGTGGGGCTTGTGGAGATGGTAAGGAGTATGGCATGATGAGCCCCGGGTGCGGGGGGCAAGGAGGAACAGAATTTAACGCATCATGTTGCCAAACATCCTGTAGGCACAGGGATTGCAGGGTCATGAAGCAGACGGAGGGCCTAGGATTAGGAGTTTCTAATTTACCACTAATCAATTGCCTCAATCTGTGAGACTCATTTTTTTCCTATTCAAAAATATGAGTAATGGGAACCAGCAGTTAGCGTAATGGTTATGTCGTTGGACTCCCACGTAGTCGACTGCGGTTCGCGTCCCAGACCTGGTGGCTTAAAACTCACGCCGGGTGCGTGTGTGTGCGTGCCCAAGATCCCGAGAGGAGAATGGAGGAGAAGGGATTGCGGCGTGACCATCCCCTCTGGGGGGTGATTTCTCGCTTTCTGTCTCTATGTCTCTCTCTGTCTGTCTGGCGAGCGCATGCGCCCTTATAGTGAAAAAAAAAATATGAGTAATGAGGTGATCCTACTTACTATACAAAGTTATAGGGATCTAGTGGGGGGAAAATGTTAAATGTCTTGGAGCTGTATATCTCCATAGAGATGCAAGATTTGATTTGGGTATTACCTATAAGTACCACTCAAAGTGGGGAGGGTGTAAAATGTTTGCATCACATCATTAAAATCACCTGGGGAGTAACTGGGCATTCCCAAGTCCTCTGCCCATGTCCAGGCCCGTTCCAAATAGACAGTGATTGAGGTTATTTTAGATCCCAAGAGGGCCCATGGCTGTGGGCCACACTTGACCAACAGAAAGCGATCTACAAGCATCATCTCTTATTCTTGCATTTAAAATTCTGTAATTCCTTCTGTTCTATTCAGAAGGTAAAGGAACATGAGCTCAGTTTTGTCACATGTATTAAACAAGTGGGCACAATTAGGAAAGATCCCTCACTGATTTCCCCCCTCCAACTCTGACTTTCCAAAGATCTTGCTGACCAAAAATGCATATCCTCTCCCAGCCACAAAGTAAGTAAATTAAAGGAGTTCAGCGACCTGTAAAAATTAGAAATAAAAAACTAGAGCGAGGCCATGGGGCGTCTGAGCCTTCAGAGGAGGATTCTGACATGGTCTGGTTAAACTTGCTGGCTGCGAATCTCGGAATAATGGGGAGAGTTCCTTGGCTCCAAGTCAGCTGATATCCTTAGGCTGAGGTGTACTCTCCTAACTCATCCATTGGGAAGAGGCTTCCTAGCCATTGCAGAAGCACAAATGTTTATTATTACTGGCAAAAAATATTTCAGTTAAATGTCACGGTGAAATGAGGGAGATAGAAGTTGAGATTTATAGGAAATAATCTCAGCACATTGATTTTTTCATTAAAAAAAATCTCTTCTCATGGAATTTTTTTTTTTAAAACCTCTGTTGCAATTCTTGGATTGCAGGCCAAGCACTTAAGGTTGAAATGCTATCATTTACCTGAGACCTACTTGGTAAACACTTATGGGGAAGTTATATTTCTTTCTATCCCAACATACTTGTGTTCTAGCATTTCCATATGGCCCTTGTTCTGAAAGGCCTACAGTTATTGGGGTTGATGTTCTCCCAATATCTGACACACAAAAAAAATAGTTTCATTTGAACTGTGGGTATGTAGAATTTGGCAGGCAAAAGGAGACATGGATGGGGGCAGCAGGTGGCATGGTGGTTAAGGCACTGAACTCTCATATAGTCAACTGCGGTTTGAGTCCCGGGCCTGGAGGCTTGCTTTCTCACTTTTTTTCTCTCTCTCTTGTCAAATTAAAGATAATAAATAAAATTAAACAATAATTCTTAAAAAAAAAAAAGATAGGTTGCCCAAATTGAAAATTATCCTAACATTTCTGTCTGAAGTCCTGTTACAACTCTGATGGAAGATAGTAGAGATTTAAGGCATGGGATGCCCAACAATACCAAAAACCACCCCAATTGGAAGGCCTACTCTATTTTTTTTTTTAAAGAGTTATTTTTTTTTAAATTTATTCATTCATTTATTTCATTTTTTTTATTTTGACCAGAGAGGGACAGAGCAAGAGAGAAGGAGAGAGTGGGAAGTGAGAGAGCAAGCCTCCAGGTCCAGGACTTGAACCGTGGTCGGTCATGTGGGAGTCCAGCGTCCTAAACCACCACACCACCTGCCGGCCCCGGAAGGCCTACTCTATTATGAGACATTTCTCTTCCTTGCTTCAGTTGACTTTCTATAAGTAGCCCCTTCTCAGGACAGTTCACGGCACCTAATCTTGTTGGGAGGCCAGGAAGTTTTGCTAGAATCTAGCTTAATTAAATCTAGATCTCATGGAATCTCCTTAAAATAGGAGATTCAGGTCCAGAGTAAGATGAGTATAAAGTGAACCTAGAACATCGTGTAGTGCTTGAACACCAGTGTGGATGTGACAGGAATGAAGGGCTCCCACTGGCCAATCTTAGACAATTTGAGCACCCAAAAGAATAATGATGGTGAATTATAACATACTGTACTTTAAAAAACAACCTACTGGGATCAGCAGATGGCATAATGATTATGTCGCTGGACTCTCACATGGCTGACTGTGGTTCGAGTCTTGGACCCAGAAGCTTGAAACTCACGCTGGGGTGTGTGTACATGCATGTCCAAGATCCCGAGAAGAGGATGGAGGAGAAGGGATTGAAGCAAAGCTATCCTCCTGAGGAGTGATTTCTTGCTTTCTCTTCAGTGAGTGCATGCGCCCTATATCAGAAATCTCTCAAAAACCCTACAAAACTAAAAGTACATGGTCCCCTTAAAAAAAGGTGCACAAGGGAAAATAACTTTTCTTTATGTAAGAATACCAATAAATGGAAGGAATAACATAATTAGGAAAATTATAATTAGTAATTAATACTTGATCCAGCAAGGATCAGCAATGAGTGCTAAAACCAGAATGAAATGAAATTTGTTGGGGAACAAGCTGCTCAAGCAGTTTTCAAATATCTCCCTACAGATTGCAAGATCTCTTTGCCATGGAGAGGGATGACGAAGTAGCCAGGTAATCAAACTTAACATCACAAACGTAATCAAACTTAACATCACAAATGATGTTTTGTGGCTCTTGAGGTTTGATGCAGTGGCGTACTAGGCGCCATCTATCCTTGCTAAACTATCTCACGTGGATCCAATCATGAGGAAACAGTTGGCTGTGTTTGTGGTCCAGATTGTGGAACACAGTGCAGGACAATGAGTCCAGACAACAAAGATGTCATTGCCAAAAATGTACTGTGGCAGGGGATAGCTGTAGATTAAAGGGAGACTAAGTAAGCGTGACAACTAAATGCAATGTGTCGTCTTTCACTGGATTGTGGATCCCCCCAAATAAATGATAAAGGATGTTTTGGGAATGATTGGGTACAGTTGAATAAGGGCTACTTATTGATTATTTTTAGGTGTGGTATTGGTATATTGATTATTTAGGAAAATGCTTTTTCTTAGAAGATACGTGCTAAAGTATTTAAGGATAAAGCATCATGGTGCCTGTGGCTTATATTCACATGGTTCAG
Source organism: Tupaia tana (assembly GCA_026018925.1). Lineage (NCBI taxonomy): Eukaryota > Metazoa > Chordata > Mammalia > Scandentia > Tupaiidae > Tupaia > Tupaia tana. The sequence goes on from JAKSZU010000003.1 coordinate 197,382,144, forward strand.
AATAAAGTTATAGGTAGATGGTGGGTAGCTAGACCAAGCAAATGTGGCAAAGTATCAATTGGTGAATCTAGGCAGAGGGACTATAGATATTTATTGCATCGTGATTTTTTTTAAATTAAAAATTTTTCAAAAGAAAAATTTGGGTTGGGGAAATTCTCAAAAAAGACAGTATGAATACATGTCAAAGTAGTACAGAGATATTCATTTACCTTTTCATTGTGAAATTACGCTTGTCATTTGTTCATTGACATTACCTCTCTGAAAGGGGGAAAGGAATAAAAACGACTATCTACAGAAATTATATGAAGTAAGCCAGCAGGTGTTGTGGAGGCTAAGGTGCTCAATCTCAACACTCCAGTGTGAATCCCAGACCCGGTGTCTTGAAAATCACACCAGGCATGTGTGTGCGTGTGCCCCAAGTCCTGAGAGGAGACTGGAGGAAAAGGGGTTGTAGTGTGTCCGCCCCTCCAAGGAGTAATTTCTTACTTCCCACCCCTTTCAGGAGAGCGCATGCACCCTAGGGCTAAAACTAAAACAAAATGAAGCTAGGTAGGGAGAACTGACTAAATACTGAAATAATTAATAGACAAATTGAAGACTAAAATATAAAATTGTTCCTTAGTTCTCTATATGCCCCTATCTATTCCTTTACCAGAAATCTCCAGGAATAAGATTCTGAAATAGGTATGGAAGCCCCTTTGGCTTAACCAAATGACTACTTTAAAAGTCCAAATGATTAAATTCAATTAATTAAAAATTCTACTGAACTTACAGATAGCTGCAGTGTGTTTAAAACGAGCAGTTGGGGCCTTTTAATATTTCTAGGTTTGACTTGGAAGTGATTCATCATGTATTATAGCTCATCATTTTATTTTCCCAGTGATCAGAAGCACTACTGCTTTAGACCTGTATAAAATGAGATGGGCCATAAACAACAACTAACAGCACGTGAAAAGAGCACATTCCATCCCACGGGTCATCCATTGTGCCCGTGTTTAGTTAGCAGCGTTGCTCCTCTACTGTGGTCATACCTGAGACGATGAAAGATTCTCTCCATCGCGGGAGCGATAACGACTGGACACCATTGGAGTAACTCCCTTTATAGCCAGACTGTCCAGCAACTTTCCGAACCAGTATTTTACCTCCGGAATTACTGATCACACCACTAGGAAGAGAAACAACTTTAAAGAAAGAACAGGATATTGTTCGATATGCTCAACAGACCATGAAACCAGCCTCCATTTTTAGTCAGACATATGTGAGGAAGCAAGATTAAGGAAATGTTGGCTTTGACCTGCAGCCCCCAAGAACGGTGTCTCTATCACTCACTGGGCGTCCGACCTTCCAGGTAGAAGGTCCTTCTCTTTCATTTCACAGGACCTGATTGTTTTGCCAGTAAGGGAATTTCTTTGCCAGCATGCCTCAGAATTTTTTTCCCCTAACTATCATTATTTCCACTGAGTTTTTTCAGTAACACCTCCTTCCTGACAATTTCTGATTTGGTTTTGTGACATCACAGGATGAATCCAGTTATTTTAAGGCTGTTACGAAATTATTAAAAGTAAATGATTCCAAAAAAAAAAAAAAAGGAAAATGATTCCATTTTGGGTTGGGGAGGGAAGGTGTACAGCTAAATTCTTTAAAAAGAGCCTCCACACAATAGGCAATTGTTTCTTTAATTCCTGGGCTTTTGCAAGATTTTAGATCCAAATGTGATGGTGTCTGACATGTGCATCTTTCCCTCTGTGTTAAGAAAGAGCTCTATTCCTGTCCTAAGTAGCACTTTCCCATGGTCATTTCTTTGCCCCAGAGCCTAACGTGGTTCCTTTGGGTATCTGTAATTTATGACAGAAGCTAAAAACATACATTGACTTGTTTCCATCAACACCCTTTCTTTCCTGCAATAATGAGAGCTGCCATTTCTTGCTCTCCCGCCTTCGTGGTGAGTCAGCAACTTTCAGCACTCAACTTCCCAATGGTCCAGAAGGGAGGCAAGTGGTACTCATACTGGACCTGTAAGGCACTTAATCGTTTTGAAATTCTCACATATGATATCTCACTGGATCCTACTAGCAAAGCTGCGAGTTACGGTGTGGAGAGAAGGCTGCTGTTCCCATTCATAGAAACAGGCCTCGGGAGATTGACTTGCTCAAGATTTCATAACTATTTTGTAAATTGCAAGAGGGACTTGAACCCAGGTCTAACTGACCTAAAACCTAGGTTGGTTCATGTGGTCACAGGTACCTCCCAATGCCAACTCTTCCTCACTCACGTCTTTACTATCCTTTCTTCTCTTCAATAATCGGTTACTTTACTGCTTCCAACTATGGCCAGGTTGGTCTCAGCTCGCCTGAAAAGTCACGTCATTCCCACTTCTGTGGTTCTCATTATGCTGCTGTTTTACTCTGGGAAACCTGGTTTTTACTTCTGCCTGACCAGGCCTGCACAGTGTTCAAGGTGTAGCTGCGTTTCCAACACCACCTTTCCACACAGCTTCAGACATGATTTTGCTACTCTGTACCCCACTTAGAACCTTGTTTTCACAACTTGAACTGATTTTTGTTCTGTCTTATAGTATTTTTTCCATTCAAAAAATGCATCATGGGAACCAGCAGTTAGCGTAATGGCTATGTCACTGGACTCCCACGTAGTCGACCACGGTTCGCGTCTCGGACCCGGTGGCTTACAACTCACGCCAGGCGCGTGTGCGTGCGTGCCCAAGATCCCGAGAGGAGAATGGAGGAGAAGGGATTGCGGCGTGACCATCCCCCCTGGGGGGTGATTTCTCGCTTTCTGTCTCTATGTCTCTGTCTGTCTGGCGAGCGCACGCGCCCTATAGCGAAAAACCTCTCCAAAAAAAAAAAAAAAAAAATGCATCATGACTTTTCCAGTGACCCAATACTTCCTAAAAATTTTTCTCTCAACTAAATGGAAGATTTTTGTAATGGAAAGGACAATATCTTATGCCTCCGTGAAAGAAAGCCTGTCGGTGGTAATGTGGGTGCCACTTATAGCGCTTGTGAAGACCAGTTGTTAAAAGATTCAGGGGGACCAGCAGATGGTGTAATGGTTATGCCGCTGGACTCCCATGTAGTTGACCATGGTTCAAGTCCCAGACTCAACAGCTTAAAACTCATGCTAGGTGTGAGTGCATGTGCGCCCAAGATTTTGAGAGGAGAATGGAGGAGAAAGGGTTGTGGTATGGCCATCCCTCCAGGGGGTGATTTCCCGCTTTTTGTCTCTCTGTTGAGCACATGCACCCTATAGCAAAAATATCTTTTAAAAAAGTTCAGGATTTAAGAGCTGATTTTTCCTTCTCTTCTTATGGAACATCAATATTATAAATATTGCTTAATGGTACATCATAGGTACATAAACTTTCTTCATTCTTTTTGTTTTTGTCTGACTAGGCTATTTCAACAGACCTGTCTTCAAGTTCAGAAGTTCTTTACTTGATCAAATCTGTTAAAGCTCTCAATTTTTTTAAGTTTAAAGAATCATTTATTCATTCATTTATTTTAATTTGACCAGACACACACATACACACACACAGGGAAAGTGAGAAAGCAAGCCTCCAGGTCCAAGAATCGAACCACGGTCTGCCATGTGCGAGTCCAGAGCCCTTAACCACCACACCACCTGCCGGCCCCTCAGTTTTTTAAAATTTATTTTTTTAAAAATAATTTACTATAGGGCACCTGTGCTCACTGGAGGGGGAGAGATAGCACCCACTTGGGGGGATGATCATGCTGTAACCCCTTCTCCAGCTTCTTGGGATTTAGGCATGCATGTACCATGTGCCTGGTGTGTGTTTTAAGATGCTGGGTCTGGGACTTGAACCACATAGTCAGCCATGTGGGATCCAGGTGCCTTGACTGGCCCGTTCTCAGCTGTATTTTAAAATTTCTTTTATTGCATTCTTCAGTTCCAAGATTTCTGTTTGGTTCTTTTTTTATATGCTCTCTTTCCTGAATGTTTCATTCAGATCACATATTGTTTCCCTAATTTCACTAAATTGCCTATTTGTATTCTCTTGTATTTTGCTGAGTTTCCTTATGATCGTTTTTAATTCCTTTTAAAGGCTTTTTATAGATTTTCTTCTCTTTGGGGTTTGTTGCTGGATAATTATCATGTCCTTTGGGGTGTCAGGTTACCTTGCTTTTTCATGCTTCTTACATCACTGCAGTATTTAGCATCTGATGGAACAGCTGCCTCTACCAACTACACAGGATGGCTTTTGTGTTGAAAGACTTTCTCCTGTAGGTGGGGCCTAGATGTTGCCTTTGCTTCCAGGTAGGTAGTAGAGTAGTCTCTGTAGTTTCTTCAGTTGTAATCAGCATCAGTCACACCTGCGAATGCCTCAGTGGCCTAGGGTACAGGGGCTTATGAGGCTGGTCTGCAGATTGGGACATGGTCTCTAAAGGTTGGGTGTGTTTGTGGGTAGGTAGCATCATTCTGACACTTCTGAATGTGACATGTGGGTGGGGGACAGGTGGCCCAGCTCTTCCCACCAGTGGCACACAGATGTGGACGGGGTCATTCACCCAACTGCTCTCATGAGATGCAGTGAGAGCAGAATTCCTCTCGAATGGGCAGCTGTGAGTGAGGTTGCTCACCTGGCTGTTTCTACTGGAAAGGGTGGTGGACAGCAGCTCAGGGCAGCACATGGCTGTGGGTGGGTCACTTGCCTGACTGCTCTTGTGAGACATGGTGGAGGGAGGGAAGGTGGTCTGGTGGCTCACAGTGTGGGGAACTGTGGGCAAGGCTGCTCACCTACCTGCTAGATGTCACGAGAACGTTCTGTGCTGCTGCAGTCTAGGTAGGTGAGAGTATAGCATGCCTGAAGTCTTCTCCTGGGGCCATGCAGTGGCATGGAGCCCACTGCTGCTCTCCAAACTGGGCTCGGGGCCTGTGAGGGCTGCAGGATTGTCCTGCAGTGAAGACTTCTGGTGCTCAAGCTTTTAGTGGGAGATAATGGAGGTCTCTTCCTTACACTATTCCTGCCTCAAGAAGTCCCTTTTGGCTCTAAGCCAATTTCCACTGGGGAGATGGGGCGGCAGATGCAAGGTGCTTTGCTCCCCATTCTGCAGGGTTGTCCTGAGTCCCCACGCTCTGCAGCATTTCCATGCATCCCCACTGCACTCCAGTTCTCTGTCCACCACTTCAGATGACTATTAGGTGCTTACTCTTTGTTTTGGTGGAAGGGAAGTATATTAGGCACCTTTAGTTAGCTCTGTTGCTGCAAGTCTCCCAAATCTTGTTTTATGAACATTCAAAGGTTCCTCCCACCACACACATCCTCATCCACATTTTCTCCACCAAGTTCTTAGATTCCAGCCAAGCCCTGACAGTGCAGAGCCCTGTACCTTCAATGGCTTTCTTGTTTTCTCCTCGGGTGTATTTGTTGTTAAGCCTCTCCTGATTCTGACTGTTGTAAAGTCTATACCCCTCTGGAGTCCTTACATTGTTTACTCGGCAGTGCTGGGACTCCCCAGGTCTTACATAAAGTTCTTACATAAATATATCATCTGGTTTCTGGGCTAGAAGTCAAGGAACAGGAGTTTTAATTCTGAATATGCATCTAAGTAGCAACTAAATTAACTTCCCTGGGCCGCAGTGTCTCTTCTAACAAATGGGGCTGCCAACTGCAGGATAAAATGCGGGATGGTCAGTTGCATTTCCATAGTTTTGCTTGCTAACTACGGCAGTCCCACACCCTGACTGCTCGTTACTCACGTAGCTCAGAGCTACCCACCTGTGTACTGCGGCGCCACACACGCTGGAGTAGGACGCATACACGTCCGTACCGTACACGTGGTATTTGGAGTCCTGGCATCCTGCGGGGCATTTCACAATGAACTCAGGATCGATGATCTTTCCAGCTTTGACATCACAGTTGATCTGAGGCACAGCTGGGAATACAAAAGAAGGTCAAAATTGTACCAAGTGGTGTTGGCTTACATGTAGGGTGACTTAGGTCGCAACTGTTCACGTAGTTAATCCCTAAAAGCCTGAGCCAACCTTGTATCCCTTCCATCTAATGAAGGAAAGATGAAGTTAGGACATTCCTTAGGTCAAAAGAACAATGACCGTGCGTTGCATTTAACCTGCTGAGAGCAAAGACGGAAGCCTGATGACTGCTGCCTTGGGTGGTCAATGAATGAGGAGGAGAACTCCGGGAGAAGACGTGGTCAGACACAGAATCTTCAGTTAACGGCCAGAAAGTAAGGGGCTTTTAGAGGCTTTGTAACTAGCCCAGGAAAAGGGAAAACTCTCAGACATCCTTACAGGAGGAAGAAAAAAATATTCCAGGAAGGACAAACAGGGGAGCTTAGGCCTTGGAGTTGGGAATGAGGACAAGGTCAGCTTGCTGGGCTGATGATAGTGGGTTTTTAGGACTAGGCCACGCTAAGGAGGCTTGAGTGCTAGTGTTCTGTGCAATGGAAGACTTTGGACAGAGAGATATTGAATGAAAGTGATATTTCGCCTTGGTCTTAAAGGATCCCCCAGCCTGGATACTGGATATGGTGGGAGTGATCATTTCTCATTTGCCTCAATACTTTGTGCAAAGCTTGGAAACCTCCTCGTGGAGCACCCAGGGGGAAACTCCTTCTTTCTTCCCCACTTTTTGGCATTGTTACTGTTATTGCCAGGCTGTGACTGTTCAGTAGGCAAGTCTTCTGAGGTTGAAAGCTTGCCGGAAGTTGGGAGGGGTTTGCTCTAGTGACAGTATTTATTTAAAAGAGGGCAGGGCTGCATCTTCCCACTGAAGATATTCTCTCAATTTCTGAAGGGAAAGGTCCCCTATGTGACACTTTGCTGGTACCCTCCAATCTGGAAATGTATTCAGTTCAAGGCCTCATTTTTCTGAAAAGAATCTGAAACAGCACTGTACAAAGAACAAGGAAGCTCAGGAGAGATCCAAGAGGAGGGATGGTTGACAGAAATGGGTCAGTTGGCCATAAGAAGGCAAGACCTTGGAGGCAAAGTGATAGTTGTCCTCACAGGTCAAGCTATGAGCTGTGATACAGAGAGCTGAGCTAGACCTTAAAGGGCAGACTTTCTCCAATGGTAAATTTTGCCTAAATGAGCTTTCTAGGAATCGATGTGGCCCTGAGAGGAATGGGCTGTCCCTGAAGCAGTGACTGGATGGTTGGTGGAAGTATGCGAGCAGAGACTGAGCAGCTGAAGCAGGGATGTCTACTCTGAGTGGGGATGGAAATAAAGCCCCACCCAGTGCTGAGTCTGTGATTACACATAGATCCAGGGACTCTGCCAGGCCACCCACTCTCACTGGGTTACTGAGATGGTCTTAGCATTGTTAATGGCTTCCAGCTGTATCCAAAAAGCATACTTGTTTGTTTATGTCTTTTAACCCTGATGTACCTGAATGAAGCAGAGTTGAGTTTCATTCAGGCTGGAGACAGAACTGACGTTAGAACTTCTGCTCTTTTCTTAAACACCCCTCCCAAACAATCCCCTGCCTCTCAGCGCTGGGCCAGTAAGGAACTCCTGGGAACGCAGGGGCCTAGTTTGATCACAGGCTTAAACAACCGGTGGTCGACATTAAGCAGCAGAGCACTGTGTTTAAAGACGGTTTTGTGGTTTCATTCTCCCCGTCAGAGATGGTCTCCTCACCAAAGTCACTCTCTTTATCTTTCATTCTTTGAAACTCTGATACTCAAGGCTGTGTTTACTATTTTGAGTTTAGAGGTTTTTTGTGTTTGTTTTTTTTGGGTATTTGTTTTCTTGTCTTTTATAAAAAAAAATTGGGGGTACTAAAGAGGCCACTGTAGTCTCTCCTTAAATTGGTTAATTATTTAATCGCTGGTGTAACTGAATATGTTCTCTCCTCCTTCCACAGATCATGTCTCTGCTCCCAAATGCATCTCCTCCCTTAGAGGGAAGGAAAATGAAAGGTTCTTAGTTCTTCATAATAAGAGGTAGCAAGGTCTTTGAACTGGGGTTAGGTTTTTTTTTTTTTTTTTTTTTTTTTTTAAACTTACAGAAGGTATATGAACTCACCAGAGAGAGACAGAGAAAGGAAGAAAGCACTCCCAGTGGGGTGTGGTCATGTTGTAATCCCTTCTCCATTCTGTTGGGATTTTGAACATGGACACACTTAGTGTGTTTCTCAAGCTGCTGGAGCTGGGATTCAAACCATGTGGGATCCACCTCCCTTAACCATTAGGCTACAGGGCTGGCCCTGGGATTGGACTTTGATGTCACTTTGACATTATGAGATTTTGGTCCTCTTGGCCGGCCAACTAAATCTCTTGGGGTTGAGTAAATGAGGCTATGTCTAGAAGTCTATTGCATGAGTATCATACAATAATCAAACCTGTTGAAAGACTTTAGCTGCAAGCAATGGTATTTTCTATGAATCAGTTGGTTTAAAAGACAAGGAAAATGTCACGTGGGAATATTTTCTTTCTAATCAGTCCCCCCACCCCTCTTTGAGAGGCTTTTCGTTTATTTGCTTTTTGTTTGTTTAATAAAGGTCTAGGAAGTACCTTAAACAAGATCTGTTTTATCTGTACCCAACGTAATTAGCAAATTGGTAGATTAACTCATTAAATTCCCCCAGGGGAAAAAATGAAATCATGCCTATATACTCTTGTACTTCGGAAAAACAGGGAGAAACACCAAAGAGCGGCTAACAGTCAAATATTTGTTAAACCTGTACGGAAAATTAAAGTTAAAGAGAGTAAACTAATTACATTTTGAAGAATAATTGCCAAGATCATTGGAAAGTGTAATGTCTATGTCCAGCTGAAAAAACGTGCTTCCTTCTGGTAGTTCTTCTGTCAGTATGTGGAAACCCTGGTTTATTTCTGTACAGTTTTCTCCAACTATTTGCAAAGTAGTCTGTTTTCTTATAACCTTCAAAGACTCTTCCATCCATCCATTTAAGACTCAAATGAAACGCTTTATTTTTGCATTCTCTCTGACGGTTTTTGAATGTTTTCAATGCTTAGGCTTATATTTTCCCTTTGAAATTTTCTCTCCCTTTCATTGCTTAGGGTCATTTTCATATTTCCCTGCTCCCTTCTCCCCTTTGAGTTGTTCCCAAAAGTGCAAAATTGAAATGCAAAAGGGGCCATGTCAAAATTAAAGCAGCTCAAGAAGTATCAGTCTTAGGTCTGGAGGGAGCAGGAAGACATTTGGCAAATGCCAGAACAGAGAGTCAGAAGGGATGCTGAGTCCTGCCATCACCCTCAGGTGAGGACTTATTTCTAAGTTCTAGAAAAGTGCGTTCCCAGAACATTTGGAGAGAACAAGATGAAAGCTTCTTTCATTCCTTTCTGAGTGGACAATTGATGGGGGCAGTGAGTGAAATCCCAAGTGAAGTCACAGAGATCCTGGGGGTGCTCAGACCTGCTTTAGTGGAACCTTTGCACAGAAACTCATTTCTTGGCCATCTGCTGTGTTCCTTCTTTGTGCCCACCCCCCACCCCAATACACCCAGGGTGAGTCCCTAAGGAGATTTGCCTTCTCATAGTCATGTGAATTTCATGTCAGAGCTCACACAAGAGCATGTCAGTATGTGCCAAAGATTCCTTCCCAGAAGCCCTTGGAACCAGTCCCAGGGAAAAAACTGTTTGTAAACTGGATGGGGTTACCTTAAATGCTAGTCACTGAGGTACATGTGTCCACTGTATTAATCTCGCTGGGTTCCTGGGCAAAAAGATCACATCTCAGAACAGAAAATTGGTCCTGTCTGAGCCACGATTATAATGTAAAACTGGAATTTCGAGGCAGAACTGCAAATGCTTGCACTGTGGGTTGGGTCTCCTACGTTGTCTGATAACAGTGATTATTGGGTAATGTCACAAAAAACAAGCCAATTATGTATTAGCAGGCCACATCAAACTGCATATTCCTTATTTTGCCATTTATCTTTTCAATGATCCCAGAAAAACCACTCTGCTTCTGGAAAACAAATTTCCTGATCAATTAGAGAAGGCCATTGTAAGCTTGCCTTGTGTCTATTGATGAAGAATTATTATAACACTAAAAGCATGCAGGTGTGAAAAGTTTAGATATTAAACTTGATTTTGCTATTCAACTAGAGTAAATTCTTAGTTTTTTTTTTAAACAATGCAGAAATGGTCAGTTTAATGTAATAAAAATGACCATTAATTTAAAGATGATTGTGTCATCCTCTTTGATCTTGACATCCAATGACCAGGTCATGTCAATTCTTCCTTTGTAGTAATTTCTCTTGCAAAATCTTTTTTTCTATTTTTCTTAGTCTTTGACCATGTTGGGTCTTTGCTTAAAAAGCAATAGCTTCTGGGAACCAGCAGTTAGCGTAATGGCTATGTCGCTGGACTCCCACGTAGTTGACCGCGGTTCGCGTCTCGGACCCGGTGGGTTACAACTCACGCCGGGCGCGTGTGCGTGCGTGCCCAAGATCCAGAGAGGAGAATGGAGGAGAAGGGATTGCGGCGTGACCATCCCCCCTGGGGGGTGATTTCTTGCTTTCTGTCTCTCTGTCTCTCTCTGTCTGTCTGGCGAGCGCATGCGCCCTATAGCGAAAAAACCTCTCAAAAAAAAAAAAAAAAAAAGCAATAGCTTTTTTCTTCCCTTATGAAAAAAATCCCATGGACTTTGTTTATTCCATGGACTTCTGGGCTTGCCAATACTGTTCCTGTTACTTTTTAAATTCCTTTCTTTCATGAGAGAACAAGAAAGACACACAGAGACAGACGGAAAGAAAGAGAAGAACCTTCAGTGGCATCTCATGCCATATTCTTCCTTCCAGCCTTCCCAGACAACCAGGATCGTAGGCGTGCACATGTGTGCCCAGTATGAACAGGTCAATCTGGGAACCAAACCTTGGTCTTCCATGTGGCTTGCGCTTGATGGAGCACTGTGCTGCTGCTGCACTACTACAGCTGGCTTGTCCATGGCCCTTTCTAAATGCAGGCATCTTCTATACTTGGCCTGAGTCATATCTCACACCTGGAACCATTTCTCCTTTCATCTGTTTAAATGCTACTACTTTTCAAGGTTCTAGTTCTAGTTACATTTTCATTCATCTACTGGAATACAAAGTCCACAAGGGCAAGGATTCGTGTCTGTTTTACTCAACTGCTATTCAATAAGAGTGTCTGCTGACTGAATAAATGGACGAAGTCAATCTATTAGAAATGCCTGCTAGTTTTATTTCCAAATCCACAGTTTTTCTTTACCTTCAGTTGGTCTGAATCACGTTTCTTGTCTGGATTGTTAAAACAGTGACCTCCCGTCTTACCACCTTCTGCACCAATCCTTTCCATGCTTATCACCTTTTGTCCCAATCCTTTCTCTGTTGAACAGCCGATATAATTTTTTAAATTGTATTTACTTATTGATTTTTAAGTTTTGACCAGAGAGAGACAGAAAGAGAAGGAAAGTGAGAAAACAAGTTGCCATGTCCAGGACTTGAACTGTGGTTAGTCATGTGGGAGTCCAGCACCTCAACCACCATGCCACCTTACCAGTCCAGTCAACATAATACTTTAAAAAAATGTAATAGGGGGTTCATCATTCTCCTGCTCAAACTCCTCATTGACTTTCTACTGTCCTTAGAATTATGCTCAAGTTCCTTCTGGTGGTCTGTAAGGCCTTAAAGGAGTTGGCTTCTGTTCTCCTACTTAATCTTCTATCTCTGATACATGGGTGATGGGAAGGTACCGTCCAGCAAAGGCCTAGGGAAAGACCTTCCAAGCAGAAGGAAGAGCCTGGGCAAAAAACCTTGATGTGGAGATGGGTGTGGTGGTTTGAAGAACTGAGAGAGGCCAGCATGCTTGGAACATAATGAGGGGAGGGAAAAGTCTGTGAAGACTTCTAGGAGACCCGCAGGGATCACATCACATTGGGACTAGATGGATTTAGTTTCACGATGGCTATTGTTTTTGCTAGAACTCTTTTCAGGATGGCCCAATATTTTTTTTTCCTGGAAAGAATTTCTTGACAAATTTCTGAGCTTCCAAGGGTCTGTGTGGGGTGAACTCTTCAGAGAAGCAAGAACATTTTGCCTGTGGAATGGACTTGTTGTATGGGAGAGTGGAAAAGGAGGAAATGAGGTACTGGTAGAAGGTCATGTGCTTCACAAGGTAACACCTGTTGATCCTCGAAACTCTAGTAAAGACTCTAAAATATGGGACCAGCAGTTAGCATAATGGCTATGTTGCTGGACTCCCATGTAGTCGACCGCAGTTCACATCCTGGACCCGGTGGCTTAAAACTCATACCAGGCGCGTGTGTGTGCATGCCCAAGATCCCGAGAGAAGAACGGAGGAGAAGGGATTGTGGTGTGGCCATCCCCCCTCGGGGGTGATTTCTTGCTTTCTGTCTCTCTGTCTGGTGAGTGCACACGCCCTATAGCAAAAACCTCTCCAAAAAAAAAAAAAAAAAAAACAAAAAACCTAAGATGTGACTGAATGTCACGTACAGGAGTTTCTTCTAGAAACCAGTGAAGGAGCTGAGTGACAGGGTAGGACAGGGCAGGAAGGCTGGGGGAACACAGGAACAGCGAGGCAGAGAAAAGCACAAACAAGTAGGTTGCATGTTCTTCAGGAATCAGAGTTCTCCAATGTTAAAGTTGTAGAATTAAAAAAAAAAAATTTGCCAAGGGGAGCATGCACTTGCTGGCGGTGGGGTTAGGAGGAAGAGAGAGAGAAAATGAGAAAACAACCCCGTGGGAGATGGTCACACTAATCACATCTCCATTGCTCCCTCTTGGGATTTTGGGTGTGCGTGCACACACACACACACGTGTGCCTGGTTTGTTTTTCAAGCTGCCAGGTCTGAGACTTGAAATCCCACAGTCAGTTATGTGGCATTCTAGTGCCTTAACCATCACACCACTGGCTGGCCTTACAGAATTTGTTTTTACATGGGTCTAGTTTGACGTCTGAGGAGCCACAGAGGCTAAGCCATGAAATCACAGCTTTTGTCAGTGATGGGGCTGGATTTGAACTTAGATAAGACTGATTGCAATGTCATTTCACACTCCCACCAGAGCCGAGCCTTTGCCAAGAAAATGTGCCACAGTGGGGGGTTAAAGAAATACTTCTCTTGGTCATAAGATATTTTTCAAAAAGAATCTATGTGACTACAGCTGTGGGGAGACCTGGGAAATGCAATGAGAATAATTTCACAAAGACAAATCTAGTAAAAGGTACTTGTCTCAACAGATAACTTCAAGCTGAGACTTAAGCACTTCAGAAAATCTATAAAAATCAGTCCTCATGTTTTTTGCCAGAAAACACTGTGAGGCCTGGTTGAGACAATACCTTCCTCTACACTTTATATGGAAGGATAATAGAGTGATCGGATGACAGAGGGTAATCTACCTGTGGCAGTGTAAGAATTCATGTCTCTAAAATAACACCTTTTAGTTTACAAAGGACCCTGGCACACATTCTTTCCCTTGATCCTTACAAAATTCCGAGAAGCATATTGTTCCCATTTTCCAGAGAGGTACATTTACTTGCTCAAGTTCAAATACCCAGTCAGTGAAAGGGGCAGGCCCTGAACTCTGGCCCTTTGGCTATAGAACCCAGGTTCTTCCAGCTCCACCTGGTGGCCTCTTCCAGAACTGAAGAGGAAGAGGTAAACTGTGGCTTCCCTACCCTAGTCCTCCTACAGGACTTTTCTGAACTCAAACATTGCTGACAGCCACTGGTGGGGACTGCGGGATGTATCTGACAAATAGATTTGAGTGTGAGTGTGTGTGTATGCGCACGTGCACACATGCATCTGTGCGTGTGCCCTAAATACCTCAAGGCACTTTTTCTAGTGTGGTTTGCCTCGCGTGACTTTCCTGTTACTTCTGAGGATTGCCGAGGTAGATAGAGTTTACACAACTGAGATCTGCAATACGGCAAGGGCCTGCTTTCTTCATTGTCACATCAAGAGCAGAGGACTAGAAAGTTAATCGTCTCTCCTTCCCATGGTCTGAGAAAGGGCACGTGCACCAATCTGAACACACTAGTGTTGACACAAGATGTCTAAGAAGTGAGCGAACACCGGGGATTACTTAAAATTTGCTACACGTGAAGCAAGTGCCTGTTACACCAGACCCTGCAGCCACAGAACTGCATTTCCTCTTCACTGCCCGGTGCACCAAACAACCACGTCTCGGAACAATGTTCTCTTTATGGCCGAGGCAGTCTGTTCAGGCATCATCCACTCTCGTGTGAGAGATTACAGAAATCTGTCTGTGCCTTACAAGGTATTAAGCTTGACTAGTTAGAGCTATGTGAATTAAAGGGTGTACATTTCACCCCAGGTTAAATCTATTTCAACAGACCCCAATGTAATGGAAATATTTCAAAATACAGCTTTGCTGCTTATAAAGAATGTCTTGTAGTTCATCTGAGCATTGTCTTCATCATATAAATTTCCTGTTGAGAAAACTTCTCTGAGTTTACTCCCCATCATCAAAGGAATGGTGAAGAAAAAAATGCTTAAGTTGTCATTGCCTGGTCCTAACACCCCACCACTTCAGCTGCTTCTCCCATGACTCTGGAACCCTTAAACCAACCACGCCACTCAGTTTTCTGAGCTCATTTTCCACTTGCTACCCATGATAGGTGGGTTAGTCCACCTAGAAAGCCCTTCCACTAACCTCTGCCTGTAAACTTATTTTTCATGTCTCATTTTGAATGTTTGTTCATGAAGCCAGTAGGAATTCAATTGTAGACTGATTCATAGCATTTACCATATCTTTGTTTTATAGTGTTTGTTACTGGTTTTGGATCTTGATTGTCCATCCATCCAGCAATTACCTAATGAGCACTAATTATAGCTCCGTGGTAATCTTGGTCTCGCTGGGAAGACAGACTGTACAAGAAGCTCTTAGAATGCCGCATGGTAAGCTCTCAATAGGGGAAGTACGGCATGTGCTTGTGTACACACAGCAGGAGGCACCTGGCCTAGTTTGGGGCACACACAAAAGGCAGCTAACCTGGTTTTGTGTGTGCTTGGGCTACGGAGAGGCCCAGAAAGACATTCCTTTCTGTACTTTTGTTTTCTCATATTTGAAACTGGATGCTCATTGAAGTCAGAGACTTTGTAGGATGGGCAGCTGGGAAGTGCTGCGTGGAGTTAATCCCCACGGCCGTCACCTGTGTAATATTAACCTATTTGTTGCCACTTTGGACTAAGGCTATTGCTTCTGGGACCCTTCTAGGGCTTTGTCATGTAGAACCCTATTGGTTAATGAGATTTTTATAGTTTAAAAGCTTTATTTATTTATTTAAGAGATTTTGCTATAAGATACATGCACTCACCAGAAAGAGAGACAGAAAGCAAGAAATCGCCTCCCAGGGGGTGATTGGCCACACCACAATCCCTTCTCTTCCATTCTCCTCTTGGTATTTTGGACACACACGCACACACGTGCCTGGTGTGAATTTTAAGCTGATGGATCTAGGACTTGAGCCATGGCTGACTATGTGGGAGTCCAATGACATAACCATTATGGAATCTGCTGGTCCCTGAAGTTTTTCTTCTTCTAGCACAGATTGTTTGAGTCTTTGGTGGACGTAATTTATATGGAAACATGCAATGTATTAATTGTAGGATGGACTGATGGTGTTAAGTTGATGAGTATCTTTTTTAAATATGTAGCCTACACATAAATGAAGTAATCCTTAAAATTGATGCAGTATTTGTGATTGCCTTAGAAGAGTGTTATGGACACACCTAAACCATTCAGTCAATATTTGCAGGTTTGTAAACAAGGAAAATATAGCTCTATTTTTGTCATTCATTTGAAATTGCTCGAGTGTGTTTCTCCTGACTGAACCAACCACTAAGGGGCTTCTGGGTAAGATGAGACCTATGGCTCCAACACATATTGGGGAAAATGAGAGCCTTGGAAAAGTCGCCTCTAAAAATAATGTGAAAAAGTCTCACTACTGTAGTAAGGCAAACTTTTTCTTGGACCATGCAGGTTAATTTAGTAAGTTATTAGGTTTATTCTCATTGCATTTTTTTGACTACTCTAGAGATAAGCTTTTCTGTTCTCACCTGTGGAACTCAAGGCTGCAGGAAAGAGGGCAGAGTTCCCTGTTGATAATACACTCTCTGGGCTTTGGAAATGAGAATTTTCAAATCTCCCTTGTTTGAAGGGATTAGGCTCATTCAGGCCAAAAAGTGATAGGAAGAAAATGATCTTCCAAGACTCTGAAGGTGGGAGTAACAGGTAGATTCCAGGAAGGGAACTGTCCCTTTTCCCTAGCAGTTACTCTGGAAGAGCAAACCTCAGAGTGATTCACCTAGGGGTGGAGCCTTGGGTAGGGGGCTTCCAGGAAACAGTGGTGCTGCCCACCTTCTGGAGATGATATTGACTTGAACACTGAGCAGCTCAGGAGACCTCCCTGAATCTTCTAGACTGTATAAGCCTTCTGGCAGCTGGTGAGCAGGGAGGGAAGAAGCCCTTGCAGTTGTGAACTTTCCCCCTCCTTTCCTGGCAATTGATAGTTTGGAGTCGAGTTTGATTTAATTTAGAAAATGTTATAAACCAAATGTGGTAGAATAAAATCGCACTCAGTGTAAGTACACGAAAGCAAAGTGTTAGCTTGGAATGAATGGTTGTGAATGGGCTGGGAGAGTGGAGCTGTGCGAATCCGTCCAGTTGTTTTCCCCTCTTGGCTTTTCCACTTTGTAGAACCCCATGCTGGGTTATCTTCAACATGGTCCTAAGTGCTACCCCTTTATCCAAAGGGTCCTGACTGATGCTAAGCAATGACCAGAAGGAGCACAGGGTACCAGAGGCAGATGAGAGAAATGGAAAGAAAAATGGTTGAGAAAAAGAATAAAAGAAGGGAGAGGCAGGCTCTGTGATAACATGCTGCTCAAGAAAAGCGAGATCCTACATGGTGACCTTGGTTTGAACCCTCGGTCAGGTCAGCCTGTAACATGCTGGGCACACACACAGGTGCCCAGGACCAATGGACTGGAGGAAGGGAACTGTGGCATGATCAGACCTTGTGGAGAGTGCTTATCTCCCTCTCTCTTCCTCTCCCTCTCACACGTGTGCCCAAGTGCCCTATCAGGAATAAAGGGGGAAAAAGGAAAATAGAAGTGATAACTCCCCAAAGCAATGGTAAGCCTGTGAGGAGGCAGAAGGGATGTGCTGGTATGGCGAACATTCTCCAGCCAGGCCTAAGGACACTTGTGCTCCTCTTCCCCTATGTTCCCATATCTCTTCTCTTTTAGCTTCCACTCAGCCATCCTGTGACCATCTAAGGCCCTCATCTACCCCCAGGGAACGGATGCCTCATTGCTTAGTCCACCCACCTTGGTCAGAGGCCATTGGGAAAACATCTGGGACTGAACCTCAGCCAGACTTGAGTTTAGCATCTGCGCTGCCAGCTAGTTACACCGTGCCTTGGGCATTAGATCCCGGGAGTCCCACATAGTGCCGCGATGTAGTAGGGGTCAGGAAATTGTCCGCTGCCCGACATGACCAAATTACCTCCTCCTTACCTCTTTGCCTTTAGTCTTTTGGGTTGTGAAGACTTTTTGTCTTGAAAAAACACCAGCGGAATGTGAAGGCACTAAAGAGCCTACCTAATGCTTTCACATCCACGTCTGTAAGCAGCTCTGTTCTTCTCTGTACTCCACCAATTCCCAGATTTTACAAGGCCCCAGACTCACTAGGAGAGCTTGTTGCAACACAAGTTACTGGGCTCAAACTTGACAGTTTCTGACTCGGGTTGTAGAGAGTGGGTGGGACAAAAGGTCCCAAAGTATGGTTCCTGGCACCGCACTTGGAGAACCACTGGCCTAGGCTACTCTCGTGCTGAAGCCGCAGTGAGTTGTGAAAGCTCTGCTTTGACAACTCCACCTTCTGTTTAAAGTCCTT
Source organism: Tupaia tana (assembly GCA_026018925.1). Lineage (NCBI taxonomy): Eukaryota > Metazoa > Chordata > Mammalia > Scandentia > Tupaiidae > Tupaia > Tupaia tana. The sequence continues at coordinate 197,400,013 of JAKSZU010000003.1, forward strand.
CAGTGATTCCTTGTAAGATACGCTTTGAGATATCAACCGGGAGAGTAAAGATGGTCAGTCTTCCTTTGTTTACTGGGGACAAGGGAGGTCATTGCCTCCGGGCCCTCTCCTCTTAGGGAGTCTCCTTGAAGGCATAGTAGGCTGACTTCACTCTGCAATGTCTTGGCCTCTGACCCTTAGATAGTAAACACTTCCCTCTAGAATGAGTTCCAGGGGTCTCTGGGTATACAGGAGACAATCATGAGGGGTGTCCACTTATCTCTCTGGGAGACAAGAGAAATGATCATTGTCCTGTCTTCCACCTTGCCATGTAAACGTGTGTGAAATTCTCTCCAAACTTTGTAGACACTTTTGTGCCACCTACTACGTGCAGGCAAGTCCATTCTGCTTCCTCGCTAACAAATCGTGCTCCATCTTTTTACATGTTGGTACAAAGGGGTTTATTACTAATTTCCTGAAGGCAACCGCAACCACTACACCGTTCTCTGAGAACTGTATACTCTTCATAGGGGTGAACCTCTGCCAGTCTAGTCTGAGTCATACTAGATTTTGATTCCCAGGAATTTGGTATGACTGAGAGACATGGCAGAGAAAGAGACGGACACAGAGAACCAGAGGTGCCAGTTCCTGTGGCCTTTCTATCTGAGGTCTAGGCCTGGAGCATTCCAGCTTCCTGTCTTGGGTTCTGCCAACTACTCCAAGTCCTGCCTAAGTTTCCTTTGTTGCTTAATCATATTGGCCTTGAGCTTCTAAATGTGATCAAAATAAGCAGCACTGAGATTATTTCGTAACTATGGTAACTCCCGGTTACCCTCACAATGAAGTCCAGAATCCTGAACACAGTCTGGTGCCTGCTAACTCTCTATTTTCCCTTAACATGTTCGCCCCCTACTCTATTTCAGCCATATTGGACTGCTTCATAGTCCTTTCTATTTCTACTTTCCAGGCCTTGACCACAATGAGTCCCTCTGCTTGTACCATTCTTTTCTCCTCATTGTTGCCTGGTCAATCCCTAGTTGGGTTGTAGATTTGTCATTTCCTCCCAGAAGCCCTCCCAGATACACAGCTTCTTCATATTCTTAAAGTACCTTTGGACCAGCAGATGGTGTAGCACATTGCTGGACTCCCACATGGCCGGCCTTGGTTTGAGTCCCAGACCCAGTGGCTTCAAAATCATGCCTGGCATGTGTTCGTGTGTGCCCAAGATCCCAGGAGGAGACTGAAGGAGAAGGGATTGTGGTGTGGCCACACCCCCCTGGGGGGGTGATTTCTCACTTCCCCTCTCACTGTGTCTATGTGTCTCTGGCGAGTGCACACACCCTAAGGCAAAAGCCTCTCCAAATCAAGTCCCTTTAGCTCCCCATACCCTAACACTCACAGATGACATTATAATTGTCTACTTACCTGTGTGTCTTTCCCAGAAGATTGCGAGCTCTGTGGGGGAAACGACTGTCTTGATTGCTATTGTATTTGGGTATCTAACACAGCACCTGGTGCTTGATCTCAACCAATAAATCCTTGTCAAATAAGTGAACGATGCTCCTTCCTTCCCATCAGTCACCTGTACCAGCATCAGACTGAGAACACTGGATAGAAAATTAAAATTTCTTTGGCCTCAAGCTATAGACTATAATTTAGAAATACTCCTGAGGTCAAGAATCCGAGAGCTCCATGACTGGGGAATATCCCATTACCTTCATTGTAGCTTTTCCCCCTTACTTAATGATTGTGCCAGAGTTTCTAATTAGAGAAAAGGCCTCACGCCTTTATTGATTTAAATGTGCTGCATCACTAGGGAGATTTTTTGAGAATAAGGCAGAATTCAGCATATCAGAAATTCAATCCATCTGAGACCTCTTAAAGAGTTTTACCCTTGGGTCATTTAGCACAGACTTTCAGAGTCACTGAAAACTGTTGTCATGGTAATCATGGAACCTTTCATGATTTTTGTATATGAGTTAATGAAGATGCTGGAAACAGCCCAAAGGAATTTATACTTGGGCGTGCATTTGTCTCCATATTAACCCAATCATTGTTTTGAACACACATCTGCCCCAGGGCCAGTCCTCTTGGCTCTTGGTTCTGACAGGAATAAATAAACAACTGATTCCTTTTTAGTATTTCAGCCTAGGAGGCTGTGGATAGCTGCCCTTTTGGTCTCTTTTCAACAGGAAATCTCACACGGAGGGTTTAAAGGGGCAGAACAAAAAAGAACAGTTGGTGTAAAGCAAATCTCTTTTATGCCAAATCATGTATTGTTGCAGATTTTAAAGCACCTAAACTTAATGCTGTAGGAAGGCTTCGGTTGTGGAGAGCACAGATCAGGGACGGTATCTAAAACCTTTCTTTAATGGTCTGATATACACACACCTCACTTAAGCTCCCATCAAGCCTCCAGTGTGCTCATAGTATTTGAGTGTGAGAGTTCCCATCTGTGGCTTTTTATTTCCAAGTACTCGTTCTTCCCTTCTTTTGTTACTGCCTTTCTTTTAGCGAGGTACATGGATGTTTGAAATCAAGACACTTCTCACTCTCCTCTATTGGCCAATGGTATTTAGGTAGAATTTTCTGGATTTTTGTTTATATTTACAGTGTAAATATAAGTGCGTGTACGTGCTCACTGAAGAGAGAAGGAGAAAGTACCCCCATGGGGCGTGGCCATGCCACAATCCCTTTTCCTTCATTTATCTCACATTTTGGGATTTGGGACGTGCATGTACATGTGCCTGGAGTGTTTCTCAAACTGCTGGGTCTGGGATTTGAACCACACAGTTGGCTATGTGAGATTCAGCTACTTTAACCACCAGGCCATGAGCTGGGCCTGGATGTATCTTTGGAGGGATTTTTTTTTTCATCTCTTACTATTGACTGAATGTAGACTTGAGTGAAACTGACACCCATTTTGGACAATGAACCAGTAGACACACTGAGAATGGCAGAATTACAAGGTTGGAATCTGGGTTCATGAAGGTTATAGCACATTCATAAAAGCCCCAACTGACTAAGAAGATAGGAAAAGAAAACAAAACTTTGGTTTCATATAAACAACTATTATTCTGAATTTTCTGTCACTGAATCTTAACTGTTATACCACCCAAAAGTGAAATTTATTTTTCCTCTTTCCGCTTGGCTGGGTATGAATATCATGGACTTTTCTGAGAAGATTTGCCTTTTTGCCACAGGACATGTTGGAAGGTAGACAGGTTAGCTGGGCCTTTGCGTTAGCCACATTGAATGTTCTGGTATGGGGAATTGTGCATTTCTTTCTTTCTTTTTTTTTGGAGAGGTTTTCGCTATAGGGCGTGTGCGCTTGTCAGACAGACAGAGAGAGACAGAGAGACAGAAAGTGAGAAATCACCCCCCAGGGGCGATGGCCACGCCGCAATCCCTTCTCCTCCCTTCTCCTCTCGGGATCTTGGGCCGCCTGGCGTTAGTTTAAGCCACTGGGTCCGGGACGCGAACTGCGGTCGACTACGTGGGAGTCCAGCGACATAGCCATTACGCTAACTGCTGGTTCCCAAAAATTGTGCATTTCAATAGCAGGTAAATGCCTATCCTTGCTTAGCCATGGAGACAGTGTGTCCGCTGGTCTTTGTGCAGTTTGAATTTTTCTAGTGCATTTTACCTGAAAATTAGAACTTCTATCTTTTTGAGATGAGGTAGGTGAGGAAAGAGACAGAAAACCACCTCCTATATTAAGTAAAACAAGTGTAACAACTCCCCAAAAGAGAGAAGCCTATACCTGCAAGAAATTGTAAATTTTACTTACTGAATTTGGGTCTTTTAATTTTCTTTGTCATTTCTTTATTGGAGTGTATTCCAGTCACCAGCAAAACTACATGAAGAGAATACAAAAAAGTAATATTATTTCACTTAAATGCTTTTTCTCTTCTGAACTTTATATTTGCTTACATCAATGTAAAAGTAAAGTATTCGTATTGATGGGACTACTATTCCCTTATATTAAGATTGGGGAAATAAGATGTAGCTTACAAACTGTTCTTAGCCCTCAGTGAAAGGTCCTTTCAAAAATACCCATTGGATATCTCTTTGTTTTGGTGTCTTTTTTTTTTTTTTTTTTAGAGATTTTTGCTATAGGGCGTGTGTGCTCACTGGAGAGACGGACACAGAGAGAAAATGGGAAAAATCATCCCCCCAGGGGGCATGGCCATGCCACAATCACTTTTTCTCTATTCTCCTTTCAGGATTTTAGGCACAAGGCACCGGGTCTGTGACTCGAACAGTGGTCAGTCATGTGGGAGTCCAGCCATGTAACCATTAAGTCATCTGCTGGTCCCTGTTTTGGTGTTTAATTTTTGCCATAAGCATGTTCACATGTGGGCACGCATGCCTGAGAGAGAGCCCGAGAGAAAGCCCGAGGGAGATCATCCTCCTCCTAAGGAGGGTGGCCATGGTGCAATCCCTTCTCCCCCGTTCCTGGGATTTGGGATGCACATGCACCTGGTGAGTTTGTTTGGTTTGTGTGTTCATGTATTTTACAAGTCACCGGTCAGGGACTCCAACCACAAAGTCAGCCATATGGGATCCAGTGCCTTAACCACCATGCCACCTGCTGGCCCTCTGTCTTTAAATCTCACCATACCAACACCACAAGCTCCTTTTTTAAAGGACAAAATGTGGGTCTGGAAAAGTCCACATTTTGCTTGGTTCTAGAAATAAAAGGTTGAGGAAAGATGAACTCAGCCCTTTCTTGTGATCTTTGCTCTACTCCACAGCTGATTTCTAAATGGCCAGTTCCGAACAGCCAGAAAACTGCACATGCACATGCGATGCACATGCATGGGAGTGCGTGTGTGTGTGCGTGTGTGTGCGTGTGTACACGTACAAACACACGAGTGCGCTTGTTTGTGTGATTGTGACTGAAGGAAGGCTGAATGGAGGGGACATGTGAAAGGCCTCAGAAAAATGACTCCGGGAAGGGAAGACAAAAGGGAAACTGGGGAGAAGAGGGAGGGATGCTAGTGCCCCCTGGTGTCCCACACTAGCAGCCCTGGGTCTGCGCCCCTGGAGACCATCTAAGGGTAGCAGAACTTTCTCCTCAGAACCAGGAATGGAAACCTCAAGCATCTGGAACTGCTTTCTTGGAAGTATGGCTGTAGGCAAAGATGGGAGGACTCTTTATCCTATTTAAGTTCCCATTTCTAGTTCCTTTTTGAGCATATAAAATGAAATTGAGTCTTATGTTTTTAAAAAATGTTGATCGTTTTTCTTCTTATTCCAAAAATAATACACATTCCTTATTAAAAAAAAAAAAGTTTAAAAAGTGCAGAAAATATGAATGAATGCAGAAGTACAATATTTTCCAGTCTTTTTTTTTTTTTTTTGGAGAGGTTTTTGCTATAGGGCTCGTGCGCTAGCCAGAAAGACAGAGAGAGAGATAGAAAGTGAGAAATCACCCCTCAGAAGGGTTGGCCACGCCGTGATCCCCTCTCCATCTCCTCTCGGGATCTTGGGCACGCACACACACATGCCCAGTGTGAGTTTTAAGCCACTGGGTCCAGGATGTGAACTGCGGTTGACTACGTGGGAGTCCAGCGACATAGCCATTACGCTAACTGCTGGTCCCCTCCAGTCTTTTTCTTGATGTATATGTGTATACCTTTAGACAAATATTTGATCATGCTCCTACTGTTTACACCGTTTATAACACAGTTTCACATGGGAATATACACCAACATTTCTTTCTTGTCATTAAATATTCTTTCTGCAATAATTTTCACTGTCTGCAGGGTATTGTACTATATGGATGCATTGTAATTTAACTAATTTTAAATTTAATATAAATAGCTCCATCTTCGACAGATTCATTATTATTTTGTAATAAATTTACAAATAGAATTTCTTGTCTGAAATTTATGCTCACTTAAAATTTTGACATGTATTGTGAGAATTTCTCATAGCACTTGATTTCAGTAGCAAAACAAACCTGTTCATTTCTCTACATGTACCTACATGAATTCTATCTATAGATAGAAAAGTAGTGTTTTTCCTTTCAAAATGCCAGCCAATTCCCTGTTCTTCCTTTCTCCCCAGGCGTTCTTCCACCTCACCCATGTGAATGAGGTACTGCTTTAACATATTTCTATTGAGCCATTTTCCTGAGAAATTCGCTTTTTAAATGGAATGGGGGGGGGCCAGCAAGTGGTGTAGTGGTTGTGGCACTGGACTCCCATATGGCCGACTGCCATTCAAGTCCTGGACCCGGTAACTTGAAATTCAGGCTGGGCACATGTGCGTGGGTACCCAAAATTCTATTTTTTTTTGGAGAGGTTTTCGCTATAGGGCGCGTGTGCTCGCCAGACAGACAGAGAGAGACATAAAGACAGAAAGCAAGAAATCACCCCCCAGGGGGGATGGCCACGCCGCAATCCCTTCTCCTCCATTCTCCTCTTGGGATCTTGGGCACGCACGCACGCACACGCGCCTGGCATGAGTTTTAAGCCACCAGGTCTGGGACGCGAACCGCAGTCGACTACGTGGGAGTCCAGCAACATAGCCATTACGCTAACTGCTGGTTCCCAGGGGTACCCAAAATTCTGAGAGAAGAATGGGGGAGAAGAGATTGCGACAAGACCATCCCCCTTGGGGAATGATTTCTTGGTTTCTCTCTGTCTCCCTGTGTCTCCAGTGACCACACACTCCCTCTAGCAAAAGTCTCTTAAAAAAAAAAAAATGGAATTGGCATTCTGCAGGTGAGTGTGGGGAAACAGCAATCAAGTAGGTCTTTTACCTCCAAGTTTGTGTGTTTCAAGAGAAAAGAGGTGCTTAATTTAGGTATAAATGGACTGGGGAATTCTTGAATTGGCAATTTTTATTTTTAATCAAAGTTTATTCATCTAAGAGAAAGAGAGCGCCCCAGCAGGGTCCTGGTACCATGATCCACCCCCAGCTTCAGCTGGCCCCAGAACATGGGCGTGCACTTAACCAGTGTTCTTGGGAGGTCTCCAGATGCCACTCTGGAACCTTCCCATGTGGATCAACCTCGCAGAGCATCGTGCTTGACTGCTGTGCCACCATCGGGGCCCTGGCAACTACTTTTAAAGGAAAAGTGATGAATGCTACAAGTATTTAGGAAAACTTTTTATTCATATTATGTAGCTTCTTCTGTAGGCCAAATGTTTGTGCCCACCCCCTCCCTCAATCCATCTGTTGAAATCTTAATCTCCAATGTGATGGTTTTAGTAGATGAAGGCTCCGGTTGTTGATCAGGTCATGAGGGTGAGTCCTCATGAATAGCCTTAGAGCCTTTAAGAAAGAGGCCCCAGGGGGCCAGCTAGGTGGTGTGGTAGTTAAGGCAACTGGATCCCCCATGGCTGACTGTGCACTCAGTACCAGACCTGGGGGCTTGGGAAATGTCTGGCATAGGTGAGAGTGTGCCCAAAATCCTGAGAGGAGAATGTGGAAGGGATTGTGGCGTGGCCATCCTCCCTCGGGGGTGATCTCTCATTTCCCCCCTCTCTTTGGTGAGTGCCTATGTCCTGTAAAGAGAAGTGTGTGGAGGGGACCCAGTAAACTAGCTCACCTCTTTCCTCATGTGAGGACGCAGCTGCTATGGTAGAGGCTATTCAGACTAAGCAGTTAAGGAAAATAGGGGACTCAAGATGGAGTGACCCCATGTCACAGCCAGAAGGCTGTCTGTTAAACCAGGACGTGGGCCCTCACCAGAAACAGTTTGCCAGCACTTGATCTTTGATTTCTGAGCCTCAAGAACTGTGAGAAGTAAGTTTCTGTTTTTATAAACCTCTCAGTCTGGCAGTTTGTTATGGACTGGAATGGACTAAGACGCTAGTTAACCTGTGCCAACAACATGGCGGCTGAACCCTCCCCAGTTCTGACAGCGCTAGTTGAGGCCCGGACAGTAGACATCCCATGTCCTACAAGAACAGAAGCATGGAAGAGGAGTGAGTAAGAACCACAATCTAGCCAAGGAGGATGAAGGCAGACTTTTTTAGGTGTTAATTACTTCTTTATTTTTTTTTAAAGAATGATTTTATTTAATCTTATTGTCATTATTTTATTTATTTATTTATTTATTTATTTATTGGAGAGGTTTTGTTCGCTATAGGGCACGTGCGCTCGCCAGACAGACAGAGACAGAGAGACAGAAAGCGAGAAATCACCCCCCAGGGGGGATGGTCACACCTCAATCCCTTCTCCTCCATTCTCCTTCTGGAATCTTGGGCACGCACGCACACGCGCCCGGCCTGAGTTTTAAGCCACTGGGTCCGGGACGCGAACCGCGGTCGACTACGTGGGAGTCCAGCGACATAGCCATTACGCTAACTGCTGGTTCCCTTATTTATTTATTTTTGAAGTTGACCAGAGAGAGATGGAGAGAGAGAACGGAGAGAGAGAAGGAAGTGAGAAAGCAAGCTGCCAGATCCAAGACTCAAATTGTGGTCAGCCATGTGGGAGTCTAGCCACCTTAACCACCACACCACTGGCCAGACCCGGTGTTAACTACTTCTGGGACTTGCATGGGCATGAGTGTCCTGAAGGTCTAATTTTTATAGTAGTCACTGTCACTTAGCTCTGTGCAAAGACCACACTTTGATTTTTATGTGCAAAAATAAATATCTAGAATCCTAGCATTCTTTTTTTTTTTTTTGGAGAGGTTTTTTTTTTTGCTATAGGGCGCGTGCGCTCGCCAGACAGACAGAGAACAGAGAGAGACATAGAGACAGAAAGCGAGAAATCACCCCCCAGGGGGGATGGTCACGCCGCAATCCCTTCTCCTCCATTCTCCTCTCAGGATCTTGGGCACGCACGCACACGCGCCCGGCGTGAGTTGTAAGCCACCGGGTCCGAGACGCGAACCTCGGTCGACTACGTGGGAGTCCAGCGACATAGCCATTACGCTAACTGCTGGTTCCCCCTAGCATTCTTTTTAAAGCAAGTACTAAGTATATAGAAAAAAATGAAGAGAGCTTAGTAGAGAGAGTAAGTAAAATAATACCTTTGGATATCAGTTCGTGTGAAAAACCAAATACTGTCCTGTGGGTGTGTGTGCCTGTGGCAAGTAGTTTATAAGCTTTGGTATCATTAGGATTATAAATATTCCAGTAAGACAGCCCCATCACTTGTGCTCAAGACCCTTTAGGCTGAGAACATGCATAGCTCGGCTCAGTAACAGGAGTGGTTAATCATCCCTTTGGGTGTTACAGAGCCCTCCCCTCAGTGTACGACTTGTTCATTAAAGCTCCCCAGAAACCGCTCTTCAGGAGAAGGCTGGTCCATAAGGCCTGCAACGTGCTTCTGCCCTGAAGCAAGACCTGTCTTGCTACAGTGGAATTGGCGAATTACAAGTTGAACGTGAGGATGGGAGAAAAATCAGTCTTGTATCCCATTTCCTTGGAAGCTTAGCAGAACGCCAAGATAAATGGCTGAAGCTTGCCTCAAAGCCTGGAGCAGGAGACAGGTTCGACAGCCATCCCCTTTGTAGGACTAGATAATGATTCAGGTCCTGAGGCCATCAGTGTCTAGAAACCTCCAGGAAATTAAGTCAAGAATCCAAAGTTCCAAGGCCATCCCCATTTACCAACTCTGGAGCTACGCTTCTCAATCTTCAAATCCAATATGCTAGTTCTAAATACCATAAAGTTCTCAGCTTTCTTGAATAGTGCTTGAAATTCCCAAGCAAATTAAATATACAAATTACTTTTCAAATAGAGTTTTTCCTGGGAACCAGCAGTTAGCGTAATGGCTATGTCGCTGGACTCCCACGTAGTCGACAGCGGTTTGCGTCCCGGACCTGGTGGCTTAAAACTCACACTGGGCGCGTGTGCGTGCGTGCCCAAGATCCCAAGAGGAGAATGGAGGAGAAGGGATTGCAGTGTGACCATCCCCCCTGGGGGGTGATTTCTCGCTTTCTGTCTCTAATGTCTCTCTCTGTCTGTCCGGCGAGCGCACGCGCCCTATAGCGAAAATCTCTCAGGAAAAAAACCCAAAAAAATAGAGCTTTTCCTGCTTCACTTTTTCTCTAGTGTAGAAACTGGTAAAGATCTATGGGATATAATTGCTTTTAAATTCTTTTGAGAAAAATGTATACACAGAGAAAATACAAATGAGTAAACTTGAGACAATGTTCAGTCTTGTTAATGATAAAAGAAAAAAATGCAAGCTAAAGCAAAACGAAATGTTTTCCTAGGTCATGCACATAAACATAAAACATAGGATTATACTTAATCCTAACAGGGATTTGGGATTAGGGCATTGCTGTACACTGCTTTCGAAGTCTAAGCATGTGGAGCCCTTCTGGAAAGCAATTGGGTATGTTTCAAGAGCCTTTACAAAATTTATAATTTTTGACTTGGAAATGTACCTTTGGGAATATATTCAAGTTATAATCAGATTTGGACAGAGATTTATTTATTTATTTTTGAGAGCTTTCTTTTGCTATAGGGCTGTGTGCTTGCCAGAAAGACAGAGACAGAATGACAGAAAGCAAGAAATCACCTCCCAGGGGTGATGACCACGCCATAATCCCTTCTTCATTCTCCTCTCGGGATCTTGGGCACGCACACACATGTGTCCAGCGTAAGTTTAGTTTAAGCCACTGGGTTTGGGACTTGAACCACAGTCGACTACGTGGGAGTCCAGCAACATAGCCATTACGCCAACTGCCAGTCCCAAGATTTAAAAATGCTCATTATCATTTCTAATAGCAAGCTGGAAACAGTAAAATGAAGGAAATGTCCTAACGATAGGTAATCCTGAACACTTATTACAAGTGATGCGTAGAAGATTACTAAATTACCCATGAAAGGCTCAGCTCTAACTTGAAGAATGAGTCTGACAAAGCTAATGTGTGTGCAGACATAGTTGAAACAAATGTGCCACAATTCCAATAGTGATGGAATTATGATTTCTGTAGTTTTTTGCATTTTCTCCTGTCATATTATATGCCATGTATATTGAAAAATATGTGTTTTATATAGAATACGCTTATCTTATGGTTAGAAAAAGATAACATTATTGTGTATTAATTTATCATGTGGAAGCCATTTGGAATGCTGGCCCATAGTGCAGTGGTTAAATGCTGTGCACTGAAATCCAGATCCCACGTGGCTGACTGTGGTTCAAATTGTACATTCCCCAAATCCTGATGGTATGGAGAAATGTGAGAAAGAGGATTGTAGAGTTCCTATGCCCCATTGTAGGGGTGCTTTTTGTGTCTCTCTGGTGAATGTACATACCCTCTAGCAATTAAAAAAAAATTTAAATGAGAAAATTTAAGAAATCCCGTAGACTTATAATAATGAAAAATGCTTTCTAGAATCATTGAAATGATTAATCTTTGCTCATGTTTTCTAGTCAATAATGGATTATAATCAGAATCCATCTACTTTCAAGAAGGCGTGAAATCCAGAACATCACTGATCAAATTAGTGAGTGCTTATTGGATACATATATGCCTAAAATTTCTATAGAATTGTCTTTCTTGCCCATAAACTTTTAATTAGATCTTTTTAGAGCCCTATCAATATACTAACACAGGTAATACCCACAATCCCTTCTTTTTTTTTTTTTTTTTTGGAGAGGTTTTCAATATAGGGCGCATGCGCTTGCCAGACAGACAGAGAGACAGAGAGATAGAAAGTGAGAAATCACCCCCCGGGGGGATGGCCACGCTACAATTCCTTCTCCTAGATTCTCCTCTCAGGATCTTGGGCATGCATGCACATGCGCCTGGCGTGAGTTTAAGCCACCGGGTCCAGGACTTGAACCGCGGTAGACTACGTGGGAGTCCAGCGACATAGCTATTATGCTAACTGCTGGTCCTCCCACAATCCCTTCTTGAAAACCGATTTATAAAGCAGATAATCTTTAAACAGTTGAAATTTCCTAATACCTTAATTTGGGATTATGTACTTAGTGAAACATTTAATATCAAATAAATCAGAACTTCATAGCTAGGATATGAAAACTTATTGTCTCTAATTTGCCAGAGGCCACATGCACTAGCTTGAGAGAAATAGAGGGAGAAAGAGAGTGAGAAAGCACCTTCACTCCCCATGGGAAATGGTCATCTTCAACAATTTCTCCATTTCTCTCTTCTTTCAGAAAGGCACGCGCACATGTACACTCAGCGTGTTTTTCAAGCTGCCAGGTCTGGGACTGGAACCATTTGCTTGATCCCATGGGATCCAGCCACCTTAACCACCAAGCCACAGGCTGGCCCTGAAATCTTACTCTCTATCATCACATAAATCATAAAATTTTGCTCCTCATTGTAAAACAATAAAGCTGGGATGGGCTTTGGAGGTCATTCCTTTATAGAAAGGGGACTTCTGTCAAGGTTAATACTTGGCTAAAGCTGTAGTTATTCCAGGGCAGGAGTTGGAGCTTGGAGGAGAGTTTGCTGGTGGCAGTCCAGGCCTCTTACTCTGCTTGCTCCCTCCAGGTGCTCACATTGCTTAGGACCAATGGGCAGCATAAGCAGGCCCCAGACAAACGTGCTAGCTCTGATATGTTCATTAAGCAGCTAATTAACATTAATTTAGAGAGTGTTGGGAGGATCCTTGGATGGCTCTGATATCTTAAAAATCCAGTGTCCCTAAGGACCACCATTTATTTATCAAAAATATTATTAAAAAAATCATTATTTAACTTTATTATTATTATCCAGTTTGATGAGACAGAAAATGAGAAAGCAAGCCAGCGGGTCTGGGACTTGAACCATGGTCAGCCATGTGGAAGTCCTTAACTGCTGGTCCCATCAGTATTTTTTGAGTACCTGTAGTACGAGCTCTAAGATAAAACAATGAGCAAGGCCGAGCTCCTGCCCTTGGTGAGTTTACAGTAAATTCCGGGAGCTAGACTAATGAGGCAACTACTATACAGCTATGAAGACCAGGAGAGTGCCTGGGGAGAGGGCCACATCTCATGGGGGTGGAGAAAAGTTTCCAGGAGGACCAACAAGGTGTGTAGGGGTGAGAGGAGAATTCCCGCAGAGAAAACAGCGCTTCAGAGGCCCGGAAATGAGAAAAGCCATGGGCTTCTCAGAAATGAGAGATTCAAGGCCAAGGTAGGGACTGTGGTGAGAGACAAGAGCTGGTGAGGCTGCAGCAGCCTGTCAGGAAGGCCTCACAGGCAAGGCACTTCCAGAACCTTGGGCTCCAGCCTAAAGGCAGAGCGACAATCAGACATGGCTTTAGGGAGATTAATAGGGGCATGATGAACTAAGCAGGTAAGTGTTTGGGGGCAAGAAGGCTGTTGCTATACCCAGAGGAGGGGTCACAGAGACTCAAGATGACCCTGAGACAAAGACAAGTGGGCAACAGAGAGGCCGGGGAGGAAGAGGCACAAAGACTTGGAGTGGAATTTGTGAATGAGTCTCTTCATTTTTTTTTTTTTTTTAAACTAGAGTGATTTCTTATTTCCCCTCAATTTTATTAAAGTATAATTGACAGGTTAAAAACCGTGTATTGGGGCCAGCAGATAGTGTGGAAATTAAGGGACAAGATCCCACATAGCTGACTCCATGGTTCGAGTCCCAGATCTGGCAGCTTGAAAAATCCCACTGGGTACATGCCCAAAATCCTGAGAGGAGAATGGAGAAGGGATTAGGGTGTGTCTGACTCCCTGGGGGATGATTTATCACTTACTTTCTCTCCTCCCTCTCTCCCTCTCCTCTCTCTCTCTCCTCTCTCTCTCCTCTCTCTCTCCTCTCTCTCCTCTCTCTCTCCTCTCTCTCCCCTCTTCTCTCTCCTCTCTCTCTCCTCTTCTCTCCCCTCTTCTCTCCCCTCTTCTCTCCCCTCTTCTCTCCCCTCCCCCCATTTGTGTCGTTATCAGTTTGTTTCTTCAGTGTTTTATAGTTTCAGTGTACAGATCTTTCACCTCTATGGTTGAATTTATTTCTAAGTATTTTTGGGCATGCCATTGTAAATGGGATTGTTTTCTCGATTTCTTTTTCAGATAGTTTATTGGTAGATTACAACAATGATACTTTTGCATGCTGATTTCATATCTGTAACTTTACTGAACTTATTTATAATACTTTCTTGGTGAAGCCTGTAGGATTTTGTATGTGAGATCATGTCATCTGCACACAGTTTTACGTCTTCCTTCGCAATTTGGACACCTTTGATTTCGTTTTCACCTTTGATTTCATTTTCTTGCCTAATTGCTCTGGCTAGAACTTCCAGCACTATGTTGAATAGAAGTGATAAGAGTGAGAATCCTTTTCATGTTTCTTATCTTAAAGGAAAAGCTTTTAGCTTTTTGTTGCCGAGTATAATGTCTGCTATGGGGTGGTAATATCTGTTCTTCATTATGTTAAGGAACAGGAGTCTCCTTTTTCTACTTTCATTTGTTATCATGTGAATGAACAACCTTGAGGGACAAAGTGTTTTACAGCAGGACAGGCTGGAAAAAGGAGGGATCTCCCTTCTCAGATCTGTGATACTGGGAGACATAGTAGAGTATGAAATGGTCTCAGGGCTTGTTTTGTTTGATGAAACTTCCCCATTTCTAACCCCTCATCTACTTCCTCACACATTCCTATGTTAGAAACCCACTAACCTGTTGGATAGTATGAGAAAGGAGGTAACCTCTCAAAAGGGCAAGAGGGAAACAAAGGACCACATGTTCCCAAGGCGAATGACCCCCAGGGTCCTAGCCAACCCGTGTAATGAAGCAATCCAGGAATACAGAGCAGTTGTAGAGGCAGTGCTGGAGTGGTTGACCCTTGGCCCTTGCCTGGTCCTTGAGGATAACCCTAATGCTAGGGAGAGGGCTCCTGGCCGAGGTATTCAGAGCCCCTCATGGTTTCTCAGAACCATCAGACAGGAGCCAGGGGCTAGTGCCACTGAGGAAAGAACATGTTGGTGTTTTGTCTTTGACTCTAGGAGAGGGTGGCTTAGCTGAGAGAGACAAAGCTTAGATGGAGCTGCCCTGGCTCTTAGGCAGCCATTTTATGTAGGGCTGGGTGATTAATAATTCAATCATAAAATCTATCAAAGACGAAATGGGAGGTCCTGAGGAGTGACTTGCCAAAATTAGCAAGATGATTGGGAGGGTGGGCATCAGGACTGGAACTCACATCCTCCCCTGAGAAGGATAGGTTCTCCGGGACTCCTTCCAATATGCCAAGAGCCCCCTTGCCTTCTAAGCTGTGTTACCTCTTTCTCTTCTCTATTCTGCCATGTGGAACAGAATGTGAATGTTACTGTTACTATTGTATTACAGGCCGAACTGTGTCCCCTCCCTCCAGATTCACATGCTGAAGTCCTAACCTCCTCAGTACTTCAGAATGTGACTTTACTGAGAAATGGGCTCATTACAGATGGAATAAGTCAAATTAGAATGAGGTCATGCTGGAGTATGTTGGGCCTCTAATCCAATGACTGGTATTGCCATAAAAAACAATTCTGGAGGCAGATACACACAGAGCATTTCATGTGAAGGGGAAGGCAGAGATTAGAGCAATGCATCTAGAAGTCAAGTGCTAGTTTGGTTGTGGTACGTCCTCTCTGAAACTCATGTTGAAATTTGATTTCTGGTTTGTCAGTGGTAGGAGGTGGGGCCTTTAACAAGTGATTAGGCCACTAACAACCTTTAAACGCCTTTCTTGTGTGTGGGAGTCAGGTCTTGGAGTGAATTGGGTCTCCAGGGTTAAATCACCTCAAGAGTGGGTTGTTAGGATCAGCAGATGGTAAAATGGTTAGGTTGCTAGAATCCCATATAGTTGACAGCAGTTCGAGTCCCGTACCTGGCAGCTTAAAGCTTATGCCAGCTGCGTGTGAGTTTGTACCCAAAATCCCAAGAGGAGAATGGAGGAGAAGGGATTGTGGTGTGGCCATCCCTCTTGGGCAGTGATTTCTCATTTTCTGTTTCTCTGTCTCTCTCTGTGTCTCTGGCAAGCACACACACCCTATAGCCCCCCCCCAAAACAACAACAACAACAACAACAACAACAACAAAAACCCTCTTTTAAAAAAGTGGGTTGTGGGACCAGCAGTGAGTGTAATGGCTATGTCGCTGAACTCCCATGTAGCCGACTGTGGTTCAAGTCCCGGACCCTGTGTGGAGGAGTCTGACCCGGTGGGGCCCCAGGATCCATTTTGAGCCTTTGACTTTTGAACACAGCTTTGGTCGGCTCAGCATGTTGGCAAGGCTGCTGCTGTACGCGCCCTCCCCCCCCCCCCCCCCCACCTATGAGCAAAGCTTGGGTCGACTCAGCATGTTGGCAAGGCCGCTTGTTGTATGCTCTAGAGACTGCGGTAGCCTTGCTGGGAAGTGATCCTCCTCTGACTCCCTGATATACTACTATAAAAGAATTACATAGCTCTCTTATGCATCCTGAGACTATGATAAAATTTCCCAAAAGTCCCCCGACCACTCCCCTTTGCCCTGACCACCTACTGTTAATTACAATGCTTCATCCTTGCAGTCACAATAGAGGGTGTGCTGAAGTCACATCTAGGCAGAAATTTTCTTGACCTTTGGAAGGCCCTTCAAGACACATTTAACATAAGCTTAAAAATAACCTTTTAGGCCAAACTGGCCCAGGACACTCCCGCCCCACGGTAGCTAATGTTCTAACAAAATACATAATGGTGGTGCCACAGGCACAATAGAATGCTTAGATATGCCATAAACCCACTTTAAAGTTCTTCATTAACTTGTTAGTCACTTTACTGCCAGTTGAAAAAGCTGTATCTCTGCCCTCACCAAGTGAACAATAGCTTCACCCCTTTTAAATAGATAAGTACATTAGGATTCCTTCAATTAAGTTTTAGATCCATATAAAATTATATAAGTACCATTCTTTATTGAGATCCATAAGAACTAATATCTATACTTGAGATTTTCTTTTCTCAGCATCGTGCTCAGTAATCACAAGATGGCTGCCACCGCATCAGCTGATAATTATCTCTGCTTGCTGGAGCTGCTTTCCCGAAACTGCATTCCATGAAGACCCGCCTACATCAAACGAACAATTGCGGAACTGCAATAGACCCACCCTTAATCCAACCCTGAATGGAACCTATGTTCGCTATTGTTAAAACTTTATGAACTGATAATTAGAACACGTAGCCCCTCACCCATTTACTTGCATGTATCACATTTTCAATAAAAAGGCACGATGATTCCTAGCAGTGGTCACTCCACAGAGAGCAATCTCTGGGAGTGTTCGACTCAGGACGTGGCACTGAGGCCTCCGTCTTCCTTTCCTGCGCCGCCTCTGATGAGTCAACCCACCGCCACTGAGGCTGGACCCCGGCACCTGTGGCTTAAACGCACACTGGGTGCATGTGCGTGCGTGCCCAAGATCCCGAGAGGAGAATGGAGGTGAAGGGATTATGGTATGGCCATCCCCCCTGGGGGGTGACTTCTCGCTTTCTATCTCTCCATCTCTCTGGCAAGCACACATGTCCTATAGCAAAAACCTCTCAAAAAAAAAAAAAAAGTGGGTTGTTATAAAGCAGGCTCCTCCTTTCACACTTGCCACTTTCCCTCCCACTTTTCTGCCATGTTGTGAAGCAGCACATGGCCCCTGCCAGGCATAGCCACCAACCTTGAGCTTCGCAGCCTCCAGAACTGTGAACTAAATAAACCTCTTTTCTTTGTAAACGACCCAGTCTCGGATATTCTGTCAGCAACGGACAGCAGCTTAGAAACCAAGGAATATCAAAAATTGCTGGCAACCCACCAGAGGCTCAGAGAAAAACCTGGAACAGATTTCTCCCTCCCAGACCTCTGAAGGAAATGGGTTGCCTTGATTTTTGAACTTGTCATCTCCAGAATTGGGAGAAAGTATATTTTTGTTTTTCTAAGCTACCCAGTTTGTGGTATTTTGTTATGGCTGCTCTAGCAAACTAATATAGACCATCTGAAAGGCTTTTTCATCCTTCCATGGCTATACAGCTTCCCAATAATCCTCAGAAGCACCTTACCTGACAAGGGGGCCAAACTTAACAGATTTCCCCTGGACTTAATCCTAGACCCATCAGCACTTTCTTTCCCATAGTCCACTACTGCTCCTCAGGGGTCTACTCAAAATGGTATCCTCTGGTGACAGAAATGAAGCACTTTACAGATATCTCTTAGCAGTAATCCATGGTACAAGTAAAGCCATTTCAATGATAAGATTTTTTTTTGAGAAATTAAACAAAATCCCTGAGTTCAGAATCTGCAAATATGCGGTATCTGAAATACTTGCTAGTTGCTCACAAAACTGTGTGTGTGTGTGTGTGTAATAGAGACACACAGATATAAAGCACACATTTACTTTATATAAAAGAAGTAGGTAAATGTGCATCCTGAATTTGATCTACACTTAACATTCTCACTTAAATTTCTCTCCAAAATGTTGTTCATAAAAAGATACATTGTATTGTTTACATGCTCTGAGTTTAAAACTTTTCCTGGCTAGGTTCTTTGGACCTTAGGAAAGTGATAAAAGGGTATCTAGATACACATATAACAGTACTTACCAAGGAACAGTTCAATAACAGCTGCCTTCATAGTGAGAACAACAATCCCCATGAATGTCACAATGGCACTCTGGAGAGGAAGAAACAATAGCATCATCATACTTCAGCCAGGAGTTCTGAACTGGACACGTGAGTATGTGGGGATGGGCTGTGTCACTTCACATTGCCCTCTAGAGTTAGGATTCTAAGCTGCAGCTTTCTGTAAACAGCTCGGGGACACGGCAGTGACTGGCCACGTTGGTACCCAGAGACTCTATTCTTAGAAAACCCATTCTAGCCAGCCTCTGATTCTTCAAAATATTTGGTCTTGACATAGAACGGAAGAAGAACTAACTATGCAATTTTGAGAATATGTTTAACTAGTCTTCAAATTAGGATAAATGCCACATGTATGGTATTGGGAAAATTTTTAGATTACAAATAAATCATTCATTTAGTAAATTGTTACTAAATTCCTATATAATAGGAATAGCTAAGTTTCATTAGGAAGAAGGTGATAAAAACTGAATTTTTTAAAAGGGATTTTTGCTACAAGTTGTGTGCGCTCACTGGACAGACAGATAAGGTGAAGCAGATGAGAGACTTATTCAAGGCCACCTTCCAAGGTCAAGATCATGTTTATGACTCCTATTTCTACTCCATGTGTATGAGGTGATCTGCAGGTTGCATCTTGTTGAGATTTTTTTTTTAATGGACATTTCCTTGGATCTCTTTATCAGAACCCTAGAAGTTTACAGATGAGAGGGCAAATTGCTCATTAGTTAAAGACGTCTGAGAGGAATGTCTTTTGTCAAAAGTGGAGGAAGACAGGAGCCAGCAGGTGGCATAGCGGTTGGGGCACTGGACTTCCATGTGACCAATCATGCTTCGAGTCCTGGACCCAGTGTCTTGAAACTCATGCCAACTGCATGTACATGCATGCCCCAAATCCCAGGAGGAAAATGGAGGAGAAGGGATTGTGGCGTGGCCATCCCCCTGTGGGGGTGGTGGTGATTTCTCACTTTCTGGCTCTCCAATGAGTCCACACACCCTATAACAAACAGTGGTCTCAAAAAAAAGGGGGTGGGGAGGAAGACGAAAAGGATAAAGCAAGAGAATAATCACTTAAACGGAAAACAAAGACCACAGAGAAAAGGGAGAAAAACAAATAATCGTTGCTGTTTGGCATTGAAGACCAGGAAGAGTAAAGAGGAAAACAAGCCCACACTGGAATTGTGGCAATGTGTGCAAAAGCAACTTGCAGTAACAGTAACTAAAATTAAAAAGATTGACCTTACAAAGTGTTAGTGAGGACGTAGAGGAACTGGAATGTAATAGGAATGTAAAGTGATGCCACTATTGGGTTGTTGAAAAAGTCATGACATATTTTTCTATGCAAAAATGCATCATGACTTTTCCAATGACCTGGACCTAGTGGCTTGCTTTCTCACTTCCTCTCTCTTTCACTCTCACCCTCTGTCTCTCTCTGATCAAATTAAAAACTCAATGAATGAATAAATAAATAAAATAAAGAATTATTTTTAAAAAAAGGAAAATATAAACTTCTTCAGTTACACTCTTAGTTATTTTAGAGATTTTTGCTATAGGATGTATATGTTCACCAGAGAGACAGTGATAAATCATCCCCAAGGGGGGATGGCTATACCACAATCCCTTCTCCTCCGTTCTCCTCTTGGGGTTTTGGACACACACACATGTACCTGGCAAGAGTTTTAAGTCTGGGTCTGGGACTTGAACCACTGCCAACTACGTGGGAGTCCAGTGACGCAAACATTACGCCATCTGCTGGTTCCCAATATTACTCTTTTAGGAAGTCACTTCTTTTAATGATTTATTTAATTTTATTATATTTTAAAAAATTTGCTATAGGGCATGCATGCTCACCAGAGGGAGACAGAGAAAGCAAGCCACCAGGTCTGAGATTTGAACTGTGGTTGGCCATGTGGGCATCTAGCACCTTAACCACTACACTACTTGCTGGCCACCAATCACCTCTTTTCCCATTTCATAATAATTCGCGTGGTTTTGCTGTGTTCATGATTGGCTGAGTCTGTGGATATAGAATCCATGAACGCACAGGGCCAATTGTGTAACAAAACAATGATAAAACTCCTCAACTTGGCAGGGACACTTATGAACTATTATTATTACTATCACTTCCACCACCAAATTTAGCAGTGATACTATTAACATAAATCAGCTGGCAGCCCTAGAGCTTCATAAAACATGGTCTGTTGGGAAGATTTGACAAAGGCTACGAGAAGCTGTAGCAATCTGAACCATTCTTCTTGCTCCAGTTCCCCTTTCCCTCCAGTTGGAAAGGACTAACTTCAGAAAGCACAGGCCTGGTTGTGCATTCACTAGTTCAGAATTCTTCATCTACTTATTCTCTCCAGAATAAAGTCCAACTCGCTTAGGTGTTGCAAACTCTTGATGCAGTGGCCTGACTTACCTTTCAGTACCACCTCACTAAAATCCTCCTCTGTAACTTCTTTGACCCCAGTGCACTGGGCTTTCTTATCTTTTTTCTGTACCCTGCAAAGTACTGTACATTACCTTGGCTCATGCTCTTATGAAGGTCTTCAAAAAGTCAATGGAGGGACCAGAAGTTAGCGTAATGGCTATGTTGCTGGACTCCCACACAGTCGACTGCGGTTCGTGTCCCGGACCCGATGGCTTAAAATTCACGCCGGGCATGTGTGCATGCGTGCCCAAGATCCCGAGAGGAGAACAGAGGAGAAGGGATTGCGGCGTGGCCATCCCCCTGGGGGGCAATTTCTCGCTTTCTGTCTCTCTGTCTGGCAAGCGCACACACCTGAAAGCAAAATCCTCTCCAAAAAAAGTCAATGGAAAATGCGTAGTATAACAAAACCATACATGGATTCCATTTTTTTGTACCAAAAATAAATTCATACTTAAATACACATTTTCCATGAAATTTTGGAAGTGTGTGTGTATGTGTATATGTATATGTGTGTGTAGATATATGTGTGTGTGTGTATATATCTATATATACACACACACACATGCACATACACACACAAATATCTAACCACACCCACCCATCTTTCACAAGCCTTTACATCTTTCAAGCTTCAGCTCACGGTCACTTCTTCTATGTAAAGCTCCCTGAATTCGTAAAGTCAAAATTAATCTTCATTCCTGCATCTGAAACCATTAACTTTTTTTTTTTTTTTTTTGCATGTGTACTATGTACAAGCCAGAGAGGAACAAGATGCAGGTCCTAGCATCAAGTTGCTTAGAGTCTTCTAGAGGGGGATTGACAGGTATTTATCATAACTAACATTTATGAAGCACATACTAAGAGTCAGTGATACATTCATTTTGTCTTCACAATAACCTGATGAGCTGGGGAGTATTTCCTGCCTTAATTTTAGAGCGAAGAAAATTGGAAGCATACAAAGATAAGAAACTTTACTCAAGGTCACAAGTTTGGAAAGAAAAGGACCTGGATTCAAAGCAGGTATTTTGAGCCCAGAGGCCCTACATTTCTTCCCTCTCCATAGCTTTTTCATAATAAGTGCATTTACTGACTTAATTGATCTGAGTAGGCATCAGTAATATTTTAGGTTTTTGCAATAGGTGTTTGTGCTCTCTGGAGAGAAATGGAGAGAGGAAAGTAAGATATCCCCCCTCAGGAAGATGGCCATGCCACAATCCTTTCTCCTCTACTCTCCTGGGATTTGGGGCATGCATGCACACGTGCCCTGTTTGACTTTCAAGCTGCCAGGTCCAAGAACCGAACCACAGTCAGTCATGAGGGAATCCAGCTCCTTAAGCACCGTGCCACCTGCTGGTCCCAGCATCAGTCTTCTTTTAAAGTTTCCTAGGAGACTCTACTATGTGGCCAGGGTTGAAAATCTCTGCTGAGAACCTCTGTAGTAATGGCAAAAGGGCAGATGAGCAAAAGGGCCAGAGACTCAGGAACTAGAAGGGACTGGAATTAGTTTAAGTGGCAGGTTGGGAAACAATAAGTGGATGGAGAGAAAAGGACAGGACACAGGGACAGTGGAGCTTTAAGAACTGGGATTTCCTTGACCAGGAAGAAAGAGGAATTAGATTGTTACAGAGAAAGGAAGGGACCATGTTGACTTTGAATGTCATGCCTAAGGAATGTGGAATTGATCCTTTAGGCAATAAGGAGACATGGAAAGTTTACAAATTATTTTTGCATTCATCATTTTTAATAAGCCCCCTAGAGTCTTACTTGAGCCACTTGGAAAAAAATACGTCCTCGTGGAAATGTAGGATTTATGATTATGTTGTTTGATCAATGATGCTACAAGGGGGAGCACCCAACCATACTCTATGTCCACGAGGTGGAAATAGCCAGTATCCATCTGGAAATATTTAATAGTTATGAGAGGCTTGTGCTGTATTTCCAAAATGCCAAAAATCTCTTGAGGATGGACATCTCTGACTGGGGAGAGGCCACATCTGTAGCCTTGCTTTCTCCATCTCTGCCTGGCCATAAAGCTTCAGCCTCTTGGAAGTGGATGTGGGTTGATCTGGTGAGGATGAGAAAAGTAGGTTGGCTCAAGGAGGGCCCTTTACAAGGTGGAGGTAGCTTTGATCCATACATGAACCTGGATGTGGTTCATATTCATCTGGGCTAGGCCCGAATCACTGCATTTCCTGTTGTGATGTCCCCAGTGGCCACCTTGAAGTCACTCTTGTAATCCCCTAGAATTCTGTGAAGGAGAGAGAGAGAGCCAGAGAAGATGGAGGTTTTTCTTTCTCTAGTTTTCTTTTCCAATTCTTCTCTTCTTGATTTCTTTTTTTTATCATAACAGACAAAACACACACACACACACACACACACACACACACACACACACACAAAACAAACAAAAAAAAAACCAACAGAAAAGCATGAGCCAAATAGGTGAGGAAGACTAGGGAAATTTTATCTTTTCTCAATATACTGCCTCCCGGGATGCATTAGCCTATGTAAAGATGTGCTGAGTCAGATTATATGGACTGGACACTCCTGCTTGCCTGCAAGGACCATCTTTTTCCTCTTCCTCATCCAAGCATACCCCTGATTTGGTAAAGAAAATAAATGCAGCCAGGGGACTCAAAGGAAGCTGGTCCATGCCTGGCTTCTGTGGTGGGTCCTAGTTTCTAGACTTAGCCAACGATGGACACCTCTCCTTGCTGGCCATAGCTTCAGAACCTCAGGCTTGGACCCATTGGCAAGCACCCTCTTTAGGTGATCATTGTTAGTTACTAGTCCAGGTGGGCTGTGTGCTGAGTTACAACAGACAGAAAAACTGTGGCCCATACACAGTGGCCTAGCATTAGCACACCCCTCTGTGAAAATGGAGTCATACTGAAAAATGAGAGTTCAGTTCTAGGGTTGACCTCTCCCATCCATGCTTGGTCCACGTGTGCATGCCTGTGGTGCTGGCTGGTTGGGATGACAGGGGGGGGAAGATGGTAATGTGAGACCTCATTGAGGTAGGTGCTTGTCTTTCTCTCTCTCTGTTTCTTATGAGATAAACTTAAAAAAAAAAAAAAAGTATGGTTTTCAGAAGAGATAGCGTCTCCTGTCAGAAATTAACAAAGTTGTCCTAGGTCTGCTGGCTGCCATCTTCTGACCAGAAGAAAAGTTAGGCTGAGGAAAAAGCTAATAGGAGGAGGAAAAGGGCAGCCAAGTGAAGTGCAGAGAAACAAAGCTGGAGCTCTGAGTTCCTGTGCCAGGAGGTTGGATCCCCTCGGGATTATCTGTCAGATGAGATAATAAACTTCCCTTTCAGTTGGCTTGCAGCTGAAGGACTCTCCCTAAGTGCTACCTAACTCACAGTGCTCGTCCATACAGAGGTTTTAACTTAGAGAAGGCTACAGCTATTGATATATAGCTCTATGCTAGATTCTGCAATGCCTTCTCCACAGTTCTTTCATTTGAACCACTTGGGAGTCCCTTGATGTAAAATGGACATCACCTTTCCTGTAATTCAGAGCACTGAGGTGACTTGACTAAGGTCACACAGCCCGGATTTTCTTCATCTCAATCTTGTCTTCTTTCCACCATATTGAACTCCCTATGTGACTGTTAATGTACATTCCAAACTAGTCTCTGCTTTGTAAGATATTAAACAAAAATGCCACTACTTGTTTGTATAGTACTCTTCACTTTCCAAAGCCTGGTTACATTTATAGTTTCAGTCTCCTAAGTTCCCTAAAGTAAGCAGCTCAGATATTACAGTCAGATGCGGAAAACATACTCGCTCAAATTTAAGTGACTCAGCTGGTCAAAAGCCTACAATCTGGCAGGCAAATTTAACTTCGACCTATTGAGATCTCCCTTGGGATTTGGGGATTAGGACTCTGGAAGCCTTGAAACCCATGAGTGCCAAGCTACAGGCCATATGGGGCCTGGATAAGACCAAGAAGCCAAGGGCAGGAAGATGGAAAAGACAAGGCGTGTGGCCCTGGGAGAGGCAGGGAGAGCACGCCTTAGTTTCTGGCCACTTCCCACACCCTACTTCCAGTCTGAAGGAGGTCCAGCTGGACTCGGTCTCCTGCGCATGACATAGCTGTTTCTGAGCTTTTAAACGTGGGCCTGTTTGACTTGGTTTCTGTTCCTTGCAGCTTTGATTAAAACCCTTTTCATGTTTGTTGTTTTAGTTATGTCCTGTTTTCCTTATGTGATTGGTAGTGAAGTGAAAACACTCAAAACGGAAAGGATGCATGCGCTTGTCTTTGGGTAGCACCAAGGCAGGGGGTCCCTTTTAGGCTGTATCCAGCCCTAAGTCAGGCCCCGGGAAGACATGTGGCCAGGAATGCCTTGTGCTGTGGCAGTCACTAAGAAGGTCTGTGATGCTCTGGGAATAAAAAATGGGAGTGGGTGACATCAAAATTATATTGTCAGCATGGTTCTATGGGGCTTCCTGAGATGTTTAGGCAGAGCGGTTCATACCCAGGGGTGATTTTGTTCCCCAGACACTTTGACAGTGTTTGAAAACTTTTTTATCATTGCAACTTGGGTGGGGTGTGGGAGAGGCTGCAGGCATCTCATTGCTAGAGGCCAGGGATAACACTAAGCACCTTGCAGTGCACAGGACGGCCCTGCAACCAAGAGCCGCCCGGCCTGACTTGCCGACAGCACTAGGGAAGACGGCCTCTGAGAATACCCACTTCCCAATCAAAGAGCATGATGCTTACTGACATCCCAACCGAGGAAGTCCCCATAAAAATTGCACATACTTTGGGACCAGCAGTTGGTGTAATGGCTGCCATTGGACTCCCACGTAGTTGACCGCGGTTCGAGTCCCGGACCTGATGGCTTAAACTTACACCGGGCGCATGTGCGTGTGTGCCCAAGATCCCGAGAGGCGACTGGAGGAGAAGGGATTGCAGCGTGGCCATCCTCCCCGGGGGGTGATTTCTCACTTTCTGTCTCTCTGTCTCTCTCTGTCTTTCTGGCGAGTGTACTAGCCCTATAGCAAAAACCTCTCAAAAAAAATTGTACATTTTATTTTTTAAGGTTTTTGTCTTTGCTGTAGGGCACATGCACTTGCCAGAGAGAGACAGAGAGGAGGAAAACGAGAAATCGCATTTGTCAGAAATCATGCTGTAGTCCCTTGTCCATTTTCCTCTTGAGATTTTGGGCGCACACACGCACATACCCGGCATGATTTTCAAGCTGCCGAGTCGGGAACTTGAACCACGATCAGCCTTGTGGGAATCCAGTGCCTTCACCACTGTACCACCTGCTGGCCCCATTGTATGGACTTTTTTTGATAAGTGAGGTATGAAAGACACGTGGCCTCATTCCTTTCTGCAGGAGCACTTTGCTCAGCACATGGAGTCAGAACCCTAAAGCAGAGATCCTCACTCGTGGGCGGTTGGGTGGACAAACGAGCTCAGCTCTGCGTCCAGCGTCTGGTATGTGCCTGTGCTATGGGGCTCCTCGAACCATGTGGCATGTTGCTACATGTCAGAAAAGCAAAAAGGGAAAGGCTTTTTTGGTGTGTGTGTGATTCAGACCGTCATTTGGTACCTCGTTAAGAACCTGACATATGGTAATGCTTACCCCATCCACAAAAGCTCCGACCAATGGGGATTTCTACTGAGACTGCAAACAGTAATTACGTTTCTGAAGTGGTAGTTTAGATCTTATATTGCCAGTGGGAAAAAATACTGGTTTGCAGGCATGCCCCCAAATGAGCTCTAAAGAAGTCCTTCCAAAAGTTACTTACCCTGTGTAAGGGAAGGGGTTCAGAGAACTGTCCTTCTGCTGGGAGGGGAGGGGCACCTACGAAAAGGCATGATTGCTCCTGTTACTCTGGAAACCGGGCATGGGTTAAAGTCTCATGGAGGGTTGGAGGATGAGTTTCTCTCATCAGAACCTTCTTTTCCTAATGTGTTTGACACTGGATTAGCTCTACCTCCTCCCAGCGAGATCCTCCCCTTGGGTTTTGAGGTTTATGGTTGCCAAGGGGCTGTCTACTGTGAATTTGGAGCTGGGTATTTGGTTCCGTTCAACTGTGATCCCCAGAGCCTCGACTGGCCTGAACACTCTGTGCTTTTTCGTCTGTCTCCAATTCTGACGCACAAAACACACTTTCAGATCCGGCTTAGCTTCAGCTCAGATAGGAAGAGGGATGAGGGTGTGTCTGCAAGACCTGTGCCTCCCATCTGCCTCTTGGTAAAGGATGGATTCCAATGGAGGGTTCCAGCTTCGCTCCAAGCTCCTGAGAAGGCGGCATGGGGCCATGGGTTAAAGCACATTCTCGAACCCCAGCAACCAGAAGCTTGGGTAGACTGCAGGGTAGGGAGGCAGTGACTGCTGTTGAAGAATTAAGAGCCCTGGAGAATGAAGTCCTGGAAACTGCCAGAGACCCGAGGAAACACTTATTTAAAGGCAGGAGATGGAGTTCTCCAAAGGAGCCGCCCAGTCTCCCTCTGCAGAGGACTTCCTAGGGCATCTCCAGCTCTAAAAGAGCCTTCAGACCGCCCCCCCCCCCCCCCCCGCATGTCCTCCCTGACTATTCAGCCCAAGTGTAGAATGGACTGTCACATGAGGTGGGACTAGTCTCTTTGCTTCTCCCTGGAAGATTTTAGAAGTTTAGCATTCATTCCAAAAAAATAGGGGTTAGCAGGTGGCATGGCGGCTAAGGGCATGGACTCCCACATGGCTGACTGCCATTCAAGTCCCAGACCTGGTGACTTGCTTTCTCACTTTCTTTTTCTCTCTCTGTCTCTGTGTCTCCTTGGTCAAATTAAAAAATAATAACAACAAATAACATTAAGGAAGTTTTTTACAAGAATGCATTCTAGTAATAACTGCCACTTACCAAATCCTTATAATATGATGTACACTACATATGGACGTGTGATCTTAATTATCGTAGTAATCTTGTCACATGAGTACTATTATCCCCATTTTTCAGAACATAAAATTGAGGCTTAGTGAAATTTAGTAAGCAGTCCCAGGTTATAGAATGAGTAGGTAGCAGAACCAAAATTGTATCTCAGACCTCAGACTGCCTGCCCCAATTCCCCATCTTTCTGCTTTACGGGATGGTTCCATTTTACTTTTTACTTTGATACATATATCTTAGGCTTTTTTGAAAAACTTGGATGACGACAGTTAAAATACATGCTGTAAAACGCTTACATTGTGTTTTAAAGTTGTCTTAGTTATAAGGTCAAGGGATTTTTCAAAAGTTGTATTTGGGCCTGAACTCACAGAATTCTCTCTCACACAAATGTTAAAGTAAATGATGCACCAGGAGTATTTTTAAGTTTAACCAGGCACGCCACACCCATCTAAATAAACATCCGAGCATATTGTAGTTGGCTGTGTAAGGGATGTTAGGATGGGATGATCCTTTGTATTAGTTTCAGCTGAGGCCTCAAGACACTAGATGCTGACCACGTTCATGTTCCAGAGTGGGCTCTTTTCTTTCCTTTTTAATTGCCAGGAGGTGGTGTGCTCATCCAAGAGAGGCAGAGAGACAGAGAAAGCACCTCCCCACCCCAAGACCCCCCTAGAATGTGATCATGCTGGAATCCCTCTCCTCTATTCCTCCGTCCTGTCAGGATTTGGGGCATGCATGCACGTGTACCCTGCGTTCTTCAAGACCCTGGGGCTGAGATTCACACACTGGTCAGCCATGTAGGGTCCTCCTTCCTTAACCCCTAGGCCATGGGGCCAACCCCAGAATATTCTCCTTGAAGTTCCTCTCATTGTTGCCTAAAGTGGGATGGAAGTTGGAGGGGATCCTACTCCCCTTCTGCATCTAGGGAAAGGGAAGAGGAGGGAAAATGTAACAAGTTTTCATAAGAAACTCTTGCTCTCCTATTTGAGTTCCTCTTGAGTTCTCTAACCCCTCTTATAGTCTGGAGGGAGGCGGTCAGCTAGGAATCCTGGCTCCTCTGGAAGTTCAGTGTGGGGGCCCAGTAACCCCACTGAAGTTACCGAGTGGTTGTGTCCTTCGGGCTTGGCACAGTGGACTGGTGTCTAATTCATGACTGTCTTCTGCAGGACAAGGAAGGAGCTTGTGGCAACTACATGAGGGGGAGAGTGAGCCTGGGCCTGCTTCTGATCCTGCCTAAGCCAGGGACCTGGCAGCTGAGGGGACAGCAGCAGAAGGTACCTGACATAAGTCACCAGGTGCTTGGGGAGGAGAGAACTGTAAATCCCCAGCCAGAGCAGATTCAGGTGAGGGATCCCCAACAAAATGGGGGGCATCTTCAAAGAAGCCATGGAAGTGCTCTTGTGCCCTGTGGGAACAACGAACAACTGTAAAGCCCTACCAGCCCCAGAAACCGGAAGCCAGCTGACAACACTGCCATTCTACTTAGGCCTTCTGTCACTTGGCTCTTCCCTCCCTGCCCCCACTTCCACTGTGGACTTGAAGAGACTGGTCAGTGGCCAAGGGAAAGAGAGAGAGTCCTCATACCCCCTCAGCCTGGACATGTGGAATGAACCACTAAGCTCTGTATTTTTGTTTTTAAGTGTGTTTTTTAAGGAGATGTAATATGATATGAGCAAGGTCTTTGTCAAAACACTGCACATGATCTGAAATATTAGTGGACTATTACTAATATTACTCATGGGCTTTAGGATGGTGCACTCTGTGCCTGCTTGTCCAAAGCATTGTTTTTTTAAAAGTTTATCAAAGTGATTTCCTTTTCCATGAGAAAGAGAGCAACAGACTTTTCATGCCGTGATCCAGTCCCAGCTGGCCCAGGTCATGGGTGTACATACACACACACACGAGGGTGGAAAGACGATGTGTGTGTGTGTGTGTGTGTGTGTGTGTACATCAATGACCTGGGTCAGCTGGAATTGGTGTACACACACACACACACATCGTCTTTCCAGACGATGCTCAGAAAGGCCCCTTCCTTGGATGCCAAACCGGGACCCAACCCCCGTGGGTCTAGTTGCGTCCCCACTGCACCAGCACCTGGCCCCGAAGCACACCCTTGCTCTCATCCTGCTCCTTGTTCAGCCTGCTCCAGGCACACCTGCCACCAAGTGGGTTCTACTCAGGGCCTTCACACGGCCCTTCGCCCTGAATACTCTCCCTCCGGGGACCTACCAGGGCTTATTCACGGCTCTCAGTTTCAACATCTCCTTAGCAGACATCGACCTGACCGTGCGATGCAAATCATCGCCCACTTCTCCCTTTCTCTGCAGCCCCTTCTCCCGCCGTCCTGGGTTCTTCACAGCCCACATCAGCGCCAGGCCTCCTCTGTGTTTGTGTCATACACCGCCAAAGCTATTTTGCTTTCTCCTTCCCACCTGACAGAATCGTGAGTGCTGCATGGAGGTGGCCCCGTGAATATTTTTTGTTGTTGTCATTGAATACCATCTCCACTTCCCCAAATTCCTTTCACCTTTTGAAGTTTGGATTTGCTTACTGTATTACACGGGCAGAGCCGGTCCAGGCAAGTCGACTCACACCTTCATGTCGAAAGCATGTTTTCTCTGTCTGGGCCACAAAGGAACCCAGGGTGGAAATTCACTGGGCATTAAACGCCAGTGACCTGATCCCTCAGAAACTATACACACGTAGGGCTCCCCCTCAAGGGTATATATTTTTTCTTTTTGAATCTGAGAAGAAAGAATGTGGAAAGAGTTCCTTCTCACCATAGCCCGAAGGGTGGCGTTTATGAAATTTCACTGCATGTCCACACAAAACTTTAGCCTTTCTCCAGCTAAGGGAAAGAATTTGAGAAATGTTTACTAGAGACTTGTCAATGTCGAGACTCATCAAAAGCAGTGATTTTCTGAAGCAGTGTGAGTCAGAAGGAAGTGTGATTCTGTGACAACCTTAGCCCTCGAGGGGAGATGAAGGAAACCTCTCGGCGACCTGCCACTCGGAGGGCTCTGTGAGGAAGTCTGCTCCTTGGCCTTCCACCCACCCCAGAGTCAGATCTTCCCAACACGCCTCCAAAGTGACTCTTCCTTCTGGACATGATCCAAGAATGACAGAAATAAAAGCCCTGCTTCCCCAACAAACCTCCTGGGAGTTCCCTTGCCTCTACACCCTCCATCATTCTTACTAAGGTATCTCTACTTCTTAGAAGTTTTACTTGGCTTACAAACTAGGTATTCAGGAATGGCAAAGACTCATCTAGTGCAGTGATAGAGCAACCCGGACTGGGAGCTGGAGGGTGGTGCTGTGGTGAAAACACAGGAAGGCTCCAGGTTTGCATGCGCTTGCCCACAATCAGGGCTGGCCGAGGGTGGGGGTGGATCACTGCATTAACACCCTATTGAGGGTGATGTCTCTCATTCATGGAAGAAATACATTAAAAATGAATGGAAACACTTCAGGACCACGTGTCCTTGTTGCCTGGTAGGTTTCAGGGCCTGAGCGCACAGCTAGACTTCTTGAATTCAAAGCTGAGTCCAGTCCCATGCTAGCTGAGTGACCCTGGACAATTGGCTGGGCTTCTAAGTGCTTCAGGGTTTTCATCTGTGACATGAGGACAGTGGCAATCCACCCCCTATGTTTGCTGTTAGATTTAGAAGACTTAATATGTGAAAAGGGCTTAGAACAGTGGCTGGCACATGAGAATAGCTCCATAAATATTAACATTATTATTATTACTGTGGCTGGGATGGTAGTTAATCATTACAACTACCGGGCCCAGCAGGTGGTGTGGTGATTAAGGGTGCTGGACTCCCACATGGCTGACTGCGGTTCGAGTCCCAGACCTGGCGGCTTGCTTTCTTACTTTCTCTCTGTATCTATCTTACTCTTGCTCTGTCTCTCTCTGGTCAAATTAAATAAGTAAATAAATAAAGTTAAATAAAACAATTTTAAAATAAATAAAGAAATCATTACAACTACCAGTACTATCATCATCACCATCTTGCAAAATTAGATATCCTTTTAGAACTTAACAGGGATAAAGCGACCAGTTGCATCTCTTAGTAAGACACGAATCCGTTTTGGCCATGGGTTGATTCTTGGACTTCTGGTAAAGGGATCTGTGATGGTCTGAATGTTTGTAGGTCCCTCTACCCCTTGACAAATTCCAGTGATGAAATCCTAACCCCTGAGCCTGTAGTGTTAGGAGGGTAAGGCCTTTGGGAGGAGATTAGGATACGAGGGCAGAGAACTCATGGGTGGGAGTAGTGCTGTGAGAAAAGAGGCAACCATTATGTGACAGTCCAGCAGGAAGACACCATCTTAGAAACCAAAAAGCTAGCCCTCCCCACATGCTAGATCTGCTGGTGCCTTGATCTCATTATATAAATGGACATAGAAACTTATTTCTATAGTTCTGTTGTCTGCGACATTTTGTGAGAGCAACCTGAACAGCTGAGACAGAGCCAGATGTGTCTGTGAGTGCCATTTGGTTGAGTTCTTCTAGGGCCCCAGTGAGATGGACTGAATGTTCAGGCCCGCCTTCCCCCCCAATTTATATGTTGAAATTCTATCCCTCGATGTGCTGGGTTTTTGGAAAAGTCATGGCGTATTTTTGAAGTCATGACGTATTTTTGCATAGAAAAAATACGTCATGACTTTTCCAACAACCCAATATTAGGAAGTAGGGTCTTTGGGAGGTAATTGGGTCCTGAGGGTGGGGCCCTCATGAATAAGATCAGTGCCCTATTCTCACCCTCTTTCCATCGTGTGAGGACAAAGCAAGAAGATAGCTGTCTGTAAACCAGGAAATGAGCCCTCACCAGACCCTGAATCTGCCAGCACCTCGATCTTGAGTGTCCCAGCCTCCAGAACCGTGAGAAAGAAGTACTTATTGTTGAAGCCTGTCAGTCTGTGGTTATAGACTGTTATAGCAACCAGAATTAACCATGGCAACTAGCACGGGAACAATTCTGGACTTTCCTTCCTTTATTCTCTGCTCAGAGATTTAGAAGGATCTTTGGCCCATTCTCAGGAAAAGCTTATAGAAAGGATTACAAATGGACTCATCAAAAGGTCAAGAAATGATATCTAGCATTTAATTCTTAAAAATGTATGTATGCAGGGAACCAGCAGTTAGCGTAATGGCTATGTCGCTGGACTCCCACGTGGTTGACCGTGGTTCGCGTCCCGGACCCGGTGGCTTAAAACTCACACTGGGCGCGTGTGCGTGCATGCCCAAGATCCCAAGAGGAGAATGGAGGAGAAGGGATTGCGGTGTGACCATCCCTCCTGGGGGGTAATTTCTCGCTTTCTGTCTCTATGTCTCTCTCTGTCTGTCTGGCGAGCGCATGCGCCCTATAGCGAAAATCTCTCCAAAAAAAAAAAAAAAGTATGTATGCATATAAAACAATGTAGTGAAAAAATACAACGTAGAAATGGATCTAAATACTTTTTTAAAATTACAAGCCAAGAATAAAGCACAAACACAAAATATTCCTCGAATTTGAGTCTAAACCAAACTGATTGTTGTTGCCAGACTGGCTGGGAGGTTAGACTTGGAAAAGGACAGTGGCATCCCTGAGCCCAGTGCACCTGTCTGCCTTAGGCTGGAGCATGGGAGTGTGGCAACAGATTGCAGCTGAGTCTCAGTAGCTGCTGTGGGGAGATCTCCCTTCTGCAGGTTGCTACATGATGGATAGTTCTTTCTGTTTTTGTTTGTTTGTTTTAAATTTTGCCAAAAGGCACATGTGCTTGCTGGGGGGGTGGGGAGAGAGAGAGAGAGAGAGAGATTGAGAGAGAGCACCTCCTGTGGGCACGGTCATGCCGCAATCCGTTCTTTATTTCTCCCTCCTTTCCAGATTTCTGGGCATGCACATGCACCTGGTGTATTTCCCAAGCCACCAGATCCAAGACTCTAACAGTGCAGTCAGCCATGTGGGACCTAGCTGCCTTAACCCTCACAACACAGGCTGGCCTGGTGGGTGTTTTTTTTTTTTTTTTTTTTTAAAACAACAACAACAACAACAACAACAACAACAACAGAGAGATTTTTGCTATAGAGTACATGTGCTTATCAGAGAGACAAAGTGAGAAATCATTCCCTGGGGAGGATGGCCACACTGCAATCCCTTCTCCATCCCCCTCTTGGGATCTGGGGCACACACACACACACACACACACACACACACACACACACATGCCTAGCATGGTTTTTTTCCATTTTATTTTAAACATTCGATTGCTATATATCATTTGGCATGTAAAGAGAATGTACCCAACATGAGAAACGACGTGTTTGAAGCTGCCAGGTTCAGAACTTGAACCACAGTCGACGTGGGAGTCTAGTGATGTTACCATTATGCCATCTGCAGGAATTTCTATAGGTGGTTCAACCCAGAGCATCACGGTGCCTGCCTTGTGCACTTCCCAGCATTTCAGATAGTCTCTAGGGGTTTCCTTAAGGCTTGCAGTCTGTTGAAGCAGAACACTCTTTCAGTTGATTAAAACAAACTCTAAATCCAGCGTCCGCTATCTGTTTTACGGATGAGATAATCATAGGAAAATGTAATGAACAGCCCTAGGGGCGTAGCCTTCCCTCCAGTCTTTCACCTTCCGGTCTGCAGACAGGAATTCACCTAAATGACCCCAGAATGACTGAAATTTGTGTATGTATATTTTTCATTAAGATTTTAATTCGGCACTATCAGGCCGACAGGTGGTGTGGTGTGGTTAAGGTGCTGGGCTCCCAAATGGCCAACTGAGGCTCAAGTCCTAGACTTGGCGGCTTGCTTTCTCACTTTCCCTTTCTCTCTATTACTCTTTGGTCAAATTAAAATAATAATAATAATAATAATAATAATAATAATAATAAATCATTTTTTAAAAAATAGCCATCACTATCAAGAAAGTCATTCTTGGGACCAGCAGTTAGTGTAATGGCTATGTCACTGGACTCCCATGTAGTCAACTGCAGTTTGAGTCCTGGACCCGGTGGCTTAAACTCATGCCAGGCACGTGTGTGTGCATGCCCAAGATCCTGAGAGGAGGATGAAGGAGAAGAATTACAGCATGGTCATCCCCCCTGGGGGATGATTTCTCACTTTCTGTCTCCGTCTCTGTCTTTCTGGTGAGTGCATGCACCCTTTATCAAAAAACTCTCAAAAAAATAATTTTTGACACCCTAAATTTTCCTGGTGTTTTATTCCTTTCTTCACCCATTTTCTGAAAGAACAGAAGCTGTTCACTGCAACTTGAGTAAGAAACTTTCATGCCTATAAAAACTAGCAGGTTCCCTCTGCATGTCCTCTTTCTCATGCTACGTGTATTCAGAGAGCCAGGAATTTCACTGCCTTCTGCAAACCACAGGAAGACTCATTTTAAGGCAGCTGGAGGGGAGCTTCTGGGATTTCTCAAATTACAGCCATCATAAAAATTGCTTCTCTTGTTTATCATTTGCTGATCCACTGATTAGCTCAGATCCTCTGGGTAGGGAGATGACAGCTAGTTTCTAATAATGATCTGGATATCACATGATTCCACATATCTGTGTGCATACCATATTCAAAGAGTTAATGTTGAAGAGTTCGAAGATGATTACAGATGGCTTCAAAGCTGATCTAGTATTTTATTCTGGTCACGGAGTATATAAACTAGTATCTGTTAACATCTGGGTATCATCGGAGTGCCAGGCACCAATCCAAGCTCTTTGTCACAGCTCGTGAAGGTGGGCACTAATAACAGACCCCCTTTATAGAGGAGAAAACTGAGGCCCAGAGACTGTGAACACTTTGCCAACGTTAACGTGTTTAAGAACCACTTCCCTAACAACCCCTATAGGACACACAGCCCAGGAGGGCCATTCGGCCTTAGCCTCACAGGAAGGCTTTACATTGAGGTAATTTGGCATCGTCTCCACATGAGGTTATGCAGACGGTCACAGAGATACTCTAGAGAATGGGAAGAAGTCTGTCATCCAACTTGTCACACTGTACCCAGTGTACTATGGATGGATGGGTGTATATGTGTGTGTGTATATACAAACACAATCTCCTCAGCTTGGCTGGCAAAGGATATAATTCTATTAAATTTCACTTTTGTATGTTCAAGTTTTTAGTTAGGTAAACGTAAGTAAAATATGCCATAGATTTAGTGGTGTTTTAGTGGGGCTTCATTTTTTTCTTTTTTTTTTTTTTTTTTTTGGAGAGGTTTTTCGCTATAGGGCGCATGCGCTGCCAGACAGACAGAGAGAGACATAGAGACAGAAAGCGAGAAATCACCCCCCAGATGGGATGGTCACGCCGCAATCCCTTCTCCTCCATTCTCCTCTCGGGATCTTGGGCACGCACGCACACGCGCCCGGGGTGAGTTTTAAGCCACCAGGTCCGGGATGCGAACTGCGGTCGACTACATGGGAGTCCAGTGACATAGCCATTACACTAACTGCTGGTTCCCTAGTGGGGCTTCATTTTGCAATACAGAGTCTCAAAAATGAAACAGACCTGAGCACGTCTTGACCATTGGAGGGGCCCCAGTGCCCCTCTATAGACTAGAACCATAAGATGGTGAGGGGACATTTAGAGACTCTCTGGTCCAACTTCTTCATTTTGCGTGTGAAGAAATGGAGACACAGAGATGTTGAGGACCATCCCCAAGGTCACACAGCTCAGTGCCCTTGTCCTGACAGACTTCTGGGCTCAGTCTGCACACGCTGCTGCTGATATCTGTCTCAGCCCTCCAAGCAGGAGTGAGGAGAGGAGAGGGCGCACGTGGGAGCACGCTGACGACCATAGCATTTATTATAAGGCCATTAATTCCTCCCAGTGCAACCTCTCCTCAAGTACATGTGGAAAACTCTCACATTTGTTTCTATCACCTATTCATCCATCCATCCAGAGAGAGTGAGAAATCAAGACACCAGGTCCAGGTCTTGAGCTGTGGTCAGCCAGATGGGAGTCCAGTGCCTTAACCACCACGCCACCTGCCAGCCTCAAAAGATTACATCTATGGATGTTATTACATTTCAGACTCCGGGAACTGTGCATCAATATTGAACCTAATGGCCACCCCAGGACGGGGGTATACAGGTTTTGCTATTTGTTTTTCTAAAGAGAAAACAACAATCAGGAAACGTTCCCTGCCTTTCCCAGGGAACCACAGCAGGGCTGATACTGTAATGCAGGACCCCTGGCTCAGCACAGCGGTCCACTCTGCACAGCGAACCACGCTGCTTTCCCGCGTGCAACTTGTCTTACAGGAATCCCGGACGAGAACAGCACGAATGATGTGTTCTCAGGACGCCGGGTATTCATAAACCATTCTCAAATCCGGTGTATTTCCCCCCTCCCCCGAAAGAAATGATTCTTCCTGAGATAAGTAACGTGTAGAAAAAATAACTAGATCTTCTAAAACAATATTCATATAGTAAAAACTATTTCAGGATAGCTATCATGAATTTCCAGTGTTGCTAAGGTATTTCCTCTTTAGAGGCAATGTTATAAGATATATTTAAATAAAGCTTAATCTAGAAAAGTAACACTGCAGTAAAAAATGCAGCCTTTATAGGCTTGTGATTCTTTGTCCAAAGTCCTTTTACAGAAGAGGCTATTTTAATTCAATAAATAAAAGATGAGCGCTTCCAGTTCTCCTACCGGTGTAGCCACCGCTTGCAGCTACCACACACACACACACACACCCAGAGAAAATACACAAACAGCGTTTGATCCTGCCTTGCTGCAGGGTGTTTTCGTCTTTCAGGAGACCGAGGGAAAAACAACCTCAGAACTCTACCACCAAAACTTCCAAATTTATTGCAACACAACGTAATGGCAAAAAACAAAAAATAAAAAAACAAAATAAAACCCAGCAACTATTTTCTTAGCACACGCGGTTTTGAATAACCACCATGGCCAAGAATGCCTGGTTTTATTTTTACAATAAAGCCACAGAAAATCTTGAATTGCACTCTGTGTTTGGGGATGGCAAAGATGCTGTGGGTTGTTTGGAGCAAAGTATCGTGACTAATTACTCCATTTTATCCTCCCTGTTTAACCTGCGCTTAAGGTATTTAGTTCGTGTTTATACTGGTTTGACACAAATCATGCTTGAGAGAGATTCTGTGCCCTGTTTCGCTGTGCAAAGTTGAGCTACAGTGGTAGACTTAACAATGCCAGCCCATTCTGGGCTTATCAGTAACTAGAGCATTCAGACTCAGAAAACACTTCCAGAGTAAACAAGACGTGGAATTACGTATCTAGCCACATTCCACTGAGATCTGCCTGAGCCGAAAGAAGGTTAGGTCCATGCTAGATAATCTTGAAATTCAGCATCAATGTGTCCAGAGCTCATACTGCTATTGAATCAAACAATGTGCTATATTGCTTTTGTGTTCTATCATCATAAGCAATAGCCGTATTGCTATCGTATTCCGTACAGGAAGCCAAGTTTAAAGAAAGGCAAGATCAGAGCCTTAATTACTTTATAATTCTACACAAATGTCATACTCTTTAACATAATCAAGTTGATTTCAACAGTGAAAATTCAGTTCTAATATTAATATCTTAACACAACTTAGTATAATTGCATAGATACATATAATATTGTTTTATAGACATGTATAAAATTGTTTATAAGGATGCCAATTACCACCCCAGTCCCATCCCAACTCTTAAAACTGGAATTTGTACAGACAGATTACTTGGCCACAATATGCATTGTAGTTTCTTCATGACAAATACATTTTAACCCTTTAAAATACTGAGTGGGAAGCCACTAGATACAAAGCTTAGTAATTCATCAGACATACCTTGTTGGAATGAGGCAATTTTTTTTTTCAAAAATTTTCCACCACACAGAAAGGATATCCTTTTTCCCTTAAGTTTTTCTGCATCACAAATCCCTTCCGAATTATTCCAAAGAAGAAACAAGCAGTCCAAGCACCTTTCTCTTCTCAGAGGAGCTGATCAAACATTCCCATCCACCTCTCAACACTTTGAAAAG
This sequence comes from Tupaia tana, assembly GCA_026018925.1. NCBI lineage: Eukaryota > Metazoa > Chordata > Mammalia > Scandentia > Tupaiidae > Tupaia > Tupaia tana. Next base: position 197,438,831 of record JAKSZU010000003.1, read on the forward strand.
CACATTTTACACCACACACACACACACACACACACACACACACACTGCTCCTCACACTGGTTTTAGTGCTGAATTAGGCGGTCCTCTTTCAAATTTCCACTCCCACTTGTTTTTTGGGGGGAGAGGATTTTTAAATATTCTTTCCTAGCCCAAAGTACACATTTTCAGTAAGCAAATCCTAAATTAGGTATTTTAAAAAGTAGACGAGGAACACTTAGATGATGAACCAAAAAGTGAAAAAGACGCTTTAAAAACTACTTAGAGACAATGATATATTATTCTTTTTCAAATGCTAAGTGAACGGCTGGCTTAAACTGCCTAAAGAAAGAAAACTGAACGCCAGCCACCAAGCTTATCTCACTGGACACTCACTTTTGGATTGAAAATCCTTATTTTTCCTACACGTAAATGCCATTTCTTTGTTTTGTTTTGCTTCAGTCTTTTCTGCACATTGGCAAGCTTCATGAAATGACCGTAGTAAATGCTGCTAGTAACAGGACACAAGATGGTAATAGTGGAAAGCAAAACTTGACTCATGTTTCAACAAAAGCTGCTGATGGATAGCTCGCATCAGAGGTGAAATCTGCCGGGGTTTGTAATTTACAAATTAGTGTCATCAATTAAACCTCAGGTATTCAGACCCAAAACGTGCAGTAACACATCACAGCATTTTAGAAAAACAGACCAGAAGGAAGCACATCTGGCCGTCCTTGAGACCGCAGAGTCTGTCGGTGTGGTGAAGTCGCCCTCTTCCAACAGGGCAGACAGAGCAAAGAACCATTTCTCCTCCTGCTGGGGACTGTGCACTCCCGCAGCCCGCAGGAGGATTTTCTTCCATTTGAGCAGCGCAGGAGGATCTTCTTCCTCATCTGCAGGCCCTGGGACGGCTCCTTAGGTTAATTATAGCTTGAATAGTATTTCATCTTTTTTTCTCCTCTACTTCTTTGGGTTCTTCATTGAAATGATTTCTCAGTCCTGTTCCTTCCTCCGTGAAATCCTGAGCGTAGGTTCATTGGTGGTAAGGATGGTACCGCCCCATGGAGAGTCAACTGCCCCACCATTGGAGTTAGGACAGGTTCCGATGAGAAGGCGACATAATGAATCGTTGCTTCGCTATTCATGAGTGACCATGGTGCCAATACCTGTGTACCAAGCACTGCTGGCCGTGGTCATGAGCCCTATTCATATAGCATCTCATTTAACACCTGGAAGAAAGCCAAAGGATCAGTAGTAGTATCTCTGTTCTAAGGTAAGAAGACGGGGGCTCAGAGAGATTAACTTTCCCAGGGTAATTCAGTCAGGAAGGCAAGATTTGAGATTCAAATCCAAGGCTGCCTGACTCCAAAGCAGTGGTACTCTTAGGACAGAGAGCTGCTTTTACTACTTTAATTTTTTTTTTAATGAAAATATGGCAAAGTCAAATGTAAATTTATTGAGAGAGATTCAAAGATGATACTAATTAAAAAGCCTCATGGCCCAGCTGCGATGGCATGTGCAGGCAATCGGGTGGTGCTGTGAGCTACCGAAGCCACATGGGAGCGTGCTTTCAGATCCCAGGGCAAGCTGAGTACTCTGGGTGTGCCTGTGGGTGACCAGGGTCCGAGTTGGCTGGGCGGCTGGGGGAAGGGTTGTGATGTGGGACAGACTCTCAAGTGTATATATCTGTCTCTCTCTCAAAATAAATAAATAAATAAATAAATAAATAAATAAATAAATAAATAAATAAATAAATAAAATAATGATGGGGCCAGCTGGTGGTGTGGAGGTTAAGGCATCAGATCTTATATGGTCGACTGTACAGGTCAGTACTGCATCCAATAGCTTGAAAAACATGCTTGTCTTGCATGTGGGTGTGCCCAAAATCTTAAGAGGAGATTGGAGAAGGGATTGCAGCATGGTCATCCCACCTGGAGTGCTTTCTCTCTCTTTCTCTCTGTCTCTGGTGCCTTATAGCACAAAACTAAAAAACAAACAAACAAAAAACCCACGGTGTTTGGGATGATAAAAATTTTGGAAATGGAGAGTAGTGGTGTTTTATTCGTAAATGCAACTAATGCTATCAAATTATACACTTAAAAGTAACGATGGCAGGGCCGGCAGGTGGTGTGGTGTTGAAGGGCGCTGGACTCCCATATGGCTGACTGTGGTTTGAGTCCTGGACCTGGTGGCTTGCTTTCTCACTTTCTATCTCTCTCTCCCATTCTCTGGTCAAATTAAAATAAATGAATAAATAAAATAATTCTTTTTTTAAAAGTAACAGCAAATTTTATGCCATATATTGGGTCGTTGGAAACACACGACACATTTTTGCATAGAAAAAACATCATGACTTTTCTGACGACACAGTATTTTTACCACAATTAAAAAAAAAAACAAAACCCAAAACAGTGAAATAATCATTTTATTATCTTTCTCATACCGGCAAAAAACAAAACAAAACAAAATCTGGGTGAAGCCGATGGCAGACATGGATGGCCCTCATAGGCTGCTAGTGGTGTGGACCAATGTGGCTATTCCAGAGAGAAATCTAAAGCACACCTCGCACTTGGTTGAGTTGTGTATGTGCCCTAAACCCCACCAAACTCTTTCTGGGTATGACCTATTTTTTAAAGTTTATTTATTTCATTAGAGTGACGAAGGATCCCGAACAGTGTCCTCATATATATGATACACCCTCCAGCCTAAAGTCACAGATCACAGGCACACGCTTATGTAATGTGGACGAGAAGGCCCTGGGATGCAAACCCGGGACCTTCCTGTGGAGTCCAGTTACATTACTGTTGTGCCACTTTCTGGCCCCTTCTAGGGTACGTTCTTCAGTGAGCTTCTCTACAGGGTCGTGAGCAGTCCATCTCTGGGGAATTCAGGGGTTCAGTACGGGAGGCACGTGGCAGGGCCCACTGGTCGTGGTGGGAGGAAAGGACTAGAGTCTTGCTGCTTGCTGTCCCCGAGGGCGTCTCTCGGGGTCTGCGTGGCTCACTTGCTCACTTTCATTTTTTTTTTTTTTTTTTTGGAGAGATTTTCGCAATAGGGCGCGTGCACTCGCCAGACAGACAGAGAGAGAGACATAGAGACAGAAAGCGAGAAATCACCCCCCAGGGGCGATGGTCACGCCGCAATCCCTCCTCCTCCATTCTCCTCTCAGGATCTTGGGCACGCACGCACGCACACGCCCCCGGCGTGAGTTTTAAGCCGCCGGGTCCGGGACGCGAACTGTGGTCGACTATGTGGGAGTCCAGCGCATAGCCATTACGCTAACTGCTGGTTCCCATTTGCTCACTTTCTTAAAACATTTGCTCAAACATCACTTCATGAGTGAGCCCTTTTCCTGGCCATCTCATTGAAAATGGCACCCTCACCCTGAGCGTTTCCTCCTCTTCTCTGCCTTTTTGTTTTTCTACAGTACTAATCACTCTTTAATTATCACTCTGTAATAATATTTACTACTAGATCTTTTTACCAAACAGTCCCCATTAGAATATTAACTCCAGGGAGGCAGAGGTTTTATTTGTTTCGTTCACTGTTGCATTTCTGGCCTTGGAACCAGCATACAATAGGCTTACGGTAATTATTAACTAGATGGGTGCTTGAAAATATATTAGAATGGATTCAATGTAAAAAAATAAAGGAAAAAAAGGTGGAAATAAAACAAAAATATGTAAGAATGGCTGCCTCTGAGGAAAGGCAATGGGAGTGGAGAATTAGGATGAAATGGAATAACAAACTTTAAAGCAAAATCCTAGAAGCTCTGTGGGCCAGCAGCTGTGATGCTGGGCACGGGGTCAGCCCTCCTCACTTGGCTGCCTGGCTGCGACAAAGCCTACAACCAAATCAATCAGGTTGGGGGCCTTGGGGGAATCCTTTACCTTTCTGAAGTAAAACATGATCACAACTTCTTGGTGAGTAGCCTTGAGGTTGCTACTTGGCGTGAACCAAACTAGATTATGTCTAGTTGAGAACAAAAATTGCGATGTTCAGTTTTTCCTGCTATTGCTATTCAACATTCCATTTTGCTTATAAATTACCTGTGGTTGCTTGAAAGCATCGGTCCATTCCTAAACGAGTGTTTCTCACTACATAAACTTAGTACCCTAGTCCTGTTTTCATAACGAGTACAAGAACTCACATGTCTTTCAGAACATTTTCTATTAAAAGTTTTTATTATTGTCGTAAACATGGCACTCGATGGCTCTTTAAAATACTGCTCCTCTCATTTTTTTTTTTTTCACTCCAGAGACAGAATGCTAGGAAATCAATGCATTCTTCATATCACAAATCCATCTTTTTATGTGACTTTTGAAAATTCAGGATGGCCATTTAGGCGTCTCAGTAATAAGAAAGACATTCAGATGCTCCTGAACTTTCACTGTGTCGCAGATATAAAACAGAAGCCTTACATCTTTCATAACACGAGCTCACTGAAATGTTTAAGGCTACATCGTGTTTGATGCTACATCAATTTTTCATAGAAATATGATTTGGCTTGAACTCCCTACGACAGTTCTGAGACTCTTTTTTCACCTGTACTTTGGTGGGAACTCACAGCAACCACCAGGTGCTATTTCAGGTTCTTGTGCATTGCCGAATGCTACTGCCACATACTCCTGTGTTGTGTCGCGTCATATGAACAAAAATTGTGCTGACAAAATGAGCTTTTGTTAAATTTACATCATCCCTATCTGTCGGAAGCAGAGTGGTTATTCCTAGAAGACTGTATCTTTCCAAAAATTGAAAGAGCCAAATGGGGAACATGGATAGCTTACAAACAGAGTTCAGGTGGCCAAAAGAGATTTGCTAAGCATTGTATGAACCTCTAAAACTAGGGAAAAGATGTTCCTAAGGATATATTGGAGGGGAAAATTGATAGGAGTCATTGATTAGATATAAAAGGTAAACTTAGCGGATGAAAGAAAATGGTGGGCCAGTAGAATTCATCTTTCTCAGGCTATTAGAGCAAATGGATGTTGATTACTACATTCAAATGCTTTGAAACAAATGAGAACCACTGTCTCAAGGACCAGACAGCACCCACAGTATTCTAGGGCAAACTGACAAAAAAAAAAAAAAAAAAAAAAAAAAAAAAAAAAGAAGCACGCAGATAAGTCACTGTGATTCTAAGAGCATGAAAGATGAAAAGACAAAAAATGACACTGGGAAGTGGAATCTATCCCATAGAGCCCACCATTGCAAAGGGCTGCTGGTCCGGGAGATTAGCAAGCTACAAAAGTACCTTATACAAAACAAGGGTTCCAAATGGTGGGCAGGAGATTATAGGCCTTCTGTCTCCCTATTATGCCAAGTAAGCGCAGGGCATCTGAAATAGAAGAGCAGAACACGGGTCAGCTGTGCTCTGCTGATGTAAGCTGTGCTGTGTGACTCTGTCTCTCACTGGAGGTCTGTGGGCTAGCAGTGGGACCGCTGTCCTACCCGTGTTTATTTGGTGTCTGTGCTGCCAAGATGGTAGCTCTATCTCATGGCAAGGATAAAGTTGCAAGAAGACGTTAGAGAATAGGTGCAGTTTTTTAAGGCTGGCTCCCAGGACTGGCACCCTGTCATTTCTGGCCCATTCCATTGGCTGAAGTAAGTTCTGTGAACAAGCCAGAGGGGGTTGTGGTAGGCGACGAGGCCATTCATAAGGAGGCAATGGGGCGAGGGCGTGGAGGAAGACAGGAGTGAAGAATTGGGACCAATGAGTTGATCTACCCCACCATCCTCACTTTCAACTTTACTTTGTCCTTATATTTCAGTTATACCTTGTAAATAACATTTGATGGGGTTTCTAAAAATTCCAGTCCACTAATATCTGCATTCTATTATGGAAGTTTTACCTATCTGTATTTATTATGACTGACATGGTTTTACTTATATATTATTTGCATTTTTCATTTACTATCTTTATTTTTTTTTTGCTTTCTATTAGATTAATACCATTTTCCATGATCACTCCTCTTCCCACTGTCACCATTGTTTTTGAGATATACACGTTATGTGTCCAAACTTTTAGTGTTTACCCTTTAAATTTTAAACTTGTGTGAAGAGGTAAATGTTTTTAGTAGTCACATTATTTTTACTTTATATGTGTGTGTGTGTGTGTGTGTATATATATGTGTATATATGTGTATATATATATATATATATGTAATCATCATTTTTCAATTTTGACCAGAAAGCACGAGCAAGCCTCCAGGTCTGGGACTTAAACCATGGTCGGCCGTGTGGGAGGCCAGTGCCTTTAACCACCACGCCACCTACTGGTCCCGTTTTTACTCTCTTAAACCTGATCATACTCTCCATCCATTTTAGCTGTGTACCCCATATCTTGTTATTTTGTTAATAATTTTAGGGTTTTTTTTTTTTTAAGTTTTGTGCTATAGGGCATGTGTGCTCGCTGAAAGAGACAGAGACAGAGAGGGAAAGTGAGAAGTCACTTCCCACAGGGGATGAACACTCTGCAATCACTTCTCCATTCTTCTCTTGGGATTTTGGGCACACACACACCTGGTGTGAGTTTTAAGCCACTGGATCTGAGACTCAAACCACAGTCAATTACGTGGGAGTCCAGTGACGTAACCGTTACACCATCTGCTGATCCTGGAAGCTGTTGTTAGTAATGATAATTATATGGCCTTTCTGTAATAAGATCGGGTATTCAGGAATCAGGTAACTTTTTTGCAATAGTTATAACTGCTTTGGAAGAGAAATAGATGGCAAGTTGTAAAGTTTTCCTATGACATCCAGCTCTTCTGATGTGTAAAATCATGTGAATGAGAAGCAAGTGGAAGCTGGGCCTCAGTGGGGAGCAGTAGAATGTGATGTATCTGAGGTGCACCAAACTCCCCACCGATGAAGGGCTGGCAGTGCTATGTATATAAGAAGAAAGCCAGGCATGCCATCATCTATCTAGGCACAGCAGGTGTAAACGGCATGGTTTATGCTGTGTCCCTGAGCTGAAGGCCACCCAGCCAAGAGGAACGACTCTGAGCCTGCAACCCCAGTCCTAGCTCTCGCCCGAGCAGGGATGTGGGAGGGGCTTCTCCAGTGCTTTGGTTACCAAGTACCCTCTTGGTTCAGCACCCTCTCACCCTCCCACCTTTGTTAATGTGCTGGGTTGGGCCCAGAGCTCATGTGTGTGCGTGAGAGAGCATCACCCTTTGTAGGACTCCAATCCACTGTCATGATCTCCTTTTTCCAGTCCTCTAGGATCCTGGGCCCCTGTACACATGCAGTGTGTTTTCAGGCCAACCAGGTGTGGACTCCAACCACGGCTGGCAGTGGCTCTCAACTCACAGTCTGGTATGCTGATGTCTGGGGTACAGAGACTCAGCTTGGAGTGTCTTTGAAACAGTACAAATAAAGGGCCTGCATCTCTTTGTGGAAGTGATCCCAATAATGCTTGCACAAAACCTGGGTCATAGGGATCAGCGTATCTGTCATGGTGCTTTAGACTTACCACAGAAAAAAATGGCAAATGACCATTTGGAAAAGCGTGTCTTATTGATGTCTGGGTGGAAGTGGCCAGAGGTGGCAGGGACTCTAGGGCAGGGTGGCCCTGAGGGTTCTTACTAGCACAAGGACTAGCGCTTCTGTTTGACAAGGCACTGTCTGAGAGGGATGTAACGGAAATTGCATAAAAGCTATGGCAGAAATCACAAAAGAAAAGGTCAGTATCAGCGTTAAATGTTAGCTTTTAAATGAAACGGTTTTTAAAAATTCACGCATGCACTAGAAAAGAATTTAAAAAGCGAGTGACCACATGGGAGAACATATTTGTAATAAACAAGAGTAAATAATCTTAAACTATGGAAATACCTACAAATCAGTAAGAAATCTTCAAAAGGGCCACCAAACAGAAACAAGTAGGCCAGTGACATAGCACTCACACCTAGGTACACAAGCACGCAGTGTAAGTTGGCAATAAACGTGGCGAGAAGTCATTTACTCTATCTGGACATTCAAGAAATGCAAATTAAAATGACATTGAAACATTGTTTTTAGCCTGTCAATCTGATAGAGATGTATTTTTAAAAGAAAATATTCCATACTGGTGAGGGTGAAGACCAGCCCTCTTTAGTACCATTCGTAGCTGTCAGTAAACATTGGTACAACTTTTTCAGAAAGCAATTTGGCCCACTGCACTATGAGGCAAAAAGCAGCTTGTAATCTTTGACTCCATAATTCCCCTTCCAGGAACCTGTCCTAAGCAGAAAGCCAGGCATGCCATCATCTATCTAGGCACAGCAGGTGTAAACGGCATGGTTTATGCTGTGTCCCTGAGCTGAAGGCCACCCAGCCAAGAGGAACGACTCTGAGCCTGCAACCCCAGTCCTAGCTCTCGCCCGAGCAGGGATGTGGGAGGGGCTTCTCCAGTGCTTTGGTTACCAAGTACCCTCTTGGTTCAGCACCCTGTCACCCTCCCACCTTTGTTAATGTGCTGGGTTGGGCCCAGAGCCCGCAGGTTACTAGAGCAGTGGAAAGTTCTGGAACTCTTGATAGACAGGAACAAGGGTCTACTACACGTTGAGTAGCTTTACCTTTCTGTGCCTCTGGTATCAGCAAATAACGATAACGTCCTTGTTAATAATGTTTGTTGGGGCCAGCAGAGGGCATGATGGTTAAAGTTCTGGACTCCCACATAGCCAATCGCAGTTTAAGGCCCAGACCTGGTGGCTTGAAACTCACACTGAACCCGTGTGCGTGGGTGCCCCAAATCCCAGGAGAATGGAGGAGGAAGGATTGCAGAGTGGCCATGCCTGTGGGGAGAGATTTCTCATTTTTCCTTTCACTGTCTCTCTCTGTCTCTCTGAGGAGCACACACACCTTATGACAACAATCTTCAAAAAGCAAACAAAACTTACTGAGCATTTACTCTATACCAGACGTGGTTCTAAACATATTACCTGTGTCGGTTCATTTTATCTTCACACAGCCCCAGTGGATAGCTGTCTTTTTTAGAAATGAGAAAATACAGGCAGAGAGCTGAAGCACATGTCTGGGGAGAGACAACGAGGAAAACCAAGCCAGGTGTAGACCCGAGCTCCCCGTCTTGAGAATGCTGCCTCCGCCTTCGGTTGCTGTGAAGATCAGGACTTAAAAAAATAATGGGAAGGGATTTTTAAAATTTAAGGTAGAACATATACTAGGAGCCGTTTATTGCTTGAAAGGTAATGAACCATATAATCCAGAGCGCCTACTTTGGCAGACCTATGAGTTCATTCTGGTGCAAGAAAATTGTGAAATGCACGTGTAGTTTTTCATCATATACGTTTTCCATGAACTTTCGGAAGACCCTTTGTATTTGTTTTGCTTGGCAATTCTGCATTTAAAATTCAAGGAAAAAAATTGACTAGCTATAAAAACAAGTATTGAAAACTTTTTGAAACCACCAGCTAGTTGAGAAGGAACACCTTGCTAACTGCAAAAAAAAAAAAAAAAAAAAGAACGTTCAAGGGGGCCAGCCCATGATCTGCAAGGAGCTGGATCCCAAATGACTGACTATACAGCATGAATCCCAGATCTAGTGGCTTGAAAAACATGGCAGGTGCGTGTATGTGAGTGCCCCCTAACCCCAAAAGGCTGAACAGGAGGAGGAGACAGGACTATGACATGACCGTTCCCTGTGGGGAGTGCTTTCTCCCTTTCTCATATGTCCATGCACATCTGGCAAATTAAAAAAATAAACAAACAAAACAAAGGTATGGCTTGAGGAAAGTTGTCTCTCCTGTTTTCCAAGTGCAACTTTAATATAAACCTGAGATCAGTTTTTCAGCAAAATTAGATTTTCTGCAGCCTGATGCATCTAGATATTTTTTCTTCCACCCTGCTATTAGGCTGAAGAAGCTTAATTTAATTTGCTAGTAAGAAAAATATTTTGCTTTCACGTGTTTTGTGATGTATTGATGTATAAAGAGTTTAATTAGCATAAAAGATTAATTACAAAGCACTTGAACTAAATGAACTCTAATTACGATGAAAGCTGAGCATAACTACTTCATTAACAGAACAGCAACAACGCAAACGGCGCAGTGAATAGAGTGTGGAGTGCTAGCCACGTGATGGGGAAGCAAAGGCCGGAGATCACCACGTGGGGTGTCACGAAAACCCAAAGCCTGGGGTCAGTGTCCTGCTAGTGGGCAGGCTATGGTGAGGTGGCAATCCTGCAGAGCCCAGGGTGGCCCCACCTGGACACCGGATTGCCTGACTTAGCAAAACTGTGATTAGAACAGCTCCCAGGACCGGCAGGTGGCGTGGTGGTTAAGGCAGCTGGACTCTCACATGGCTGACCGTGATTTGATTCCTAGACCTGGCAGCTTGCTTTCTCACTTTCCTCTTCCTCCTCTCTCTCTCTCTTTCTCTCTGGTCAACTTCAAAAAATAAGGTAAAATAATGACAATGAATAATAAGCTTAAAAAAAAAAAAAGCTCCCAAGCCATTTCAAAATACTGTGTTAGAGACACAAGAGGACAAGGCAGGTCATCTTATTTATTTGCTTCTTTAATTTGACAGCTTTTTTGTTTTACACCTTGCTTCGAGGGCAGCTCTTCTGTCTGTTTCTTGAGCACCAACTTCCCCTGGTGGTCTAACCCCAGCCCTTTGTTCACCCCTGTGTCCTCCTTCATGTGTTTCCCTCACATCCATGGTTTAAGTAGAATGTATTTCAGACCCTCATCTCTGGGCCACCTTACAAAGCCCTATTATTCCTCACCATCCTGGTAACTCCCTGGTGGACTGAATGTGTGTCCCCGCAGGATTTGTGTGTTGAAATCCTAACCCCCAATGTTTTAGTAGTTGGAGGTGTAGCCTTTAGGTCATTCGGTTTAGATGAGGTCATGAGGATGGAGCCCCCATGATGCGATTCAAGTCCTTAGGAGAAGGGGAACAAGGACCAGAGTGCACGCACTCTCCCACATTAGGCTGCAGGAAGATGTCAGCCATCTGCAGTCAGGGAGAAGACCCTCACAATTGAATCTTTGAACTCCTTGGTCTTGGACGTCCAGCTTCTGAAACTATGAGAAATCAACTGTCTTTTATATTTTATATTTATATATATATATATTTTTTTTTATTAAAGAGGTTTTTGCCTTAGGGTGCATGCTCACCAGAGAAGGAGAGAGACAGAAACAGTGAGAGGGAAAATGAGAAATCACCTCCCAGGGGGATGGCCATGCTATAATCCCTTCTCCTCCATTCTCCCCCTGGGATCTTGGGCATGCACACACACACACCCAGCATAATTTTCAAGCCACTGGGTTTGGGACTTGAACTACAGTCGGCCATGTGGGAGTCCAGTGACATAACCACTACACCATCTGCTGGCCCTCCAGTCTGTTATTTAAGCCAGTCCATGGCACTTTGCTATGGCAACATGAGCCAACTAATACTACTTCAAAGATACCTCCAATCGAAAGGTCTAAAAGTGGCTTGTCACCATTGTGTATTCCCTGTCCTGATCAGTGGCTGCCCATCCACAGTTCTGTGTGTCAAAACCCGAACCATTGTTGAGGCCTTCTGTCCTCACTGTTTCTTTTCTTTTCTTGTTAAAAATATTTCCGATTGAGATAGAATTCAGATATCATAAAATTTACCCTCTAAAGTGTGCTACTCGGTGGCTGTTGGTATGCTCATGGAGTTGTATACTATCACCCAATTCATTCTAGAACATTTTCATCCCCCTAGGAAGCAAATCCCCACCTCTTAGCCATTCTCCCAATCCTGTCCAGCTCCTAGCTCTAAGCAACCACTAGACAACTTTTTGTTTTTACAGATTTACTAATTCTAGATATCACATAGAACTGGAATCATACAATAAATGGTCTTTTGTGACTGGCTTCTTTCACTTGGCGTAAGTAATGTTTGAGGATCCTCCATGTCGTAGCACTTACAGTACTTTTTTTTTTTTTTTTTTTTTTTTCTTGTGGCTAAGTTACTTCCCGTTATCCTCATCCTTTCTTGTCCAGACATTGCATAAATTTCCAACTCATTTCTTTGCTTCTGGTCTTATCCCCTCTAACCTATCCTCTATAATGTTTCCAGAGGAATCCACAAGCACAAATCAGAGCATACCGTATTTCAGATGTCCCCTGCTGCCAGAAGATCCAGCTCCTGGGCGTGGCACAAAACCCCACCCAGCTGCTTTCCCCACCCCTTCCTCCTGTGCCCTGACTCGGCCAGGGTGACCTTCTCTATAAGAGGTAACCGCTTCCTGTCTTTGTAGCTGTGGTCCTTCTCATAGAAATGTTCTTCCCAGAGTCTTCCCAGCACACTCTTGTTCATCCTTCTCTCCTTTTCTTTTTTTTTTTAAAATGATTTTATTGAATTTTATTTATTTACTTATTTATTTAATTTGACCAGCGAGTGATAGAGTGAGAAAGAGAGAGGGAACATGAGAAAGTAAGCCAAGCTGCCAAATCCGGGACTAGAACCATGGTCAGCCATGTGGAAGTCCAGCGCCCTTAACCACCACATCACCTGCCAGCCCCTAACCTTCTCTCCCTCTGTGTCATTTACTCTGAGTTTCCACAGGACCTCAAAGGTCCTATTAGGGAATAGGTCACTTGCTGTAATGACTTGTGAATACCTATGGGTTTTTGGAAAAGCCATGATACATTTTCTTAAAGAATTATTTTATTTAACTTTATTTTTATTTAATTTTACCAGACACACACACACAGAGAGAGAGAGAGAGAGAGAGAGCCACCAGTCCCAGGACTCGAACCATGGTCAGCCGTGTGGGAGTCCAGTGTCCTTAACTACCACGCCACCCACTGGCCTCTGGCATGACACATTTTTACATCAAAAAATACATCATGGTTTTTCTGACAACCCAGTGTAAACTCCTTGAGTCCAAGAGTTAAGTTGTTCTGTTCCTCTCTCTCTTTCTCCAGCACCTAGTACAGAGTCTGGAATATAGACAGAAAGAAATAAATATTTGTTGAATAGATAAATGATTGGGCATGGAAAGAAGTTTAATATAGTAAGTATTCCTGTTAGTAGCTCACAAAATAATAAGCCCTTTGAAGGTTCTTACCTGAGCACATGTGTAATACCTGAGGTCACTAAATATCAGGCTGTCCTGGGATTAAAAGGAAAACTGCCATTAAAAAGGAATGCTTTATTGTCTAGGAATGACTTTATTTATTTATCAAAAAGGCTCAAGATCATTGCTGACCACTCCATTTTACTTTGACCCTAACTAACAGCTCAAGGATCTGTGTAAATTACTGGTTCGTAGAAAGGATCTGCTTTGGAATTTCAATGTGCAAGGTGCCTTTCACCCATACTCAATGAATTCTGATCATGTATTCTTGGGACTGAAGGCATGATCAATAGCCGTAGTTATCCAGGGATCTGCTGCTGCATACCAGATGTAAGGAACCGGAACAGAATTCCTTCTTCCCAGGAAGTGGGCGACTGACTGGGACTGAACTGGTCAGTGAATACACCTTGTCTGATACTCAAGTTCATTCCATCATTTGTATTCATTTTTGAAGATTTAAAAAACAATTTCAGTTTTTTTTTAAGTTTATTTATGTCTTCCATGAATAGAAAAAGAAACAGACTGCACCCCAACCTGGTCTTGACCCTAACAAGGCCATCTCTGGCTTCGGTCAGCCTGGGTTATGGGGCACATGCATGCCCCACGTGCTCAGGGGGGTTTCCAGATGCGAACCTAGAACCCTCTCATGTGGGTCAGCCTGCGGTGCATCTTGTTTTCCCACTGCACCACTGTCCACCCTCCCCCCTGAAAGCTCTCAGTTTTGTAGGGTTGTGCTCTCTTTAAATCCATGGCAACAGCCTGAGGATGTCCCTTTGGAATTCCTAATTGATGATGGGATTGTAAAAGTTAATTGATTTGGCAAGATATCCGACATTTTTCAAAGGAGCCCAGAGCTTTTATGGGCTGAAGCGAGTGAGGAGTCTAAGTGAAGCGGCAGTCTCAAACACCGAGTCAGTGCCAATCAGGATTGGCTGTCTGGCCTGGTGGTGGAGGTGGCTGGATCCCACATGCTACCTGCTCAGTTACTAGGTGTGTATATGGACATGTCCAAAATCCTGAAAGGAAGGAGAGAGGGAGAAGAGGTTGTGGCGAAGCCAAGGGAGGCGCTTTTGGTGTGGGAGTGCTGGGTGATTAGACCCAGCATCCCGGCTGGTTCTTGTCTGAAGCTCATGAAGAGTTAAGAGATGTGGGCACTCAGAGGAGAGGAAAGCAGAGTCTATTAGGGAAGGAGAAAAAAGCTTCCAGTGCAGCGTAAGGGCCCGCATGGGTTGCTGAAGAAGAGCTGGAAACGAGGGGTTTCTATTAGCAGTCAGAGCAATGGGCTGACTTTCTAATAAGGAACTGGGCTTTAGAAAATGGGTGCATGGTAGTCCGAGTGATTTGTTACCCCATTCTTTGTGGGGTCAGCGACCACAGTGTTCCGTACTTTTTGTTAGAGTATAGTTACTGAATAGAAACTGTTGCCCCTAGCTACAGTTGCTTTGAGTCTCAATGCAGCCAGCTTTTGGTTATGAAAACTTAGCCATTGGGACTCCACCTTGGGCCTTCACACTATCGATGTGCTTAGTATTTCTATCTCCTGCCTTTTTGGCAAGGAGTCATAAATTCCTTAGAGACATGTAAAAGAGGTGTATATTATAAATCAGACCATGGAGGAAAACACAGTGGCTTCATTAAAAAGAAAAGCACAATGATTTCATTAAAAAGAAAAACATGGAACCAGCAGATGGCATAATAGTTATGTTACTGGACTTCCACGTAGTCAACTGCAGTTTGAGTCCCAGACCCAGTGGCTTAAAACTCAGGCCGGGCACGTATGCGTGCATGCCCAAAATCCCAGGAGGAGAATGGAGTAGGGGTTGCAGGACTTGTCCATCCCCCCAGGGAGTGCTTTCTCACTTTCTGTCTCTGTCTCTCTGGCGAGCACACACATCCTATAGCAAAAATCTCTCTTAAAAAAAAAAGACACATATTCTACCACAAGCAAAATATTTTCAAGGAGGGGCCAGCAGATGGCATGATGGTTATGTTGCTGGACTCCCATGTAGTCAACCACAGTTCGAGTTCCAGACCTGGCGACTTGAAACTCACGCCAGGCAAATATGCGTGCATGCCCAAAATCCCAGGAGGAGAATGGAGTAAACATTGCAGTGTGGCCATCCCCCGTGGGGTGGGAGGGTAATTTTTTGCTTTCTGTCTCTCTCTGTCTCTCTGTCGCTCCATCAAGTGCATACACTCTCTAGCAAAAATCTCTCTCTCAAAAAAAGGAAAAATATTTTCAAGGAAACAGTTTGGATAATGATGCAGAATCTCAATGCTCATATATAAAAATATTTGATTAAATCCTTTTCTTCTCTGAACTCTTAAAGCATTGGCTAGTTTCATTATCTAGGTAATATTACTTTTTTGTTCTCTGGTTTCACATGTTAATTTTGTCCTTCCAAGTGGATTTTTAAAAAATTAAGTTGTTATTTATTTCTTCCATGAGAGAGAGAAATAGAAACACCCCACAGGGTGTTCACCCCTGGTCTCAGTCAGCCCGGATCATGGCACACAGCGGTCCTGCTTGCATGGAGAGGTCCTGAGACATGAACCCAGGACTTTCCTGTGTGTTCAGTTGGATTACCACTGAATCACTACCTGGCCTCTCCAAGTGGATTTAAAGAATACTGAGAGCAGGGCCTGGGATTTCAACTTTTCTCTTTTGTTAGTTTGGGAAATACAGCCAGTCCTGGGCTTGGCTTGTATGGGACTAACACACCTACTGACTAAAAGTTTATAAACTCTCAAAATTGTCAAAAACTATTCTTTGTCCAATCAAAACCCCAGCAAGTTATTTTGTAAATATCAGGAGATGAATTCTAACGTTTATATGGAGAGTCAAAAAACTTGAAATAGTCAACACAGTACTGAAGAGAAGGAGCAAAGTTGAAGGACTGACATGACCTGACTTCAAGATTTACCATAACCCTACAGTGGTGAAGATGGTGTGGTACTGGCAAGAGAACAGGCAAATTCATCAACAGAACAGACTACAGAGCCTAGAAATAGGCCTACACACGTTTAGTTAATGTTTTTGTTTTGTTTTTGCTGTAAGGTGTGTGTGTTTGCCAGAGAGAGACCTAGGGAAGTAAGAAGTCACCCTCCATGGGCATGGCCATGCCTCAGTTTCTTCTCTTCCACTCTCCTCTTGGGATTTTGGGCACACATACACACACACACCTGGCAAGATTTTTCAAGTCGTCAGGTTGGGGATTTGAATTAGAAGTCAGCCATGTGAGATCCATCCCCTAACCTCCATGCCACATAGTCAATTGGACCATAGTCAATTGATTTTTTTTAAAGATTTATTTTATTGAACTTTATTTATTTTAATTTGACCAGAGAGGGACAGAGTGAGAGAGAGAGGGAAAGTGAGAAAGCAAACCTCCAGGTCTGGGACTCGAACTGCAGTCAGTCATGTGGGAGTCCAGCACCCTTAACCACCACACCACCTGGTTGTTAGATTTTTGAGCCTCCTTTAACCTAGAGCATTTCTATTATCTTTTTTGTCATTATAATATTAACCTTTTGAAGGACCCTCTTCCTTTATTTGAACAGAAAATTTCTCATTTTGTGTCTGATTTTTTTTCTCATGATCAGACTCGGATTGTACTTTCTGGGCTGGAATATTGCATGCACAGTGATGCCGTTCTCGTCTTGGGGTATGCTATGATTTAGATAAGGTTTGTTCCCGAAGGCTCCTATTTTGGAATTTGGTCCCCAGCGTAATGACATTGGGAGTGGTGAGCCTAGCAGTGGTGGTGAGATTGTGGAGGCATTACTTTCAGGAATGGATTAATGCTGTCTTGCAAGATAGAGTGAGTTCTATCTGTCATGAGAGGAGGTTAGTTCCTGGGGGAGAGAGTTATATGGAAATTGCATTTTAACCAAAATGTGGTCTCTAATTTGAAAATACAGTTTTTCCTGAAATTTGCCAGTGGGTACATGCACTTGAGAGAGAGAGAGAGAGAGAGAGAGAGAGAGAGAGAGAGAGAGAGAGCGAGCACCCAGCTCCCCATTGGGAAAGGTCATGCCACAACTTCTTTGCCATTTCTCCCTTGTTTGGGATTTGGGGCACACGTGCTCATGTGCCCAGTGTATTTTTCAAGTCTGGGACTCAAACTGTACTCATGTCCATGTGGGATCCAGCTACCTTAACAACCAGACCATAGGTTGGCCTGAAAATATGACATTTTAAGTATGATTTTAGCATTTAGGGTTGGATGTAGAACGTGTTTATTCCTGAAGTCATCGTGCCAGAGGATTCTATTGATTCACACAATATGTACTGAATACTATGGACAAGACATTGTTCTAGTTGCTGAGAAAATTATGGCAAACTAGGAAGGCAATATCTCTTATTAAGTTTATATTGTAGTCAGAGGTTTAGACAAAAAGATTAAATGAGCCAATGTTATCATTTAGATCTTGAAAGGAAGAATGAAAAAATATTTTTATTTTTAAAATTGTGATTATGGTTTACTTGTACATCTTTATGGGGTACATATATTTTTTTTCAAAGCATGAAAAACATGGGGGCCAGTGGGTGGTGTGGTGGAGCACTGGACTCTCACATGGCCCGCCATGGTTCAGGTCCCAGACCTGACGGTTTGCTTTCTCACTTTCCCTCTCTCTGGTGAGTGCATGTGCTCTATAGCAAATTAAATAGTAATAATTAATTAAATAATAGCTTTTAAAGAAAAGAATGCATACAGCATGTAATAATCAAACCAAAGCTATAGGCATAGTCATCCCATTTGACATGGACTATTACACTATGTTGTGCACTGTCAATAAAAAATTAAGAGATATTTTGGACATAGCAGGCACCCTGGGGTTGGCGGTGGAGGTTGGGACTACTCCGGTCATTTGAGCTGAGACCTGAATGACCAGAAGTAACCAAGTGCACTAGCCCTAAAGCAGAACAGAGAGGGAGAAGTCTGAGAATGGAAATTGAGAAAACTTTATAGAGATTCATTCTCAAGGTCATTCTTGAAATTAATCTCACCATTATCTGCAAGATTGCCAAGATACCAACTTCAATTCCATTCTGATTACTTTTCCTACACGTCTGTCATTCCTGCTCCAATACTGCTGCTCTGACCATTTAAAAAAAGAAAAAAAAAAAGGACTGAGACTTTCGATTCCAATAATCCTACCTTGTTTCTCATTCTCCAGCACCTTCAGGTCTGCATTCTGTCCTTACCTGGAATTCTACAGATTCTGTGGTCATGCATCCTAAACCCCACGACTCAGCCTTCCTCTGTTCAAATCATCTGGCTGAATTCCAGCAGGGCTCAACCCCACTTCCTACTCAGTCGCCACCGTACCAGAGTCGCTGAGGGTAGCCCGAGGAGAACGCACCTTCTCCCGCTTTTCTCCCTTGGAATTCATGGCCATTGTCTCATGGGCCTAAGCCCTGCCTGTCGCTCTTGCACTCTAGCGTATGTGTCCTCCTGCTCTTCAAAAATACTACCTCGCAGCTGTCCCTCTGTCCTCAAGACATCAGTATCTTCCCTCCCACTGCCCTGACACACACGACCTCTACTCTCACCTGTTGATCTGCCTCACGTTTTCTTTAGAAAATAAGAAGCCATCCTTCAGAAATGCCCTCCTCTTTCCACAGCCAAGTCTCCCAGATCTCTGCATTTGTAGCTTCGCTCTTCTGTTTCGGAAATGGTGTCTGCTCCTTGCCCGACCTCTGCTCACTGTCTTAGATACGGCACTCTTGAAATGTTCCCTCTTTGTCTTTTCGATAATCAATTTTTTCTTCTTCTTATAAGCATTCTCATTAGCATACAGACTTGTTCTAGAATGCAGAAAAACAGCAAAACACAAAACAGAGACAAAAACCTACAACTAGACATTCCTATCCAGCTACTGCCTCAAAATTTTGCTCCCCTTCACAAATAAACTTCTTTTTTTTTTTTTTTTTGGAGAGGTTTTCGCTGTAGGGCGCATGCGCTCACCAGACAGACATAGAGACAGAAAGCGAGAAATCACCCCCCAGGGAGGATGGCCACGCCGCAATCCCTTCTCCTCCATTCTCCTCTCGGGATCTTGGGCATGCACGCACACGTGCCCGGCGTGAGTTTTAAGCCACCAGGTCCAGGACGTGAACCGCGGTCGACTACATGGGAGTCCAGCGACATAGCCATTACGCTAACTGCTGGTTCCCCACAAATAAACTTCTGAAAGTCGTCCATCCACTCTCCACTTTCTCAATCTCTCTCCTCATGAGGCTCAGACCTTACTACCCTCTGAAACTGCTCCAGCCAAGGCCACCCTGGACCTTGGCCGGGCCAGGCATGATGTCTGCCCACCTCTTACTTAGCCTTTCAGCTCATTGGCTATGCCTGCCCACTTCCTCCTCCTGGGAATGCTGCCTTCTTGTGACTACCCTGGCGGGTCCTCTCTGGTTCTGTCCCATCTCCTCCACATCCTCCACTGGTGTTTCCTTTTTTGCTTTCTCTCTGTTCATTGCTGTCTCCAGGGCTCAGTCCTGAGCTCGTTTCTTCTCTAGTTCACTCTCTCCCTCGGAACACCATTCCTTCCAATGTGTTTCCCTTCTCCTGTGTGCCAGTAACCTCTCTTCTGCAGGAGAAGGTCTCTGACCCAGACGCTGGGCTTCTGACCTCCGATCAGGGTGGGTGGTAGACCTGCGGGGTGGTTTCTCCTCTCCCACAACAATGGATATCCTGTTCAGCAACTTCAAATCTGTTTCGAAATAGTATGTAAGAAACCTAGTTTTAAAAAAATTTTTTTAAATTTATTATCATCATAATCTTATTTATATTACATTGAATCACATGTAACTTTACAGCGTATTACATTTCTTTTTCCAGAAGGAATGCCATGCATGTCAGTCAATACAGAAACATTAAAATCCCCACTTCATCATCCAATATCTTTTCATTGTTTTTCCTGATCATTATTATTATTGTTCCGTTTAGTCTTTTAACCAATCACTATTTCTCATTTTGCTTGTAAAAAGAGTTTACCCAACATGAAATACTTCTCAGACCAATCCAGTTGAGAGTACTATACACGTCATCATCAACAGGTAATAAGCCATATCTGTGTCCCACTAACGTCTTACCTCTCTATTTGTTCTCTTGCTGTCTTTCTCTATTCTCTTCTCTTCTCCCCCATTCCACACTCTCTTATCCTCGTTAAGTATTTTCACTGCTTTTATGTCCTCCAATATTTCGCTCTCTACCGTAGAGTGTGGATAGTCGATATATATTAAGTGGATACATACATAGCCAAAAAACGTTATTCGAAAAGACCATAACTTATTAAAGATGTCTCGTGGTAAATTATTTGATCATTTCAGCATAGGAAAGGTCGTTTCCTCCTGCACATAGCCAAATGTGTGGCCGTTTGTTTTAGTTTCAAGCTTCTTGGCTCTAAATTTAAAACTGAACTCAAGTCAACCAGAGTGAAAATTCTCTGTGTGTGGCCTGCCCTCCCTCCTCCCCTAATTTTGTAGTTGGAAACACCTTAAAAGGAAAAATAACTCCCCTTTGGGCAGAGTGAAGCAAAAATATAAATGGCTTCTATGCTCTCCTGAACAAATGTACATTTCCCGTCATTACACATTGTGGTTAAGAGTGGGCTCTTGAGAGAAAATGGGGAAAGGAAATAGAAAAATATCAAAGCCCTTGCACGAGACCATAAGAACAGGACAGAGGGCCGGGTGAGAATGGGAAAAAGAGTAAACGATCTACTTTATTCTCATGCCAGCTGAATATTTAGCCTCTCTAGGAATAGGTTTAGAAGAATAAAAATGGGCTTTCTGCATCACGGCTGCCAGTCCCAGCAGAGTCCAAGTTGCTGTTCGTGCTGCCTGTCTTTGGACGGCCGTCCAGCCTGTAACTCGGCCCTCTGGCCCATAGGACATACAGGACCTGTTTCTTCCACAGTGTGTTCCTTCACACCTCAACGCAGTGGCCATTTTGCCCTTCCTGGGGTGTATTTCCTAGGGCAGAAGAGATTCTCCCCCACAACCTCCAGATCTGTCCATACGCCAAAAGTACACACGAATTCAAGGACCACTATCATAAATGACCGTGGGGTTGCTACACACTTGGGAAAGAAGAGTAGGGAAGGCAGTCCTTCAGATACAGAAGTTTTCATTTTTTAAAATCTCCCTGCTTGCTTTTTTTTTTTTTTTTTTCGTTGTTGGCATTTTGTGCTTTATCTAGTACCACTGTTATTTGCAGTTTTATGTGCTCCTATTTTTTGTCACCTTTTTTCGACCATTGTCATCTTTTTTATGAGTTTCACAGCAGTTTGGGTTTGAAATGCCAGCCAGTGTGTCTGTAATTCTCTGCTATGCTGTATGTATTCAACTTGTTACTGGCTCCATCTATGTGCTCAGTTTCTCTGGGGTTTAGGAACGTATATTCGGGAATCATAGTACATCCTGCTTTAATAATCACTTTTTTTCTTTCAAGGGAATTACTGCCATTGCAGTAATGACTTGTAAAAAATGCACTCTTTTTATTATGGAGAGACTATGATTACTTTGGAAATTTGCTGCTCTAAGTTTCTGCTGACTTATGCTTCTTCGATGATGGTCTAACATTTTACCGGAAATTCATAGCTAAAGATTTTGTTTCCTTATTCGTGATAGACCACATTTGAGTCCATGTCAGAAAGAGAGAGGAGGTGTGGTCGTGCCTCAGTCCCCTTCCTCCAGTCCTCCCGCCCATCACATTCTGGTTCTGTTCCCAGCGTGTTTCAGGCTGATCTAGCCAAGGATTTGAACTGGGGTCAGCCACGTGGGATCCAGCAGCCTTAACTATGAGGTCACGCTTCCACTGCACCACGAAGCCAGTTCCTGAAACTGAATTTTGAAAAAAGGATGTGCTCATTGCTTTATATGCTTATCTGGATGCATATTCTTATTTTATTCTTTCATATCAGTTTACTTTTAAGATTTAGTGCAAACTTGGAGGTGGTCCTCTAATCACAACGAGGGGGACAAGTAGCAGACATAACCATGTCTCGTGAGGAAGTGTTCAAGTCCTGGAGATGACTTACCTGAAAAAGAAAAGACCTTGGATTGCCACAGAGGTGGTCTCCAAATGTGGGGATAATAGGGGAAGTGGGGGACAAACAAGGAACAAGTACTAACTTTACACTGCAGAAGAAAATGTTAATTGGAAACTAGGTAACAGAGTTGGATCCGCGTCCTGGTGGTTAAGGCCATGTATTCCATGGGGCTGACTACACCCTTCAAGTCCTGGACTCTGCAGTTTGAGAAACACCTAGCACGTATGCATATGTGCCTAAAATCCAAAAAAGAGGGGGAGAAGGAGGAGAAGGAATTGTGGCATGATCATTCCCACGGGGAGTGCTTTCTCCTCTCTCCCACCCCCCTCTGCAGTGAGAGCATGTTCCTTTTAGCAAAACAAAACAAAAAACCAAACCATGCAACAACCAGACGGACAATGTTGCAGATAAGGTGCTTTTTGTCAGCATTGGAAAGATGCACAAAATTCAAGCATAGACATGGGTCTGCTCCCTTTTAGGTCTACAGAATACACATCCCCAAAAGGAAGAGATAATCATGTGCATTATTATCTGCACAGTTCTGTTAAAATTGAATTGATTTAATCATGAGGTGAAGCTTAGAAATAGGGTGCTGTTAGGTTTTATGCCCGTTTTTGTCCCTCGTCCTTAGAAGAGATTTTTCTGTGATGTCTCTAATACTCCTTTTATGATTTGAATGTCCTTACCCTGGAAGGTACCCTGTGTAGAAAGGTGAGGCAGCACTTTGGAAAGCTTTTATTTTTCTCTTTACTTCTTGGAATAATCATTGAAGTATACAAGATAGGAAATAGAGCATTTTGTTTCTAAGGTATACACATTCACCTCTAATGCTTGTATTAATGTACAGATATGACCAGTTATTTGCTTTTGTCATCTTCTAATGAAAGCAACCGGTTCCAAACTAATAGAAAAAGTTTTTCCTCCAAAGAGAACACAAAATACAGCAAAACAGGGAAAAAACTAGCAAAGGCCAGGTTAGACATCCGTTGTCTAGCAGTTCCACAGTGGGGCACTATTGAGTTTTGCAAGTTACCCTTCCTGTAGGCAGAAAGGGAACCTTGATATGAATGATCGTCTAACAGAGGCTTCGGTTTCTAGTAAATGATTTATGGCTATTTTTCTTTAAATGACGATAAGTTGCTTGCTAAAGAGCTGAGTGCATATTTGTGTAATCTCACTTCGAAAGTGGGACCCTCTCCTGTTGATGGTGTCAACTGGGCTTGAATTCTACGGAGACGTGAACAAGCATGGAGAGGGCTCACACTATGCATGTGTGTGCTCAATTAGACGACGTCTTCACACTATGCATGTGTGTGCTCAATTAGACGACGTCTTCTCGGCTTGTGCTTGTGAAGATGGAAGGAGTTATTTAAGTCATTTTTAAAAATTTATCTTTTCTGTGTTATGGTTATTATTTTAAGTTTGCTATAGGGCAGGTGTGCTCACCAGAGAGGATGAGAGAGAGGGGGCCAGTGAGAAAGCAAGCCTCCAGGTCTGTGAGTCAGACTGCAATTGGCCACTTGGGGGTCAAGTACCTTAACTATCATGCCACCTACTGGTCCCCACCTTAGGTTATTTTTAAGTAACCCAACAAGCTGAGGATCTCATCAACTCATAGTCCTTCTAAATATAGTCTTTGTGCCAATATTAAGTTTCCATATGCAAATAACCAGTGAGTTCAAGTAATTTGGTGAAGATACCAAATGGATGGCTTGGCATTGTGTTTATAGACCAAGCGATTAACGTACTGGTTTTATTTTCATGTAAAGTTTATCTTTTGCCATCATAGATGGCTGTCCGAGTGTATTTAGGTATGTGTTTTTCTCACTAATGTTTTTGTTCCCTTTAGGTGAAATAGCTCTTGTGTAAGAGCACAATCTTAATAAGAAAGGGGAGCTGAAGGTGTGATGTAACCATGTTCTAGGGTCCAGACAGTGGCCCCGTGGTAGAACATGATGCTCTGGGGGGCAGTCCCACATGGGAGGGGTCCCAGTTTGCATCCTGAGACCTCCCTGAGTGTGCAAACACAAACTGCTAAGTCTTAGGGATTGTGTTTCTCCAGAGATGTACTAATGTTTATTAAGCACTACACTAAGGCTTATATACATCATCTTGTAGAGTTCTTACTCCTCCCTTATGGTGTAGTTGTTTTTCCTATTCTACAAACTCAGAAAATTTAGACAGCCTCTACCAAGGTCATATCACTAAACTGGATTCAAACCCAAGTCTTCTGGCCTCATAGTTCATAATGATTTTTTTTAAACCGAGACTTTTTTTTCCTTTTTCTTTTTTTTGCTATAGGGCACATGTGCTCAGCAGGCAGATAGACAGAAAGCAGGAAATCACCCCTGCCCCACAGGGAGATGGCCATACCACAATCTCTTCTCCTCTGTTCTCCTCTTGGAGTTTTGGGCATGCATGCACACATGCCCAGCATGAGTTTTAAGCTGCCAGGTCCAGGACTCGAACCACAGTCGACTACATGGGAGTCCAACAATATAACCATTATGCCATCTGCTGGTCCTGACAGTCTCTAACATTAACTGTTATGTCCACATTGCCTGATAGAATATGAGACCAAAGCTTGTTATGTGACTATCCACTCTTCAGTGTTCTTTCATCAAGATTAGATAAAACCAGTGTTATAAATGTTCTGAGCACTTATTATAAAAGCAGTTACTTTTTCAAGCATGAGGATTTAAAGGTATACTGCTAAGTCTTTCCAATGGAACATGTATCTCATGCCTGTGTCCAGTATCCACTTCCTTTCCCACCTAACCATTAGCTTGCCTGGCCTACATTTGGTGAGAAGAAATTCAGTCATATTGGCTGTGTTCTGCCTTCTGCTTGTTGAAATTCTGTTTTCATTTCAGGTCCAACTCAGGTCTCATTTCCTCCCTTAAGCTTCTTCCGACTCTCTCGGTCCTGACTGAGCTTACCGAAGAATGATATTTAGAGATGCAAGAGGCTTCAAAGGACCCTCAGTCCACCCTGCCACCCAGAGGGATCTAGTGTGCCGCAGGAAAGATTCCATTTAGCGTCTGCCTACCCACACACGGGGAGGAGAACGCTTTGCCTGTCGGGGCAACTGCTTGAGATGCTAAGTTCTCTCAGGGCTCTCTCCAATGGCCTGGAACAGTCATATATCATTTTTATGTTTCAGATGATGCCAGTCTGAATGCTCTCATAGCTGCAATAGCACTTACCATCTATCTTTCCTCTGGAATGCCCTAGAAGACAGGGTGGTGCCTTCATCATGGCTGTAACCCTGACACAGCACCTGGTCATTAATAGCCATTGAAGAAATATTGGTTGCTGCATTAGTTTCTGGGGGCTGAAAAAGCTTGCAATTCCAACCTCTTCGTCATTGTTCTATTACTGTTTCCACCTGAGCACAGCGACCCCGCTCTGTAAAGACTATCACATGTACATACCAAAGAGAGCTAATTTAGCAGGTAGAAAGAGCACCAGAGTTCTTCATGCAGAGATTTAAAAACTGGAATGCTGGCACTTTTAAAGGATTAAGGCCAATTTTTCATAATCTAAACTACTGAGAGAGGTTTTCTGGACTTACTATTGGGCTCGTCTGTTCACGCCACATCATGTTTTGTTCTCCTCTTTGAGACCACCTGTCTGTCTGCAGCCCGAGACATTCCTCCCGCTGTCTGTGATCTTGCAACTCTTCCCTGAAGTGGCTTTGATATGACATTGACAGGTTTCTTCTGCACTCTGGTCATTTGAGCCTGAGATCAACCCATTCAGCACATTACCTCCTTCTTGTCTGTTGAGGGCCGTGTTTCCCATTTTGAAAAAGATTCCACACATATTGAAGAACAGGCGACAACAAAGTGGCCTGAGAGCCTGGCTGCGCTGTCTTCAAAGACTTCCGTGTGGAATGACACTGAGTTCTTTATGTTTTGTGTCTCCCCCTTTCATCCTCTTCCTTTCCCTCGCTTCCGTCCTTCAGTCCTTTTGGAATTACGGGGACTCTTACGCTCAGATTTCAGTTGTGAGATGCAGGCATTACTTTGAAGCCACATGCTCTTTGAGAATATCTAAGCACGGAATATTCCCTCTCTTTTCTCTGATCTGTTTGAAATTCTCTTAGGTTTGCTACTTTTTGTTGTCATTGCTGTCATAAGAAGAAAATTGGTTCATTGGCAGGTAGTTGGGAAATACAGATTACTGAGGAATTTGTATTTCCTTCAGAGAATTCCACTTCACATGTTGGAGTGCGCGTGTATGAGTTTGTGTGGGCGTGTGCACGTGTGTGTTTACAAGTCCTGAGAACATGCCTTGTACTTCATAGTGTGGACCTCTGTCTTTGGAAGCTACAGAACACGAAGCAACATAAAAGTTCCAATCAGGCCCAGTAGGTGGCATGGAGGTTAAGGTGGCTGGATCCCTTGTGGCAGTCTACAGGTTCGAGTCCTGGTCCCAGTGGCTTGACAAACACCTTGGGCATGCCCAAATCCTAAGTGGAGAGTGAAGAAGGGCTTGTGGTGTGGTCATCTCTCCTGGGGGGTGATATTTTACTCACCCTCTCTCTATCTCTCTCTTTACAATAAACACAAAGGCCCTCTAGCAGAAAAACTAAAAAAAATAAAAATTCCAATTAACATTTTGTTTTCACATAAATACGTATAATTGATATGTAATATAGTAGGGTGACATTTTGAAGTGTGAATTTGATTTATTAATCAATCAGTCATACTTCCTTTTACCTCTATAAGCTGCCCCCAGATGGGGGAGGAGACAAGAGGCCTCCTCTGCTTCAAAGGAAGCCACCCGAAATATTAATGCAGCAACTGACGTCTCTGCAATGGCTACTGTCGGGGGCAGTGCTGAGATTATGATGATAACTAAGGCTGTAAATTATTCTTCTTAAGAATTATTTCCCCGTCGGCCATGTGGGAGTCCAGTGCCTTTAACTACCACGACACCTGCTGGCTCCAAGGCTGCAAATTCTTGGTTTATAATTTCAAAAAGCAGAATCCAGAATCCAGGTGTGGGACTGAGGGATCAACCAAAAAAAAAAAAAAAAAAAAATCAACTCAACTTTCCCCAATACCTTTTCAACCTTTGTACCACAAATATGAGGAAATGTGTTATGGAGACACTGTGGAAGGAGGGTGGGAGAGGGGAAGAGTGCAGGGAAGGAAATTAGGGAGAAAAATAGAGAAGTAAGGCATGTGTGGACAAAGAAATGGCTTATTACCTATCGATCTATCTCGTGTTGGGTAAATTCTCTCTACAAGCTAAATGATGTATAGTGATCGAATGTATAAAACAATTTTTAAATATATAATAGCAAAAAAATGTATTATGAAGCTATACAAAACTGGTACAAGGATAAAGAAAACATATCAATGAGACAGGATAGAGATCTGAAACAGACTGAAAGGTATATGGCAATTTTGTTTTTCTAGACTTACTGCAATAATTTCACAACTTTTAAAAATTGTACTCCTATTTCATTTATTAACTCCCTTCAGCCCTTGGGAGTAGGCTGGAAATTTACCTGGAAGTATGATCATTGGATCAGACAGTATCCTAGTTTTAATTTCTCAAGAATCTCCATGCCATTTTCCATATAGCTGTACTAATTTACATTCCGGATGACAGTGTTCCAGGATTCCCTTTCCTCCAACCCACTTTTTTTTCTTTTCTTTTCTTTTCTTTTTTTTAAGAATTATTTACTTTGGGGCTGGCTGGCGGCATGGTGGTTAAAGGCTCTGGATTCAGACATGGCTGAGTATGAGTACGGTTTGAGTTCTGGATCTGGCGGCTTGCTTTCTCACTTTCCCTTTCTCTCTCTGGTCAAATTTTAAAAAATCCTGATAATAATAAAATATAAAATAAGTAATTATTTTTAAAAAGATATTTATTTATTGAATTCCATTTGTTGTTATTTTTTAATTTGACTAGAGAGAGACAGAGAAAGGGAAAGCGAGAATGCAAGCCAACAGTTCCAGGACTCAAACCACAGTCAGCCATGTGAGAGTCCAGCATCCTAACCACGGCACCACCTGCTGGCCCCCATCCCTACTTTTTATTTCTTGTCTTTTTGGTGATGGACATCCCAACAAGTAGGAGATGATATATTTCATTGTGAAAACCACACTATAACAACAAAAGAAAACAAATCTTCTTGTACATCTTGCAAGCTACTATGAGTATCGTTCTACATAATCTTAGTGATAATATAAGGAACTGTTTTAATCTCATGCTGAAATATTAAAATCACTGTAGCTTATGTTAAAAAATATTGTTTGCACTGATATATACAAATTTTATGCCATAAATGGCATCATCTTCCCTCTTTTAAGTTGTTGTAAATTGCTGCAACAGAGATTACCCCAAAGACAGAAATTTAAATAACATAGGAGCTTATTTTGCTCTTATAAAAAAAAATACCAAGCTAAGCAGGTCAGGGTTGGTAGTATGACTATGTGATCTCAACCTGCACCTTTATCTTCCAGTCAATGGGAAAATGGAGGGAAAAAGGGAACACAGACTGTTTCATTTTATGGCCCACCCAAAGGGCAGTCATGTGGACACGGGGACATGGTGCTCATCTTTTTTGTTCACATTTTACTTCCTGGAACATGACCAGGCCTCACTACAACGAGGACTGGGAAATAAAATCTTTAGTTAGACAACCTCTTCCAGACTCAAATTCAAAAGTTCTATTATTATTATTTTTTTTTTCAGAGAGGTTTTTGCTGCAAGGCATGTGCACTCATTGGAGAAACAGAGAGACAGAAAGTGAGGAATCACTCCCAGGGGGGATGGCCATGCCACCATCCCTTCTCCTCCATTTTCCACCTGGGATCTTGAGCATTCATACACACACACCCAGAGTGAGTTTTAAGCTGCCAGGTCCGGGATTTGAACCCTGGTCAACTACATGGAGTCCAGCAGTGTAACCATTATGCCACCTGCTGGTCCCAGATGTACTATTATTAAAAGACAGAATAAGTATTGATGGATGTCTTGGAGTGGCCAACATGAGAGAGTCACTTTGACTTAGGGCCGCAGAGATCATTTCTTTCTTTCCACTGATGTTTTGCCTTTTGTTAGTTTTTGTTTGCTTTCTCAGCTTTTTTTTTTTTTCCATGAGTGATACGGAGAGGAGCGCACACCCCACCAGGGTCTTGAGGCCTCAGCCAGCCCCACTCATGGGCACACACGTGCCTGGCATACTCAAGGAGGTCTTCGGATGTGAACCTGGAACTTTCTCGAGAAGGCTAGCCTCCAGAGTGGTGTGTCTCCCTGCTGTGCCACTGTTTGACCCCTAAAAGTGGTTTTCGGGAAAATCATGAAGCATTTTTGCACAGAAAAGCATAAAGGACCCAGTAGGTGGCACGGCAGTTTTGGTGCTGAACTTCCACCTGGCCAACCTCAGTTCAAGTCCAGGACCTGGCAGCTTGCTTTCTCTCTCTCTCTCTCTCTCTCTGGGTAAATTAAAAAATAATAATAATAAATAAGATACAATAATTGTAAAAAGGAAGAAAGAAATAGAAAAATACATCATGACTTTCCTGACACCCTTAGTAGATTTTTCCCTTTTTGAAACTCAAGATTTCAAAATCTCAAGGGATTTGCTTTTCTTGCCAGTATCGTTTTCCCAAGTCTTTACAAATGTTTATTCACTCCATCCCATGTGAGGAAACCCATTGCCTTTGTAACATAGATGAACTCAGAAAGCCAAATTGTGTTTTAGCACCAGCAACATCACAGTTACGAAAGGGTTTTTCAAAAACCCTTTCCCTCTTTCAAAGCCATATCTATCAACCTCATTTTGCAGAGAAAGGGGTCAGTGAATTTTTCTTTAATGGACCAGATTAGTAAACATTTTAGGCTCTGTGGCTTCTATTCGGTCTCTATTGCATATTTTGTTTTGTCTTGCAATCCTTCACAATAGAAGAAAAGTTGTTTTTTCAGACCATACAAGAAGAGCATGCTGGGCTGGACTTGGTGCATACGCCATGGTTTGCTGACCCCTGTTGTAGAGCAATGTGTGGAAATACGCATCTGTTACTTTTGAATGGCGGGGAAATGGAAGTTACAGCATTGCTGCAGCAGGTGGCATATGTCAGGAAATATAAGGAACACATCTTGCTACCTCTGAGAATGACTGTGTCTCTAACCCTTTTCCAGATAGGTTTGCTGCTAACAATAAGTCTGATGGCTGAAAATTATGACATCGTCATAATTTATGACTTAAAGTTTTATCTTAAAACTTCATGCTCTATATCATGTCACCAAGATAAAAGTTGAGGTCTATTTTATATATGTATACTATATAATAAAACATTGTAACATAAATAAAATATGTATCATATAATATACATTAAAGATATATATATATATATGTATGTATATATATATATATATATATATATATATATATATATATATATAATATATGCTTACAAGTGTCTCCTTGAATGTTATACACAACAGTCTATTTACACACAGCTGTGTTAGAAGGATATTGATGACACTAGAATGGCTCAGACAATAGATAGCTGAGACATGAGTTTCTAATACTATAGGGCGCGTGCCTAACTTCAGAATACCTACAGGCTGCTCGACTTCTGAATACTCATTGAATACTGTTCGCTGTGTTCAGTTAGTACTTACTGAACACCTGCCGTATGCCAGGCAGGCACTATACTGGACTCCGAGAATACAGTGAAGCAAACAAAGTCCCTTCTGTCCAGTAGGGGGAGCTCACATTCTAGGGAAGAGACAGACAATTAACAAAGAAGCACGGTCCTTGAAAACACGTATGGTGCTGACAAGGGCTATGAAGATAAATGAAGGAAATCTGTATTGTTCAAAGGGACTAGCTTAGTGTGGTACGACAGCCTCTACAATGAGGTGAGGGTTGAACCTAGTCATGAATGCAATGAGGGAGTTAGCCACGCAGACATTTAGGGGGTGCCTGGGCGACAGACCTTCAGGGAGGAGTGCTTAGCCTCAGGAAAAGGCCGCTGGGTGAAGTGGAAGAGGCTAATGAAGGCGGAGAGAGTAAGGTTAGGCAACTCACTAGGACTTTGAATTTCATTTTGAATGAGATGGAAAGTCTTTGGAGGGTTTACAGCAATAAAGGACTACTACAATTTGATTTAGATTTTAAAGGGACCATTCCAGTTGCCGTGTAGAAAATAGGATAAAGGAAAGGGTACAATGAGGGGCATTAGGCGGGAGGTTACAGTTGTGCAGTCGAAGAGTTGGCAGTGATCGGACTGGGTGGTGGTAGGAAATGTGACTGATTTCATGCGGTTCAGCACTCAACAGTGCTTATCTTGAATCGTATATACTTTTCAGCCTTGGAGGGACCCAGTACCACCTATTGTCTACCGGAGAATAGGTGTTGCTAGCCAAGACCTCTTACAAAGGAAAACACAGGCTAATTAAAAGAGGATTTAGTATATGGTTTATTTCTATCTCTCCAAATCTCGGCACACCCATGTCATTATTACTAATAAAGAGTTCTGGCTATAAATTAGGATGACTTCATGAGGCAGTGCTGCCTTTAATATTGAAGAGTTAATGGCACTCTATTTAGAGCTGAGTTATGTCAAGCACTAATCTTTCAGCGATGGCTTGATTTTCAGCCCTCTATTTACATCACTGGATTGCTCTGTTACAATAGGAATGAACACAAACAAATGTAACTCGACGCCTCCCAACGCATGGCAACAACTGCATATAAACAAAGCTAAGCTCACTGTGGAGTCTCAATTAATTATTGCAAATGACAACTGAGTGATGAATTTCGGTATTTAAAAATGAACACAGTCAAAGGGCTGAGGACCCCCTAGTAAATTAGATGGCTATGAATACCCTCCAAGTTAACCCACTTTCCTAATCTCCTGCCAGGGAGTGGCTTACCCACGCAGAGGGAATGATGCTTATTATGTCTCCAATCTCCCTGCCATTTTTTGAAGTTCTCTTCTCTGCTAAGTTTGGATTTTTTTTTTTTCCTCTACAACATTCCCAGAACTCACTTGCTAGTTGACTTATATTAGCTTCTCTTAAAAAAAATAAAATGAGTGTTATTTTATCAAGGCAAATGAGTCCTCCTGCTAAGACTAATCTTTTTCCTTTTACTTTTTTGGTAGTTATAACTTATTTTTGCCATATGGCACATGTGCTTGCTGGAGAGAGACAGAGACAGAAGGAAAGTGAGAAATCTCCCCAAGGGGTGGTGTGGGGGAATGGCTACACCATAATACCTTCTCCTCCACTCTTCGGATTTTGGAACCGTGTACACATGCACCTGGTGTGATTTTCAAGTCTCCAGGTCTGAGACTCGAACCATTGTTGGCTATGTGGGAATCCAGCACCTTAACTACCATACTGCCCGCTGGTTCTGGTAGTTATATAAAGAGAAGTATACACAGTTAAATACACTATTCAGCTTAATAACTTGATATTTATATATACTTATGCAAGTACTACCCAGATCAAAGTGTACTATATTTACAGTATCCTAAATAACCCTTGCTGAATCTTCCTCGTCAATAGGCCACCAGTGAAAATTACATTGACCTCTACTTCCATAGTTCTTCTGGTTTTCAAACTTCACACAGATGGAATTGTATAGTGTGCATTCTTTGTATCTGGGTTCTTTTACTCTCTGCAGTTATATATAGTTAAATACATTTCATATATATGTGAAATGCATCCACATTACATACAGTAAAAGTTCATTATTTTCACTGCTATTTCAATATTGCATATGTACACCATAGTTTGTCCATTGTATTTTTTTAAACTATTTAATTTTATTCATTTATTTTAATTTGAGAGACACACAGAGAGAGGGAAAGTGAGAAAGCAAGCCACCAAGTCCGGGACTTGAACCGTGATCAGCCATGTGGGAGTATTCAGCGCCTTCACCACCATGTCATCTGCTGGCCCCTATTCATGTGCTGTTAGTGGACTTTGGTTGAGCCATCAGCATTTGATCATGATAAATTAGGCTGCTGTGAGCATTCTCACTCATGCCATGGTGAATATATATTTATTCATTTATGTTGAATCTATAATCTAGAGGTTGAGTTACTACATCTGAGAGTCTATGTGTATTAACCACTTTTTAAAAGAATAATTTGATTTAACTTTATTTATTTTAATTTGACCAGAGATGGACAGCGTGTGAACAAGAGTGAGTGAACGAGAGAGAAACATCAAGTCGCCAGGTCCAGGACTTAAACCACGGTCGGCCATGTGGGAGTCCAGCACCCTTAACCACCACGCCACCTGCCTGCCCCCCATTTTTTACATCAAACAAAAGTTATTTGTATTACAGGACAAAGAAAAACTAACGCCAGAAAGGCAATAGTACTTGGTGATTGATTTGATAGAACATTTAATTGAGTTACTCGGAATAGTTTGGTTGGTTAATGTTGTTTGTCATTGGGACCAGCAGATGGTGTAATGGTTGTCACTGGACTCCCACGTAGTCAACCATGGTTTGAGTCCCAGACCTGGAGGCTTAAAATTCATGCCGGGTGCTTCTGTGTGCGTGCCAAAATCCCAAGTGGAGAATGGAGGAGAGGGAATTGTGACATGGCCATACACCTGGGGTTCGATTGCTCATGTTCTGTCTCTGTCTCTCTGGTGAGTGGACACACTCTATAGAAAAATATCTTTTAAAAAATATTGTTTGCTCTTTTATAATGGCTATGTCGCTGGACTCCCACGTAGTCGACCGCGGTGAGTCCCGACCCGGCGGCTTAAGCTCACGCCGGGCGCGTGTGCGTGCGTGCCCAAGATCCCGACAGGAGAATGGAGGAGAAGGGATTGCGGCGTGGCCATTCCCTCTGGGGGGTGATTTCTCGCTTTCTATCTCTCTGTCTCTCTCTGTCTGTCTGGCGAGCGCACGCGCCTTATAGCAAAAACCTCTCCAAAAAAAGAAAAAAAAAATATTGTTTGCTCTTTATAAAAGGCAGTGAGGAACCACAATGAAATATCAGTTAAGATTGTTAGGATGGCCACCATTAAAAAAATAATAATAATAGCAAGCATTGGCATGGACATGGAGAAATTGAAACCCTTATACACTGTTGGTGGGAATAGACAATGGTGCAGCTGCTATGGAGAATAGTATGAAGGTCCGTGAAAAAGTTAAAAATAGAATGACCACATGATCCAGAAACCCTACTTCTCGGTATATAGCATAAAGAATTACAAATGGAATCTCCAAGAGAGATTTGCATGGCCCTGTTCATTGCAGTGTTTTTTCACATTAGTTAAGGGGTGAGAGTAGCCTAAATATTCCTCAGCAGGTGAATGGGTAAAGGAAACGGTATACACACACGATGGGTTAGTGCTCAGCCTTAACAGGAAGGAAACCTGGTCATACGCTACAACCCGGATGAACCCTGAGGACATCACGTTACATGAAGTATTAGGTTGTCGGCAAAATCATGACGCGTTTCTCCATGCAAAGAAGTGTCATGACTTTCCTGACAGCCCAATAGCAAGCAAAAGGCAAATAAGGCATGCCTCCACTATGAGAGATCTAAAACCGTCCAACATTTGGATACAGAAAGTAGAATGGTGGTTACGAAGGGCTGCCATGGGGGAAAGGGGAAGACGTTCCCTTTGGATATGGAATTTGAGTTTAAGGCAAAAAATTCTAGAGACCTGTGGGACAACAATGTGTGCTTTATAGTCCACTTAAAAATGATAAGATAGGGACCAGCAATTGGCTTAATGGCTATGTCGCTGGACTCCCATATAGTCGACTGTGGTTTGAGTCCCGGACCTGGTAGCTTAAACTCACACTGGGCACATGTGCGTGCGTGCCCAAGATCCTGAGAGGAGAATGGAGGAGAAGGGATTGCGGCATGGCCATTCCCCGGGGGTGACTTCTCATTTCTGTCTGTCTGTCTCTCTCTTTCTGGAAAGCGCACACGCTCTATAGCAAAAACCTTTCCAAAAAAAAAAAAAAAAAAAGATAAGCTGCTGGGCCAGCAGGTGGCGTGGTAGTTGGGGCACTGGATTCCCACATGACTGACCATGGTTCGAGTCCCAAACATGGCAACTTGCTTTCTTATTGTCTCTATCTCTGGTGAGCGCATGTGAACTGTAGCAAATTTAAAAATAATAATAATAGGGACCAGCGGATGGCACAGTGATTACATTGCTAGACGCCCACATAGTCAACTGTTGTTCGAGTCCCACACCCGGTGGCTTAAAACTCATACCAGGTGTACGTGTGTGTGCCCAAAATCCTGAGAAGAAAATGGAAGAGAAGAGATTGTGTTATGGCCATCTCCCCTGGGGAGTGATTTCTCACTTTCTGTCTGTCTCTCTGATGACTGCTCTTGCTCTATAGCAAAAATCTCTCCAAAAAATAAAAATAAAAAATATGTTAAGGTGGTTAAAAAAAATCCTGAAAAATATTCCTTTCTGATTTTAGGAAAATGAGTCTTAAAGAGGTAAAATATGGACCAGGTCTACTAGCTGTATGTTTCAGAAGCTTTTCTGGGACAAAATCGTGTTTGCTTATCCAGGCTTCTCTACTTCCTTGTTCCCAAATCACTGACTTTGGGGAAAAATAAAATCCTCACTATTAAATAAATTTATGTAATTAAATGAAAGAAAAGGCAGTGAGGAATGAGTGCTGATCTATAAAAATTAAGATAGAGAGACCAGCAGGTGGTGTGGGTTAAGCTGACGGACTTTCACCTGGCCAACCCTGGTTCAAATCCCAGACCTGGCAGCTAGCTTTCTCACATTCTCTATCTCTCTTTGGTTAGCACACATGCCCTATTTCAAAATAATATAAATAATTTTAAACAGAGATATTGGAAACCATCACTTCAAGGAGAATTTACGATAGCTATTTTCTAGCTCTCTTTCTCTCTCTGATTAAATAAAGCTATTTTTGTACTTCTGATCTTGGCATGGAACAGAAATACCTGATGTTAGAGACTCATAAATAACCTTGGTGAAGCACTGAGCCCGTGACCTAGCAGGTTGTAGGTTGTCAGTAGATGTGATGAACTGTAAAGACCTCTTGACAACAGCTGAGCTGGTACTAAAGGCCTGTTCCCACAGAACACATGTCACCTCTACAGGGGACAACTGCCTGCCATTTCTGCTGTGGGCACAGAACCTTCTGAGCAAAGCTGAGATTTAGCAAGGCATCATACCTTTCCTAGAATGGTCATGAATTTAGGTAAGCCAGAGAGCATTGTAGGCATGCCATCTGTTGATGAGTGGCAGCTTTCCAGCCAAGTGTGTTATTGGCTCTTTGTTGTCCTAAATTGGGCTTCCTGATTTGACCTTAACTGAAAATAGAATGGGTCGTTCGGATGCTCAAAATCACTGTTTGTTGTCCTGGAATTTGTTTTGACCTCTACTGGGGCATGAGTTGTAGGGTTAGTCTTAGGTGTCTTTGACCTTGGCCCACATGCACTGTCCCTGCCCTTGCCATAGGGCTCAGGATCCAACCTGACTGTAAGAGAAATGGGGAAACTGACTCCATCCTCCTACTTTCTATAAGCAGACCCGGAGAACAGCATTGTAATGGCTAAAATAAGAAGCATTGTTTTTCTGATGGTTACTCTTTCTAGCTTTCAGTAAAGTAGATAATCTAAATTGTAATACTGTGCATTTTCCATGGAAGTAAATACAATTGTTTTTCTTTAGAATAAAAAGAATGTCAATCATTTCTTCCTGGAATGATAGTTTTCTTTTTTCTTCCTCTCTCCACCCCTCCGTCTCTCCTGCTGCTTCTCTCACCTCCCCTTCTTCATTGCTCTCTCTCTCCCAGTTGAGCCAGTTTGGAGTAGAGGTCATGAATTTGGACCCTGGAGTTGGACAATCAACTCTGCTCTCACTGGCTGTGTAACTCCAGGAGGGCGCTTAACTTCTCAATGTATCTGCTTCTCCTCTTAGAAGGTGAAGAAAATACTGCTATATTCCTTAGCACTGAGATGGTCACTTGAGCTGTTCTATGCCTGGCGGTGGTAAGCACTGAATACATATTAGCTACTGTGTGCTGTACATAGGTTGAGGCCACATAGCTTGAGCAATATCAAGCTCACCGATTGAGAATTAAAGTAAGGAAAAGGCTCTTGAGAATAATCAAATTGCTACAGAGGATGTAAAAGTTGTTGAAAAGGATCTTAGAACATTGCAAATTAGATACAAAGGACAAAGAAGTAGAAAAATAAATCATTAAAAAAAATAAGATTAAGATTGTTGCAGTAAATGAGCAAAAAGCAGTTCAGATCAGAGGCCAGATGCTGGTGCAGCGCTCATGCGGCACTCTGAGGCTGGGCCAAATGGAAGGTCCCAGATTTGCATCCTGCATCCTTCCTGTGCATGCTGGGTACACATGTGTGTGCCCATGATTTAGGCTGGCTGAGGTCCGCGGTGGACTGGGGTGTGGGGACCCTGTTGTGGGTTCTCTCTTTCTCTCTCAGAAGACAGATATAAACTTATTTTCTAGAATTATTTTATTTAACTTTACTTTTTATTTTAATTTGACCAGAGAGGGACAGAGCTAGAGAGGGAAAGTGAGAAAGGAAGCCACCAGATCCAAGACTTGAACCATGGTCTGTCATGTGGCAGTTCAGCATCCTTAACTATCACGCCACCTGCCAGCCCCAACATAAACAAACTTTAAAAAATTAGCTCAGGGTGTAAGTTAGCTCAGGGAATTTTCCGAATCATAATCAGCGTTTATATTAGGACTATTGTAGTTTAGGAGATGACATTTATTTTAATTATATAGCAGATCAGAAAGATTTTCTTTTTTTTTTATTTTTTAAGAGAGATCTTTGCTATAGGGCATGTGCGCTTGCTAGAGAGACAGGTAGAAAGCAAGAAATTACCCCCCAGGGTCAACGGCCATGCTGTGATCCCTTTTTCATTCTCCTCTCGGGACTTAGGGTATGCTTGCACATGTGCCCAGCATGAACTTTAGGCCACTGGATCTGGGACTTGAACTGTGCTCTACTACACGGGAGTCCAGCAATGTAACCATTACATCATCTGCTGATCCCAATCAAAAAGATTTTTGAGCCTAAGGATCCCCAATACAACATTATCATTTTACAGGTGAAGAGACTGAGGTTCCAAGAGATAGCATCTTGCCTAAGAGTACACCTCTGGTGGTAGAACTGGCTCAGAACGGTGACTGAAGCCCAGGGCATCACTCTATCCTTGAGTACATGACTTTTTGAAATGTGACGAGATCAAAAAGCCCAGAGAACATTTATGTTGGAATGAGAACAACTTTGCATTTCCATAAGGAATCATTTTTCACACCTAGAATTCAAAGTATCTGAAAATAGACATCATCATCTTTGATT
Organism: Tupaia tana; assembly: GCA_026018925.1. Classification (NCBI taxonomy): domain Eukaryota; kingdom Metazoa; phylum Chordata; class Mammalia; order Scandentia; family Tupaiidae; genus Tupaia; species Tupaia tana. Next base: position 197,477,279 of record JAKSZU010000003.1, read on the forward strand.
TACACATAGAAAAATCTGAAGAGAGACAGGTACTAGGCTGACCGCCTTGGGCTCCATAGATACTAATCATGCCTAGGCAAACTGGTGTGTTAACCAAGTGCAGGGGCCTGCCCTTGTTCTGGGACCTCTTCCAGCTCACTGTCAGTTGTCTACCTGTATGTCCCATGGTCATGGTCTCCTTCCTACCAAATGTAAACCTTGGTGTGGTCAAGTGTTTTTGTTGTCCAATCGCCAATGTCTCGAACAGTGCCCAGCATATAGTACATCATATAGTACATCACCAGGAAAATCATGACATACTTTTCTATGCAAAAATGAGTCATGACTTTCTCAACAACCTAATATTTGACTATCAGTGACTATTTCTCGCGTGAGTGAACAGGAGGATTGACTCTCTGGGTTTGTCAATCTAGCCATTTGCTTTAGCAGATACATTTTGGACCATGATTTTAGACTCTGATTTTGAGACCACATGATACATTGGCCAGTCTCATGTTGTTCAGCTTTGGTAAAAGAGCCTGTTCTCGATGAGAGCCTGGATTCCAGGACAGAACCTGCTGAGCATATTCCTAGCCCTGCTCAAGACACACTGGGAAGAATAAGGCAGGGACTACTCTGCAGAATCGGCCTCACCATATTTCAGAGGTACGGAAGGGAGTTTTCCAGTCCCTGCACATTGTGAGGCCTCGTCAAATGCTAATGAACTCAGTGAAGTGGCACTTCCTGAAGAGGGGACTTCAAAAAGCTCATGGGGAAAAAAGAAAGAAGAAATTAAAGTGCAAGTTTATTTTAGTGCAAGATTTTCAAATCCATGCACAGCTTTTCTCGTAATACACGTTTTCCATGAATGTTTTGAATATATATATATATATACATATATATATGTATACACACACACACACACACACACACACACACACACACACATACACACACACACACACACACACACAGGGAATCCAAAGAGGGCCTCCCTCCAATGCACTTATCCAAGCATTGTTACCAAGATGAATGTAGCCTTTAGGCCGGGTGCATAGGGTTTCTTTTAGCCTGAAGCTATACTTGACACTCATTTGGAACATACTCTGCCAGGAAATACAGACTGCTCAGTCACTGTGTCACACAGAATCAGAGAACAAAACAGCTTTAGGCTTTTACTTGTTTCCTTAGGCTAAGCAGCTTCAGTCTCCCTGGTGAAGCACCCCCCTAACCTAGGCCCTCTGTGAGTGAACGGAAAACTCCCGACAAAGACTGAGACATCTCTCAACTCCCGGATGTTGTCAGCAAGAGCTTACAGACAAACGAAGGGGGGTAGGAACGGATAATGTCAGCCTCCCAGATGACATCTTTGCCTCCCAGGCTCCCGAGACCCACAACTTCAGAGATTTCACACCACTTCGGTAGTCCTGCGAGGTGTGACCTTTTCTGACACATGTCCCAGGGAGATGATCAAGTGATAGGGGATCCTGGGTATGGGCAAGCTCACTGCTCATGGAAAAGCCCCTCAAGGTAGACATTGTGTTTGCATTTTCTCTCCCAGCAAGAGCGTCCTAGTCATGGTCAGCTGAAACGGGCTGAGGAGGATCTGGAAACTGACCATCTGCCACCTGAGATAAATCTCACTGATCACATGCTGCCGACTGAGGGCAACACACTGCTTCTAGAGACAAGGATGGGCACACCGCCCAGGGTCTTCAACCCCGGCGAGGACTTCCATGCTGTGGGGACATTTTTGGTGCTTCATTTGAATGTCTCTTCCTCAGCCCTAGTGGCTCCTATCTTTACACTGCCATGTGGTTAGTAATATGTGGGATGTGGAAGGAGCAATTATAAGGAAGTTGGATTGAGGAAAAAAATAATAAAACCAGTATCTGCAACATAAGATAGTCAGTAAATATGCCTGACCGGGTTTCTGATGGCCAGATTTTACCTGCTGCTACACAGGTAACCTGTAATATCTGAGAGCTCCATCAACACACCTTGGTCTGTCTGAGGACACCACCGAAGAGACATTAAAGAAGTCTTTTGCCAGCTCTATTCATACAAGGATAGTCACTGACTGGGAAACAGGATCTTCTAAAGGGTTTGGTTTTGTAGACTTCAACAGTGAGGAAGACGCCAAAGCTGCCAAGGAGGCCATGGAAGATGGTGAAGTAGATGGAAACAAAGTTAACCTTGGACTGGGCCAAGCCTAAGGGTGAAGGTGGCTTCGGGGGTCGAGGTGGAGGCAGAGGAGGCTTTGGAGGCCGAGTTGGAGGCAGAGGAGGAGGCCACAAGGGAAGAAGATGAAGTTTGAATAGTTTCTCTGTCCCACTGTCTTCCCACTTCTATTTGAAAGAAAGGACTCTGGGGTTTTTACTCTGTTACCTGATCACTGACAGAGCCTTTTGAGGTCATTCCAACACAGTGTGCCGTCCTGTGGTCTACTGTAAAAGCTATTGAAATAACGTTTCAAGGGAGATACTCTTACTGGTTTTGATTTGATATTCATATAAACTTTTTAAAGAGATGAGTGATAGAGCAAACCCGTTATCTATAAGTTTTGAATTTATATTGTTTCATCCCGTACACAAAACCCTTTTTTCCCTACAAATATCTTTTTTGGGGTGTGGGAAAATAAAGGAAAGTAGAATGCTTTATCGGGATTTTTGCCTTGATGACTTTAGGACAAATTAAAAACAGTCCTAAAAAAATTAAAAAAACAAAACCTTCATTTATGATCCCTAGAAAAGATGATATGGGTGAGAGAAGCTTTCTCTAAGAACAATCTTGGTCCCAATACAACCCTAAAGACACTCGGAATAGGTGTAGACAGCTACGATAACACCTATTAATTGGAGAAAACTGTTCTGTTCCACAAACAGTTTGTAAGGGATATGGTCACTAGCAGAGAAGGAAGTAGATGTGGCTGTCTTGGCTTTGGTGAGGTTTCATCTAGTTCTTTTTTTATTTTATTTTATTTTATTTAGAGGATTTTGCTATAGGGCACATATGCTCGCCAGAAAGACAGAGAGAAAGTGAGAAATCATCCCCCGGGGGGATGGCCACGCTGCAATCTCTTCTCCTCCATTCTCCTCTCGGGATCATGGGCATGCATGCACCCGTGCCTGGCGTGAGTTTAAGCCACCAGGTCCGGGACTCGAATCGCGGTCGACTACATGGGAGTACAGTGACATAGCCATTACGCTAACTGCTGGTCCCTAGGTTTCATCTAGTTCTATACCTGTTTGTTTGGAGAACATGTTGCCTTACACTAGTCCATACACTCTTTTTTTTTTTTTTAAAGAGATTTTTGCTATAGAGCATGTGTGCTTGTGGGAAAGACAGAGAAGATGGAAAGTGAGAAATCTCCCCTCCAGGGGAATGGCCATGCCACAGCCCCTTCTCCATTTTCTTAGTGATTTTAGGCACACATGACACTAATGTACATGTGCCCAGAGTGAGTTTCAAGCCACCAGGTCTGGGGCTTGAACCACAGCCAACCATGTCGGAGGCCAGTGCCTTAACCACTATGCTGCCTGGTGGCCCCAGTTTTTGAAAAGCCAAAGTGTGGGAGTTAACAATGGATCTTCAATATATCAAGAAGACCAGTATGAGTCTTCCTTCTTCTACTTGGTCCCTGCTACAATGCCAAAAATTCAGATTATTCAACAGGTCCCCAGGCGGCAGGCATGAGACAAGAAGTCTCGGAGATATTTTTTCAAAGTGCTGATCATCAGAGGAAATGCCAGCTGAATCAGGAGTATTGTTTCTCTAGTGGACTTGAGGGTTGAGGCCTTTGACTAAAATGAATAGTTGAAGCAGGACATAGGTGGATTTTCCTTGGGGACCCATGTACTTTGCTAAAAGAGAAATGCTTATGCAATGACTTATTTCCTAAAAATTCAGAACACTTCAAAAATTCCTACTAATTGTGTTCTTATCACGCTCTGAAGGTTAGTAAGCTTAAGATGCATATATGTTTTTAGAGCACCTTCCTTGTGCGCTCAGAATGTCTCTTATAGTCACTACAATTAAAGAAACTGAAAAATTGTTGAATCCTGAAACCAAATATTAAGCTGTTGGGAAAGGCATGATATATTTTTCTATGCAAAAATGCTTCAAGACTTTCCTAACCGCAGCAGTTTCAAGGGCTGCAAATAAAAGTCTAGTGGTTGGCATGGTGGTTAAGGTGCTCAGTGACCACATGGCCAACCAAGTTTTGCGTCCTGGACCTGGCAGCTGGAAAATAATGCAGGGCCCTAAATCCCGGGAGGATAATGGAGAAGGGATTGCAGTTTGCCCAACCCTCTTGGGGGGAATGATTTCTCCCTTACCCTTCTTTTGTCTCTCTGGGAAGCACAAATGCTCTAAGGCAAAAACTTTTTAAAAAACTATAGTGCTTGAAAAAAGTTTATTAAAAAAATATTTTGAGAACTTGAAAAAAAATGATTAGGGTGGCATCTGCTTGCGCCTGGCCAGCCAGCGAGAGGGCGGGAGCAGTTATACTGCCGGCAGCCTGCAGCCCACAGCCTCTGGCCAGCCGGTGAGCCAGTGCGCATGTGCGGCAGCAAGGAGCCGGTGCAGCCAATGCACCGCATCCGGCTGGACCTGGCCGTCAACTTCTCCGTGTTCTACTTCGAGATTCACAGTGCACCCGAGCAGGCCTGCCTGTTAGCCAAACAAGCTTTTGATGACGCCATGGCTGAGTTGGACCCACGAAAAGAGGATTCCTATAAGGACTTCATGCAGTTGCAGCGACACGACCTCACCCCTTGGACAAGTGACCAGCAGGATGAAGAAGCAGGAGAAGGAAACTGAAGATCCTTCCGGTCCCTGGCCCTTCCTTCACGCACCACCCCCATCGTCACCAATTCTTCCTTGTCACAGTCACTGAGTATAACATGCTAAACCTATCTGTATTGGCAATGCAGTCACTCAGACCTGCTCCTCTCGTTCCTTGGGACACAGTTTCAGATAAATCTTCATGGGCATTGCTGGATTGATGGTTGCTTTGAGCCCAGGGGCGCTCCCTTTTTGAATTGTGCAGAGAAGTACGTTTTAAATGAGGTATTTTACCATGCCTAGTGATCTGTGGGAGATCTAGGTGAGAGTAACGGAGGAGTTGAGAAAGGAGAATCAGGAGCCAGCAGGTGGTGTGGTGGTTAAAGGCTCCGGATTCCCACATGGCCAACCGTGGTTTGGGTCCCTGACCTTGTGGTTTGCTTTCTCGCTTTCCCTTTCTCTCTGTCTGGTCAAATTAAAAATTAATAACAATAAATTAAATCTTTAAAAGATTCAGTCAATGCAGGCTACAGTTGATAATTGAAAGATCCATTTAAAACAAACTGATTGTGTTTCATTAATCTTGTGCAGGCAAAAATGAATTCACTCCTCCCACTTTCTCCGGCTAATGGAAAACTGTTAAGGGGAGCCCATACAGAGAGACAACCTGCCCCTTTTTATCACCTTTATAATAACTGCTCAGCGTGAGGTTTCAGTAGTGTCTCGTTTTGCTCTTTAAGTTATGACGTGCACAAACCTTCTTTTCAAGGCTATGCATCTAAAGTTTGGAATTTATAATTTTATTTTGGTTGTAATTAAGAATCATGGTTTTATTTTTTGTAACTCTTTGGCTATTGTTTTTGTACATCCTGACAGCACCATGTCTGTCAGCCCATGTCAATCAAGATGGGTGATTATGAAATGCCAGACTTCAAAAATCAATGCTTTGGAATTCAGTGGGTAAAGAAATGCTGCCTTGGGGATATTTTTAAAAAGTGATCAGCCTATTAAGTTTCCTACGACTTACATTTGTTTTCAGTTTCAATATTAAGCCCTGGATATTTACATTTATCTTGTTTGAAGAAATTTGATTTTAAAGTCTTTTTTTTGGCATCTTTTCATCATTTCTGCTTTATAAAACTAGATGCTATATTATTTGGCACATAGAAATTTCTAGCTGTCATGTCTTTATTGTGAATTAGAGCCTTGAACATTATAAAGCAGCATTTTCTAATAGAACTTCCTGCGATGACAGAAATGGTCTCTGTACTATTTAAATGATTTAAACAACGTTTAAAATTCTGTTCCTCGGTCGCGTTAACTGCATGTCTAATGCAATGAGGCAATGGTCACATAGAACTAGTGGCTACTGATTGGACAGCATGGTTATGTAGCATTGACATTTTTTAGTGAATACTTTTGGGTTGAATTCTATCTTATTTAATATTAAAGCCTTGACCCCGATACCTTTTTGTTTACTTTGGATTGGTACAACTTTGCCTCACTATTACCCCCTCCCCTTTTTTCCCCATTATGAAATAGAAAGGGCAGGAGGGGAGGAGAGAAATAGGTTTTTTGTTTGTTTTTTTTTTTTTTTTTGGGAGAGGTTTTTTGCTATAGGGCGCGTGCGCTTGCCAGACAGACACAGAGAGACATAGAGACAGCGAGAAATCACCCCCCAGGGGGGATGGTCACGCCGCAATCCCTTCTCCTCCATTCTCCTCTCAGGACCTTGGGCACGCACGCACGCGCGCCCGGTATGAGTTTTAAGCCACCGGGTCCGGGAGGCGAACTGCGGTCGACTACGTGGGAGTCCAGCGACATAGCCATTACGCTAACTGCTGGTTCCCGGAGAAATAGGTATTTTTGACAGGATCTCTCCACATCAGGATGCTCTCGGTCTTGTCTCCCAGTTAGCTAGGACCACAGGCATGCACGACCATGCCCCGTGTGTTCAGGGTAGCCTAGGAACAAACATCAGGACTCCATGTGGCTTCCATTCCCCCAAGGGGTGGCACTATCTGTATGCCACCGTGGCGGGGCCCTAACGTTTCAAATGCTAACCTTTCTGAATCACTGTGTTTTAGGTGAGTCTTTTCTATAGACCGTAGAATTGATTTCTACTTTTCTCTTGGGTTAGCTAAGCCCATCTACATTTATTGATATAATCTCTGGTTGATCTTCTTTCATTTTTAGAGACATATTATAAAGAGAGTAATTCCTTCTCTCCTAGAAGATGTCTAGTAGCTTCATATTCTAAGCTAAATAAAAGCAGTGTTCAATTCTTTTTTCCTTCATCTCTTCTCCACTTTCCAGTTTTCATCAATAATATTATCTTTCATCGTGTTTATTTTTATTCCCTTGGACTTCCGCAGTTCAGTTTGTCAGCACTAAATGATACCCTCTGGCTCCCTCGTTCTGCTCAAGATGCAGCTTAATCTCTTTTTGTACTTATCCCATTCTCTTCTCCCTTCTTCCGTCCAGCCTTTTATCGTGAGAATTTCCAAACACCACTGCAAGACTGAAACAATTTCACAGCAAACAGCCACATACCCACAACCTAGATACTAATATTAATGTCTCCTACATGCTTTATCAATGTGTGTCCACCTAGTAAGCCATCTCCTTTTTAATGTATTTCAGAGCAAATGGCTGACATTAGTACATTGACCTCCAAATACTTCAGAGTGTACATCATTAACTAGAGCTTAATATTTGTTTCAAGTCATCATTTATGTAAAATTTACATACTGTAAAGTACCCAAATCTTAAGTTTACCTTTGTTAGTTTTCAAAAATGGATGTGACTGTGTCCCCCAAACTTCTAACAAGAGACAGCATGGCCAGAAGTTTCCCTCTTGCCCCTTTCTAGACAACGCCTGCTTCACCCGAGGCAAACTTCCGATTTTTTTTTTTTTCTATTATTAGGGAAGTTTTGCTGCTTTAGAACTCTCCTGAAATAGACATACGGTATGTGCTGTTTTCTCAAGGCTTCTTTCACTCAGCATAAGTTTTTGAGATTCTCCTACGTGATACTCGAATCAGTAATGTAGTCCTAGTTGTTACTGGGTTGTATTTCATTGTAAGAACACAGGCAGTTTAATATATATTCTCTTAGTAATGGACACTTGCACTGTTTCCAGTGCGGGGCTATTATGAATTAAGTTGCTAAGAATGTTCTCAGAAACATTTTTGTACATTAGGCTTTTATTTTTCTTTGGTCAATAACTTAGGAGTAGATTGATGAGGTCATAGGAAATGGTTTTCACACTGGTTGTGCCAGTTTGTATTATATCCATGTCAACAGTGTCTAAGAGTGCTGGTTTCTCCGTATCCTCACCAGCAGTTGGTGTTGTCGATCATTTTTCATTTTAGCCATTCTGGTGAATCTGTAGTAGTAGCTTAGTGTGGTGTTGATGTTCATTTCCCTGATCACTACGGATGTTAAGCACTGTTCGTTTGCTTATTGGGTGTTTATGTATCTCGATTTATGAAGTGTGCTTTACAGTTTGTTCCGTTGTAAAATTAGGTCATTGATTTTATTATTGAGTTTTCAGTTTATTTGTTGAGATATTCTAATAGGCTGGATACCTGCTATTCGCCGTATATATGTTTTGTGAATATTTTCTTGTCTGTGTGCAGCTTGCTTGTTCAACTTTGTAACAGCATCTTCTGACAAAAGCAGACATTTTTAGTTTGATGTTTGATTATTTAAAAATAGTATATTTACTGCTTCCAGTGACATAGGAAATGTTGTCCACTCTCAAGTCATGAAGATATTTTCTTTTCTTCTCTAAATCCTTTAGTGTTTTAGCTTTTCTATTTTAGACTATGAGCCACTTTGACCCCCACCCCACCCTTCTCCCATAGTTTCTTAGATGTTAGTTCTACAATATTAGATCATGTAATAGTACTTGCACATTATGTTACACTCTTATCTCCAAATTTATTTCAGTCCTAGATTTAAACATGGTTATGCTCATCCCCAGGGTCATTGCCAGTATTTCCCCAGTCGCCGCTGGACTTGGATGAAGCCTATTCTTTAGGAGGTTCCTCAAGAAGAGAGTATGGAATAATAGTCTCTGATGTCTCACAGACCCAGGGTTGCTTCATTTAGTCTCACTATGTGAGGGGCAGTTGGGATTGATAAAAAAAACCACCCTTGCTCACATTTTCTTGCTTTGATTAATGTGTTAAATATTATTTTCTTTCTTTTTTTCCCCCACTTAAGACAGGATATGGCAATCCTCTTGCCTCAGCCTCCCAAGCAGCTGGGACTACAGGCATGCATCACTGTGCTCAGCTCTTTAGGGGCCAGGAACCGAACCTGGGGCTGCCATGTGGCCTCAGCCTGCCAAGCAGTAGCCTGCAGCATGTGCTACCAAGGCTGCTCCTTCCCTCGTTTATTATTTTTCTAAAGAGATTTCAATAATGTAGGCTCTGGAGGAGACATCTATTTATTTTAGACTATTTTCTGAAGATATTGTTATAACCTTTTCATCTTAACATCTTTAAGTTCATGCAAAGGGCTGCCTGTGGACTTCTTTGGTACTTTTTGGTCAGTAAAAAATTCTTAATAAAATTAGGTCCTGTGAGCTTTGTGTGTACCTGTAAAAATACGTATAAGGCAGGATCAGCAGGTGATATGGAGGTTAAGCTGGACTCCCACATGGCCAACCTTTGTTTGAGTCCCAGACCTGGCTTACTTTCTCAATTTACCTCTCTCTCTCTTTCCCTCTGTCCCTTGCTGGTCAAATTAAAATGAATAAATAAATAAAGTTAAATAAAATAATTCTTTAAAAAACACATATAAGGCATTATGCAAATAATTGCAATAATACTACTACTCTTTACTATTTTTATAGGAAGAGGATTTTAGTTTTTTTTTTTTTTTTTTTTGAGAGGCTTTTCGCTATAGGGCGCGTGCGCTCGCCAGACAGACAGAGAGAGACATAGAGACAGAAAGCGAGAAATCACCCCCCAGGGGGGATGGTCACGCCGCAATCCCTTCTCCTCCATTCTCCTCTCGGGATCTTGGGCACGCACGCACACGTGCCCGGCGTGAGTTTTAAGCCACCGGGTCCGAGACGCGAACCACGGTCGACTACGTGGGAGTCCAGCGACACAGCCATTACGCTAACTGCTGGTTCCCAGGAAGAGGATTTTATCTAAGAAAGATTTCCCTTAACAAGGTTAGATTTCTTAGGCTAGTAATAATAGGAATAATTTATTAAGTTGATATCTGAAAGTTTAGCTAACTTAGTTTGCTGAATAAATGTGAAACCTAGATATGAATTAAATCCCGATTACTCTTAGGATACCTTTGCAAAGTCACAAGTTGGGCAACAAAGCTGAATTCATGGGGTATGTATTTGGTTCGAATGAAATCTTTCTAGACTCGATCCTTCTTTATGTAGCAAGTTCATATGGAAGTAATGAGAAATCCATTCTTTCAAATTAAGACTTAAAATTTATATAGATTGTATAGATTATATAAAAAAATATATAATTATATCTTGGGAACAAACAAGCACATATCCCAGCATCTGATCTAAATGCATTAATGTGAGCTAATCCGTGGAATTCAATATGCTTCTCTATGTAATATGAGTATCCCAATGTAGTTTCCAAATACACGCTACCCTGATATATAAAAATAAAATTATGTGGGACCAGCAGTTGGCATAATGGCTAGGTCGCTGGACTCCCATGTAGTCGACCACCAGACCTGGTGGCTTAAACTCACGCCAGGTGGGTGTGCGTGTGTGCCCAAGATCCTGAGAGGAGAGTGGAGGAGTAGGGATTGTGACATGGCCATCTGCCCTGGGGGAGTGATTTCTCGCTTTCTGTCTGTCTTTCTGGTGACCACACATGCCCTATGGCAAAATCCTCTCAAAATAAATAAATAAATAAATAAATAAATAAATAAATAAAACTATGTAATAAAATAGAAGGAAGTAAAAAAAAATTAAAAATAGAAGGAAGTAAAAAAGAAATATGTAACTTGCAATATGCTAGAATTCTTAAACATTAACAAAAATAAAAATACAGCTACTTGTGTAATACCATATTGACAGCTGAAGACCAAAGAACAAGAATAGAGTGTTTTTGCACTTCTTAAGGTCAAGGCCAAAGGTCCGATGACAGTCTCTGCTCCCTGGGGTAACAGATCACTCAATGAGATTGCTGAGCTTCAAGGGATTTCAAATTTCAAAATGGGGGGGCCAGCAGGTGTTGTGGTGGTTGAAGGGCTGGGGTCTGGACTCTGATATGGCCAACCACAGTTTGAGTTTTGGATCTGGCAACTTGTGTGTGCGTTCTTTCTCTCTCTCTCTCTCTCTCTCTCTCTTTCTCTCTCTCTCATGAGTGCACGTGCCCTATAAAATTAAAAAAAATAATAAAACAGGGCTAGCAGCTCGTTCAAGTTCAAGTCCTGGACCTGGTGGCTTGCTTTCTTACCTTCTCTTTCTCTCTCTTGCACTCTCTCTCTCTTGCTATCTCTCTCTGGCAAGCATACATGCACTATAACACATTTAAAAATAATAAAGTTTTTAAAAAGCTTTTAAAAAATCTTTTAAAAAATTCAAAATGACCATTGATATATTGAGCGTTTCACCTTATAAAAGGCATACATGCTTCTAAAATGTAAGCAGTGTCGCTGTATATAAAATGTAAGCAATGTAGCTGTATATATAATATTGTAGAAAGTGAAAAGGCTTTGCTACTCATGCACTGCCCCCATTACTGATCTCATGCCACAGAGAAATTGCTGGTATCAATAACTTATACACATGAACATATAGATTATAAATGTATGAGTTATATACATTATAGATATAGGTTTTTCTTTTGAGAAGAATGGAATCTATGATCTTTTTTCATTCCACATCTTGGGCATATTCGCATGTTGGATCTACCTTCTTTTTTCTTTAAGAGAGAGATTCTTGCTATAGGGTACATCTGCTCACCAGAGAGACAGAGACAGACAGCAAGAAATCACCTCCCAAGATTTTGGGCACACACAGAGTCCAGGACTTAAATCGTGGGCAACTATGCAGGAGTCCAGTGATGTAACCGTTACGTGATCTGCTAGTCCCATCTACCTTCTCCCTTTAATAGGATTTATGGAATGTAGGATGCCATTGCGTGAGTGTGCTTTTCCTGAGTTAATCTTTTGCTGACGAATGGATAGGCAAGTTGTTTGCAGAGTTTTGATACTATACACTGTAATCTAATAACATACATATATTTACTATGAGAATTTCTTTCTTTTTTTTTTTTTTGAGAGGTTTTCGCTATAGGGCGCGTGCGCTCGCCAGACAGACAGAGAGAGACAGAGAGACAGAAAGTGAGAAATCACCCCCCAGGGGGGATGGTCACGCTGCAATCCCTTCTCCATTCTCCTCTTGGGATCTTGGGCACGCACGCACACGCGCCCGGTGTGAGTTTTAAGCCACCGGGTCCGGGACGCGAACCGCAGTTGACTACGTGAGAGTCCAGCGACATAGCCATTACGCTAACTGCTGGTTCCCGAGAATTTCTCATGCATTTTTTTGAAGATAAATTTTGAGATAAAAAAAAATGACTAATTTTGATTTTGATAACTAATGCTGAATTATACTTATGGTTGTTATAAATCTTGGGACTTTTCTTGGCTTGGAAGATGATCAATAATATAAGGTATTAAGGCCACATTAAAATTAATGTATATTGTTGGGAACCAGCAGTTAGCGTAATGGCTATGTCGCTGGACTCCCACGTAGTCGACCGCGGTTCGCGTCCCGGACCCGGTGGCTTAAATCTCACGCCGGGCACGTGTGCGTGCGTGCCCAAGATCCCGGGAGGAGAATGGAGGAGAAGGGATTGCGGCGTGACCATCCCCCCTGGGGGGTGATTTCTCGCTTTCTGTCTCTCTGTCCCTCTCTGTCTGTCTGGCGAGCGCACGCGCCCTATAGCGAAAAACCTCTCAAAAAAAAAAAAATTAATGTATATTATTAAGTCAGATTTTTTGTTATGAAAGAGAGAACTGATGAGAGAATTCAAGGTATTGATGGACTTGTATAGCATGCAGAGATAATGAAGCGGAACGAACATGCCCTCCTTTTTACAAAATGGGGATAACAAAGGGCTGTTTTGATTAAATGAGATAGTCATTGCAAAACTCATATACTAGTGCCTCGCGCATAGTAGATGCCCAGTACACTATTACTGGTATTTCTATTAAGAGGATTCGTTCTCATAAGAGTCCACTTCCAGCTCTCCTGTCTGCATTTTATTTATTTATTTTTGAAAGATTTTTCCCCACGAGTGACAGAGCGAGAGAGTATCCCAAATAGGGTCTTCACATTGCAATCTACCTCCAGCTCCAAGCAGCCCCAGCTAAGAATGTGCACATAGCTGGAATGTTCAGGAAGGTCTCCAGACACAAGCCCAGAACCTTCCCACATGGGTCAGCCTAATAGCATTGGGACACATTGTGCTATGCACTGTCTGGGGCCCAGAACGTCATTTTCAATGACTCCTGGCTGCTGTTTACCTCAAATAGGAGACCATTGGTTACTAGATTTAAAAATGTTTTATTACGTAGTAGTATTTAGTGTTAATAAGAGAAAGTTGTGGAGTCTTTAAAGATGAATGATTGGATTTTATGCTACAAGGTATGGGCAACGAGGGGTTACTAGTCAGGGCTAGAATCCAGGGCTAGGAACACCTGCCATAGGCCAAGGGTCAATGCTTGTAGGGTGAGAGTTATCCACACAAGCTCAGTTGTCAGGAAGTGCAAGCAGGCCAAGAATCAACAAGCGCGATGACTCACAGGTAACAGGACACCCAAGTGTTAGGAGTTACAGGGAGCCGGGTTCCTGGCTCCCCAACCACAAAAGGGCTCCACTCCAGAGCAGGCTCAGGCCCAGGTCGAGGGGAGAATTATCTTCTGGCTTCCATTCCAACTGATGGCCTGAAGGTCTGAAGCTTAGAGGGGAGTTAGCCAGGAACCCAGGGGGACCAATGCAGGTCTGTACGCCAAGGAGACTTGGCCGATAGCTGTTCCTGGGCTGTTACAGGCTCCTGTGGGTCGGATGCCAACCCGGAACAACTCCTCTAGGCCTTCCAAGTGCAAGTAGGTGAGTCAGGTCAGAGAGAGGAGGGCAGAACAGTCGTTCCTCTGGTTTTCTGAAATAGGGAAGTATCGAAACTTCTGACAGCTTTGCTTAGATTTCAACTATCATGGCACTAGACTCTTCCACTGTATGTTCTATGTCTTTTAAAATTAGAATGTTCAATTAACATAAGTGGTATTTTCAATATGTGAATACAATGTGCAATGATTAAATAAGGGCAATGAACAAACCCACCATCTGAAACACTTACTATTACTCTGTGTACTGAACTTCCAACATCCCTCCTTGCTCTTGTGAATATACGTTAGCTCGTCATCAACTGTGGCTCGTCTACGTGCTGTAGTACTCTGGACCTCATTCTCCTTATGTCCGCTTTTCTATCTGTTAACTTGGTTTGCCCTATTCCCTCAGCACCCCTCCCCTCTCTCTCTAGCTTCCGGTATCCACTGTCTCACTGTCCATAGTTATGCAGTTGAAAACTTTTAAGTTCCAGCAATGAGTGAGAGCATACAGGACTTGTCTTTCAATGCGTGCCTTATTTCATTTAGTGTTTCTTCCAGGTTCACCCATGTTGTTTAAGTGACAGGATTTCATCCTTTGTTGTGGTTGATGATATTCTGTGGTGTACCTACACCACATTTTCTTTATCCATTCAGGTTTCAGACACAGGCTGATTCTGTATCTTACCTGTTGTGAATAGTGCTGCAATGAACATGGAATTGTAGATAGCTCTTTGACAGAATGATATCCTTTGGGTATCTACGCAGTAGTAGGATGACTAAGTCACAAGATTGTTCTAGTTTTAGCTTTTCTTTTCTTTGTGTGGAGCTGCCATATTTTTTTAAAAAGAATTATTTTACTTTAATTTGACCAGAGAGGGGCGGAGTGTGGGGCGGGTAGGGTAGTAAGAAAGCAAGCCACCAGGTCTGGGACTCGAGCTGTAGTCGGCCATGTGGGAGTCCAGGGCCCTTAATCACCACGCCACCTGCTGGCCCCAGTGACATTTTTTTCCACCGAGGCCGTACTACTTTACATTCCCACCAACAGTGCATAGGATTTCCCTTTCTCGGCAACCGCAACAGCATTTGTTATTGTCTTATTTATTTTTCTGTTTTTTTGTGTAAGTTTTGTCTAGGTCTTAGCCTAATCTCTGCTGCTTCCTGGGAGAAGCGGGGGAGGGGCATTGCTGTGCCTGCCATGAGGTAGATGCGAACGCAGTACTTTAGAAGCATTGCTCCTACCTTGCAGCTGCGACATGTCTATGGAAGTGTAAAGATTGCCCTTGAAAACAGTGCTAAGGCTACACCTTAAAACATTTGATTGGGGGATGGAATCCCATGAAGAGGAGTGTGCAAAAAAGAGGGGGAGGCCATATTCATATTTTATTTATTTATTTATTTATTTATTTATTTATACACACATATATATACACACACACACCACATACACACATATATGTGTGTGTGGTGTCTGTGTGTGTGTGTGTGTGTGTGTGTGTGTGTGTATATATATATATATATATATATATATATATATATATATAAAATGAGGGTGGGTGATGAAGCTGGCCACATCTTGGTAACAAGAGCAGTTGATTGCTTGGTCTTGCAGGATGTCTTCAGAGGGGTGGCATTAAGCTATTACATCTCCTTCCGGGACTCTAGGGGAGAATTATCTTCTGGCTTCCATTCCAATTGTTCAAAGTTTGCTTTGTGGGGCGTTACTCCCCCACACTTTGAGGTTGTGGCACTTGGTCATTCTAACAGCTGTTGGGGAGGCTGGATCCAAGACAGCAACTGCGGCAGATCCAAGACAGCAGCGTGAGCCACAGCCCGCAGGGCAAGCCAGTGGGTAGGCATGAGTCAGTGGCACTTCCCACATCCCTGCCTACAACTGGCAACCTCAAAGGCTGGGTGCCCAGTGGGTTCTGCACCATCATTTAGTTCAGAACCCACAGCATCTTGTGTCCCAGCAGCAAGAGGGAAGCCCACCTCAGACGAGGGCTGGTCATGCCCTCAGGTGTCACGAGAGACCACAGCCCTGCCTGATGCCACAGCCACAGGAACAGCACAAGCTTGGGGCCCCCTCAGCCAGAATGCAGAGCATGTACCTGGATCCAGGGTAGCTCACTGACAGAGCCCCGTTACAGTTCCGTTTCCAATTATGTAACAGTAACTAACTCCATTGAGCACTGACTATTCAAAGCACTTAAGAAATTATCTCAAGTATGAATCTAATGTCATAGATACTGATTTATATTTTTCCATTTCATTTTCAATGGTGAGGATTTCCCTACCTCATTCAAAAGTCTTCAAAAAAGATTTTTCACTGCCAAGGATCTTACTGCGGAATATGGATGCATAGTCATTTATTGCACTTCCTATATTCGTTAACCCATTGGCTGCTGGTAATTGATTGCGCTCATAAGTCATTCGGTGTTTAGAAGTCAGATTTGGCTAGTCTATGTTGTTAAAACAAACAACCTACAAATCTCTGTGGCTTAAAATAACAGATTTATTTTTCACTCACTGGGTGAGTTAGGCAAGGGACCTCTGCACAGCATAGTCACATCGGGACCAAGTCTACCAGAACAGCCGCCATCTCGAATGTCACTGGCCACAGTGCCAGAGGGAAAAGATAGCTCTGGAGAGATTCACATTTGGCAATTAAACGCATCCTGGGAGTGACACTTGCCACTTCGGAACTCGCTGCTCAGATCTAGTTGCAAAGCCCCACTCAGCCACAAGGGGGCCAGGAAGGGACTGAACTCGATAGGGCAAATGTTCCTGGTGACTGGTCATTACACAGGTCCTCGTGCGTAGATCTTTCTGTCTGGCTACTTATTTCCTTAAGCGTTTGTATAAGAACATTGTTACACTCGGTAGTAGAGACATTTTTGTTATTGATGCGTGCTCTGGAGTTTCATCTCTTGGCTCTCAGACCTAATACTTCACCTTTTATATTGTCCTCTAAGCACAGGGGACTGGGAGCTACAAACTGCGTTTCCTTTCATCTGCTGGGTTCTAGTTGGGCTATGCCAGTGAGAGAGTAATTACAAGGGAGGAGATGGGAGAAACTTCTCTCTCCTTCTGGCCTCTTCAGCCATGAGAGGCCATTGCAGATGATTTCAGGCTCCACGCGTCACGAAGTCAGGAACATCAAGGGGATTATGGTCTCCAGGTTTTCTACTGCGGGTCCCTGGTGGTGCTTGTGGGGTCTCAGGAATACCACCCTCTCCCTTTTGCTTTTCTGGCCTAAAATGAAGAATTAGCTTCCTGCAATTAACGACCTCCATGTAACATCGTCTTCCCATGGATCCCTCCAGCCCTTCTCACCTTTCTTCTAGCCAATTTCTGTATTAAATGTCCTAAAATGCCAGACATCAGCTGATACGGTGTATCTTGCCATCTTGCTTTCTAAGAAATCTGTATTCATTTATACCCTTAGTATTTGAAAATACCGTTTCCCTTAACCCTACACCACAAACAGTACATTTGATATTATCATTTAAAGGTTACCTTCCAGGGCCAGCTTTGTGGCCCGGTAGTTTAGGTAGCAGATTCCACATGGCTGGCCATGTAGTTGGAGTCCCAGGCCTGGCAGCTTGAGAAATCCACTGGGGGTGTGAGAGTACACACTTAATCTTGCAAGGGGAGATGGAGGAGGGATTGCAGTACGACCCTTCCCGTATGTGTGAGCTGCTTTCTCCCCTCCTCCCCTCTCTGTCTCTGGGGAATGCATGTACCTTCCAGCCAAAACAAAACAAAAAAATCTTTAATTCCATAGACACTGTAAACCTCTTCTTTAAATTTTTTAAATTGCCAGAAGATATATGCATTTAACAGAGAGAAATAGAGAGAGGGAGAAGGCATCCCCTCCCTGTGGTATGTGGTCTCACCACAATCTCCTCTCTGCTGTCTACTCATCCCACTGTTGGGATTTTTGGGCATTCACACACACGTGTCCCCGGCATGTTCTTCAAGCTGCCAGGATTTGAACCGTGGTCAGCCATGTGGGATCTGGTTCTCTAACCATCAAGCCATGGGGCCAGCCCTCATTGTTTAAATTTGCATTTTGTTTGTTGACTATCGAGACTGTACTTTTAATTTGCTTCTCGGCCATTTACTTGCCCACAAATTGTTCATGAGCTTCCTCTGTTTTAAGGTTCTATTTCTCACTGATTTGGGAAAGATACATGTTAAGGACTTTAACCTTTTGTCTCTTACTTATGTTTCAAATATAATCCCAGTTCATTATTTGCTTTTTAATTCTGTTTATGGCATTTAATAACGTAAATTATTTTTTAAACATTACATCAGCTCTAACTAAGTACTATATAATTTGCTTTGGAATTGAATTTTAAACACCTAATTAAGGTTTTAAAATTTGCTCATAACATATAGCTTTAACCTAGAGCTATTCAGAGTCTAACATATAATAAAAATAGACATTCATGGCTGCTTTGTTTTTTCCTATAGGGCATGTGTGCTTGCCAGAGAGAGACAGAAAAAGTGAAAATCACCCCCCAAGGGGGGATGGCCATGCCATAATCCCTTCTCCTCCAGTTCCCTCTTGGGATTTGGGGCATGTACACACATGCACCCAGTGAGATTTTCAAGCTGCCGGGTCAAGACTTGAACTGTGCAGCTGGTCACATGAAATCCAGCACCTTAACTGCCATGCCACCAGCTGGCCCCAAGAATCATAGCTTCTTAGAATTAGTATTTCTTCTTATTTCTTATTTTTCTTATTATTTATTCTATTCATACCTTTTCTTATCTGGAAAATGAAAGGTGGACAAAGGGTGAAGAGAATGGTATAGAACCACTTTACAGTAGCAAAGTAAGATGCTTCCCATGGAATTAGGGCAGTTTTCTTGGTCCATGAGCCCTGCACAGTTTTAGTAGAAACTGGGGCCTCAGGGACCAGCAGTTGGTGTAATGGCTATGTCACTGGACTCCCATGTAGTTGACTGTGGTTCCAGTCCTGGACCTGGTGGCTTAAACTCATGCCAGGTGCGTGTGTGTGCGTGCGTGCCCCAGATCCCGAGAGGAGAATGGAGGGGGATTGTGCCGTGGCCATCCCCGGCGGGGGGGTGATTTCTCAACCTCTGTTGCTCATTGAATTCTATTGTGGGTGGTCAGCAGTCACAGGCAAGGTGTAAACTAATGAACACGTTCCAATAAAACTTTATTTGCAAAAGCCATAAAAGATGGAGACTCCTGACAATCAAAGCTGTGGCTACCAAGAGGTTGAAGTGGTCCAGTCAAAGCAAAAGAGGACAAGTCAAGAGCAAAGTTCTTGGCACTGGTTTTTGGAAATGCTCAGGGCAGTTTGCTTTGACTTTGTAGTGGGCCAAAGAATAACAACTGCTTATCACAAGAGTGCTTTTGAGAAAGTTAGCACAAGCTTTAGCAGGAAAGTGCCCAGACTAGCCTCAGCGGAATCCTTCACTACCACCATGGTCCTGCTCATTCCTGTTAGCAAACAAGGACAATTTTGCAAACGTTTTGTTGGGAAATCATTAGGGATCTACCTTATAGTCCTGATGTGGCTCCATCTGACGTCTTTTTGTTTCTTAATCTTAAAAGTCTTTAAAGAGGAGACCAGCAGTTGGCATAATGGCTATGTCACTGGAGTCCCATGTAGTTGACCGCAGTTCAAGTCCTGGACCCAGTGGCTTAAACTCGGGCTGGGCGTGTGTTCGTCCATGCCCAAGATCTTGAGAGGAGAATGGAGGAGAAGGGATTGCGGGCCATCTCCCTGGGGGGTGATTTCTTGCTTTCTGTCGCTCTGTCTTTCTGGCGAGCGCACACGTCCTATTGCAAAATCTCTCCAAAGAAAATTTTTTTTTTTTTTTTTTGTAGAGGTTTTTTTTTGCTATAGGGAGCGTGCGCTCGCCAGACAGACAGAGAGAGACATAGAGACAGAAAGCGAGAATCACCCCCCAGAGGGGATGGTCACGCCGCAATCCCTTCTCCTCCATTCTCCTCTCGGGATCTTGGGCACGCACGCACACGCGTCCGGCGTGAGTTTTAAGCCACCGGGTCTGGGACGTGAACCGTGGTCGACTACGTGGGAGTCCAGCGACATAGCCATTATGCTAACTGTTAGTTCCCTCCAAAGAAAATCTTTAAAGGGTGCCGATTTTCCTTTGGTTAATAATGTGAGAAAGACTGCATTGACATGAATAAATTTCCAGGACCCTCAGTATTTTAGAAAAGGACTAAATGGCTGGGATTATTGCTTACCAAAGTATCTGAAATTTGTTGGAGCTTATCTTGAGAAATAAAGTTTCCATTAAAATTGTTTTTATCTTTTAATTCTATTTTCCATAACTCTTTGAAGTCCCTTCATCTGTACTATAGCCTATTAACTAGTGGTTTAAACTGTGACCCATGAGAGAGAATGTGACTTTAGAAATATTTATATTTAAATACGCAGGTTTATACACATAAAAAAACTCGTTCCTATATACATTAATATATATGTTTACAACAGGATCTTATCAAACTTAAATAAAGCATAGTTTAAAAAGAGCGCTCTTTGGGGCCAGCAGGTGGTGAGTTGGTTTGGACGTTGGACTCCAATGTAATGGCTTACTGCAGTTCAAATCTTAGACTTGGTGGCTTGCTTTCTTGTTTTTCCTCTTTCTCTGTCTCTGTTTGGTCAAATTAAAAAAAAATAGTGATGGGAACCAGCAGTTAGCGTAATGGCTATGTCACTGGACTCCCACGTAGTCGACCGCGGTTCGTGTCTCGGACCCGGTGGCTTACAACTCACGCCGGGCGCGTGTGCGTGTGTGCCCAAGATCCCAAGAGGAGAATGGAGGAGAAGGGATTGCGGCGTGACCATCCCCCCTGGGGGGTGATTTCTCGCATTCTGTCTCTATGTCTCTGTCTGTCTGGCGAGCGCACGCGCCCTATAGCAAAAAACCTCTCCAAAAAAAAAAAAAAAGAAAATAGTGATGATAAATAAAATTAAATAATTATTTAAAGAGTGCTGTTCATCCACTAACAGCAACAGTATTAGTTAAAGTATCATTTGCTATTATAAAAGACAATCCCTTGAATCCCAGTGGTTTAACCGTAAAAAGTTTACTTCTCATTATCTGGCAGACTCAAATGGGTGTTCAGATTTTTTTTCCCCCCTGAGAAATGAATCAGGGACTCAGCTTCCTTCAATTTTGTGACTCTGCCATGTTTGACAATGTTTTGCAAGGCTGCTGTGCTTCTGTAAGTTAAGCCATTGGAGGGGGAAGAAATGGAAGATCATGTATGGGAAGTTTCTATGGACTAGGTCTAGAAGGGGGTCTACATTGCTTTCCTCCACATTCCATTGGCTGGAACTCAATCACATGACCACACTACACTGAAAAGGAGCCTGGGAAATGTAGTCCAGCTATGTCCCAGGAAGAAGAGGACTTTGGTTGGGAGGTAGGCTAACTGTCTCTGTCACAGGTACCATTTCTGTTTAATTAATGTCCCCTTTCCCAAAACATAGTTTTTTGTTTCCAGTTTTAACTAAACCTTTAAAAAGTCTGTGTTTATGGACCAGCAGATGATACAATGGTTACGTTGCTGAATTCCCACATGGCTGATGGCTGTTCAAGTCCTGGACCCAGTGGCTTGAAACTCATGCTGGGCACATGTGCATGTGTGCCCAAAATCTTGAGAGAAGAATGGAGGAGAAGGAATTAGAGCATGGCCTTCCCCCCTGGAGAGTGATTTCTTGCTTTCTGTCTCTCTGTTTCTTCCCATAAGTGCACGTGCCCTATGGCAAAAAAGTGTATATTAAGCATTAACTAATTGAAAATAAAGGTAGATATTAGGCCACGCCTGATTGATTCTACCCTCTTAGCAGAAGCCACTGGTTAGAGGTTTTGTGGAGTTTGAAACTCAGCTTGGGACCTCTTTAACAAAAAGAATGCAAAACTAGCGATCAAAATACTAAGATATTTATTTAGAATCATAAAAAATTATAATAAATGAGTAATTTTTAGAAAAGTGACAACTATGACAAGCATTATAAAAACCAGAAAAACAAAAATATTAGAGAGTTTTGCTATAGGTATCTGTGCTTGCTGTAAAGACAGGGAAAGCGAGAAATCACCCCTTAGGGAGGATGGCTACACCGCAGTCCCTTCTTTATTCTCTACTCTGGATTTTGGGCACGCATACATATGCTCCTGGTGTGAGTTTCAAGCTGCTGGGTTCGAAACTCGAACCGCAGTCGGCCATGTGGGAGTCCAGTATTCTAACCCTGTAGACTCCCTCATAATCGACCACAGTTTGAGTCCCAGACCCAGCAACTTGTTTTCTCACTTTCTGTCTCTCTCTCTGGTGAGCATAAGTGCCCTATAGCAAATTTTAAAAAATAATGTGATAAAAATAAAATTAAATAATTAATAAATATTTTAAAATAGTAACTTCCCAATAAATCTTTACATTTGCCTACATTTTGATTGTTACTCTTGAATTGCCTTTTCATAGGACTGCAGTTTCATGGCATCATTTCTCACAGACAATAGAAAGAAAATTCAGTCTTTTCCTCGAACATAATATATCAAAAGTTTTTTTAAAATTGTATTTATTTTTATTTTTTACTTTGACTGGAGAGAGACAGAGAGAGAAAGGGACAGTAAGAAAGCAAGCTTCCAGATTTGGGACTCAAACCATGGTTGACCGTATGGGAGTCCACTGCCTTAACCACCATGCAACCTACTGCCCTGCAAATATTTTTCTTTCAAATTGATAAGTTAGCAAAGTTTTAACAAAGTTTCAGGTTCATGACGTGTTAGCAATATTGTTGTGTAAGATTATCATCACATTTGGACACGGAGTGAAGTTTCTGAAATAAACAGTATGGCTTTAGGGCAATGCAAATGTTTCATGCAGTGACTAATCTTTAATATGCCGTGAACTGACAGCACTCTAATCACATTGCTGTAACTACTCAATATGCATCGCATCACCTCTCCCAGGGCCTTATAAAGACCTTGTGCAAGTGAGGGTCCTTGAAGCTTAAGTTTCCTTAGTTTTATGGTAATTCCACCCCTGCACCAGATCTTACATGCAGGCTCAACCTTTCCTTATTTTCTAAGACCAATTAAGGCTTGGAGAGGCCTGTTTGCTAGAAGGTTCCTCTAAACTTAACTTTTTTCCTGCCTGGCCGAGTCTCTGGGTAGTGCCTGCTCCTGAGTCCCTCATCACGTGCTTTGCTCTGCTGTGAGGACACAGAGCATGGTGAGATAGACACAGGTTGCTATAGAGGCCATCACGTTTTCCAAATAGTTTATTCTGCTAACCCCTTGGCTGTAGTTTCAAAGTCTGCAGCAGGGCCCGCCCCTCCAGGCTGAGTCAATTCCAAGCAGGGAGTTGCAGGCCTGCTTTCCTGGTGTGCCCCATTTGCTAGAGGTGGCAGGCAAGACGTTAACCAGCCTGATCACAGAGATGACTGTCAGAGGGTGGTGGGGGAAGAATAGCTGCCACATTCATCCTGGAGGAGCAGGCTTGGGCTAGCCAGAAAGGACTCTTTGGATGGGAGTGTTTCAGATGTATTTCTGAATGAAAAAATATTCGCGTATTGGGAGAAGATTGTTCTAACCACCTACATGGTACGAGTCTAGGCCTCATGAAAAAGACACGTAAGGTGGAGAAAGACATTGGAGAGCAAATGAGAAAAATGGAAAAATAGATGTGAAAGTAAAAAGTAATTAAATGTAAAGGAGGAAAGAGAGAAACGAAAGAATAGAAGGAGAAACAGCAGGTTGGCATAGTGGTTGAGGCACTGGACTCCCACAGGGCTGACCGTGGTTCAAGTCTGTCACTTGAAACTCATGCCAGGTACGTGTGCGCCCATTCTCCTGAGAGGAGAATGTACAGGGGTTACAGTGTGGCCATTTCCCCAGAGGATGATTTTTCACTTTCTCTCTCTCTCTATCTCTGTTTCTCTGGTGAGTGCACACACCCTATAACAATAATCTCTTAAAAAAAAAAGGGAAAGTAAATAAAATAAGGTAAGTGTAGAGGGCTTTCAGTAAGGAATAATATTGGATAGCTGTAGTTGGGTGGAAAGAGTGAATGTATGGATTCAAAAATCATGCAAAGACAAGCCTGTGGCCTGGTGGTTAAGGGAACTGGATCCCACATGGCTAACTGTGCAGTTTAAGTTCTGACTCAGCAACTTAAACATGGCAGACATGTATGCGTGTGTGCCCAGAATCCCAAAGGAGGGGAGAAATGGAGAAGGAGGAATTACAGTGTGATCATTCCCCATGGGAGGTGATTTCTTCCTCTCTCCCTGGCAAGCACACACATTCTCTGGCAAATTAAATAAATAAATAAATAATCATACAACAATATCTGGTGGTGTGTATGACCCACCATTTATATTAGGACAGGTATTTTCTTATTATTTATTATACTTTTGCTACAAGGCATGAGAGAGAGAAAGTCGCCAGGTCTGGGACTCAAACTGATTTCAGCCATGTGGGAGTCCAGTGCCTTAACCACTACTGGCCCCAGGACAGGTAGTTTCAAATATTCAAAACAACTGTTAAGATAATGAAATTGTTGGGGCCAGTAGATGGCATTGGGGACTCCGACATGACTGACCACTGATTGAGTCCTGGACCTGGCAGCTTGCTTTCTCACATTCTCTCTCTGGTGAGCAAATGTGCCCTATAGCAATTAAATAATAATAAATAAAGTTAAGTTAAGTTTTTTTTTTAAAAAAAGATACTGAGGTAAGCATGAAAAAGGAGTTTCTGTGATTCAAAGAACTTCAGGGGGCAATTAAAAAATTCCAAGGGTGTAAGTGAAAATATTATTATATAAAACCAAACACAACTAAATTTGATTTTTCAAAACTAAGGCATATATAAGCTATTATTTGCAAATAAACTATGTTGGAATTAGTCATTGGGCAATCTTTTTTAATCCCTTTGCCACTTTTGGAAGGTGTAGGTTCCTATTTCCTATAGCAGATCTTTGATCAAATAATTTAATTTTGAAGAACTAAATACCATTTTATTAGATGTTAGAGTTGAGTCTCTGCTTCCAGGGGCATTTAACATTTATTATTAAACATATAAAAATCAATGCCTGGGGGCCAGCTGGTGGCATGGTGGTTAAGGATGCTGGACTCCCTCATGGCTGACCGTGGTTCAATTCCCACACCTGGTGGCTTGCTTTCTCACTTTCCCTCTCTCTCCTTCACTCTGTCTCTCTCTGGTCAATTTAAAATAAAGTTAAATTATTTTTTAAAAATAAAGCAATTCCTGTTTCATGGAGTATTTGAAGCACAGTCTTTAGCTGCATCACTCTGCCTGTGGAAGACTATTTTAATATGACTTTTAGATATAGTACAAAATTAGAAATAAATTGATCTTCAAAACAGTTCATAGAAACAAATTCCACTTTATAAGTCATTCATAGGTAAGGTGTCACCCATTATAATAGAGGCCTTTTTAGAGGTTTCTCCTTCGAATACAAGTCTATCCACATGATATTGTTTCTCTATGCATTTTGCTGGGAAAAATTGGAGAAATACTTTCAGATCTCTATATCATTTCTCATGTACTAATGACAGAGGAAATGGTCTTTGCTACTGCTTATATTTTGGCTCTTTTGGGGTTGGCAGGTGATGTGGTGGTTAAGGTGTTGGACTCTGACATGACTGCCTGCAGTTCAAGTCCTGGACCTGGTGGCTTGCTTTCTCACCTTCTCTTTCTCTTGCTCTCTTTTGGTTAAATTTTTTAAAAATATGATGATGAATAAAGTTAAATAACTCTTCTTTAAAATGTTTGCTGTTTTTATCCCATTAGTGGAAGAGTTTTGACTAAAGGAGTGAAATTGGATTAGGAGTGAAAAGATTGCGTCGGCGGATCTATTTTTTTTTTTTTTTTCTTTCCAATCAACCTTTCCCATGAAGTGTAACACAGACATCCCTATTTAGAGTGCTGGGAGGTCAGAGCTTGTGACAAAACAAAGGAGAGGAAATGAAGAATTTTTTAGAAAATTTTTGACAAATAAAATGATGACCTATTAACATTAAACCTGGTAATCAGTAAAGGAGAAAAGGTCCTTACTGGTCACATACGAAAGCCTTAAACTTTGAGGGAGAGATGACAGATGCAGGTTCTGACCCAAATCAAAGCATCTCCCAACAAAAGGTAACCTTGTCACCTTTACCTTCTGAAGGTGAAGCAAAATCCAGCATGTCACCTTCCCCTTCAGAACTGTACTTTCTTTCAAACTTTCTTTATTCCACAGAACTGGCCTTTGGTTCCCTTTGATTTCCAGTGGCTAATAACCTCCACCCAGGACTCTTTTATGATGGGACCAGGGTGCTGGTGAATTTTCCCCTTGATCTTTGGTCGATGTAAGCAATTGCATTGCATCCTGGAATTTTAGGGGACGTTTCAGTTAGGTAGTCCTCTGCACTCCCGCCCTCGAATGCTATGTCTGCTTTCCTCATCCTTAGTTAGTGGTTGAGATGTAGATTAATTACTGCTATGGAAGTACCAAGTGATCCCAGTTGAGGTTGAGTTTGATTGTATTGGGATTGCAAATTCCTTAAGCATATACATTTGCAAGAATTGATATTTATCAGGACATTGTTCTTGTTTTTGAGAGAAAAATAGGAGGGCTGGGACAGCAGGTGGTGTGGTAACTAAGAGGCTGGATTCCCACACGCCCAATAGCAGTTCAAGTCCCGGACCTGCTGACTTGAAAATCACAGGCATGTCTGTATGCATGCCCAAAATCCCAACAGGAGAATGGAGGGGAAGGGACTGTGGTGTGGCTGCCGTCTCTGTGGGGAGATTTCTCACTTTCCCTCTGTCTGTCTCTGGCAAATGCACACACTCTATGGCAAAAACCTATTAAAAAAGAAGAAGGAAAAGAAAATAGGGCTTTGTAAATGGGTGGCAGGACCCTCTATGAAAGATGAGAATACAGGGCTGCTATAATGTCTGTCCAATGCAGAGCTAAAAGCTGTCAAGTCCTGCAGAACTGGCCTGTTGGATGGGTCAAACTTCCCAGAGAAGAGGGAGCTCCCTTTCCCTTTCCTTCCTGGCCTTTAAAAATGCTCTGTTTAGGGAACCAGCAGTTAGCGTAATGGCTATGTCGCTGGACTCCCACGTAGTCGACCGCGGTTCGCGTCTCAGACCCGGTGGCTTACAACTCACGCCGGGCGCGTGTGCGTGCGTGCCCAAGATCCCGAGAGGAGAATGGAGGAGAAGGGATTGCGGCGTGACCATCCCCCCTGGGGGGTGATTTCTCGCTTTCTGTCTCTCTGTCTTTCTCTGTCTGTCTGGCGAGCGCACGCGCCCTATAGCGAAAAACCTCTCTCTCTCAAAAAAAAAAAAAAAAAAAAAAAAATGCTCTGTTTAATTTCCCTTCACCCTGGCTGGCATCTTGGCTACATTCCATGGCTTTTTAGTCATTTTCATATGTAACGACAGCTTTATTTCTTAGGCACTGAGCAGTCTGACTCAATGTAAATACCATCCTCAACCTTATGTTCATGTCAAGTCTCCCCACCCCTGCTCACCCCTGACCCAGGCACCAGCAGTTGGGGAGAGCTTGGTTTGTTGCTTTATTCTTTCTCCATCACCTTCCTGCCCACCCTCATCCTCCCTTCTTGCTAGGTTGAGGAGGTCTCCTGCTGGCTCTCCTCAACACTAACTTCTTTCAAGATGACTCAGGTTTAGCTACTTTCTGGGGTATCTGCTCGGTCCCCAGGGAAACTCATACATTCTGGTCCAATAAATGATCTAAGTGTGGGCTGCCACCTCTGCGGTCTTCTCTCCGTGCTGTCATCATAGGCAGCCCTCTAGCTTCCTTCTTCAGAAATCTCTAGGCAAGAGTTATCCCTGTTCGTAAGTTCTCATGTGCCCCCAAACTCTAGGAGACATACAGGCCCTCCCAAGAATTTTCTCAGGGTGTCCAATTCTGGGCTGATAGGAGTACTGGGTCTTAGTGACCATCCAGCTGGAGAGAAAGACACAACTTCTCCTTGCAAGCCCTGCCCCTTCTCTGGTTCTTGGGGAGCCCCCAGGTCCCTCTCAATGTGGCTGACAGCTCTGGATCTCTGTGACTCTAGTTTTTCTTCATAAGGTTGAGTAGCCTTTACCCTGAATGCTTGGGAGAAAAAGTGTTTCAGATTTTGGATTTCTTTTAAATTTTGGACCACGTGCTCATATGGAAGATATCTTGTCTAACTACAACGTTTATTTATATTTCATATACACTTTCACACAGCCGGAAGGTAATCTTATCCACTATTTTTGTACTGCAGTATTTTGACTATGACCTGTCAGATGAGGTCAGGTATGGAATTTTCTACTTGCGGCATTGTATCAGTGTTCAAAAAGTTTAACATTTTGGGAGCTAGCAGGTGGTGTAGTGGTGAAGGTGCTGGATTGCCAAATAGCTGACTATGGTTTGACTCCCGGACCTGACAGCTTGAAAATCACAGTGGATGTGTGTGTCCAAAATCCCAAGAGGAGAATAGAGGAGAAGGGATTATTGAATGACCATCTTCCTGGGGGCTGATTTCTCACTTTCCCTCTCTCTTTCTGATGAGCACATGCAGCCTATAGCAAAAATGAAAAAGTTCAGTATTTGGATTTTGATTTTTGGATTAGTGATGCTCACCCTGTATTTTTCTAATCTTCTTTCCTGTAAATGGGTAAGGGGAGAGAGGAAAAGATCCGGTTCTGCTCTGCATTAGTAAGTCACTCATTTAAACATCTTGTTGCTGCTGCTTCTAGGAAAGCCCAATGCTCAGGGCTGACAAAGAATCTAAAGAGGAACAGAATCCTATCTGTCCTGTGTTCAAGTGAGACACCTGTGAGGACTCCTGGAAACACGGGAGTGACTGTGGAAGGTGTACGAGTACGCTCAGGCTGCCGTAACAAAATACTTTGGCTCTGGTGGCTTACACAACAGAAGTGTATTGCCTTACAGTTCTGGAGGCTGGAGGCCCAAGATCAAAATGTCTGCAGGATTGGTTTCTGATGAGGCTGCTCTTCTTGACTTGTAGACAGCGACTTTCGCACTGTGTCCTCACATGGTCTTTGTGTTTATGTTTGTGTTTGTCCAAAATCATTCTTCTTAGGACATCAGTCAGATTGGATTAGGGCCTTCCTTAAAGGCCTCATTCTAACTTAATCATCTCAAAGGCCTTATTTCCAAATATAGTTACATTCTGAGGTATGGGGGCTTAAAATGTCAATATATGAATTTTGAGGGGTACAGTTTAGTCTATTACAAGAGAAGGCTGAGGCTAGATTTGGAAGATTATAGAACATTTGGGACAAATATTCTCAGGAATTATGTTAATAACTCTCCTAGAAAATAAAATATAACATGTAGAACCTACGTGAAATGTGTAGCCAGACCAAAACATACAAAACATCATTAACGGACTCCATTTACCTCATGGAAGTGTAACCCACACCTCTTGGTTTCTTTTCAATTGCAGACTACTCTGAACTGTCGGCATCTGCTTCTTGCCATAAACCTGCTGGTGTGTCTTGAGTCCCCCTGAGCCTCCAGATATGCTCAGTCTCTCTACTACAGTGACATCTGACTGTGTGTTATTGTGCTCAACATAATGTTTTTGCTTTAAAAAAAAAACAAATTTTACCCCTAGTTCTGCAGGAAGTAGACCTACTCTGTTTTCTTGAAAGTTGTTACCATTTAAAAAATTTATCTTTCCTGTGTGGGCTAGAGAGAGAGTACCCATCTTCACTGCACTTGTTCTCAAAATTAACACCTCAAATGCCTTCTGAAAATGCAAGTCTTCCGAGGACAACAGTTTATTAGCTTTGTAGTACTTTCCAGAGAAGTTAATTTATATATTATAGTAGGAGTCACATGAAGACTCATCATGAGGGGCCAGCAGGTGGCACAGTGGTTGAGGTGCTGGACTCCACATGGCCAATCATGGTTCTAGTCCCAGAACTGGTGGCTTGTTTTCTCACTTTCCTTCTCTCTCTCTCTCTCTCTCTCTCTCTCTCTCTCTGGTTAAATAAAAGTAGATAGATAGATTAAAAAATAATTTTTAAAAAAGAATCGTCATGAAATAAAATAGGAATAATCAATAAACTATACTATTTGTATATTTATTGCCAAAGATTGTTTTCATTTATTTGAGTATTAAGAGTATTGAGTTATTCGAGTGTCGAGATCAGTACTCAGACACTCAGAACACAGCCTGGTAGTGCTTGGCAGAGTGTTCCCTGCCCAACTATTTGGGACCGGGCAGCCATGGCCACCTTGGCTCTTTTTGGGGCCTAGCACTGCCCCGCCCTGGTGGTACTGCCGAAGCAAGGCCCTGATTTCATCATCCAAACTGAAGGTATGATAACTGTTCGCTAAAGATTCATCCCTATTGACCTTGGATAATGACAACAAAATATTCTTCATTAACAAAAGGTAGATTGTGTGTGGTCTTCAATCGTTCAAAAGTTTCTTTCTTTCTTTCTTTCTTTCTTTCCTTCTTTCTTTTTTTTTTTTACAGAGAAAGTAAAGTTATAAAGCTACCCTTTCTTTTGGATAATCAAGTAACCTTTCCTTAAATTCTTGGGTTAACATATCTAAGTTCTTTTTCACTTTTGTTTCATTAGGTGTTTTTTTTTTTTTTTCCTAGTTATTGAATAAACTAAGCCATTACCTTAGCTTTCCTCAAGAAATTTCATTTATATACCTTCTTATTATCCTATCGTTGCTTTAAAAAAAAAAAGAAAATTATGAGAGAAAGTAAGAAAGTAAGCCGCCAGGTTTGGGACTCAAATTGCAGTCTGCCAAGTGAGAGTCCAACACCTCAACTACCATCCAGCGCTTCAGCCACGGCGCCACCTGCTGGTCGCCCTATTGTTGCTTTAACCGCCTTCAGTGTTTGCCAAGTATGATGACTTTGACAGCCAGATGCTTTCTGGTCTTGTCTTGAGTAACTTATTTCTTCTACAGTTCTTATATTTTCTAATGTATTATGCCTTAGGTGGTCTATATGTTGAATAATCTTTTATATATTTTTAAAAGAATTATTAATTCCATTTGTTGTTATTTTCTAATTTGATCAGAGAGAGACAGAGAGATTGAGAGAAAGGGTGAAGCGAGAAAGCCAGGCCTGGGACTCACATCACGGTTGGCCATGTGGGACTCCAGTGCCTTTAATCACCATGCCACCCGCTGACCCCTACTCCCCCCTACTTTTACATATTCTGTTAGTCAGATTTCCACCATGATATATATATATATATATATATATATATATGTACACAATTTAGTTTTTTTTGGTAAGAGATTTTTGCTGTAGGATGCATGCGCTTGTGAGAGAGACAGAAAGTGAGAAATCCCCTCCCGGGAGTATGGCCGCATCACAATCCTTTCTCTTCCATTCTCCTTTCGGGATTTTGGGCACATGTGCACACATGCCTGGCATGAGTTTCAGGCTGCTGAGTCCAGGACTCAAACTGCAGTCAGTCATGTGAGAGTCCAGTGATGTAACCATTATGCCATCAGCTGGTCCCCATAGATGCAATTTTAAAATACACTGTTAAGCTAGAGAGGCAACAGTTTCCATCTTAAGTGATTCCTGTGAACATAATACTCAAATGCTATGAAGCTCTCTATAAAATTTACTCTGTATTCTTTCTAACTTTGAATCCAGTGCTAAAAACCACTGCTGTAGGCTGACGTAGCATATCAAGTGAGCAAACCTGTTTACAGATGTTCCTTTTCATATAGCCTCTACGCCTTGATATGGAATAATACCTCCAAAATAAATACAATTGAATGGACAAATTAGTAGACTTAGGCTATGTGAGATAAAAGGAAATGACAGAACCTCTAATTTGTCAAGAGCCTTTGGGTGTCAAAGGATGGGTCTGAGCAGGGGAGACCGGCAGGAAGCCTGTGGTTTGGCCAGGTCTGTAGCAGCGCAAGAAGCTAGACTGTGGCTGACGGGGAAAATCGTTGCTGAAAGTGGGCTACGGTTGCTGTCAGGAAATAGTAAGTGAAGGAGCTTAAGGAATATTCACTTGGAGCAGGATTCTATAAAAAAAGAAATCTGAGTCAAGCACCAACGGAGCTAAAGAAAAGGGCGGGCACAAGGGGGAGATGCCCTACCTGGGAGGAACAAGTCTCCCACTGGGCGTTCTGGAGGCAGTGAAGAGACAAGAACCCCTGGGTACCACCTGGGGTCGGGGGAGGTGTGTAGAGCCACTCAGAGGAACATTGCTACTTTGTATTAGTATCTGGTGACAAACATCCTACTATAAAACTATCAGTACTTCCTGGGGCTGGCTCCATGGCCTGGGGGTTAAAGCAGCTGGATCCCACATGGCTGACCTAGTGGTTTAAGGCCTGGACCTGGTAGCTTGAGAAACACATTGGGTATTTGTGCATATCCAAAATCTTGAGGGAGAAATGGAGAAGGAACTGCAGTGTGGCCATGCCCCCAAGGGTGCTTTCTTCTCTCCCTCTTCCCCTGTCTCTCTGGTGAGCGCACAAACCTTCTAGCAGAAAATAAGTAAGTAAAA
Source organism: Tupaia tana (assembly GCA_026018925.1). Taxonomy (NCBI): domain Eukaryota; kingdom Metazoa; phylum Chordata; class Mammalia; order Scandentia; family Tupaiidae; genus Tupaia; species Tupaia tana. Next base: position 197,509,717 of record JAKSZU010000003.1, read on the forward strand.
ATGCTTTCTGTTATTACTTTATCATATTTATAGTAACCATTTAAAATCTACAAAGCACTAATTCACATTTTTACCCCATGCTACTATAGTTTGTCTAATCTCATTGCTCTGTCCTTACAAATGGCAAAACCTCAGACAAACATAGTAATATGGGATTTTGCCATTTTGGAGCATAGTTTTTAAAGTATATTTTATTCATGATAGAAAGCAAGAGAAGCACCCTTGACAGGGCCTTGTCATGCCATAATTCTTTTACCTCAACCCTCTGGCTTGTCAGGCCATAAGCAAGTGCCTGTATGTGCTCACCATGTTTCAGGGTGACTGGGCCAGAGATTTGAACCCGTAATTGACTGTGGCTTCCAGCACTGTAATTCAGTATCCCACCAACTGCACAACTGAGACTGGGGCCTTTGGAGCATTTTTATAGATGGTGTTGAAGTACCAAGGTTACTCTGTGTATGCAAACATAAATTAAGAAAAGTGATTTGAGGGACCAGCAGGTGGCATGGTGGTTAAGGCACTGGGCTCCTACATGGCTAACCACAGTGTGAGTCCTGGACCTGGCAGCTTGCTTTTTAACATTCCCTCTTTCTTTCTCTCTCTCTGGTAAGTGCCCATGCCCTATAGCAGATTTAAAAATAAAATTAAGTAATTCTTTTTTTTTTTAGAATTATTTTATTTAACTTTATTTATTATTATTTTCTAATTTGATCAGAGAGAGAGAGAGGGAAAGTGAGAAAGCAAGCCACCAGGTCCAGGACTTGAACCATGGACAGCCATGTGGGAGTCCAGTGTTTTTAGCCACCACGCCACCTGCTGGCCCCAACAATTCTTTATTAAAAATTATTTCTTTTATTTATTATTATTTATTTATTTTTAAATTTGATCAAAGAGACAGAAAGAGTAGGAGAAAGTGAGAAAGTAAGCTGCCAGGTTCAAGACTTGAACCATGGTTAGCCATGTGGGAGTCCAGCACCTTAACCACCATCCACCTGCCGACCCCAAATTAAATCATTCTTAAATAAATGAAAAGTGATTGTAATCTCGTTTGGTATTCCAATTGTGCAGGGTGGTACCAAGTAATTTGCATCTAATTAAGACTATCCTGTGTGGAAAATTTGACACAAAATTCCAAGACCACTAGGGCTAACCTAGTGGCAATTTATAAATCTGGCCATTGGGCTCTGAGCGAATGTAACTGACGCCTTTACTCACATGTGCACACACCAAGAAGGTAAATGGAGATGTGAGTCATTTAGAAGGTCTCAGTCACCCTGATAGTTCCCTCATAATTTTGTGTATATTGTCAAATATCCAGACAAAAAATAGCTCTTTCTCGCCTTAGAGACTCACTTTTGAATGAGGAAGAAAAAACAGTTCAGCAGTTGGAATTAGTCAGACCTTGACTTAATGTGGACTTGGAATATTAGTTACGTTTACTAGGAGCTTATGACTTTTAAGAAATTTAGAAGAAGCTCTCACAGACTGACTGGAAAATTTTGGCTATAAACTAACTTCCATAGTCCAGATTGTGGCATGAAAGAGAGCAGAGAAACCTAATCAGACTTGTGCTAAAAAAAAAACTAAACAAATATAAGTACTTGAGGTGAAAAATGAACGGCTGTCCAAGATAAGGAGGCTTGGGTAGAAATTGGCCTCAGAGGTAAGAGTATAAAGTCTCAGTTACATCCATATGTCTGAACTAATTGCTCAAGGACATTTTTAAAAAAAGAATTATTCAAATTTATTTATTATTTAAATTTGACCAGAGAGAGGATGGAGGGGTGGGTGGAGAGAGAGAGAGAAAGTTGCCAGGTCTGGGACTTGACCCATGGTCAGCCACATGGGAGTCCAGTGCCCTTAACCACCACGCCACCTGCCGGCCCACAAGGACATTTCTTAACAAGAATTCACTGACCAGCATTAAAGTAAAAGTACTCTAAGTTATCACATACTGCCTAGTGTTCATTGTAACCCCTCTCCTTCTGCTTGTATCTGTGCTATTGAAATGTATGATACATGAAATGTAAAAAGCCATTTAGAACTTTATGCTGTTCTTGTGAATTAATGTGGTGAGTTCTTAGGGGAAAATAAACTCTCATAATTCCCCTTTCCAATGTTCTCTATAAGAGAAAACTCTAAGCAAGCTCTGCTATTTTGGAGCATTGAGTACAGTCTTTGGAAGTCTTTGCTCCCAGGTGTCCTGTCCTTATACTTTAGCTTGAATTAAACCTTCGGATTAATTTTAATTTCAGGTGGACGTCAGTAACCTTCAGCGAGGTGAATACCAGCTGAATCAGAATGATTCCTCATCAACCCCAAATCTATCAGCTGTGGACCAATTAGTTCTAGTCCATGGCCAAGTAGAGCTTGATACACAATCCCTTCATTGTTTCAAAGGAACTAGGGAATAATATCGCCATTTAAGTAATTGGTAACGGTTAGTTAGGCTTAATCACAGAAGTATTTTGTTCACTATGGGACAAATCACTGAAATACAATACTCATTTGAATAGTAAGGAAATTTTGGTAAAACAGGTATTCTTTTTCTTTTTTTTTTTAAAAAAAGAATTATTTTATTTAACTTTATTTAAATTTTTCCAGAGAGACAGAGTGAAAGAGAGAGACAGAGAGAGACAGAGAGAGAGAGAGAGAGAGAGAGAGAAAATTGCCAGGTCTAGGACTCCACCCTTGATTGGCTAAGTGGGAGTCCAGTGCACTCAACCACCATGCCCCTGCTGGCCTCTAACAGGTATTCTTGAAGCTGCCATCAGGAGATGGACAAAGCATACTGGAAAAAATTTTCTATTACTAATTTCAGATTTTTTTTTTTAAGAGAGATTTTTGCTATAGGGTGTGTGCACTCATGGGGGAAAGAGAGACAGAAAGGGAGAAATCACCCCCTGGAAGGTTGGCCATGCAGAAGTCCCTTCTCCATTCTTGTCTTGGGATCTTGGGCATGCACGCACATGTGCCCAGCCTGAGTTTGAAGGCATCGGGCCTGGGACTTGAACCGCAGTCGGCCATGTGGGAGTCTAGCAACATGATCATTATGCCACTGGGGGTCCCCAGATTTGCTTTTCAACATATGAACTCATCTTTTATCATCCAGCCATAGCTCAACTTCCACATGAAGTATTTCCTTACTTCAGAGAGAGCACTCCTACCAACTTCTGATCATCTATTGCTTGTATACATTTACACTTTGTACAACAATAGTTTTTCCCCATTTTTTTCTTATTGTAAAATACATACAACCTCAAATTACCATCTTAACCATTTTTAGTGTGTTCAGCGGTATTGAGTGTATTTGTATTGCTGGGCAACCACCACCACCACTCATTTCCATAACTCTCTTTATCTTAGAAAATCGAAGCATTATTTATTAAATTGTGGCTCCCCATTCCCTGATCATATTTACTTTTTATGTGGTATAATCAATTTCCTGTTAGCCTTATCACACACTGCCTTGTAAGCCACTGGTATGGCCTTCGATGTCAGCCATTGCTCTAAAGCAAGTGCTTTGCAAGTAACAATACATAATTATTAATAATTGTAAGTGCCACAGGATCTAGCACGTGCTTTGCACGTGGGAGACAAAGTATTTGTGGAATGAATTTTGGTACCTCTTAAAAACATTTCCCAGAGACTGGCTGTTTTTTCAGTTGGAAAGTTATAAAAGGGGCAGTTTACCCTGGGAAAAACTCCTTCAGGCATCATCTGACACTAGGGCCCAAATGTAAAGTGCTTTATTGTAGCCACCTTTACACCAGTTCCCAGGCAAGGGAGCGAGTGGGAAGCTAATTCTAAATGATAGAGAATATAGGAAGTCACTCAACGCAGTTAAGGTCTTCTTTCCTGAGGGCACCCGAAGTCAACTGTAAAAATACTTCGCGAGAGTAAAAACTCAGAGCTGGGCTGCAGAGACTGGCCCAGCCCGTAGCTGCGGGTGGGGGCGGGGCCCGTGGGCGGGGCGGGGCTTCCTGGGGGCGGGGCCTGGCTCGGCCGGCCGGGGCGGGGCGCGCAACTGCACCGGGCGGTGATGGCGGCGGACGGGGACTGGCAGGATTTCTATGAGTTCCAGGAGCCGGCCCGGAGCCTGCTGGACCAGGAGAACTGTAACGCGAGTCCCGAGGCCGGGGCAGGGGCGGGCGGGGGTGGCGATGGCTTTCCGGCACTGGCCTGCAGCTTGGAGGAGAAGCTGAGCCTGTGTTTCCGCCCCTCGGGTCCGAGCACCGAGCCCCCGAGGGCGGCCGTGCAGCCCATCACCGAGCGCAGCCTCCTGCAGGGGGACGAGTGAGTGGGGCCCCAGCCGGGAGCGGGCGGGATCCTCCTGCTTTTCACCCTGTCCACCGGCCCTAGGTCTGCAGCCTCGGCGGGACTCCGGCTGCAGGCTCCTCCCCACGCCCTCCTTCCGCCTCCATGGTCGCGGGAGTCTCCGCCCCTCCCTGGGTTCCCTCCCTCCCCGGGCCGTGGGCCTGTGCAAGCTGGAGATTTAAATCCCCGCGCCCCCGCCCGCCACGCTGCTTTAAAACCTCCGCTGCCCCCCCACCTCTCCTTTTTTGGACACCTGCCCTTGTTTGGGTCGTCTCTAGAACTGAGCACGTAGTTAGAGACTGGACCTCTTGGGACACGTGGGTGGCCTTCATTCATTCAGCTCGCGTTTATTAAGCGCTTGCTTAGTGCAGGACGTTGCTTTGCATCGGAGCACCACGATGTTTGGACACTGTCTCTCTTAGGATGGGAGATGAATTTGTAAACAGTTACTTGTATGGGTGTTTCTAGTGCTTTACTGGGTCTACGTGCCAAGTGTGTGAGATTTAAACGGGTGGTGGCGTTAGGGTGAGTGTCAGGAAAGGCTTCACAAAGAAACATGTGTATGGTTCCTGACGGATGAATAGGAGTTTGCCTGGCAGGTGAAGAAAAGCCTGGCAGGTGAAGAAAAGCCTAGCATGTGCAAAGATAACACTGTGTGAGGTGGTTTTTAAGCCACAGGAATCCACCAGGCCTGAGGGCCCAGGTAGAGTGCAGCTGCCATAGAGGCGAATATGAAGGGCTCTGGTTATTGATGCCGAGGATCCCCCAGACTGATGGGAAAAACAGTGCACAAAAAAATGGTAATTACCAAATCACCTGCACATAATGATAGAAATTAATGGGGGTTGGCACCGGCAGGTGGCGTGGTGGTTAGGATGCTGAACTCCTACATAGCCGAGTATGGTTTGAGACCTGGACCTGGTGGCTTGCTCTCACTCTTTTCTTCTCTCTCTCTTTGGTCAAATAATAGTAAATAAAATAAATACTTAAAAAACTAGGGATTTATATCAGCTGGGAAGGAGAGGTGGAGTTTCTGAGGAGACTTTATTTAGTAAAGACCTTGAGACTCAGTTATAATTTAGTTAAATAAGGCTTGTAATTATGGACTGTTTTTACCATCCCCCCAAAAAAGATGGAAGAGGAAGAGTGAGAATGAGAGCACTTGAGCACCTATAGGAGGGGAAGAGGAGCCCCTGAAGAGGAGGAAGGGACGAAGAATGGAGTGTATGCACTGAGGCAAGTCGGTTGGCACAGGTTTGCAGAGAGCTTCAAGTTAGGGAAGAGTTCTTGAGAGACAGGGAAGGAGCCGGGGGCATGAAAAGGGGCTTCCAGGGCAGTTATGAGGGGAAAAAGTAGGAAGCTTAAAAAGAAGGTGTTGGGGACAGTTGATAAACATGGCTGCGTAGTGGTGTCCTATATTTGGGTTTGTACATGAGATAGTGAAAGGTTTGCTTCACTGGGACTGTCTAATCTTAAGCTGATGTAAAACTAAACGTTTTTTGTTAGGTAAACTAAATTTTTTGTTATTCCTGATTATGGTTTTTGGTAGATGACAGGTTGGTTGGCAACACATGTTAGGAACACATAAGAAATTTCTTTTTCCTTTCAGGAATTGAGCTGGTTACCATTATCCCCGTTCTATTCTGTAAATATGTTTGCTGTATCTTGATGAAAGCTTAAAAAGAAGGTGTTGGGGATGGTTGGTAAACATGGCTGAGTGTGGTGCGGGCTCCACTCTTCTCACTAGCTGATCATTCTTCTACTCAGATACTCCCTTATAGGGCACTTTAACTTCACTGAGCTCCAGTTTTATTAGGTTGTCTGGTTCTGGACATGATTTAACATTGGCAGGACTTTGACCTTCTTGGAAAAGAGCTGTCCTGCCAGGTGTGTATGAGTTATCATAATGTTTTATGAGGAGGGCAGTTCATAAGAATCGACTGGAGAATTCTAGAAATCTTTTACTAAGGTTGACCCTATATCCTTCTAGCTACAGTTGTTCTGACGCTGATGGACATAAAGGACTCTCAATTGTCCTTCACTTCCTTGGGAGATCAAGCTCACCAACAGCCCTTTCTTCTAGGTGTGGTATCCACTGCATTTGCTCTTTTCTGACAGCCTCATTTATGAAGGAGCAAATGGCAGACACCATATTGCAGTGGTTAAGGCCTTTGCTCAGGGAGCCAGATCCTCCATGGCTGATGGCAGCTTGAATTCCGGCACTTGCAACTTGAAGAACATTCTGAGTGCTTGTTTGTATGTGCCCCAAGTCCTGACTGGGTGAGAAATGGAGGAAAAGGCTTGTGGTGTGACCATGCCCATCTGGGAGGTACTGTCTCTCCCTCTGGCTAGTGTATGAGCCCTCTGGCAGTTTAAAAAAAAAAAAAAAAGGCAGCACACAAGCAACCCCTCCCAAACCCTGTTAGAATGTCATACTCAGGTTCTGGAACAGGGTTAGGTATATAGGCAGTTATTCAGGTTTGGGTCTCTAATTGCTGTGCATTGGCATCGGAGAAGATACAATTCCGAAACTGTCAGGTGGCGTGGTGGTTAGGCACTGGACTCCCTCAAGTCCCAGACCTGGCGGCTGACTTTCTCACTTTCCCTCCTTCTCTGATTAGTGCATGTGATCTATAGCAAATAAAATAAATACATGCATGAATAAATAAATAACATTTTAAAATAAGAGAGATGATTCCAGCAGAGGGAATAGGAATGAACCATGGAGGTATGCTGGGTAAATGGCCCAGTTTTCAAAAATAACTCTGTAAAAAATAATAATGTGGTTTATTTTTAAGCAAAATATGAGTGACCTAGGCCTGAAAAGGAGGCAAAATATGCCTTTCTCTTGGGATGATTAGGTACAGGGGGTCTCTTTATTTGAATTTGAGAGTGAGAGTTTGAAATTCAGTGAAGAAGGGGGTGCTTACAGGTTATAGGTGGGTTTTTACAGTTTTTAGGGTGGTGATTAAAAAAGAAAGATTGCTGAGAATTTTAAAAAAAATGTACTTTTAACAGTGATAAAAAAGCTTAATATACAGCACAGAGCTACTCCAATACTATGCCAGGGGCAGGATATAAAAGGAATTTTGTTACTAATGGGTCAAAATGGTCTGTTAATGTTTGTGGGCAGGACTCCCTCCAGGCCCTCTAGAAAGGATTTTGGAAAAAAAATAGAAAAAAATCAGTCAGACTTCTGTCCACAACATTGTCATTAAAGCTCGTGTGTGTTCCAAAACCAAACGTCATTTGGGAGGTTGTGGTCCTAATGCTTCTCTGTAGCTCCAAATCCTTATTCATTAAATCAGGGATGTTTCTGGTTTTTAAACTTGTGTTCCTATAGTTATACCTCTACTCTGATTGTTTTATGTCCTAGTGGATTATGTACTGGGAGCCGGGGGTGGGGGGTGGGGGTGGGGGGGGAGAAGAAGCCTATCCAGTTATATACTAGCTTAATCACAATTAGATACCTTTGATAAGTTTTAGTTTTTTTCCTCCCTTTATGACACCTTTGTGAATACTTTTAGCCAGTAAGTAGCTCGTATGTTTCATGTTTAATGTCACTTACCTGTTTATGGTTCATCTCAATTGTATTTTTTTTTTTTTTTTGAGAGGTTTTTTTTCGCTATAGGGCGCGTGCGCTCGCCAGACAGACAGAGAGAGACATAGAGACAGAAAGCGAGAAATCACCCCCCAGGGGGAATGGTCACGCCGCAATCCCTTCTCCTCCATTCTCCTCTTGGGATCTTGGGCACGTACGCACACGCGCCCGGCGTGAGTTGTAAGCCACCGGGTCCGAGACGTGAACCGCGGTCGACTACGTGGGAGTCCAGCGACATAGCCATTACGCTAACTGCTGGTTCCCGTCAATTGTATTTTTTTAGAGAGTTATTTAATTCTAGTTGTTGTTGTTATTATTATTATTATTTTAATTTGACCAGAGACAGAGAGTGAGAAAGAGAAAGTGAGAAAACATGCCACCGGGTCTGGGACTTGAACCGCTGTCGGGAACCCATGTGGGAACCCAGCACCTTTACCACACCACCTATCGGCTCCAATCTCAATTGTATCTTTAAACTCTGATTTTTTTCATTAAACTTTGTTTTATTATGCTGATTATTATTTTGGTAGTGAAACCTGAATTTTGGCCATGTAATTGGAGTTTGCAGTCCTTATGTGATGTGATTTTGGACTTTTCTTAATACTTCTGTGAATTAATGCTTAAAGGGATGGAGTTGGGAGGAGTGTCTACTTCTTCTTCTTCCTCATTTTTTTTTTTTTTTAAGCTTAATTATTTCTTCCATGAGCGAGAGAGAGAGAGTTAGCACCCCCAACAGGGTCTCGATGATGCGACCCACCCCCAGCCTTCTGCCAGACTCATAGTTTGAGGAAGAATGGAGATAAGAGTTTATCCTGATTCTTAGTTGAGTGCCCTTTTCACTTGACCCTATCACTTCTGCAAAATGCCATTCAATTATAAGGTAGGGTAACTGCATTTGCTGTAACCTGTGTGCGTTTTACTGTGAACTTCCTCTTCCCCTTTCATTTCATTTCTTCTTGGCCTAATATATTGCAAATTAGGTATTTCATCCTGGTCTCACATTTAGATTGAATCCTTTCCCAGGAAGGATAACAAACTTATGGTTAGAGAGAGAGTTTATTCTCTTTCTAGCCCATGTGTTTGGATGCCATAGGAAACAAAGTGTCATGCACACCATATTTACTCCTGAGTGGCCCTCGAAACACGATTTCTCACCCCTGGGCTTCAGTCTCCCATCTGTAAAATGAGAATGAGAAAGGTTCCTACTTAGAATGTGGTTTTTGAGGATTTAATGAGTTAATACATGCAAATTGCTTAGACCAGTGCCTGGCATATAGTCCAAGGGAAGCGTTAACTATCGGTTTTGGGAAATTGTTTTTGTATGGCTTCACCTCTTGTCAGCCCAATTATGTGATTTTCACTTAGTTTTACCTTGAAGGCCCAACTTTGGTTTTTTTTTGAGAAAAAAATGTGCTTTCTTTTTTTTTTTTTTTTCTTTGATATTCGGTATTCTTTCGCTGTGTACTGACTGGACATTTATTTAGTAAAAGACATAGACCCTTCACTCTCACTGATTGTAGTTTTCTTCTTTTTAAGGATTTGGAACGCCCTGACAGACAATTACGGAAATGTAATGCCTGTGGACTGGAAGTCGTCCCATACGAGGACCTTGCATTTGCTTACCCTGAACCTGTCAGAAAAAGGGGTAAGTTAGGAACTGAGCCAGTCGTTGGTGGATAACGTGCCAGTAATGGAACTAAGACGGCAGCATCTGTGTTTAACATGAACCCATCGAGTTGTGTCTCATTTCCAAGGCTATCGCAATCGGAATGGCGCTGTCTCACCGTCACGGCTCCATTGCCAGCTCCTTGTGGGACAGTCCTCCAGTTCTTCCCCAGCACTCTCAGATTTCTGTGTCTAGCTAAGTTTGCATCACCTGGGTCTCTGCCAATGGCCACCATTTCTTCCCTCAGATTGCGCTTTTGATGCTGAGGACACTCGATGAGAAGCCTTGCCTTTAATACAGTGTGTTGAGGGCATGGCAGTGTCACCATGGGTTCACTTTTAGGTAAACTTAGTGACTTACTGAATATGACATGCTGCCAGAAGACGATGTATTCTTGTGAATGTTGGGGAACCTTCAAAAGACATTTTAATTCTTGGCTTTTCAGTGTGGTTTGGCTCACTTACCCTGCTCGTGGCTCTTGTGTGCATCTGGGTGTTGTAAAGTGAGGATTCCTTAGTGAGAAGTGTGAGCACACGGTGATAGGATAGTGAGGGGGGCAGTCAACAGTAAAGAATAAATGGAGTGGATGGTCATGGTGTCGTTTGTATAATGCTGATGAGAAACATAGCCAAATTATGTAAGTTTCAGGGCTAGACTATTTAAGTTCCTTATCGAATCACAAAACTCGTTCCGGATCTTCTGGTGTGCTCTGTATTTCGTTAAGTGTAATTGTATGATTACTAGGGCTTTCAGTATTTTTTTTTTAAAATTATTTCCTTATTTTATCATTATTGTTTTTAATTTGACCAGAAAGAGAGAGAGAGAGAGAGATAGAGACAGAGAGAGAACAAAAACAAGTTGCCAGGTCTGGGACTCAGACCTTGGTGAGCCATGTCGGAGTCCAGCGCCTTTAACCACCATGCCACCTGCCGGCCCTGGGCTATCAGTATTTTAAGTAGTAGTGTTAACATCTCATGAAAATGACTTTCTTGAATATGTGAATCTTGAATATGTGATAAAATATGTGAAAAGCATATTACTGTTATTTTTTAGTAAAATGCAGAATTCTGGCTACCTTTTCCAATATTCTAATGGATACAGGATTCTTGTTCTAATCATTGACCCTGTTAAAGCTTTGCAGACTGACCTGGCAGATGCTTAGTGAGAAGGAACAAAATGAAATATCTGATGTACTGTCTTCTGTTGATTTAGGGCCTAGCTATCATTTTGGGTTCAGGTCAAGTTTCCCTTCCTCTCTGAAGTGTCCAATTACTGTGGTAGCTTTTGCTGATCTCATGGAATTATACAATTTTAGAGTTGGAAGGGACTTTAAAGGACACTTAATCCAGCCTCTCACTTAGGGGGAATCCCCATCTATTGCATCTCTGACAGATGGTCATTTAGCCATGGCCTAAATCCCCGCTCGGAAGGAAAACACACTCCTCTTTGTGGGAATTGATGACATTTGTGTGGCTGTGGACTTTTAGAGGACTTGTTATCTATTGTGCAGAATTTAACCCCCTTGTGCCCTGGTTGCTAGTCCCAAAGCACTTTGTCCATGCCTTTGATGAGTCATCACTGCCTTCTCTTATTAATTGTATGTTTCTGGGTGGGTCACGCAATGATGACTTGCCATCAGGTATTTGTCTATTTTAGTCTTGGTGCCTGATATATAGTGAGTCCTGAGATACCTGTTTGTTGAGTGAATGAATGAATGACATTGTCAGTGAGATTGTAAGATCAGAGATAGTAATGAAAAGGTTTTTTTTTTTTAGTATATATTTTCTGTGTTATTTAAAACAATGTTGAGTCCATAGTAGCCAGTCCATGAGTCTGATGTATTAAAAACATAGCATAGAAGAGTTCCTTCCTTAAAAGCACATTAACCTGGGCCAGCAGCTGGAATAATAGTTATGTTGTTGAACTCCGATGTGGTCGATTGCAGTTCAAATCCCGGATCCGGTGGCTTAAAACTCATGCTGGGGATCAGCAGGTAGCATGGTGGTTAAAGGCGCTGGATTCCCATATGGCCGACTGTGGTTCAAGTTCTGGACCTAGCGGCTTGCTCTCTCACTTTCCCTCTCTCTCTCTCTCTGTCTGATCAAACTGAAAAATAATAATAGTAATAAATAAAGTTAAATAAAATAAATGAAAAAAGCAAACTCATGCCAGGTGTGTGTGTGTGTGTGTGTGTGTGTGTGTGTGTGAGTGCGCGTGCCCCAGATCCCAAGAGGAGAATGGAGGAGAATGGATTGTGGCATGGCCATCCTCCCAGGGGCGATTTCTCACTTTCTGTCTCTCTGGCAAGCTCATGTGTACTATAGCAAAAATCTTGAGAAAAAGAAAAAAAGGGGCACATTAGCACTATGAATGGAACACTCCAATCCAATTTCATGGAATAAAATGTAATCTGGTACTCCTCTTATATAACATTAATATTCTTATACAGAAAGTCGCTCCCTTTTGTTACCTTTGAACTTTTTCTTAATGCTGGAGGAGTTGGATAGCTGAGGTAGTGATTAGTAATGACTTAGAGTTTAACACTAGTTCTAATTGTAAATGTCTAATCTGGAACAATTTAGCCAAGTTGGCCAGCAGGTGGTGTGGAAGTTAAGGCTCTGGGTCCCACGTGGCTGACTGAGCGGTTCAAGTGTCCGACCAAGAGGCTTCTGTGTGTGTTCCCAAAATCCTCGCAGGAGACTGTAGGAGGTCTTGTGGCATAGCCATCCCTGGGGGGATGATTACTCATTTTCCCCATCTCCTCTCCCCCACCCCCCACAAATACAAGCACCCTATAGCACAAAAAGTAAAACCACAACAAAAAAGTGGACAAGTGCTCACCCATCTGTCATCTTTCTGTGGTCATGACATAACTATTCTGGTGATGATTAGAACGGAAATTAGAACTGTGTTCCTGGAGAAGCGCTGGCACACGCTGAGATCCAGGAGGACAGATGGGCAGCAACAATTGTGTAAGAACAACAGAACAACCACGCCATTCTATTCAGTAGAAGAAATTAAAAACATTGTTGTTTAACTTAGGAAAGTTATTTTCTTGACTCTTGTCAGCTGGGTGCACTATTCTTTCCATGACTGTGTTGAGTGAAAGGTACCTTTTGGAAGCATTCTTTAGATGATTTTGGTTGTCTAACAGGGCCTATAGGAAATTTCTTTTTTGACAGGAGGGAGTTTTGTTTTGTTTTTCAATTAAGACAAAAAAAGAAAAACATTCAGGAAGCTAGTGTGCTGAATTTCGGTTTTCAGCTTGTCATTCATTGAAGGTTAAGGTGACAGTGTTCTAAGTTTGGTGCGTCTTTTCTGGAGTAAAGGCAACTGTTACCTTCTTCCAAATTCTAATGAGGGCACATTTTTCCCATTGGTACATCTTCACTTTGACAAGGGGGGACAGTACCACCAGCACTGTCTCTAACCCTGGCATGGAAGGCACGATGAGAATGTTTGGCAAAAAGAAGGCATGTTTATGCCTAATGGGAGAGTGAATAATGATACTCTTGACAGCCAAGGTTAGTTTTCAAAGCCGGAGAGGAATGCCAGCCCTTAGCATATGCCATCTCTGCAGGGAATGGGCTTGGTTCCCTCTCTGGAAAGATGATCTGGGATCATTATTTCTGTTGTCATGGAAATTTATTCTAATAGTTTACTGGTATTACTCATGAGTTTTGGCAAGGGCCACCCACCTAAATTCCCCTGGGCCATTCTTGAATATGCTTTGAATATGCTTATGTGATATGATAATGTCATCAATGTCATTCATTCATTCACTCAACAAATGATACTTCGGATTCATTTTGGTTTAGGAACACCAGCCATGCCATCTTTTCCCATCCATGTGCATTTCTTCAAGGATAAGGACTTCCTTTATACTTCTGTATATTTAGAAGAAATTTTTTTTTTTTGAGAGGTTTTTGCTATAGAGCATGTGCACTCACCAGAAAGACAGAGACAGAGAGATAGAAAGTGAGAAATCACCCCCCGGGAGGATGGCCACTTGGCAATCCCTTCTCCTCCATTCTCCTCTTGGGATCTTGGACATGCACGCACACGCGCCTGGTGTGAGTTTAAGCCACCGGGTCCGGGGCTCAAACTGCAGTCAGCTACATGGGAGTTCAGCAATATAGCCATTACGCTAAGTGCTGGTCCCAACTTCTGTATATCTTAAAACAGGTAGACTATAATGTCTTCTCTAGCAGTCATTTTAAAATTGGAATTTTATTTGTTTATAAGCCAGAAGGAAAAATGAAACTGAGATCTTCAGGCTACAACAGAGCAGAGTGATGGGATGAATGAGTCTTTTCTGGAGTAAGACAACTGTGTATTCCAAATTCTAACAAGGGCATATTTTTTCCATTTGGCCCCTCTTCACATTCCTCCTGGGCAGCAGTCCCACCAGCTCTGTCTAACCCTGGTGGAGGAAGGAACCATGGGGGTGTTTGAAGAGTAAGGCTCAGATTCTCTGAGAAGATTCCTCATGGAAACTGGGAACTAGATATTTCAGGGCACAGGAGAAATGAAGATTTTCTACTCATAATTCAGCCTCCAGCAAGCAAAGCTAGTGTGGCAGGAGAGTTGAGCCATTCTCTGAGAAGATTCCTCATGGAAACTGGGAACTAGATATTTCAGGGCACAGGAGAAATGAAGATTTTCTACTCCTAATTCAGCCTCCAGCAAGCAAAGCTAGTGTGGCAGGAGAGTTGAGCCATTCTCTGAGAAGATTCCTCATGGAAACTGGGAACTAGATATTTCAGGGCACAGGAGAAATGAAGATTTTCTACTCATAATTCAGCCTCCAGCAAGCAAAGCTAGTGTGGCAGGAGAGTTGAGCCATTCTCTGAGAAGATTCCTCATGGAAACTGGGAACTAGGTATTTCAGGGCACAGGAGAAATGAAGATTTTCTACTCATAATTCAGCCTCCAGCAAGCAAATCTAGTGTGGTAGGGAGCCCCTCTGGCCTTCTATCTCTGTCTCTGTGTCTCTGAGGTCTCTGTCTCTCTCTGCTCCTGTCTCCTCATTTTTTTTTTTTGGTAATTTTTCCTTTTACGATTTTTTTAAAGGTAGAGTTTCTCTCTGGCTCTCAGCTCCATCTTTTGTTTTGTTAATAATCCCTTCTGCTCCTTTCTCCCAGGCAGGAGAGTTGAGCCATTCTCTGAGAAGATTCCTCATGGAAACTGGGAACTAGATATTTCGCGCGGCGCGCAAGCGCGCCACGCAGTTTTCTATTTTGTGATTTTTTTCTTTAAAAAAAAAAAAGAAAAGCAATTATAATTTTTTATTTTTTATTTTTTGTCTTTTTTCTCTCTTTTTTGTTGTTGTTTCTCTCTCTCTTTTTCATTTTCCTTTTTCTTGTCTCTCCATCCAATATCTACTGAATCTGCTGCACCAGCAATCACAACAGAACGGCAATCAGATTCTAGAACACCTCTGTCTGCTTGCTCCTGAACATTGAGGCTTAACTTCAAGAATTTGAAAGAAAGACGCCATTCATCAGATGACAAGAAATCACCGTCGGATCATGAGAAATATGGGAAAACGAGAAAATACCTCTCCTCCAATGGAAAAGAGTAACTCTCCTTCATCCACAAGCAGTTCGGTGAAAGTCATGGAAATGTCTGATAAGGAATTTAGAACATTCGTAATGTCGAAGCTAACAGAGATGGAAGAAAAGAGAGATAATGAACTGCTAAAGAGAAAGGAGAAAGAAGTTGCCGAGTTCCAGGAGATGAGGAAATTCTTGCAAGACCTGAAAGAGGAATTACACACTTTACAAAAGACTCAAACGGAACTGCTAGAGATGAAGTCTATAATACAAGAAGTCAAAATCTCCCTTGAAAGTATTAAAAGCAGACTAGATCATTCAGAAAATAGAATCTCAGAGGTAGAAGAGAAAATGGCTGGCTTAGAAAAGTCCACCACGAAGACTGAGAAAATGGCTCAAAAATTTGAGAATGATATGCAAGAAGTACTGGATACCATCAAACGTCCAAATATCCGGATAATTGGCATTCCAGAAGGTGAAGAGACCCATAAGGGCATTGATAATCTATTCCATGAAATCCTGCAGGAAAACTTTCCAAACCTAGAGAGGCATTCGAAGATCCAGTCCCAGGAAATACAAAGGACCCCAAATAGAATCAACCCAAGAAGATCTTCTCCAAGACACATTATAGCCAGGTTGACCAAAACCGCAGACAAAGACAAGATACTAAGATTGGCAAGAGAGAAACATCAAGTTACCTACAAAGGACATCCCATCAGGCTAACAGCAGATCTCTCATCAGAAACAATGCAAGCGAGGAGAGAATGGGAAAATATATTCAAAGTGTTACGAGAGAAGCAATTTCAGCCAAGAATACTGTACCCGGCAAGATTATCTTTCAGGTGGGAAGAAAAGACAAGAACATTCTCAGATAAACAAAACCTGAAAGAATTTACCAGCACCAGACCAGATCTCCAAGAAGTTCTCAAGGGTGTGCTGTATCAAGAAAATTAAACACAGACACACGGAAATAAGAGTCAAGAAACTATGAAAGTGGCCAACTTAATCAGAGGGACAAGTCTGGATTTGAATATTATATCCCAGAATTTAATCAGGAAAATTGAACCAGAACAGAAGATAAAAGTACATGAGACTGATAGGTTCATGCACCTTCCATTTGAACAGAATCCTAACTTGTTTCCTGGCTTTAAGCAAAGTTCCTTGGCATTTCTTTGAGTTAAGTTAAAACTGGTTTTCTTAGTAGTAATGAGTGAACTCACCATTGAAAGTAGTTAGATTATGTAGGAAATTGTGTGATCAATGCAACGTGGTTGAGAAGGGAATGAAGGACAATTGTAGACACCGGAGGTGGTGTGAGAGGAGGGTGGGAAGGGACAGAGGGTCAGAAAGAGGGGTGGAAGTAATTCTAGGAACTAGTAATGGAAAATTTTTTGTAATGTGCATGATTGTATCACTATGCAGTGTGTACTGGATGGGAGATTGCATTTTGTATGCTGTGATGAAGCTTAGGGAAGGAATGTAAATTGAGTTACAAAAAAAAAAAGTTTCAGAAAAAAAAATATATATATCTATTCAATGACTGCAGTAGGATATGTAGCCACAGCTAGGTACTACTTTATAGGATGCGTAAAGTAAGACTTGTGTTCATGGAAATGTGGGTATCACCTGTGTTTGCTATGAGGGTATTTGGATTGATTAGGGTCTTTGGTGTTACAATAAAATGTGAGGAGAAAACAGTATAGAAAGCAAACATAGTTACCAGAGACTGTGGGAGGAGAGTGGGAGATGGCAGAGGGTAAGAGATAGAGAATCTAGGATGGGGGAAAAAAAGCAAAACATACAGAAGACAAGAAATGGAAGATCATTTGCTGACAATAACATGTTTGTTGATGTGCTTGATTGAGACAATATATAGTGTAATTTGGATGGAAAATCTCATTTTGTATGCTGTAATGATGTTCAGAGAATGAATGCAAATAAATAAATTGAAAAAAAAAAAAGAGTAAGGCTCAGTGAAGATGATCACCAGGTCTCCTTCACATCGTCCACACAGCCTTATGATCACGTCATGGGACTTTTTCATTTTTAAAAACCTTTTTCACTTTTAAACATATAGTAATTGTTTGTGGGGGTACATTATTAGAGTATAGTGATTAAATCAGGGTAATTAGTAACAGTATACCTGTTGTCTCCATCGTTTATCGTTACTTCTTAGGAGCATTCTAATTTTTTAGCTTCTCTGAGATAGATACTAAGTTGTTAATCATTCCCCTACTGTATTTTATTTTATTTATTTAATTTATTTCTTTAAGATTTTACTTATTTCTTTAAGATTTTTTGTTCACATCCTAGGATATGAACTGGGAACCTTCCCATGTTGGCATGTGCGCTCATTGGAGAGAGACCAAGATGTGGGAGGAAAAGTAGAAAATCACCCACAAGGGGGGATAGACATGTCACAATTACTTCTCTCTTCACCTCTCAGGATCTTGGGAACACACGCATCGGCATGATTTTCAAGATGCTGAGTCTGAGACTCAAACTGTGGTCGGCCATGTGGGAGTCTAGTGCCTTGACTACTATGCCCCCTGTCAATCTCTCCCTCCTCCTCATATTTGATAACACTAGATATTGTTCTTATCTGTAGTTTTGTTTCCATGAGTCGGTATCCCTCTGCTCTCTAGCCCCACCCTTCCCAGCCTGTAGTAGTCATTTTATATCTCTCTGCCTCTATGAGGCCATTTTTCCATTTTCCATTTGTGTGGGAAAGCACATGGTATTTTTCTCTGTACTTATTTTTATGTCTTCCAGGCTCACATATGTAACCTCAGATGACCAGATTTTATCCTTTTTAATGGCAGCAGAGTATTCCATTGTGTGTGTGTGTATGTACGTGTATGGAATACATATGTATTACATTTTCTTTATTCATGGGTCTGTTGATGGATGCTTTAAGTTACCACTGTGTCTTGGCTGGTTTGAATGGTGCTGCAGCAAATACTGTGATCTAGATATTTTTATGATATATCACAATCCTTTCTTTTGGATATTTGCCTAGTAGGGGGTTGCTGGATCATATGGCAGTTCTGTTTTTAGTTTTTCTTGAACCTCCATACTGTTTTCCATAATGAAAAAGGTACTAATTTACGTTCCTGTTCACAGAGTAACTTTTTCATCATGATTTCTACAATTTTGAAACCAAGCATCCTTTCTCATTAGTAGCCTAGTCTCTTGATCTGTTTTCTTTCTTACTGAAATTATTAAAGGAATAACTTTTCATAGTTTAAAAAGTGAACTGGAACTATAGGGCTTAAATGAAAAGGCAGCCTCTGTCTCACTTACCTCATCTTTGGTTTCTACTTACGAGAGGTGACCGCTTTCAACTACATAAGCTGTTTCTTCTTGCAGACACATTCATATCATTTTACTTGATTTTATCTTGCAACTTTAAACTTTGTCCATTTATATCTTACCCAGATGATCAAGGTTTAGCTCTTTTTAAATTTCTTCCAACTCCTAATACTATAATCCTTTAAAAAACTTTCCCTTTCCCCCGTCCTCTCAATATAATTACATTAAAAAAAACTTGCTTAAAGTAAATTGTTATTTATATTGACTATAAATATTGAGTTCACCCACTTATGTAATAACTAAATTTCTTCCTTACCTTTTATTAAGTGTATTTCTTCTGTGAGTGAGAGACAGACAGAGACAAAATGAGAGACAGAGACAGCACTCCTAACAGGGTCTCCATGCTGTCATCTACCCCCTGGTCTTCAGCCAGCCTCAGATCATGGACAAGCTTTTGCCTGGTGTACTCAGGGAGGTCTCTGGGCTTGAACTGGGAACCCTTCAAGGTGGAACTGTCTGGCAGATCGTCTTGTTTTCCTGATACACTACCATATGATTTAATCACTTTTAAAATAAGTTTATATTTTCCATGAGAAAGACAGACAGACCCCTCACAGGGTCTGCACGCTGTGATCCATTCCCAGCTTCAGCCAACCCGAATCCCAGGCATTTGCATGTGTACAGTGAGGCCCCAGGATGTGAACTGGGAACCTTCCCATGTTGGTCTAGTTGCACTGGACCACCTCTTGTACAATTTAAATTTGTTTTTTTTTTTTTTTTTTTTTTGAGAGGTTTTTGCTTTAGGGTGCATGTGCTCGCTGGAAAGACAGAGACAGAAAGCGAAAAATCACCCTCTGAGGGGATGGCCACGCAGCAATCCCTTCTTCTCTATTCTCCTCTCGGGATCTTGGGCATGCGCACACATGTGCCTGGCATGAGTTTAAGCCACTGGGTCTGGGACTTGAACTGCAAATGACTACATGGGAGTCCAGAGACATAGCCATTACACCAACTGCTGGTCCTTAAATTTGTTCTTAAGGTAAAAATAATTGTGTATTTATTTATTTATTTATTTATTTAATGTAGTTTTTATGAGCTTACCACCTCAGCCTCAATAAAGCTATAAAACTCATGTTAGTAAATAGAATACACTAGGTAATCTAGTAATTCTTTCTCATTTCACTCTTTCTTTCCCGTGCTTTTCTTGGTATCCTCTGTAGTAATAATTTTTAAAAATTTGCTACTGGGCATGTGTGCTCACTAGGGAAACAGAGAAACAGACAGAGGGAAATTAGAAAGCATCCCCTAAGGGGGATGGCCACAACTCAGTTCTTTGTTTTCCATTCTTCTCTCAAGATTTTGGGCACATACATGTGCCCAGTGTGGTGTTCAAACTGCCAGGACTTGATTATTTATCTTTTACTTTGAATATTAGAAGTCAGCTTGGAAGTAATTCACTTTTTTTTTCTGCAGAACTCTTTTTTTTTTTTTTTTTTTTTTTTTTTTAGGTTTATGCCATAGGGTGTGTGCTCTCACCAGAGACACAAAGAGGGAAAGTGAGAAATCACTTCCTAGGTAGGAATGTCTATGCTACAGTCCTTTCTCCTTCAGCCTCCTCTCAGGATTTTCGCATACACGCACGTGTGCCTGGCATGATTTTCAAGCTGCTAGGTCTGAGACTCAAACCGTGGTTGACCTTGTGGTAATCCAGTGCCTTAACTGTCACACCTGTTGGCCCTGTTTTTTTGCAGAATTTTAACATATACCAAGGTTGCCATTAGATTGTTAAATAAGTAACATTTCTTCTTCTTCCATTCTCTCCTTGCCATTCTAATTCTCTATAACTTACTAATGAATACTGTTTCTTTTGTGTGTGTGTGTGTGTGTGTGTGTGTGTGTGTGTGTGTGTGTGAGTGGACGCGCACATGCGTGCGTGTGCATGACAACTTTATTTTTTGAGAGATCTTTTGCTCTTGGGCATGCATGCTCACTAGAGAGACAGAGACAGAGAGACAGAGGGTGAGAAATCACCCTCCGGGGGGATGGCCATGACGCAGTCCCTTCTCTTCCATTCTCCTCTTGGGATTTTGGGCACAAATGCACATGTACCTGGTGCGAGTTTTAAGCTGCGAGGTCTAGGACTTGAACCATGATTGACTAGATGGGAGTCCAGGGACATAACCATTACACCTTTTGGGACAGGGACATTCTCTTTCTTTCCTCCATTTTCTCTTCCTTTTAGGATTTTAGGCATGCACACACATGTGCTCAGCATGTTTTCCAAGCTGCCAGGGAGGGGACTTAAAATGCATGGTCGGCTATGTGGGGTTTGGCTGATTTAACTACCATGCCATGGGCTGGGCCTGTCTATCATGCCCCATGGAAATTAGCTAAATGCATTTATCTGCTAAGGTGATAGGCATGTGTGTAGCACCTTAGCAATTTCATATTTATTCTAAATACCTCTGATTTACGTTATTTTTGTTTTTTAAACAAAATTTGACAAAAGGTGCATGCACTTACTGGAGAGAGACAGAGAGAGGGAAAGTGAGAAAACATCCCCTCACCACCCATAGGGAATGGACATGCATGATTTCCTTTCCTCCTCTTCTCTCTGCCTTTGGGATTTTGGGGCATGAATGCACATGAACCTGACCTGTTTTTCAATCTGCTGGATATGGGACTTGAACCACACAGTTGGCCATGTGGCACCTAGCTCCTTCAACCGGCAGGCCACAGACTGGCCCTGTTTTAAATTAAAGGAAGAAAAAATGATTTCTTACTTTCATGAGAGTAAGAGACAGACAGATAGACAAGTACTTTCAGCAGGGTCTAATATCTATTTCAGCCAGATCCTGTCTAGGTGAGCGGTGGAACTGAACTCACCACCTTCCTTGCTGATCCAGCATCTCTTAAGCAGCATGTTACTGCTTTGCCACTGAGCTGGTTCCTCTGATTTCTGTTAAGAGACAAGTAGGTAAAGCCCTGCCCCCACGCTGCCTGGTACACAATGATTTTAATTTAATTAATTTTTAGGAAATTAATTTTTTTTTTTTTTTTTTTTTTTTGCTCTAGGATATGTACGATTGCCAGAGAGACAGAAAGACATAAATGAGAAATCACCCCCCGGTGGGGGGATGGCCATGCTGCAGTCCCTTTTCCTCCATTCTTCTCTTAGGATTTTGTGTACTCACACACATGCACCTGGCATGTTTCAGGCCTCTAGGTCCAGGACTCGAACCACTGTCGGCCATGTGGGAGTCCAGCAACATAACCATCATGCCATCTGCTAGTTCCTGGTACAGAGCGATTGTTACAATTTCTTCCTTTGAGGAAAGCGCTTTTGCCATATACTTCTGCTGCATTTTCTTTTACCCAAGACATTGACTTTGCTCTGATGAAAGTGCCCTGTATTTAACAGTGAGTATTTTTTTTTTTAGGTAAGTGACAGCTTGCTCTTTGATACCTCAGATGATGAGGAGCTGAGAGAACAGCTGGATATGCATTCCATCATAGTCTCCTGCGTTAACGAGGAACCCCTCTTCACTGCAGATCAGGTATTTATCAGCAGAAGGAAAGGAGAATCTAGAGCTAAAAGTGATTTATTAGTATGGCAATAAATGGTGATTGTTGGAATAGACTTATTTTTCCTATGTTTTCTGGTTTATATGGGATTAAAAGTTAGCCCTTCTGCTGAGGACAAAAACAATAAACTCTAAGTAACATGAAATAAATAGAATTATGTTAGTTGGGAAGATTTTTTTTTTTGGGGGGGGGGGGCGAGGCTTTTGCTATAGGGCACATGCTCTGGCCAGAAAGACAGAGAGAGACAGAGAGATAGAAAGTGAGAAATCACCCTCCGGAGGGAATGGCAACGCTGCAGTCCCTTCTCCTCCATTCTCCTCTCGGGATCTTGGGCACGCACGCACATGTGCCTGGCGTGAGTTTATGCCACCGGATCCAGGACTCAAACTGTGGTCAACTACATAGGAGTCCAGCAACATAGCCATTGTGCCAAATGCTGGTCCTAGTTGGGAAGATTTCTGATGTATTCATTAAGCAAGTTATTGAGGAAGAGTTGATTGCTTCAGCCCAAATGAGAAAAATACTATGGATATCCTACTTTGTTTAGCTTTATCTAAACCTTGGGCAAGCAGGAATATATCTATGTAGGAATTATTTCTTTTCTATCAAATCCCGAGTAAAAATCATTGGTATGTATTAGAAGTTTATAACTCGTACCCCAGAAAGGAGTGTTATTCCTATCCAGGGTTGTAATAATGTCAACCCTGTATTCATCCAAACCAATTGAATCAGCTTTCTCATTTTCCGAATATTTCTCCCACCTCTGCTGTATTGTTAGAATGTAATGTAAGAGCCTCTTCCTGAACCAAAATATTCCATGACTACTTGGACTGTGAATTTTACCACACTCTATTTTTAGGCTGGAAAGATGAGGTCAGTAAAGAGATACATTAAGGCAAGGTTGGAAGAAGTACATTAAAAATGTGTCATTTCGATGGGCTTAGTCATATCTGTGGTTGGATTGTTCTAGGCCTGGGAGGTGTGTGGTGCGTAAAAAGCAAGGTAATAATAGGTTGTAGGGCTGTTCTGAGGTAGAGCGTAATATTTCAGGAAAGGTGTGACCCTGAGAACTCATCACCCCCTTGGTATCTGCTAGAATAGCTTGTATTATCATTGATTTTAAGACTTAGAGAAACAGGGTCTGTAGTTGTCTTGAGTGTCTCAGTGTACTATTTTTTTTAAATGAAATGAAATGAATTTTATTTATTTATTTTAAATCAAACCATAGAGAGAAAGGGAAAGTGAAAACGCAAGCCACCAGGTTTGGGACTTGACATGTGTCAACCATGAGGCTGTCCACTGCCTTAATTACCACATCAGCTGCCAATCCCATAATTTATTATTACTTTTAAATTGGTTATAGGGCACATGTGCTCACCTGAGAGACAGAGGAAAAGGAGACAACAAGCTTCCAGGTCTGAAGTTTGAACTGCTCTTGGCCACGTGGCAGTCCAGTGCCTTAACCCCCACACCACCTGCTGACCCCCTCAATGTCCTATTTTACAATGCCTATTTTGGAAAATATTTTTGCTAATAATTGATATAATTCTACCACCTTCAGATTTACTTTAGTTTTCCTTAGTAGAAATGATACCTCATAAGTTTACTGATTCATAAAGTATGTTAAATTATGTTGATGATCTTCATTTAACTGTATTTTAATGCTTTTTGTTTTAAATTCCTTAAGTAGTTTTTTTTTTCCTAAGTATTGAGTGCTTTTTTTGGCTTTCCCTTAAAGTTACATTGAATTCTGTGTCTCTCAACTGGCAGATTCTGGAACAGCACCAGCCAGTGTTGTGAGATGTAAGATTTGAGCAAGTTGCAGTTAACAGTGAGCTATTGTTTCAAAAGCAGACCCAGTTCTGAAATTTTCCTGCTTAGCCCAACTTTTTTTTTTCTATTTAAGTTTCTACATTTTAAGTAATTTTTAAATATCCCTTTATCTTGAATCAATACAGAGAATTAATATATAAAGTTCTTTTTTTGCTGTTAAGGGGGAATTTCGGTGCTATGGCAGTAATTTCTTACTTTATGTGAGTTTTTTAATACTCTTGTATTTTCTAAATTTGATGTCAAATTTTTGATTAAATAGATTTTTTTGAGAATTATTTTAGGGACCAGTAGTTGGCATAATGGCTAAGTTGCTGGACTCCCATGTAGTCGACTGAGGTTTGAGTCCCGGACCTGGTGGCTTAAACTCACGCTGGGTGCATGTGCGTGCATGCCCAAGATCCCGAGAGGAGAATGGAGGAGAAAGGAGTATGGTGTGGCCATTCCCCCTGGGGGGTTATTTCTCACTTTCTGTCTCTCTCTACCTTTCTCTGTTTTTCTGGCGAGCGAACGCGCCCTATAGCAAAAACCTCTCAAAAAAAAAAAAAAAAAAAAAAAAATTTACTTTCTTTCTTTATTTACTTTTTTTTTTTTTTTTGGAGAGGTTTTTGCTATAGGGCGCGTGCGCTCGCCAGACAGACAGAGAGAGACAGAGAGATAGAAAGCAGGAAATCACCCCCCAGGGGGGATGGCCACGCCGCAATCCCTTCTCCTCCATTCTCCTCTCGGGATCTTGGGCACGCACGCACATGCGCCCGGCGTGAGTTTAAGCCGCCGGGTCCGGGACTCGAACCGCGGTCGACTATGTGGGAGTCCAGCGACATAGCCATTACGCTAACTGCTGGTCCCTTTCTTTATTTACTTTTAAATTGGACCAGAGAAGAACAGAGTGAGAGTGACACACAGAGAGAAAGCCTCCAGGTCTGGGACTTAAACTGCAGAGGGCCACGTGGGAATCCAGTGCCCTTAACCATCACACCACCTGCCAGCCCCTTGATTAAATAGATTTAGACTGAACATGTGCATGTGGTCTATGTAAATATTCTCTTGTTTCTTAGACCTGTAGTTTTGTGATCTGAGTCTGGGACGTCTGAAGTAACTGATACGTGTGTGTACAGCTCCATATTGCAGATGTCACAAGGTCTGTAGGACCTACTGAGCCATGGTGGATATACTCAAGTCAAGTCTGTTCTATTTAATTTTGTGTTTAGCATGTTGCAAGTTTTTTTTTTTCTTCTTCTTTAGAAATGATGTTCGGTCTCATAATATACGATGAAATATTTTGATTTTTCAGAACAGCCACACCTCCACTGGTTAGAGGGGAGCTTAGTGTGTTTCTAGGCTGGCTGTGTCAGGTGACTGCTGTGTTCCAGGTACATGTTTTTCCCCTGTGTATTTGCTCAGCTGTGGTACTTTATGTTTTGGAAGGTTATTGAAGAAATTGAGGAAATGATGCAGGAATCACCGGACCCAGAGGATGATGAAACCCCCACACAGTCAGACCGGCTTTCAATGCTTTCCCAGGAAATTCAGACTCTGAAGAGGTCCAGTACAAGCAGTTACGAAGAGAGTAAGAGACCCTGCCACATCCGTGTCCTTTGTGCTTTTTGTCTATATCAGACGTACAGAGTGACCAGCTCTAAGACGACTTGATTCTCAAGGCTAGGTTATATACTCCCCGAGCCTGCCAGTGGCACTCTGGGGATTTGTTTTTTAAATCATTGCTCAGGAGCTACGTCATATTTACTTTTGGACTCTACTATACAGTTAGCTAGAGTAGCCATGACAAGGTACTGCAGACTGGGTGGCTTAAACAGCAGATTTCTTTTTTCCCCTGTGGTTCTGGAGGCTAGAAATGTTAGGTGAAGATATTGATTGGGACTGATATCTTCTCAGGCCCCTCTTTTCTCAGTGTCTTCACATCATCTTCCCACTGTACATTTCTGGATTCAGATTTCCTTTCTGTAAATTCTGTATGTCCAGGTACTATGACATTGTGAGGTACTAGGGGTTAGGACTTCAGCATGTATTTTTAGGGGGGGACATAGTTCAGTCCTTAATAAACCGATTGCCCATCTAAATTCATAGTGTAGAGTTGATACCCAGTGATTATTTGTTGAGAATAATTCCTGTGTGTACAAATAATGTTTGTCTTTGTTTCTGTGAAGAATTTTGGGACTGGGACCAGCAGATGGTGTGGTGGTTAAGGCGCTGGACACTCCCACATGGCCGACTATGGTTTGAGTCCTGGACCTGGTGGCTTGCTTTCTCACTTCCTTTCTTTCTCTCTCTCTCACTCTGGTCAAATTAAAATAAATGAATGAATAAATAAAATGAAATAAATCTTAAAAAAAAAATGAAAAAGAATTTTGGGACCTGTGGATCTGTCTGATGTACTTGAGAATAGTGAACCCTGGGGCCTGTACAGTTGTCATGAAAAGTTGAATGACTACAACCAGCTTGTGAGTATCCTGAGTATCTAATTGTTACTATGTGATGGCTCCCTTCCTTGAATAGACAGTGATGGGGCCTATATGTGACAACTAAATGTTGTCACTTATTTTTATCTTCATGGCATGACCAGAGGTCTAAAGCTTAGTTGATTAACTCTCTTTAGGTTGTGGAAGGTCAGATTGAATATATTTTTTAGATAGTTATTTGACTGTGCTATTGTAGGCATGAGCTTGGTGTTGTGGGAGTCCTGGTTCCAAGGTATAGTCCTGATACTGGATACGGATGCCAAAGTCTATGTTAGTTTGCTGTAACAAAGTGCTAAGTGGCTCGAACAACAGAAATTTATGTCCTCGCAGTTCTGGAGTCCAGAAGTCTGAGACCAAGGTGTTGACTGGTTTGATTTCTCCCGAGGTCTCTCCTGGGCTTGCAGTGGCCCCGGCCTTCCTGTGTCTTCGTGTGGTCGTCCCTCTGTGTGTACCTGTGTCCTAATCTCCTCATGTTATAAGGACACCAGTGAGACAGAGCAGGGCCCAGCCTAATGACCTTCTTTGAACTTCGTCACCTCTTTAAAGACCCTGTCTCTTATTACAGTCACTGTCTTGAGGTATTGGGATAGGGACCCTAACAGCGTCCTATTGATAACATGAGAGGAAAGTGCTTAGAAAAAACTGAAATGGAGTTTCTGGAAATATTGTTCCCTTTCATCCTTTGAATTGCCAAGAAATGGTATAAATTGAGGCCTATGTGACTAAATATATATTTAGGTGAATTCTTTCAAATTGAGTCTTTTCTTAGGAAGAGAGCGAGAGCCCTCCTATTCACTTGTGCCCAGATGGATTCTGGGCTCTTCCTGTGTGTGTGTGTGTGTGTGTGTGTGTGTGTTCACTCTCCTCCTTGTACGAGCTTTTGCCATCTTGACTGAAGTTCTACTCGTGGGATGAATGATGGATGCAAGTAGAGAATGATGTCATTTTTTCTTCTCGGCCAGCTGAGAAGCTACTGCCTACCCGCCTCTACTCAGAGCTGCCTTCTAGAAGTGTTAGGGGATTCTGAGATCACGAACAGTCAGTTTAATTGCTTAGACAGATTTTTTTCTTTCTTCTTTTCCTGCTCTGTGGCATGAAAACACCCTGTTTTGCTGCTTTGAAACACTTCAGTCTTAGTCCCCGCTGTCCTTTGTGTTTGGTCACAGGAGTAAAAAGGCTGTCAGTGTCTGAACTCAATGAACTACTGGAAGAGATCGAGACCGCCATTAAGGAGTACTCGGAGGAGCTGGTGCAGCAGTTGGCGCTCCGGGATGAACTGGAGTTTGAGAAGGAAGTGAAAAACAGCTTTATTTCTGTTCTTATTGAAGTGCAAAACAAACAGAAAGAGCACAAAGAAACAACCAAAAAGAAAAAGAAACTCAAAAATGGCAGCTCGCAGAATGGGAAGAACGAGAGAAGCCACATGCCTGGCACAGTAAGTGATGTTTCGCGGGAGGCCCAGGACACAGGAAATGGGTTCCGGGGTAGTCCCTGCACCCTGGGCCAGTGGCAGGTGCAGCTGTCACGTACGTGCAGGCCTGTGGTGCCTCTACCCAGAGCACAGCAGGTTCTGATCCAGAATTCCTCTGTGCTCAGCTTCTCCAGAAAGCTGTTTACCTGGTAAAGGGTATGAAGGTTATCTAGAAAATTCTATACAGAAATGTCGAACAGGGAAGTTAAATTGAGGAATGATGTGAGCAGGCAGGGGACGGAGTGGGAGAAGAAGGAAACTGCCTTAAAGAAAAGCTTTAGCGAGTGTCCGTTTTTAGTCCATAAAAAGGTTAATAATAGTGGTTCTTTATGTTTGACCAGTGGGCTTATGAATGGTTTTATTTTCTTATTTTTGCTTAACTCGAATGAGTTGTGTATTAGGAAATAAGACATTTAGGGGTAGCAGCACTGAGCCGAGCCTAAAAGTAGAGACTGATTTGTAAGTGGGTTCCTCCTGATTAACAGCACGGTTGGGCTGTGGAGATGTCCGTGGCACTTCTGTGACATTAGTCATTGGCCTGAATATTTGGCTGACTAGGATGTTCGTGACTGGAGAACACTGGATCCTTTGTGTACTTTTTTTTTTCTTTCAGCTTTAAAATTTTTTCTTAAGTGATCCTATTAATTACATTTGATTCAACTTCATCCTGAACATTAACTGTTAATTTTACAAGATGGCATTTACTTACTGATTTTTTTTTTTTTTTTTTGGCTGTTTCATGTTTCCGTGGCTAGTTGAGGTCTTCTGTATTCCCATCTTGATCTGTTTGCATGTGAAGAAATAAATACCGGTTTAATTTTTAGAGTGTGATGACTGGCAAAGGGATCCATTTTTCTAAAGGAAACTTATCCTTTTAATCTGTGCTGTTGAGAACATGGTAATACAGATCGTAAATTGACTGTTACAGCTTACAATAATAGAAATGATGGTTTTGACCAGTCTTGATTTCTTTTTTCTTTAATATTTTTGCCATAGGTTGTGTGTGTTTGCACCTGAGAGAGAGGAAAAGTGAGAAATCACCCTCCAGAGAGGGTGGCCACACCGCAACCCATTCTTCTCCAGGAATTTTGGGCATGCAGGCACACACACCTGGGGTATGTTCTTAAGTTGCCAGGTCCAGGACTTGAACCGTGGAGTTGGTCAAGTGGAATCCAGCACCTTAGGCACTGCACTACTGTTGGTCCAGATTTATTTATTTTTTTAAAGTAGACTAGCCAGGGAAAATAGACTTCATTTACCAGATGCGGCTTGAATCGTAGAAAAGGCATGCAGTTTTAGGTTGCTAGGCCACCAACGAGTGTTCAAACAAACGAAAAGAATCTCACCGTGTAGCCCACTCATAATTAGCTTATAAATAAATTTGCATTTTGTTAGTGTACTGTGCACTGGTACCTACTTAGAAAGATTTAACTTATAAATTGACTTTGGAAAAGTTTTCCGATATCTAATGTTTATTTATTTTTAAGATTCTTTGCCATAGGGCACCATGAGCTCACTGGAGAGGGAGAGAGAGAGAAAGTAAGAGAAAGTAAGTAGAAATCACCTTCCAGAGGGTTTGACCATGTTGCAGTCTTTTCTCTTTCATTCTCCTCTCAAGATTTTGCGCATGCATGCATGCATGCACCCAGTGTTTTTTTTTTTTTTTTTCTTTTTTCTTTTTTTGGAGAGGTTTTTGCTATAGGGCGCGTGCGCTCGCCAGACAGACAGAGAGAGACAGAGAGATAGAAAGCGATAAATCACCCCCCAGGGGGGATGGCCACGCCGCAATCCCTTCTCCTCCATTCTCCTCTCGGGATCTTGGGCACGCACGCACATGCGCCCGGCGTGAGTTTAAGCCACCGGGTCCGGGACTCGAACTGCGGTCAACTACGTGGGAGTCCAGCGACATAGCCATTA
Organism: Tupaia tana; assembly: GCA_026018925.1. Classification (NCBI taxonomy): domain Eukaryota; kingdom Metazoa; phylum Chordata; class Mammalia; order Scandentia; family Tupaiidae; genus Tupaia; species Tupaia tana. Next base: position 197,539,451 of record JAKSZU010000003.1, read on the forward strand.
TGCTAACTGCTGGTCCCACCCAGTGTGTTTTTTAAGCCATAGGTTCCAGGACTCAAACTGTGAAATGGACCACATGGGTTCCAATGCCTTAACCTCCATGCCACTTGATCCCTGGACATTTTTTATTTTTGACAAAGGCTGGCACTGATTGGTAGGTAAGTTATTTAGTCATTCCTAATGATTACTGTGAAGAAAAAAAACCAAAAACCCTTTGGATTTATTTGAATAGAGAATCCCAGAAAGTTTGCTTTAAAATATCATGGACAATATTTTGCTTTTGTGTCTCATTTTAAAAAAAACTGCACCCTTTAAATTGCCCTAGTATACACATGGGGTTAAATAAAATGCTTAGTTGAAAAGTCATAGCATGGAGGATCATTTCTGCCTGTGTGCTTTTCAGGATTACATATAAATCCTCCGTTTATGAGTGTTAACACTTGACTGAGAAAAATGAATTTATATTCAGAGGAGTTTAAAGGCTTTCTTTTGTCACTCACATATAAAAAGGGTTGGAATAGAACCATTTCGTAGTTTTACGTGGTATTTATATTGAGAAAGGGATTAGGTAAGGCAACAATTAGGTCTTACTTTAAACTTCATTAATCTTGAGATAGGTTCATAATAATGGTACATTATTTCACAATATTTGATCTTCCAAATTTTCTTCTTGAGTTCTGATCTATTTTTTTTAAATTTATTTATTTTTATTTATTTATTTACATTCATTCACTGTACATCATTATAGTATAGAAAATGAGATTTGTCCATTCATAGTGCACTGTATATTGGCTCAATCAAGCACATCAAGATGTGTGTTATTGTCAACACAGAATTTTCCATTTCTTGTTTTCTGTATATTTTGCCTTTTTTCCCATTCTTGATTCCCTATCTTACCCTCTGCCATCTCCCACCCACCTCCCACATTGTGTCTGGTATCTATTGTTGCTTTCTCTGCCTCCCCCATTTTATTGTTTCACTAAATATCTTAATAAATTAAATATTTTCAATAGCAAGCACAGCTGAAATATACATATCCATGAACACAAGTCTGACTTTAGGCATAAACCTCAGTGAATAGAATGAACATACTATAAAGTAGCACCTACCTAGGGCTATATAGCTTACTGCAGTCATCAGATAGGTATTTTTAATGCCTTTTTTTTTTTCTTCTGAAAAATTTTTTTTTTATTAATTTACATTCATTCCCTGAGCATCATATACAAAATGTGGTTTCCCATCTAGAATAAACTGGATAGTGGCTTAATCATGCATGTTATCATCTATAATATTCCATTTCTACTTTCATGTATATATGTTTTTTACCCCATGTCTGACCCTCTGCCCTATTCCACTCTCTTATTACACTGTCTCTGCTGTCTACAGTTATCTTCAATTCCTTTTCCCCTGACATTTCGTTGGAGTTCTGATCTATTTTTTAGAATTTTCTTTTTTTCTTTTTTTTTTTTTTAATTTGCAGAGCGGCACGTGCACTTGCCAAAGTGGGAGAGGGAGAAAGCACCCCCACAGTGGAGCGTGATCACTTCATAATCCCTTTTCCTCCATTTCTCTGCCCTGTTGGGATTTGGGGCATGCGTGCACCCGCTGTGTGTCTCTAGCGGCCGGGGCCGGGACTGGAACTGTGTGGTTGGCCTTGGAGATCTGTCTGCCTTAACCACCAGGTCATGGAACAAGCTTTGTGACAAATATTTTAATCAGGGCAGTAATGGCATGGCTCAACTTGTACTACTGATAGTTTCCTGAACCTACCTACCTACCTACCTACCTACCTATCTATCTATCTATTTATCTATTTATCTATCTATCTATCTATCTATGCATCTATTTATTTATTTATCTATTTATTTATCTATCTATCTATCTATCTATCTATCTATCTATCTATCTATCTATTTATTTATCTATGTATCTATTTATTTATCTATTTATTTATCTATCTATCTATCTATCTATTTATTTATTTATTTATTTATTTATTTTTTTTAGAGATTTTTGCCATAGGGCACATGTGCTCACTGGAGAGACAGAGAGGCAGAGAGACGGAAAGTGAGAAATCACCTCCCCAGAGGGGATGGCCACATCACAATCCCTTCTCCTCCTAGGATTTTGGGGACACACGCACACACACACATACACACGTGCCTGGTGTAAGTTTTGTGCTGCCAGGTCTGGGACTCAAACCGCAGTTGTTTACATGGGAGTACAGTGATGTAACCATTACACATCTGCTGGTCCTCCTGCATCTCTTACAGGCTAAAATGCTTTGAAAGCTTATCCCATCTGTGACGGCAGTAGCCTGAAACCCGTGACTCTGCAGATAGTGATAGGTTGCTCAAAAGAACCTGAAAGTGAAATAACCATTAGATAAACAAATTCCAGGAGCTCTTATCTCGCCAAACATGGTTTCTTAAAAGTTTATTTTTTCCATGAAAGATAGAGGGGAAGCTAGGGTCTCATTCTGCAGTTGCCGACCCTGAGCCGTTCCTGCCAGCCGGTATCATAAGCCTTTCGGGTCAGCTAGGGAACCACACCCACAGTCTGCCATGGGGACCCAGTGTCACTTGAGCAGTCCGTTACTGCTGTGTCGTTGAGCTGGCCTCCATTCATATACCATGCAGTTTTGGCAAGGCTTGATCTCTGAGTTTAAAATCGTCAGTGACATTGATTTCTAAGAAATGGTGCCTTTCTTCCAGATGTTATGTGTTCTCTGTTTCTCCAACAATGTCAGTCGTGTTTTCTTCCTCCCTGAGGGAGTTTTGTTTTATTAGCAGAAACTGGACTTTCTCCTTATACATGGAATAACCTCCTTCCATTTTTCTTTCAGCATGTTTTATTGAAACAGTGCATCAATTTGCAGATGGTATAAATTGCTAACTGCTCTTTTCATTGGTTCAGAGATACTCTAAAGAAATAAACGAGTGGGTATAGAGCAGAGTTAAATGCTAGATGTTAATTTTGCAGACATGTTTTGTTTCAAACATTTGCTGCAGTTAAAAAAAGTAGAGGGGCTTAGGGATGTTATTTAGGACGTTAGAAAATTTTATTAAAGCATGAAACTATTAAATATTGAAAGTGAGTGTCTTATTAATTTTAATTTTTATTATTAAGAGAGATGTTTGCTATAACGTGCATGTACTTGCCAGAGAGACAGAAAGTGAGAAATTACCCCCCAGGGGGGATGGCCACACCGGGGTCCCTTCTCCTCCAGTCTCCTCTTGGGATTTTGGGCACATATGTACATGCACCCGGTATGAGGTTTAAGCCTCTGGGTCTGGGACTCGCACCATGGTTGACTATGTGGGAGTACAGCGATGTAACCATTATGCCATCTGCTGGTCCCTCGAGTTCATTTTAAAAATAATAATCATATTATGGGTCAGGTAAGATTAAACAGCATTCATTCATTCCACAAATATTTGTCAAGGGCATTCTTTGAGACTGGTGCTGTCCTGATACAGTGAGGAGGCAGACAGAGTCCTCCCAGAACTTGTATTCTAATGAGAGAGACAGGCAATAATCAAGGTAAAGAATGAATAACAAGGTAATTTCAAGCAGTAATAAATGCCACAAAGAAAACAGAAGGCTGAGGCCAGCAGGTGGGATGGTGATTAGGGGCACCAGACTCCCACATGGCCATCTGTGGTTCGGCCCTGGACCTGGTGGCTTGCTTTCTCATCTTCTCTCTCTCTCACTGTCACTCTCACTCTGTCCCTTTCTGGTCAAATTGGAGGGAAAAAGAAAAAGAAGGGAGGGAGGGAAGGTGGGTGAGCTGCCTCTCACTGCCTCTCCTGGTTGGCGAGGAAAGCTGCAGGTCTTTCCCATCTCTGTTTGAAGAGGAGGGTGGAGGGGCAGATCTGGGAAATTCAGGTCAAGAAGACAGAGCACTTTATTTTTCCATTTGTCCTGTTTTGCAGCATCTGGAGGAGAGAAAGGTGGAGGATAGAGACTGGAATTGTCGAAGGGCATTGTCTAGCAGTCCGCTGACCTCCATGCGTTTCTTTGAACTGACCATGCTATTTTGAGTCTGGGTGCTTCTGTCGATTCCATTCTCTTTTTCTGGAATGACCCTCCTTGCTCGGGGTTGTTTACTTTAACTCATCCTTCAAAATGGTCAAGCCCTGTCTTCCTTTTTTAGACTTCTCCGATAACTCTTCCTCCAATGCAGAATCTACGACCCTTTTCTTCCTTTGGAGTTAATGTTATTCTGCTTTTTACCACTCTCATATCATGTTGCAATTTTTATTTTGTTTTGTTCTATTTTCATACCAGTGTGGTTTTCAAAAGATAGGAAATGTAACTTTACTTTCTTGGTATCTTTAGGTCCTGCCTTAGGTACCCAGTAAATTTCTGCTAAATAAACAAGTAAAAGAAAGATAAACCTGAACATCTAGACTTCTACCCTGGAATTTCTGCCTGGTGCCAGAGCCCTGGAGGCGAAATTGCACATTGATTCAGAGCTTTGGGCTAAGAGCTGTATTTGAATCATGGTCCTGCCCCTGGGTCTTCTGCCTTGAAGTTTTGGAGGGATTAAATGATATGTATGTAAGACTAGTTTACACCCTGAGTTAAATGCTAGTCGTTATCTATGTCCAACTCTACTAGATTTTTCCCCTTGGATATCTTGTAGGAACCGGCAGTTTACACAATCGCACCACTTGCCATTTTCCTGAAGTTGAATATTTTTCTTGTATCTTTTCTTTTGATCAGTGAACCTACAGTCTACTTACTGAAATCAGAATTTCCAGGTCAAAAAATATACAGTTTTAAAGGACTTTACCTGATCAGCTTTTCAAATTGCTCTACAGAAATGTAAAAGGACTATTTCCCCACTCTTCCCACCAACAATAGGCATTATTATTAGCCTTTTATTATGCTGATCAGATAGTCAAACAAGATTTGATCTGTTGACCTTTTATGCTTTTCTGAGTTGTCTGTTCTGTCATATTTGAGATACTATTCGTATTTATTTTTGAAGGTACATACTTCTCATACTACAGCACTATACAGTCCTGCATGCATTAGCTTAAATCTTTCCTTTGATAGAGTTCAGACTTTTTTTTTAAAGAATTACTTAATTTTATTCATTATTATTATTTTAATTTGATGAGGAGGGAGGAAAGTGAGAAAGCAAACCACCAGATGCGGGACTCAAACTGTGGTTAACTTAGTAGGAGTCCAGCACTTTAACCACCATGCAACCAGCTAGACTGAGTTCATGCTTCTTTTTTTTTTGAGAGGTTTTTGCTATAGGGCGCATATGCTGGCCAGAAAGACAGAGAGAGACAGAGAGACAGAAAGCGAGAAATCACCCCTCTGGGGGGATGGCCATGCCACAATCCCTTCTCCTCTATTCTCCTCTCAGGATCTTGGGCAAGCACGCACATGCACCCGGTGTGAGTTTAAGCCACCGGGTCCAGGACTCAAACTGCGGTCAACTACATGGGAGTCCAGTGACATTACACCAAGTGCTGGTCCCAAGTTGTGCTTCTTAAAGACTCATTCACATTGTTCCCCCAGTGCCTCACCTCATTTCTGGTTCTTTGCACATCACTCAGTGCATGTTTATTGAACTGAAAAACTTTACTATAAAGAGGCTTGAACCCCAGTGGATTTGAATTTGTGGCATTTGAATTATTATTGTTCTACTGGGAATATTTTTTTTTCTTTTTGTCCATGCTTCTTTTTATATCAAACATATTCACAGGTCATTGAATTTCACTAGCAGTTCCCATGAGTTTAAGAACAAGCTGAAGTATATCAGATTATGTGGTAATTTATTGCAAGTAGTTGTTTTTGTTTTGAGTTATCTGAAGTAGTGAGGACATTGCTTACCTACTTAGCATCATACCTTAGTAAGGTTGTATGGATGAAAACACAATAAATAGACTTTCTCTTGGGGCATCCAGTAATATCTCTGAATTAAAGATCATGCGATGTTCATTCTAAGCCTATGGTTGAAAGATAGTGATCTATAATCTCTTTTCTGTTTGCCTTATCACTTTGAACTTTCGAGAGAGAATTTCTGGTATGTTATATGCGGCATCATCAAGCATGTGTGACTACTTCAGTCTGCCCTGAAAAAGTTTATCCTGAAAACATTTGGGGTATTAGTGACCAATGACTAAGGAGTAGCAGAGAAAACAAGAAACTCTGTTGTATAAAGACTGATATAGGGACCAGCAGTTAGCATAATGGCTATGTTGCTGGACTCCATGTAGTCGACCGTGGTTCGTGTCCCAGTCCCAGTGGCTTAAATTCACGCTGGGTGCGTGTGCGTGCGTGCCCAAGATTCCAAGAGGAGAATGGAGGAGAAGGGATTGCGGTGTGGCCATCCCCCTGGGGGGTGATTTCTCACTTTCTGTTTCTCTTTGTCTTTATGGCTAGTGCACATGCCCTATAGCAAAAACCTCGCCAAAAAAAAATAAAGAATGATATTACCCTAATTTATTGCTTTTTGGGCTTGTGAAGATATAATTGTTTAAAGATGGGGAAAAGCAAGGACTTAGTTGATAGATCTTTTTTGTATATGTTTTCTTTCACAGATTCATTGCTCTGCTCTTACGACTCAGCTCATGTAATGATTAATTGCCAATCTATTTTGTTTCCTTTTTACATGCAAAAATGCCCCAGTTATAGTTTTTCATTTAATCTTAATGACAGTTGACTTGAAGGTAAGAGAAATTTATTTTTTATTTAGACAGCTACTATTAGATTAGCTTCAAGTTATACTAATTTATCCCACGTCTCAGCCTAGAAGGGACTGTTTTGACACATCTATTTGAATTTGGAGCTTTTCTTTAAAAATACACGAACCTGACTTTTCCCCCTGGTTTTTAACTTGGGGTTGTTTTATTTACACATTTGCTAAGATGATTAAGACAGTTTAAACAAGGGACTGGCAAGACAGACTGCTGCCCAAGGGTTAAGTTGAGCCTCCATGTGTTTTATTTTTTAAAAGGATTTGTTTTATTTGACTTTATTTATTTAGATTTGGTCAGAGAAGAACAGAGTGAGGAGAGAGAAAGTGAGAAAGCAAGCTGCCAGGTCCAGAACTTGAACTGTAGTTGGCCAGGTGGGAGTCCAGCACCCTTAAACACCATGCCACCTGCTGGCCCTCCTCCATGTGTTTTATATATAAAGTTCTGTTGGGACACATTCATAGCCATTCATTTAGGTATCATCCATGGCTGCTCTGTCTACAGGAGGGAGTTGAATTATAACAGAGGCCGTGTGGCCTGCAAAAATAATTACGCTGCTTAAAATAAGTTTCCCAATTTTAGATTTAGTAAAGATAAAAATGGGGGGGAAGGGAACTATAATGGCTGGCTGCTTACAGAAAAACGTTTCCCCCAAGCCCTGAGGAGAAGGGATTTAGATTTAGTAAAGATAGAAAAACCTGGGGGGGGGGGGAAGAACTTTAAGTGAGTTTATATAGATAAAAGATAGTTGTATTATGTCTAAAATTTATTACAAACATTATAAATGTTACTGTGTTTTATCCCAAGGGTGTGTGGATTTATTCTTTCCCCTGGACCTGAGCAGCAGCCTGAGTTTTACCCATAGGTGGTGACGCCTTGGCCGGGCCATCTCCAGGCCATTGGCTGCAAGCTCCCTGCCTAACCACAGACCCTTGTGCTGTGTCAGTGTGTCCTGATAGAGGTAGGTAAAGATAGCCAGCAGGTAGACCAGTGATCTGGATTTGGGGACAGACAAAAGGAACCAAAGTGTTGGCAGTGTCTTGGGCACACTGTCTTTACACATAGTGATAAAGGGTGGTTTAAAAGGGAGAGGAGGCCTAGTCTCTACGGCGTTTTTGGTAGCATTCTGAGCTGCAGTACTGGAAGCCACGCGACCAACTCTGGTTTTGGAACCCTGGCCTGGTTGACCTGATACCCTGGGCATTTGTTTGGTGTGCTCAAGATCCTGGTAAGCTGGAGGGCTGAGGAAGGGAGGTCACAATGTGACCAGGCCCTATTGAGGGTACTCACCCTTCCCTTTCTCTCTCTCTCTCTGTCCTTCTCTCCTCCTCTGTGTGTACTCTCTCTGTTATGAATAGAATAAGTAAACTTAAAAAAAAAAAAAAGAATGTAGGGAGGGGCTGGCAGGTGGCATGGTGGTTAAGAGTGCTGGACTCCAACATGGCCAACTGTGGTTTGAGTCCCGGACCTGGCCACTCTCTTGCTCTGTTCCTCTCTGGGCAAATTAAAAAATAAATAAATGAAGTTAAAATAATTCTTTAAAAAAAAAAAAAAGAATGTAGAAGGGACTACAGGTGGAAAGAGGACTGACTTTTCCCCCTTTTCTAAGCAGTGGTGCCTGAAGGTATATATTCTGTACACATCATTGAATGTGAATGTTAACACATTTTCAACAATAATTTGTTTTGGCATTTAATAACATTTCTCTGCCTTTTGTTTATTGTAAAGAGCATTTTCTAAAATTAATATTATGGCCTTGGAAGGTTGTTGTAGGGTGGAGAAAAGCTTGGATATGTAATGGTTATTCTTTTGATCATTTGAAACTGAATTCTGACTTATTTTAAATATAGCACAAATTTATTTTATGAAAGATAATATTGCCTAGAGGAATATATGTCACCATCAATTTTTTATATAAAATGTTTCACTTTTATGCATCATTTAATGATGGGCACACGTTCCGAGAAACATGTCATTGGATGATTTCATCGTGGTGAGAACACCATAAAGTGTACTTGCACAGACCTGGGTGGTATACCCTCACCTCGGCTGTGTGCTATAGTCTACCGTAGTCTCGTGGGACTGCCATCACATATGTGATTCGTCATCACGGACAGGCTGCTCAGCAGGGCAGAGCCATCGTAATTATTATCTACTCTGAATTTTCTGCAGTGGGTTTCTTGGTGTTGGACTGCAACAGTGAACCTTCATGACCCTGCTGTTAATGTAAAAAACCAGGAATCTCTCCTGCCCCTTTTAAGTTTATTTATTCCACGAGAGGGGTGCATGCATGTGCACGCACACACATGCACACACACGCACAGGCACACATGTACACACATACACGCATGCACGCACACACACGCACAGGCATCCCAACAGGATCTTCATGCTGTGATGCCCCCATACCCTCAGCCTCTACCAGCCTGCATCATGAGCTTGTGTATGTGTATGCCTGGTGTATTCAGGTTGGCCCCTGGGAGCAAACCCGGAACCTTCCCATGTGGGACCAGTTGCATTACCACTGCATCATTTCTGGCCCCAAGGAGTCCCTTCTTGATTTCTTTGTCTTGGGGAGGTCATTTTCCTTTTTCTTTTTTTTTTTTTTTTTTTTTTTGTTTTTCAGTAAGGTTTTTGCTATAGGATGGGTATGCTTGCCAGAGAGAAACTGAGTGGAAAAATAAGAAATCATCCTCCACCAGGTGGGGGGAAATGGCTATGCCACAGTCATTTCTCCTCCATTATCCTCCTGGGCTTTAGGGCATGCACACACTCATGACTGATGTGATTGTTAAGCCACCAGGTATGGGACTCGAACCAGCAATGTGGGAGTCCGACACCTTGACCACTATGCTGCCACCTGCTGGCCTCAGAAGAGGAATTATTATTATTATTTTAAGGTTTTTGATAGTGAGCACATGCACTCACCAGAGAGAGACAGAGGAAAAATGAGAAATCACCCCTCAGTGGGGATGGCCACACCTCAGTCCCTTCTTCTCCTTTCTCCTCTTGGGATTTTGGACACGCATGCATACATTCCTAGTGTGATTCTCAGCCCCTGTGTCCGGGACTTAAACCTTGGTCAGCCACGTGGGCTTCCAGTGTTATTAGCCGCTATGCCACCTGGTGACCTTGAGGAAGTCGTTAATGTGCAGAGTTTTCAAGCAGTTCATGGAAAGTGCATATTATGGAAAAGCTATGCATAGATTTAAAAATTTTTTTGTACCAAATAAATTCATACTTTAATTTCATTTTTTCAGTGGACTTTCTGAAATTCCTTTTTTTTTAGGAGAGATTTTTTGCTATAGGGTGTGTGCAGAGAGACAAATCGAGAAATCACCTGCTAGGAGATGTCCATCCCTCCAAAGAGAAGGGATTGTGCCATGGCCACCCGCCTAGAGTTTTCACACTTTCCCCCTCTCTCTTTCTCTCTCTCTGGTGAATGCATGTGCCCTATGGCAAAAACGTTAAAAAACAAAACCTCAAAGAACCCCCAAACCTTTTGTGTCTTGTTTACGCTTCGGTGCTCCAAGTTTTGTCTCAGAAATGTTGCCAGAGAGTGACTGATTCTGAGACTTCTAGTTCATAGCCCATTCCAGGAAAGAGAATGGTCAGAGGCGGTTGTGGGTATTCTCTCTATAAATAACACCCTCAAAGCCTTGTATTCAGTTTCTTCCCCTGTCCTTGCCATATGACTTCAGTGAGGGGGACAGCAAAATCAGTACTGGAGCGCTTAGTCATTTTCCTGCCTGTAAATGGGCTTGTCTGCAGAATTCCATTCTGAGAAGGGCGTTTTACAGGAGCGTTACCTCCTTCCTAAAGACGCAGTGGGAAAGGCATCGATTGATGCTCTAACTGTAGATTCCGAATCCCCACTAGCTCTTCACTTCGAATGTGAGCATTTGGATTCTTTATTTCAAATGTGGAGTGGTAGATTAAATGCTGGAAAGACCGGAGATTCCGACAGAGCCAATGTTGGAATGGTTCATTTGAATAAAACTGTAGCAGTTTCTGATGCCCTTCCTTTCATTCAGCATGCGTAACCCTGAGACCTAGTTCAGGTCCATGGTACTTCGACCTTGAGAATGTTCAACAAGGAAATGCTTCTCACTCTCCCTCCTCTTTCCCTTCCCTGCTGTTCTCCCTCCTCCCCAAATCCCTCTTCTCTCACTCTCTCCCCCTCCCCTACTTATAACTGTAAGCATAGAGAAAATCTTCCCTCTGGCCCAGTTAAGCACCATAAGCACCTAATAATACCGCATCTGCTCTCAAGGTTGTAAATGTAGTGTTTCTAAATGAGGTGACGTTTACTAAAAAGTAAATTTAATCTGCCCCCGAGGTTTTATCTTTTGAAAATTCGTTTTGCCTTCCAAAAGGGTGCATTATTTTGGGGGAATTTATAGGGCAGTTATAAAAGCAAATCTATGACGCGTCCCTGCAGAGCTCACCTTCCCCCTTCTTACTCGCACTGCCTCACGCTTTCTCGTCTTCTGTCCTCCCAGGTCATGAGCTTCTGTCCGCTATTCTTTTACTGTTCCTGGGCTTTTTACTTCTCAGTCACACTATTATTGTACAGGCATGCCAGCAAGATTATTTTATGTTTCTTTATTAGCGTTATGTTGATTTCTAGATTGGACTCTTCGGTGTACTTGTTAAGAATACCATCGTATGGGAACCAGCAGTTAGCGTAATGGCTATGTCGCCGGACTCCCACGTAGTCGACTGCGGTTCGCATCCCAGACCCGGTGGCTTAAAACTCACGCCGGGCGCGTGTGCGTGCGTGCCCAAGATCCCGAGAGGAGAATGGAGGAGAAGGGATTGTGGTGTGACCATCCCCCCTAGGGGGTGATTTCTCGCTTTCTGTCTCTATGTCTCTCTTTGTCTGTCTGGCGAGCGCACGCACCCTATAGCGAAAATCTCTCCAGAAAAAAAAAGAATACCATGGTATAACTTTCTAGTCATCTTCTGTTCACACTCAGATTAGTGTTGTGTGTGTGTGTGTGTGTTTTAATAAGGTTTTTGCATAGGGCTTGTGCTCGTTGGAAAGATAGTGAGAGGGAAAGTGAGAAATCACCCCCCAGGAAGGATGGCCATACCGCACTTCCCTTTCCTCCATTTTCCTCCTGGGATTTTGGGCATGCACACACACTTGCCAGGTGTGATTTTCAAGGCACCAGGCCTGGGACTTGAACTGGTTGGCTATGTGGGAGTCCAGTGTCATACTGGGCCACCTACCTGCCCCAACACTCAGATTAGTTTTACTTTTTGTCTCTCTGTTTCCCCTCTCCTGCAAGAAGCAGGGAAGCTTCATGACAGGGTGCAGTGATCGTAGGCTCTAAGACGTGGGCTTGGCCATTAGGAGCGCTCCAGCTTCAGTTTAGCAGATACAGATGTCTGGTGCTACACAGGTGCCATGCGAGAGTGGAAGGATGGAGACGACTGGTCTCTCTTCCAAATGCACGTGTTTCCTCATGAGAAAGTGAAGCCATTGCAGTAGTGACCACATGAGTGTGGACTGTGCTACCCTTCTCTTTTGCAGCACTTGTGTTACGACCTCACGTGACCTTGTCCTCTGTGTGTGTGTGTGTGTGTGTGTGTGTGTATTTGTGTGGTTTTGATTTGCCATCTTGCCTTTGCCAAAACAATGTTTTGGGCCAGCCAGTGATGTGGTGGGTAAGGATGATAGGTTCCACAAGGTCGATAATGTGGTTCGAATCTTGGAACTGGTGGCTTGAAAAAAAAGCCAGGTGTGCGTACATACATGCCCAGGATCCCAAAATGAGAAACAGAGGAGAAGGGATTGTGGTGTGACCATTCCCCTTGGGGGGTCACTTCACTTTCCTCTATCTCTCTCTGGTTATAGTGCATGTGCCCGGTGGCAAGAAAATTTATTTTTAGAGGTTCCCCCCCCCAAGGTGCGTGGGGGGGGGGTGGGGAAGAGAGAGAGAGAGAACACAAGGGAAAGTGAGAAATCACCCGCCAGAGAGGATGGCCACACTGCAATCCCTTCTCCTCGATTCTCCTTCTGGGATCTTGGGCAAGAACGCACATGTGCCCAGCATGATTTTTGAAGCCATTTGGTCTGGGACGCGAACCGCGGTCGGCTATGTGGGAGTCCAGCGACATAACCACTATGCTGTCTCCTGGTCCTGGTGAATTTTTTTTTTTTTTTAAAGGTATCGGATCAGCAGATAGTGTAATGGCTATGTCACCGGACTCCCACGTAGTTAACTGTGGGTTCGAGTACCTGACCTGGTGGCTTAAACTCATGCTGGGCGCGTATATCTCCTCTCAGGATCTTGGGCATGCACATATACGCGCCCAGCATGAGTTTAAGCCACCAGGTCTGGGACTCAGACCGGAAAAGGGATTCTGGTGTAGCCATGCCCCCTGGGGGGTGATTTCTCGCTTTCTATCTCTATGTCTTTCTGGCAAGCACATGCACCCTATAGCAAAACCTCTCAAAAAAAAAAAAAAAGTATCTTCTTGATTTAATTCAAAGACTTGTGGAATTTACAAATAAGCCCTTCAAAAGAAAAACCACTTAACCGTCTGTTTCACTGGTGGGGATGCAGGTCTCTGCAGGCTTGGTGACTGGGCTTATGTCACAAGGTAGTGGCCAAACTGGAAGGGAGTCCACATCTCTGAGTTCTAACCCAGCACTTGACAGCTTAAATGCGTTCTGATTCACATGTATCGGCCTTTGACTAAGACGTAAGGTGTGCCTCCTGGTGTGGGCGGTCATCGGTGTAGAGCTCTGCAGAGTGCGTCACTGTTAGGTGTCGCCTGCACACCAGGGACTGGTCTGTGCTTTCTGGAACATACGAGAGAAGTACTTGACATTATTTCCTAAAAGATTTTGAGGACTGCGTTGAATTTATGAGCAATTACCTAACTAAAACTTTCTTTTTTCTTTGTTGCTTTTCTTTAAATCTTGTGCCCTCTATCCTCCATTAAAACTCTTTTGGCTACCTTTTCTTTTACTATGACTAGGCAAGTGTTTATTGATCCTGATTTATGTTCCAGGGCTGAATATTAGGGATGCAGGATATATTTCAGCTCGCCAGGGGTGGGCTGTCTACAGGGCAGGGGGTGGGATGACAGACCATCCAGTATACTTAAACGGAGTGATTCTCAACCAGCTTGGTTTCACCTCACAGGACGAGTCAGTGTCAGCAAACATTTGTCATTGTCCCAACTGGGCGGGGAGGAGAAGGGTAAGAGGCCATGCACCTCACATTCTGATGACTGGAGGCCACCGATGTTGGTAAATGTGCACCAGAAAGAATCATCTGGGCTGGATTGTCATAGTGCCAAGTAGAGGAGGGTAGACGCCATGGGATAATTGCTAAATTCCAAACAGCTACCATGTTGTTTGTGCTTCCTGTGTCTGGCACTGCCCCGTGGTAGGGGTGTGCATTTATACCGGTGCCCCTAGTTGGTGTAGGGTCTGGGGAGCCTGAGATGAATCCCCAGGATGGGAGGGGGAGAGGCCAGGGAGAGAGCAGAGGGGCTGGTGCGTGTGCCCAGCTGGAGGTGACAGCCAGGGACGTCTGGGGAAATGCAAGCTCTTCGTCATGGCTGAAGCTAGATATTGAGGGGAAATGCTAGAAGGCGAGGGAAGAAGTAACCCAGGAAGAGGTGGTGGAAGGGACCAAGTGGAAGTCAGAAAATGGACAACTCTGTTTGCCATGCTAAGAAAATAACATGTTTGAAATAGCTGTAGAAAAATACATGCCATTTGAAGTAGTTGGTATTTATTTAAAGATTGTAAAAGAACGAAAAAGGACTCAAAGCAGTGCAGTTACATGTTCAGATTTATCTTTCGGGAGAGTAACTTCATTGTTTTCAAGGAAACGAATTAGAAGGAGATGGCTGGAGATTAGGAGGCAGTTAGGAGGCTGTTGGAGTCATTCATGTGAGGACTGAGCCAAGTAGAGACATCGGGGGTAGAAAATTAGTTGAATTTCAGAGAGATCAAGGAGATTGATTTGATCAGGGCACCAGGGCAGGGAGGTGTTAAGGTTGGCCCAGTGGTTGCTGATTTGGGCACGCTTAGATAAAGCACATGTACCCCTTTTCCGAAGGGAGAAACGCAGGTCTTGTCCACCTTAACTACGCGTAGCCTCGAGTCCCACACCTCTGACCCTACCGTCAGCTCGAATGGCCCGGAGGAGAAGCCAGCCATTCCAACACACCCAGCCCTCAGAAAGGGAGAGAATAAGAACTGCAGGAAACATCGCAAGGAGGGGAGAGTCATAAACCCCGCAGCTACTGCGTCTTATCCTGCTGGGTAAGGATGGCGCGATCCCTGTGTACCAGGTGCAGAGTGGACTCCTTGGTTGGCCAGTTTGGCTGCTGCTGGTTTTCTCTGAAAAGGTCTCTTGTCCATGGTTCTTTGTGGCTAGTCTGGGATGGGTGTATAATTCATGTACCAGCTCAGATGTCACCTACTCTTGAGAACTGCCCTCCTGGTATAAAGTAGATATCTAGTTTTCAGTTGCCGTGTTGTAGCTATCGACAGGGCCTGTGGTATCTGCAGCTATCCAGTTGATTTTCTCATTCACTTTCGGCATCTCCATGACAGTGGCAGGTCAGGTCCTGAGGGTGGAAGGGGCCTTGGCTGATAGGTTCATTTTGAAGCCCTGATACCTAGAATAGTATCTGTCTAAATGTAATTTTTGAAAGAATGAATAAATCAGTGATCAAGGAGTAGGATGCTGAAGCTAGGAACAGTATTTTTATATTTTGGTTTGTTGGTAGGGGAGAGGAGTGTGAATTCTGTTTTGGATATGATAAATTTTAGGAATACAGATATTAAATATAGGTAAGAATGTAGATATGTCCGACTGGTCATTAACACGGTAGGTACAAATATCCAGCTGGCCATTAGACATACAAGTCTGATGCTCAGGAGGGAAATTACATTAAGAATAGCTGGGCTAGGGGCCTGCAGGTGGTGTGGTGGTTAAGGGTGCTACACTCCCACTTGGCCTGCCACGATTTGAGTCCTGGACCTGGCAGATTGTTTGCTTTCTTTCTGTCTCTTGGTCTGTCCCTCTCTAGTCAAATTAAAATAAATAAAGTTGAAATAAAACAATTTTAAAAAAAGAATAACTGGGCTAGCAGATGGCTTGATGGTTGAGATGTTGGACTCAGACATGGCTGACCACGGTTTAAGTCTCGAACTTGGCAACCTGCTTCCTCACTTTCTCTGTTTCTCTCTCTCTGGGGAGCACATTGTACCCTATATTAAAAAAAATTGAGTAAATCTTTAAGAAAACCAGTAATAATAGCTAACATTACTCAACACTATTGCCTATCTTTGTTTGAAACCCTTGACTGATGTCAGTGGTCTCTAGGTTTATGGGAATGGAAGGTGAAGTTGTTGCATGGACATGTCAACAGTGTGCATGAGAAAAAAGTAGTGACTACATTTTGGGGAATACCAGTAAGAGGTGAGTAAAGGAAGAGGCAACCAGATAGGCAGGAGGGTATCTCAGAGTGTGTGTCTAAGAACCCAGGGAGCAGCAATTCCTAGTTATCACAGAGATGTGAAAAGTGGCTGAGAACATCAGCATCATAGAAGTGACACGGAGGGGGCCAGCAGATGGCGTAACGGCTACACTGCTGGATTCCCGTGTACTCAACCACAGTTCCAGCTCGGACCTGGCCGCTTGAAATTCCTGCTGGGCATGTGCGTGCGTGCCCAGAATCCTGAGAGCAGAATGGAGGAGAGGGGATTGTGGTGTGACCATCCCCCAGGGGGGTAATTTCTCACTTTCTGTCTCTCTGTCTTTGTCTCTGGCAAGTGCACGCGCCCTAAAATCTCTTTAAAAAAAAAAAAAAAAGGGGACACTGAGCAGAGCTGTTTCAGAAAACTCTGGGGAAAGGAAGTGGGTTGGGGGGTTTGAGAGTTTCAGGTTCCCACTGGGAAAGAGCTAGTAGAGGAAGAATTCAGAAACTGCTGTGAAGCGATAACAGTGTTTCTGTGTGATTTCTGGGAGGTGGGAGTTCATGGTAAGAGGGGTGTTTTGTGGGGGAGCATACTTAGCCATGTTTTTAGTTGTGTGTTTCCTTCCCCCGTAGAACCTTCTGATTTTCTTGTTCTGTAATCTCCCCAGTGGAACAAGAGGCTGTCGTACCTTATAGGCTGCAGATTGGCTTCCTTGGCCCACCTGTGGGCTGGTGGAAGGTGAGGATGCGCAGTGGGCGTGCTGGCCACAGCTCCTCATGCGACAGCCCTCAGCCAGGGTGCAGGCTCCACGGGGCATCCTTTAACTTCTTTAACTAGCATTAGCTGCTTGTTTGTATTTTCCACGTTATCTTGACTTGCTGTGATTGATTTTTTACTTATTTCCATTAGGCCCGGAGTTCTGGTTGCATGAAAGCTAGCTTCTACAAGTAGTTAGGTGACCAGTAGTCCACACGGCCTAGGAATGTCCACAACTGCACATTTCATAGGGAAAGGCTACATTACATATGTATCAGGTGATTTTGACAATTTGTACCGATTTTTTTTTTTTTTGCAATGATGTGAAGTAGGTTTTTAATTGGGAAAATATACTGGTGTTTTTGAAATGGTGCTGTTCAAAATTTTAAAGTTATTTCATTTCATTTATTTATTATATTATTATAAATTCGTCCGAAGTGAGACAGAAAGAAAAAGAAAGGCCAGGTGAGAAAGCAAGCCACTGGGTTTGGGACTCAAACCCTGATCAGCTATGTGGGAGTCCAGTGCGTTAGGCACACATGCCACCTGCTGGCTCCTCAAGTATCTTAATTCCCTGGTATATGGATTCTAAAACTTTTTATCTTGCTTGAGACTATGAGTTTATATATAGCTGTAGCATGTCCATAGATAATGGGGTCCTAGAATATAGACAGAAAATGTATTTTTTTGTTGTTGCTTTTGAAGGGAAATGTGTTTGACACAAAGTTTAATAAAAACTGACTTGTGTATTTGAAAATAGCTTCTTATAATTTTTATTGTAGACTCAGGCATAAGATGTCCTATCTTTTAATAATCTATTTAAAAAACATGAATGAATTATGTGATGGTATGTGAAAAATCTACAAAAATGTAGGTGGTTGGAAAATCATACTTTTCTATCTTTTTCTGTGCACAAATGTGTCATGACTTTCCTAACAACCTAATACTGGGTCATCTAGAAGTCATTTTGCATTTTTGTGTAGAAAAACATAGACAAGTACATTATGACTTTACTGACAACCCAAGAGTTACCCGTAGGTTTCTTTTTAAAACTAGTCTCTTTTAACAAAAGTAATAGTTATGCTCTTAGCAAAATAAAGAGTGGTCAGTTGAAGCATCTTGCTTGGACATTTGACTTTTGCAAAAATAAAACTGATTTGCAGGTCTGGGAAAACCTGGGCAAGGAGGAAGGGTGGTTTAGGAGGAGAGGCATCTTTGTATGAGTCCCAGAAGATGGTGAAATTTGGTACTCAGATTTTCAATTAATGCCATTGGATTTTGTGACTGATGTAGAGATGTGTAGTCATCTCCTTTAAGGATGGAACCTGAGGTCAGCAAGTGGGATAGTGGTTAAAGCACTGGGCTCCCACATGGCCAACTGTGGTTTGAGTCCCAGACCTGGCTGCTTGAAAAATCACACTGGGCATGTGTGTATACCCAAAATCCCAGGAGGAGAGTGGAGGAGAGAGAACTGTGGTGTGGCCACAAGCTTGGCGGGTGATTTCTCACTTTTCTTTTGTTTCTCTCCTCTCTGGGGAGTGCACATGAGCTATGGCAAAAACCTTAAATAAATAAATAATAATAAAAGATGGAATCTTTGGCATCTCTTAGTTTTTTGTCCTCAGGGCTGCTTTATAGCGTTAAAATTTATTGAAATGGTGTGGAAAAGTTGAGGACCCTAGAGAGTTTCACTTTATGTAGATTATATTGATCAGTATTTACTATATTAGATACAAAAACATAAAATTGAGAACTGTTCATTGAAAATGCCACTGAGCAATTCATAAATTCTTATATAACATTTTTATGCAAAATATATTTAAAGAGATTGGTGAGGAAAAAAATGGTTTCCTGTGCGTTTTGCCCATCTCATTGATACCTGAAGATAGCTAGATTCTCTGATCTGCTTCTGTATTCAGTATGTCATTTAGAATATTTTACTGTAAGTCATGAGAGAATGACAGTAAAAGGACACATTTCATCTTAGTAGCATTAAGAAAATATTTTTGATTTTATGGATCCTGGGGAAGATTTCAGACACTTCTCAGGGGCAGTCCCTGGATCACACTTTGAGAACCATTGGATCGAACTATACATTTCCTAAGGGCAAAGGTCACTGCCTTGGTTTCCTTGTTTCTCCTTTGGGCTGGTAAAAATATTTCCTATGTTGGCTCCTCAGATGCGTTTACTGATTCAGCTTTGTCCTATACAACTCCAGGGAAAGGAGCCATCTGGTGAATCAGACCTTAACTTCCTTTCCACCATGCCTTTGCCCTTAATTAGTCATGCTGTAAGAATCCATCTCACTGCGTTGACTCAGCCACCTTGGAGGTGCCATGGGCTCTTGTCACTGTGTCTGGTGACCTCATAGACTGGTTACAAATCAAGATCAGTCGTTTTGGAAAAAATGCTCCCTTTTCAGGAGAATGAATTCTAGGAAGTCTTGCAGGTTGCTAGGAGAAAGAAGCTAGAATTGTTTCCTAGAAACGGTGTGGAAAAGTTTGCAGGACTTTGGGGGGCCTTGCTGGCAAATGGGAGCCACTGTGCTTTCCAGGAAGCACATACCATCTTCCAAATTCACGTTTTATGCACTAACACAATGGCAGGTGGCCTGAAAAGTGAGTGGGAAGCAATAATCAGTGCTCCAAGTAACAGCATTTTAACTTGCCAAATGTTATGTTCGTGTTCTCTCAACTGATGGTGAAAATATACAGACGTAGGCTGCAAATATGCATACTGTGAGTATTAAGTTTTCAGACTTTCGTTACAATGTAGGTAAACAATATCCAAAGGTATCTTAAAAATTATGGGGTAAATTTTGCATAAAACAAATGTGTACAACTTATATAGAGTGTACCAAGTTTATCAGCTAAAAAATAGTCTTCCTAAATATAGTAGCTTTTTAAAAGCAGTTGCTTTTGCATTTGACTTACAGAGACATGGAAGAAAGACATTTTAAAAACAGCATGATTTTGCCTGCTTTATTTGAACGAGTAGTGGCATTTCCTAACTGCTTGCCTCTCGGGCATGTAGGTCATCATGGTACATTCTTACTAATAGTCTTTCAACTTCTTTCTCTGTCCCTTTCTTCCGGGCCGTATTGCTGCCTTTAGCGCTTCAGCATGGAAGGGATCTCAAATGTCATTCAGAATGGCCTCCGCCACACCTTTGGAAATTCAGGTGGAGAGAAACAGGTGCTCAGTTATCCTTATTTTCCTCACTCTCTTCTTTCATTTTCTGTGTAAGCGAAAATCCTGGAAGCCTGCAGTTTTACTAATTTACTAAGCCCATTGCTTAACTGAGGGAAATGAACCTTCATTATATTTATAGTCTCGATAATGAACAGAATTTCCCTTTGGGGGAAAAGCATTTTCCAATTTGGGCAATAGAGGAAATGCCCTCTTAAGACCTGTTTTAGAGCTCCATTTCTCACCCTGACCTTTAAACAAATAGATATTAATATATTGACATAACGACTTGCATGTGTAGAAAAGCTGAATGTGAAAATAACTAAACTAGAATATGCTACTCTAATGTTAAATGTCTAAGAAACAAGATTTCACTTTTAGACAGAGAAAGCCAGATGTTGGTATCTTTGAGACCAGAGCCCTAGGTCAAAAATATTGGGTCATTGGGAAGGTCATAATGCATTTTTGCGTAGAAAAACAGAAAACTACATCATGACTTTCCCGATGACCTTAATATATAGAGTGTATCTTACCTCTTTTAAATGAAACTCATGTGTTTTTGAGGTGTATTCAGCTGTCTGCCAGATGAGGCACGAGACTTTATACAAACTCATACACAGATAAGAATATACAGTCAAACGAATAGCAATTTGCTTTTTATTTACATCATTATACAACGGCTTGAGGAATATCACAAACATAGAAACACATCTGCATTGATGTGTACTTAAAATTGCCCTTCCTCATTTGACATGTCCTCTTCAAAAAAGGAAACTCTTGGTTAGCTCTTCAATGGAGATTTAGAAGGTGTGCAGAAAATAGCTTGTAGGCAGTTGATAGAAAAAGTGCCCAGGTCAAATGCTGGGAGTTTTACTGAAGGGATGTGGGCTATTACTCAAGAAGGGAATGTCAAACAGGGAAGGTTCACATGGACATTTAGAAATTCACAACAGGGCTCTGTGAAGGGATGGTTGAATTTTTGTTTTTATTCTGCTACCTCTCACCTGTCTCAGCCCGCAAGATGGCAGAGTGACTTGCAGACTGACTCTGACCGTGAGGGTGAGACGGGCGCCCACATGCATAGGACGCCAACTCACACGCCCAGCCACAGCTTCCTGTTGCTTCTGCATGTTGCCTGACACACATTTTGCAAAGGAAGCCCCAGGGGGACATATTCCCATTGTTTATTTTTTGTGTGTGTTCTTTACACAGAAAAGTGTTCCATTGTATTGGGTTGTCGGAAAAGTCATGACATATTTTATTCTATGTTTTTCTATGCAAAGATGCAGCATAACTTTTCCAACAGTCCAATACAATTGCGCATCTCCTTGGAGAAATATATACAAAAGAAAGGTAGGCCACTAAATTTCTTAATGATTCAATAATTTAATGAATTCAGTAATTCACTCTTACTGCTCTTCTGGACCTCGGGGTCCGGTTATAGTTTCTTTATCTTGTTTTTCAATCAGGGGTGGGATAAGATCACTCAGGATTAAGAGCAGAGCTGAGATTCAGGGCATGGGGCCACATATAGGATGGGAATAGAGATGCCAGGTAAAAAACTTGGTAGTTTTCTCTGTGGGCATCTGCCAACTGTACCAGACTACACTCTTTTTTGGTGGACTCGTCAGAATAGAATCTGGGTGACCATTTTTAGCTGATGCTTTCATAGGGTAGTGAAAGAACATGAGTCTAGTACACTTGAACCTTCACAAGTCGTGAACTCTAGGCCGCGTGTCTCAATCTCAGACGTTAATTTTGAGTATTCATTTCCCCTTAGGCCATTCTTTCCTTTTGCTTTCCTCCTTTAATTCCTAAAAATATTTATAATTACTTACACAGTAATTTAAAATAATAATACACCTCCAGAATTTTGGGGGGTTAGTGTGGCTTCTGGAAGAAACTGGTATGTGTGTTTTAAAGTTGTCATGTTCAATATCGACCATTTTGTTCAACCAGAATAAAATGGTCTGAAACAGAATTATTTGGCCGTTGGAAGCTATTTTGTTGTGCAGAGATGTTAAAACCATGCAACTTTAGTTTTTAGCTTAAACTACTGTTTTTTAAAAGGTTGAACTGGTGAATGTGCAAGAAGAATATTAGATTCTAAGACTTCATTTTAAAAATGAGCAAATTGAGCACATCATCCTCAGATCTAGCGCTGTGAGATTTTCAGTAATTGAAAAGCAAAAAAAAAAAAGTTTATACTAGCTTGCATGAAATGGATAGAAGTAGGCAAAAAAGGAATTCCAGCTGTAATAATAAGATACCTTTATTCTTGCACATACCTGTGTTTGTATTGCTAGAGAAGCTTGTTTCATGGTATGATAGACCTTCTTATAGATCAAGTAATTCAGATTTCAGTGATACTTTTTTTTTTTTTTTAAACCTGGCAGTATTTGACAACAGTCATTCCTTATGAGAAGAAAAATGGACCTCCGTCTGTTGAAGACCTCCAGATACTGACAAAAAGTAAGCAAAGACAGAATGAACTGTAATCTGCTTTACTTGTGTTGATTCTTAAATACCTGCTTTTATTTGGCTGATTTTGTTATTGTTTTGTCAATTTAGGATGGTAAATGGTGGAAATCATCGTTTGTTCTTAGGAAAAGAAACCAAAAATGGCCGTGATATCAAACAACACTAACGCTTGTGTTGATTTATATTTCTTCTGCTTTTCATAACTTTTGAAGTATTTCTGAGCTAAAATTTGGTGAAAAAAATGTAACTTGACTTTCTGTTACCTCTCGTATAAGAACGTATCTATTTATTGATGAATAAAATGATTTGTGAATCTTATATGACAGTAACTGAAGAGGAAAGATTTAGGGTAAACACACTTCTTTCTTATGAATATAGAGCCAAAGGTAGCAGTTAGAGGTAGAGCATAAATGGATAGCTGTGTTTCTAATTTTATTCATTGTCATTATTTTATTTTACTTTTTTAAAAGTTGACCAGAGAGAGAGGAAAAGTGAGAAACCAAGCTGCCAGGTCTGAGACTCGAACTGCGGTTGGCCATGTGAGAGTCCAGCCATCTCAGCCACCACACTACCTGCCCACCCCGATAGCTGGGTTTTATAAATACACATTCACTTAGCAATTCTGGTGAAGGCCTGCTCTGTGCCAGGCATATGGGATACTTTAGTGAACAAAACAACAAAGGCACTATCTTCAAGGGGCTTGCATTTTAAAATAATTTATGTTAAATATACATTATAGTCTATCTTTTTTTTTTTCCGAGAGAGGTTTTAGTTATAAGGCTCGTGTGATTGTCAGAAAGACAGAGATAGAAAGTGAGAAATCACTCCATGAGGGGATGGCCACGCCACAGTTCCTTTCCATTCTCCTCTTGGGATCTTGAGCGTGCGCGCGCGTGCGCGCACGTGCGCGCGTGCACACACACACACACACACACCTGGCATGATGGTCAAATCTCTGGGACCGGGCCTTGAACCGTGGTCAACCACGTGAGAGTCCAGCGATGTAACCACTACCCTACCTGTTGGTCCCCATTATAGTCTCTCTTATGACAGCCATAAAATGAGCCCTTGGATTCTAGTTCTACCCCTCTTATTTTTAGGAATTTCTTCACAATTCACTTACCCTCTCTTGGTCACTCTGAAAAAGTACGATAAAAATATTTGCTCTCTTTAGCACGTAGTAAGTAAATTAATCAGTGTGTTATTTCGGACAGGTCACAATAAATCGGCCTTATTTTCTTTGCCCTTAAATGAAGGGATTGAATTTGCTGATCCATTAGGCTCTTTATAATTGTAAATATTTTTGATAATTGCTAATTAGGAAGGAGCCAAATGAAAGAGCATCACATGGGTAGATATGGATGATATTTATTTTGGATGTTCAGGATGTGGAGGAATAGACATGGGAAGTGCAGGGAAGAAGCCAGTGCTAACCTGAAGTTTTTATTCTTTCCTTTGGTGAACAGTACTTAAAAGACATTTTATACTTAAATATGGACAAATGATGGGCTGGCAGGTGGTGTGGTGGTTATGGATGCTGGACTCCCCACATGACCAACCGTGGTTCGAGACTCAGACCTGGTGGCTTGCTTTCTTACTTTTTCTCTCTCTGTGTTCCTCTCTGGTCAAATTAAAATGAATGAATGAAGTTAAATAATTCTTTAAAATAAATATATGGACAAGTGAAAAAAATATGGACAGCTAGTCTAAAATAATCAAGAGATTAACTGGGTGACCAGCCCTCTTAATTTTCAGGAAGAACTCACAAAGTTATGAGTGTCCAGGATCACCCAGGGAGTGATTAATTATAGGGCGGATCTCCTAATTCCCAGGCAGCTTGTGTTCCAAGTGACACAGTCAGGAAGTGGCAGAGCCAGGTGTAACCCAGGATGGCTAATGTGCCGGTCATGCCCTGTTGTCCTGTCACGTGTCATGGAAAAACAGGTATTTTCAACAGGATGTGCCAGAGAAAGTTTGAGCACCATTAGACCACGATATTTGTGAGTTTCTCTTTACCTGGATTGTCAATGGTAAAAAAACAACCACCAAAGCCTTATGTCAAGTAGCTGTTTTTTCCATTTTGATCTGTACTTAAGAGAGGGCATTGTCAGCCCCTTGAGGATGCGGCTAATTCACCAGGTTCGCTGTAGTACAGGAGTAGAGCGTCTGGAAGGGCTGGGTGCTTCTTCATCAGAGACTCCTCTTCCCTTTGGCCTTTCCTTGAAAAGTTTCCAACAAGCCAGAAGGATGTGGCCCTTGGAGAGCATGGCTAACTCTCCACTTATCTGCAGTTTCTGTCCTTCGCAGGCTCTGCAGCACTGAGGTCCTCACGTGCCATCTAAGTGCACATGACAGCCCTTCCCCTCCCAGCACTTTTTTTTTAAAAGATTTATTTGATTTAAATAAATTTATTTATCTATTTATTTATCATATATCTACCTACCTATTCATTTATCTATCCATCCATCCATTTGTCTACCTATTTATCTTTTTATTTATCTATTTATTTATTTATCTATATTTATTTATTTATTTATCTATCCATTTATTTAACTTGACCAAAGAGAGAGAGAGAGAGAGAGAGGGAGAAAGTGAGAAAGTAAGTTGCCAGGTCCAGGTCTCGAACCACAGTCAACCATGTGGGAATCCAGCGTCTTGAACCACCACGTCACCTGCTTCCCCCTCCCCAGTACTTATCACAATAGAATGGAGAGATGGTGCCAATAACCCAAGTCCTCTTTTCTGCTGCCTTCAGTATGTGGAATTTTAAAATTCACTAAATAACTCTCGAGTAAGTGGAATAGTCTTACCCAAATAAGATCTACTCAACTCAAATAAATTATCCAGCCTTTATTGTCATATTCCTTTATCTAGAGAATAATTTGTAGTTTGTATGACTCCGTTATAGCATGTATTAAGGTTATCATGACTCAGATATTATTAGTGACCCAAATTGTCTTCTTGCTTTTCACTTTTATTTTGTAGTTCTTCATGCCATGAAGGAGGACAGTGAGAAGGTCCCCAGCTTGTTAACTGATTATATACTGAAAGGTGAGTTTATAGTGGTATATGTGCCATGATTGGGAAGTTCTGATTAATCAGTGAATGTATCGTCTAGCTGGTAGATTAAAAAGTAGCTTCCAAATGCACAACTTTTATCAATCTTAGTGTGCAGGATAAATAAATATGTAACTGCGTTTTGCCACCAGGATTACAGTTTATATTAAAATTTAACTTGTATTTGAGGTCCTTGACTGGACCTCAATTTATAATTTTCAGGGCTAAATTATAAACACTGAAGGAGCAGTCGAATAAGATATTGCCATCATTATGTGGTCCTCGGGGGTGATACCTTGACACTGGGAGGCTGGGAGGGTGATCTCTGTCATTGTGGGGACAGTAGAAAAGGGAAGACAGATCATTAGGGAGGTCTGTGGAATGAGTAAACAGTCAAATGAGTCAGCAGGGCCAAAGGGAATATAAAAGGAGCTGGTGTGGGGAGGGGGGAGAAGGAGAATGGACTTTCATCAACCCAGGACAGTAACAAAGGGGCTGTAAATCTTTGGAGCATGCTCAGATCACGTGGGAGTCTCCATGAGGCCAGAACAGATGAAGTTAAGATCACATACTTTACCGAGGAAAGAGCAAACTTTGGATAAAAATTCTGAGAAACTCATTTAATTTTAGGCAGAATATTTTTTTCAGTGAAATTATTTCTAAAAAGTAGCAGTTCATTTAGGTGACGGATTCTCAGAGCATCACTAGATGCATCTTGTAGTAATTGATCACGTGTTCAGAGGAGGATCCTCCTGGTCACATTTTTTCTCCTCTGGATTCTTTATCAGTTCGCTGAGTTAGGATTTCTCAGACATTAAATATCCCAGCTGGGACATGTCTTCAACTATAGTTTCCTAAAAAGGCCAGCTCAGGGGCTCGGGTGAAGAACCTGTGAGGACCACTTGTAAGAGATGTGGCATGGATATAAACACCTGGGCCGGCCATTCGTGGGTTAACACAAGGGTAGAAAAACAAGTTGACATTTTTTAATATGCTGGGCTTTTCTGATAGAGGGCTTTTTCTATTAATTCCTGATTTTTTGGGTTAATACCTGATGTCTTTTATTTGCTTTTGTGTTGTGCTAGCATTGGTATAAAAGCTGGATTGTTCTGAGGTTTGTTCTTCTAGATGTGAAACAGGAATGAGACGAACACAAAGAACATGTCTGAATTTTTAATCACAGTGGGTCCCCAGGGCGCGGCCCAGAGGGCCAAGCTAGAACGAGCTCCTAGGCGTCCTGTAGCTACTTTCGCGTCTGTGTGGAAGGACGTCGGGACCCAGAGAACTGAGTGCTCTGGGGGGAAATGCTCTCTCATTCTTAACTCTGAAAACCTAGGCCTGTCATTGTGACCCCCCCCCCCCCCCCCCGCATGCCTTAGGGAAGCAGCAGCCATGTAACTCCGCTCCTCACGCTGGGCCGCTGGCTCCTGTCTGTAAGCCCAGCTCTCTCCCCCGCACCTGCTTCCGATGAGCTGCTTGTGTGCACGTGTCGTGACTTCTGTCTTGGCTTCATATTCTGAGGACTGGGTGGAAAAGAAGCCAGGTTTCGGACTCCAGCAGCGACGCTATAGTCTGAGAAATTGAGAGGGGCGTGAGGAGGTGTGCGGGAAGGTGCTGACATGGGGGTAATTAAACATGCTCTTTTCCACCCATTCTGGAAGTCCACAGCTGGTTAACTGTTCCTCTTCCTAGGGGACCAGTCCTACGTTCTGCCTGAGGGGGGTGGGTATTGCTTAAGGGGAGAACTCGCTTTCCCCTTTTCTGGCTGGGCCCTGTCCTTGTTTTAATCCAGACGACTGTGGCTTGGCTGCCGAATACGCCATCTTAGTTTTAATGCAAAGGTCAGAAGTGACAGCAGGTAGACGGTGGCCCCGTCTGGCCTGAGGTTAGGATGGGCGCTCTCTAGGCTGATTGAGCTTCCCTTCCTCACTCCTGCGAATCCTCTGCAGCCTCTGCCCCCTGCCCTCAGCAATGCTGCACCCATAGACAGGGAGGAGAGTGAGTGGAGAAACCCATGTCCTTCTTTGACTTCGACAGGGAGTCTGTTTGCTGTGCTGTGCACCGCGTGGCACAGGGCTCAAGTCACGGGCTCGTTATCTCCTCGTACCCACCTAAGAGGCATGGCCTTTTGATGTCTCATTTCTGGGAAATTCTGATAAATGTGTCCTGAGAGAACTTTTCATAGTTGGATGTAGCCTCTTGAGATTTGAAAAAAATAGTCTAGATCCTTGCATTAATTAACATTTAGTTTTCATTACTTAATAGTGTTTTTTATATACATGTAAAATGTATATAAAATAGATGTATCTATACCTTTTGTGTAAATGTGTGCAAGAGCTACGTTGCTACCTCACAGTTCCCTCTCTCTCCCTCCAGTTCTGTGTCCTACATAGAGCAGCGTTAACTCTGGGAGGACCCACCTCTTCTGTGGACTGCGCACCCGGTTTCCTGTAGCATTATTCTGAAAGCTGGCGGCCACTACCTTCTGCTGTTCGAAACTCGGCCCACATGAACTTGGGTTTGTGATTCAGTATTAATAGATCATGACTTCACTAATTCTTCCCGTTATAGAATGAAGAGGCACTCTTCTGCCTTCTGGAGGTGGTTTTTGTGAAAGCTGAAATTAGGAACTGTTCTCTAACTTAGTACAGTGAGGGAGAGTAACGATCGTGCACAGTTCTATTTTTCACAAGCTGACAGTATGCCCATTTGTGTGTTTATGGCTTTCTACATCTGCACTGAAGAATTAGATGAAAGCATTCGGACCGTTATCCTGTAGCTGTTCTTCAGTGAGAGCAAGACCCAGCACTGACTTTTTTCAGAATAAGTATCAGTATATTACCTACCAGTATTGTGCAGACACTGCAACTTAACAAATGTGGGCTGTTCGTGAAGACTCAAAACCAGAATCTGCATTACTTTGGCCTAATGCTAAGTGAACATCGAAACTGCTGGAGATGGCCGATTGTAGTTTGCTGCTTTTACCATGTTCAGATTTTTAACCAGGAAGTTGCCATTCACTTTCAGAACTTTGTACTGTTTAGGGGTCTCCGTGTTTTGTTTCGTGTGTCTGTGGAAAAGTGTACTTTCAAAGCATTTGTGTCCTGGAAGGTGCTGAAGAAAATGTATGCCGTAGCACTGCCCACTCCCCACGCCTGTGTCGTGTCCTGTTCATGCCTGTGTTTTCCTAAAGTGCTAATCCTAGAAACAGCTACTCAGATACATCGCTACTCACGAGCACTTCGACTGGTTGCAAGTCAGTGGCATTTAATAAATGTTTAAAAAAAAAAGATGCCTAAGAGCTTTTTTCTGTTCAGTTGTATTTTCTGTTCTGCACGTGCAGTGTGAGGTTTGTTCCCTAATTCCCTGCAGAGTACATCACGATAGGCCACAAGCTGGTGAGACTCATGAGCCTCGGGATGCCGAGGGGGGGAGAGATGGCTTCTCTAGACGGTGCTGAGCTGCTGTGGAATGGCGAATGCTGCTCTTTCTGGGGCTGGTAGATGGTTCCCTCCCTTATACCATGCGGTACCGAGTATGTATGGGACCTGCCATCAGAGGGTTTTAAAATGTCCACCAAAAGCATCTAGTGCTCACTTCAGTAATGAAGCAACCCTGCTGGCAAAGGCAGTAACTCTGGTTGAGTTTGGTGCCAGTGGAGCATTTCAGCCATTGTCTTAAGGTATGTGAACTTGAGGTGGACTTGTTTTATCACGTCTTATTTGATAGTGACTATGTGGAACTTATTTGGCCCCTCCCCTCAAGCTGATGAAGATGCCTACTTACACAGTAATTAGAAATACAATTTTGTTTAGGTTTTTGCCATAGAGCACGTGAGCATGCTGGAGACATACAGAGATACAGACAGAGAAGGTGAGAAATTGGGATGGCCATACCGCGATCCCGTCTTCTCTTGGGATTTTGGGCCTGTGTATACACACGTGCCTGGTGTGATTTTCAAGCCACTGGGTCCAGGACCAAATTGCTTGGCCACTTGAAGTCTAGCACCTTAACCATCATGCTACCGGCTGGCCCCACACAATAATAATAATAATCATTTAATTAGATCTGAACTTGTAAAGAAATGCAGCTTTGAAGGGTATATGATATGACAAAGTCTTTGAGGGATTCGTGAAGTGATTCAGCAGGGGTCTACTTACAGCTTGTTTTTAAGTTGCTGCTTTGGAAGCGTGTGAACGCATGCCTGAACTCAAAGTTCCTATCTTCTTCGGGAGTATACAGCTGTCGGATTTCTCAGCGTAACCTCCTGTGCATGACGAGTTAGTCTGGACACTAATCGTGAGCATGTTTCTGACCCATGGCCGATGGCAGGTAGGTCCCTTTCTCCCTAAGAACAGCAGCGCCCCTGTGCTCTGGACTTCCGGGGGGCTCCCCGTCGCAATGGTTCCTTGGGAAAGGCCTGCCTGCTGACAGAGGTCTTGGGACACCTTGTGTTGCAGGCAGCCTCAGACTGACAACCTGGAAACAAAAAATCTTTCTAATCCTAGGTATTGAATGTTTATTTGCTGCCCAGAATTAAGTTGCACATAATTCTTTTACAGCTTTTTGTTGTTGTTAGAAAACAAAAACAAACTGTAGAACTACGGTGCACTCCAAGTGCCATATATCTATTTTATTCTTCAGGAAATTATATTTGTTTTTCTTTTACAAGAGCACAACAGGAACCAAAGTAAAAAGAGTAATAGATACAGCACTCAGGATAAATCATATCTTTAAA
Organism: Tupaia tana; assembly: GCA_026018925.1. Classification (NCBI taxonomy): domain Eukaryota; kingdom Metazoa; phylum Chordata; class Mammalia; order Scandentia; family Tupaiidae; genus Tupaia; species Tupaia tana. Next base: position 197,569,844 of record JAKSZU010000003.1, read on the forward strand.
ATAATAACAAAAAAATTTACACCTTGTCCTACATCCTGTTAGTATTTTCATAATATGGCCATGATTGAAAAAACAAAAAGCAAGCATTTACAATTTTTTTTGATAGGCTTTTTATGCCAGGAATGGATTAATTGTCAACAAAATTTTATACTAATCAGGCCGATGCAAATCTATTTTGGTAACATTGTATCATTAACAAATTTATTTTGGAAACAGATAAAAATATTGCCCCTTGATAATAAATCTTTTTCCTTTGATGCAAACAGCTAGAACACCTTTTTCTTTTTCTTTTGATATTCTAAGACAAAAAAAAATGGTTAATCTTCAGATTAATAAATTAGGTCATTATAATAATAAATTAATTTTTTTTAAAGTTCAGCAACCTCTGTCCAAGTATTTACAACAATACTTGAAAGTTCCTTTACAAAACAGAACACATTTTCTTTTCACATTAAGCATACTGGGTATCTGTGTCTTTCATAACAAGCATTTTTAAAAGAAAACTCGATGCACAAATGGGTAATTAGTATAAAAGTGCTAAGAGCTGTTTGAAAAGTTAACACTATAGTATACAGTCAGTTATATTTGAGGCAAACTACAACAAACTTCCAGCTTATCGTGGACAATATTCCAGTAGTTGTTTCAAACAGTTTGTTTGAGGAAAAAAAAACAAAAAAAAAACAAAAACCCAGGAGCTGATTAGTGATGCAGATAGAAACTGCCATCAATGTCTCTGGCCAGTGAGTGAATTGAAAACTGAAAGCAAATCCAGACGAGGAAGAGGTTTTAATAAAGAAATACTCTCCACAGCAGGTGTGATGCTGACTGCTCAAGGTGCACACACACGTACACACACACACACACACACACACACAAACACAATCTTCCTTTCCAATTAAACTACAGGTAGAATGAGATTCTGTGTTATTCAAAAAATTTGTAAGTAATCAAAAGCATTGCTGTGGAATGCCTTTTTATCTGCCTTTGTTCTGGTTAAAATCTCATAAAAATACATTCAACAGGAAAACATAAATTGTATGTGTATAAATATATATGTATATATATTATATACACATGCACAAATACTTTCGTTTTTTTGAAGCATAAGCTAGTTACATAAATATTCCTATAATTGCTAAAGTTTAGAGAGGCATAATTTTTTGAGTTTCAACAAAGGTGCTTGAATAATATACAATTAAAATGAAGTTTCTATTTTGTAGAATCAGTATATAATAAGGAAAAAAAAATCCCCAAGCAGTCTTTTTTTTTTTTTTTTTTTTTTGTAAGTTTCTCCTTAAGCTAGAGCTTCAACAAAACTATGAACAACCAACAATAGAACGGAACAAAGCGACAACAAACAATGAAGTATAGCCCCTGGAAATGCCTGGTGTCCTTCACCCGCTCCCCTCCTTCCTGGTGTAAGAGAAGCTCCAGTGCTCACATCAAGAAATGCAGATCTTGTTCATTTGCGGACTCTGCTAGGACCTGGCTGATTGGCTTGGAAGAAAACAAAAGCAGCAAAAAAGTAAAACTGTATATATCCTTAACAACCCGCTTTAGAGAAACGTGGCCTTGGCATTTCCCTTGCTTTCTTACCGCCTACTGCAGCTGTGACTGTATAGAAAAGAAACTCGTGGCTTTAGACCTGGGATGGCTATCAAGAGGTTCTGATGCGCTCGTCTGGCAGTCCTAAGGTGATTATGGTAGCTGAATGGCAAGGCCTTTTTTTTGTTGTTTCCTGCACATTCAGGCCTGAGCTTTGCAGCAACTAGTGCAGTCTTTAGAGCAATAGGAAAAAAATATCCTCTGGGCCATTGAACTGCTTTTATTTTACTGGATGTCTTCCCCAAGCCAAGCTGACCAATTTTTCTTCCCAATGCCACCCTCCCACCCATTTCCCCAACCAAACTCACTGTCCCTATCCCCAGATATCTCTACAGCTATATTACAAGCAAATATATCTTAGCAACTTTAAAAACTTTGGTTCTAAGAAAACACTTGGTCAGTTATCTTGAGGAAAAGTGGGAATGTTTGTTCTGCACATTGCTGTAGACAGAGCCCATCCCAGGAAGTTCTTAGCGCTGTACATCAAGTCACAATCCAATACAATCCACCAAGCAAGTGCACAATTCTAGTTTACTTTTAAGAGCAGACTTAGTCGTTTTCTGTCTTTTAAAACCTCATCCAAGCGGCCTTTCTTCACACGGTTTGGTAGAAATTATCTGCTTGTAGATGGTTCTGTTTTTGCATGCTGTAGAAGCCACTGAATCTTGCGTCTGGTTCAGCAATTCTTAGCATTCTCTGCGAACTTTCTACCTGGACTCTGGTTCCTTTCTTGCAGTCCACAGATACAAGCTGATTATTTAAGGAAGAAGGCTATTTAATGAGAAGGAAAACAAAACAAAACAGAATTAGCTACTTTACAAATTGCAAATGAACTAATTCAAGTGAGGTAAGAGCATCACAATTCACTGGTGGCCAGACAGCATGTGGAACATGACACCCTGTTCTAGGACCGACTGTGCTTTTACGAGGGGTACTGACAAACTGCATTCACAGGTGAAAATGTCAATGAACTCTGTCAAATAAGATGAAGAAACCAAAAAAGAGGGTTGGTGAAGTAATGCAATAACTATTTTCAAATCCCCAAAGTGCAGACTTGTGTTTAACAGAGTTCCAGAAGAATGGAAGTTACTTGATAGGCAGATTTTGAAATAAAGGGATAATTTTTAATCTTCCAGGAATAGTGGCCACGTTGGGCCAACCCTTCTGAGTCCAGCCATCTCATGCAGCTGATGAGCAGGTCTCTGCCACTGTTTGGTGAGTGGCGGCCGTGCCCTCCCGGCCACTGCTTCCTGACCCAGCACACGCCCTGCAGAGAGGCTGTGCCCAATGTGTATGTGACAGACATTTTGTATGGAAGGATTAAGATGGCAGGTAAGCTTAAATAATTAGGCCGTTTCCAATTCTGAAGACTGTACAGCTTAAAAAACAAAGTGCAAAAGGCAGAATTAGAAGAAGTTATGATTTATTTCCTCTGATTAATACCATTCCTCTCTTGCCCTTCAGAGTTGGCCGATGCAAAGGCCCTTTGTATTGAAAACCAGTCTATCCACTTTCTCCCTCAAGAGGCGGTTCACCTCTCTCCATCTTCTCTAGTGGTATTTTATGCCACCTTTCCCTCTGGGCTGGGCTTTGACACATCTGCCCACCCTTTGGACTTCTGTTATTTTCCACTTCTCTTCATGCCTTCTCCTGAGTATTTGTGATTTCTTTTCTCTCCAATGCCAAGTTGATAGATGGCTGAGAAATAGCAGGTGGTTAGGTTCTAATTTCTTTTGTAAACCATGATTTCAGAACAGAATCAACCAGAGGTAGTTGTTCATTTGAAAATTTTGAATGAAAAATATAATGAAATGAGCAAAAGTTGTCATAGTGTCATCATTTAAGAGACTATAATGTTCTTGGGACAGCGTACCTTAGTCGGTGTTCGATACCAGCAAAGCAGTGGTATCCACTGTTTTTTCTGATTGATGAATAGGAATGCTATAATAGAGATGAGGCATATTATTATTGGAACCACAACCGTGGCAATGGAGTCCAGCGAAGAATCTTCGTTTGAGTGCAGCCTGTTGTTATCTCTGTAATCTACCTGGAGGTGACCCATATCTAGGAGGAGAAAAAAAAAATTATTTCCTAAACCAGAATTTTTAAGGATTATTTGAATTATGTTGCAAAGCTCAGTGTGGGTACTGCTATGCACTGCTGAGTATGCGGGAAGGGTCTGGGTTTATCTCCCAGGTCTACCTCACCCCACAAGGGATGCCTGGCTGGGGTAGAAGCTCAGCATGACAGACCTTATTGAGGGTGACTCTCCACCTCAGGAAATAAACAAGGTAGATTTTTTTAAGTGACTAAATTTATAAAACATTCTGATGAAGGTTACAGCAGGTGGCATGGTAGTTGAGGTACTGGACACTCCCACATGGCTGACCATAGTTCTAGACCTGGACCTGGTGACTTGCTTTCTCACTCCCCCTCTCTCTCTAGTCATATTAAAATAAATGTATAGGGTTTTTAATGATTTAGTTATTTAACCGTATTTTAATGACTATTAACATGTATGGTCTACTAAGATTTTGAGGCAGAAATGTGAGCTTCCTGCTTCTTGGCATATAGGTGAGTAGGACAAAACAGTTGATCCTTGAATAATGAGGGAAGGGGGTGAGCATGTCGCCCCCATTGTGCAGCTGCATATCTGTAAAACTTGATTCCCTGAACCTTAATTACCAATAGCCTATGCTATGGAAGGCCTTATTGATATAGTTGATTAACACATATTTTGCATGCACTATTATATGTCTCTTTTTTTTTTTTTTTTTGGAGAAGTTTTTGCTATAGGGTGCGTGTGTGCTCACCAGAAAGAAATAGAAAGCAAGAAATCACCCCCCAATCCCTTCTCTTCCATTCTCCTCTCAGGATCTTGGGCACACATGCACACATGCCTGGCTTGAGTTTAAGCCACCAGGTCCAGGACTCGGACAGCAGTTGACAACATGGGAGTCCAGTGACATAGCCATTACGCCAACTGCTGGTCCCAATGTATATCATATTCTTATAGTAAAGGAAGCTAGAGGAAAAATAGTCATAAGAGAAAGTACATTTATAGTACTGCATTTTCTATATGTTGAAAAAAATCGTAAGTGGCATTTTATACCATCTCTTCATCTGTGCCACTTTGCTCTCTGTGCTTGCCTTTGACGCGTCCAACCTGTGGTGTTTAAACCTGTGGTGGCAGCATATTCTCCTACTGACAAATGTAAGAGCGAAGACTAATCAGGTCAAAAGCTGAATCAGGAGCTGGGTCTTTCAGTTGATATTCTGGTTTGCTGGGCACTAAGGCCTTTTCAGGAATTTCATTTTCCTGCCTAATTATACTGCAGGGGGCAACTTTTAATTTTGCTCTGATGAAGATCTTTCTATTCTTAAAAAAAAAAAAAAATTCAAAAAGAATCAGGACCAGCAGTTAGTGTAAGGGCTGTGTCGTCGCTGGACTCCCATGTAGTCGACCACGGTGGCTTAAACTGATTCCGGCACATGTGCTTGTGTGCCCAAGATCCCAAGAGGAGAAGGGATTGTGGTGTGGCCATTCCCCCCCCGGGGGGGGGAGGTGATTTCTCGCTTTCTATCTATCTCTGTCTGTCTGGCGAGTGTACACACCCTACAGCAAAAAAAAAAACCCTCTCCCCCCAAAAAAAAAAAATCATTCTTACAATGAATGTTGTCCAGAGATAAGGTTAAATATATACCAACCATGGGCAGTCCTTGTGAAGTTTCCTTGTATTTTATTTCAAATAAACCATTATCATCAGGTTTATAATCAAAACGAGTTACTCATTGCTTTGGAAATGCAGTTCATGATATAACACCGCTTTGTGATAATAAGACTGCCCATGGTTTAAAACTCAGAAAGAAAAATGCCAAAGATAATATATTACTGACGAATTCAGGTTTTTAGTACACAGTGACTAAAGGAATGAATTTTTACTGTCTCATATTCCAAATGATATAGGAAAGGGTTTTGGGAGTATGTGTCATACAAGAACATTAAGGAAAATGCAGCTACTATTGGGGTCTGTTTACAAAATTCATTCCTTTGGTTGTCTGATAGAAAGCTCAAAGCTAAAAATGGAAACAAGTATCAATAAGATTCACAATGTCTTTAGGAAAACAAATCAATTGCTTAGGAAAAGCAGACATTTTCTTGAGGACAGTTTTCTGCAGAGACTTCCTAACGGGTCCTGTAAGGGGCACACAGCAGGTGCATACTGACGGCCTGAATGAGTGCAGCGCGCTCGGCTGCAGCACGTCAGTGAGCAGCTCCACAGGAGCCAAAACGCTAAGTCCAGGAATTCGGTTCAGTGGTCATCTGGCTGGCTTCAGGCACAACATTTAGAATAGCTAGGGTAACAGATCATTAATCTCCCAAATATTGCTTCTTCCAAAAGAAGTATTACAAAGATTGGAGAGCAGTGATTTTAGAAATGTGCTTGGGGTAGACAGGAGGCAGTACCGAGTCATAGCAAAGAGCAAGTCCATACACTATTCTGATCAAGAGTTCTATGATAGTGTAATGGTTACGTTGTTGGACTCCCACATGGGTCAATTGGGGTTTGAGTCCTGGACCCAGCAGCTTCAAACCAAAATCCTGAGAGTAGAAGGGATTGCAGCGTGGCTATCTCTCCTGAGGGTGGGGGAGGGTGATTTCTCACTTTCTGTCTCTCCAGTGAGCGTACATGCCTTATAGCAAAAAAACAAAAACAACAAAAAAGTTCTACTTTATGAAAAAAGCAGTATGGGCCTTGCTTTACTGCTGGGTCATCAGAAAAGTCATCATGCATTTCTGCATAGGAAACCATAATATCATAACTTTTCCAATGACCCAATACTTCGCTATTGAGAGAAAAAACATTTTTATTATATACGTTCCTGAAAGAACAGAACAAAAAACAAAGGCATGAGATGAACCTCATGACTAGAAAAAAGAATCACTTAGGTAATAAACTGAACTTTCATGGAGTAAAAACCACCTATCCATAAGTAGAGGGTATCCTGATGCATAAATACTTATTAGGGAACCCCTAGGGACAATGAATTTGCTGTTACTCTGCTTACAACACACACAAATTTGAGAGATAGCTCAGACACTCCTGACACCAAGCTCTTATGACTATTTCTTTTTTTTAAGAATTATTTTATTTTAACTTTACTTATTATCATTATTACCTTCCAGTTTGATCAGAGAGAGACAGAGAGACAGAGAGAGAGAGAGAGGAAGTGAGAAAGCAAGCCACCAGGTCCGAGACTTGAACCGTGGTCGGCCATGTGGGAGTCCAGCGCCTTTAACCACCATGCCACTTGCCAGCCCCATCTTATGACTATTTCTAAGCATGCTAGGGCTAGGAAAGTGTTACCTGCAGACTTATTTTGTCGACATGCAGTGTGACATGTATGTCATCAAGCTGGTGGCACAGTGGTTAAGGTGCTGGACTCCCACATGGCTGACTATGGTTCAAGTCTTGGACCTGGCAGCTTGAAAATCACCCTGGACATGTATGTGTGTGCCCAAAATTCTAGGAGGAGAATAGATTATAGTGTGGCCATCCTCTTGGGAGGTGATTTCTCACTTTCCCTGGTGAGCACAAGTGCCCTATGGCAAAACACCTTAAAAATATAGTTGCAGGAAAATTTTAAAAATCTGGAATAATACCATATGCAAGACTATATCTTAACTGACTACAATGCTTACCTCTAGGGAGATGGATGATGTCATTTTCGCTAGGTGTGGGCCACACGGGAACCTCCAGGTCAATCTCTCCATGATGGTTTGTCTTCTCAATGGGTATATTGGTTGGTTCTGGGACATACATTTCTAAAAGGAAAGAACATTTTCATAAGCAATCAAAGAGAAGCTGCGTTATTTTTGGTGTTTGTATCCTTACTCCAAATGGACACACTTCCTAGATATTAAAGATCTACGTCATGCATTTACATCATTAATGCTTAAGAGTCGCTAGCATTGGTGGGAAACACTGGAATGTTTTCTACTCCACCAGTGTCAAAAACTCTGCTTTTACATGTCAAACGGTGTTGACACTATAGTTTTGTGTTAAGTGATGGGGTCTGGTTGAAATAGAATTTTTTTTTTTTTTTTTTTTTTTTTTTTTTTTTTTTTTTTACTTTCCATCAGTGAAATTTTGTATTTGAATAATTTGCTATTTAACCCATGAGTGTTGACTCATTGATACATGTCAGTGTAGGTCCGGGATTTGAAAAAGTGTCATCTACTTTCTATGCATTATTCAGCATTTTCCCTTCCACTCCTTCCCTCAGGTGGGACTGGACTGTAGGTGGACTTTGTGAGGTGCTGCCCATCATGTGACCACTGGAACTGTTTAAAATGGAAATGGATGGTCAATAAATATATTTTCATTTGATCATATAGGCACTTTGATCAGCAAGATACTACAACATAAAACGGAGTGGTAATAGTCTTTATCCCAAATATTAGGTCTTGTCTTTAAGTCAGATTCCAAAAGGGACCTGTAAAAAAATTCAGAGCTTTGGGACCAGCAGTTAGCGTAATGGCTATGTCGCTGGACTCCCACGTAGTTGACCGCGGTTCGAGTCCCGGACCCGGCGGCTTAAACTCACGCCGGGCGCGTGTGCGTGCGTGCCCAAGATCCCGAGAGGAGAATGGAGGAGAAGGGATTGCGGCGTGGCCATCCCCCCTGGGGGGTGATTTCCTGCTTTCTATCTCTCTGTCTCTCTCTGTCTGTCTGGCGAGCGCACGTGCCCTATAGCAAAAACCTCTCCAAAAAAAAAAAAAAAAAAAAAAAAAAAAAAAGAAAAAAAAATTCAGAGCTTTTTTGCTTCTACAAATATTTTGTATCTTTACCTCATCTGGATGATAATAAACCCAATATAGAAATAATTTTCAGAATGGAACAAGAAAAGTCTATCACTCCTGTACTTCCTCTTGGCTGATTCTGCCACATTATTAACTGCTCTTTTTTTAAAAAATAATTATTTATGGAACCAGCAGTTAGCGTAATGGCTATGTCGCTGGACTCCCACGTAGTTGACCGCGGTTCACGTCCCGGACCCGGTGGCTTAAAACTCACGCTGGGCGCGTGCATGTGCATGCCCAAGATCCCGAGAGGAGAATGGAGGAGAAGGGATTGCGGCGTGACCATCCCCCCTGGGGGGTGATTTCTCACTTTCTGTCTCTATGTCTCTCTCTGTCTGTCTGGCGAGCGCACGTGCCATATAGTGAAAATCTCTCCAAAAAAAAAAAAAAAAAAGAATTATTTAGTATTCTTCAGTTTGATCAGAGAGAGGGAGAAAGCAAGTCACCAGGTCTGACACTTGAACTACAGTCAGTCATGTGGGAGTTCAGTGCCCCTATCACCACACTACCTGCTGGCCCCATTAATTGCTTTTTATAAAGAGAGGTTACTCAACATTTATAATTTTGAAACTAACTCACCAGAGCCTACTTTAGAAAAAAGAAAATGCACAAAGGGACCAGCAGTTGGCATAATGGCTATGTCGCTGGACTCCTATGTAGTCGACAGCAGTTTGAGTCCCAGACTCGGTGGCCTAAACTCACGCCGGGCGCATGTGCCCAAGATCCCAAGAGGAGAAGGGATTGCAACGTGGCCATCCCCCCTGGAGGGTGATGTCTCACTTTTTGCCTCTCTGTCTTCCTGGTGAGCACATGCTCCCTATAGCAAAAACTTCTCAAAAAAATTTTTTTTTAAAAATAGAATGTAAGAAAATAGTGGAGCTGGCAGGTGGTTGAGGTGCTAGACTCCCACACAGCTGACCGTGGTTCAAGTCCTGGACCTGGCAGTCTGAAAGTTACAACAAATAAAAATGTAAGAAAATAGTTAATTAACAATCCTCTCTGCAGAGTTCCAAAAATCCTCTCTGACTGTTCCAAAGTTACAGGCTTTTTAAGAAGTAAGCCTTAAGATGAATTTGAGAGAAGGGGAAATGCTAGAGAAGAGAGTAGGAGAGAACTTCAAAAAGTTGATTCTGGTACTTAAAATTGAATACACATCCAAGTAATGATATGGGTTTACTACTGGTCCTTGGAGAAAAATCAGATCTTTACTTCCTAAAAATATTTAGTTTTAAAAGTTCATGGAAAAGTGAAATTAAAGTGCAAGTTTACTTTTGTACAAAAAAATTGAAATTCATGCATAGCTTTTCATAATACACATTTTCTTTTTCTTTTTTCTTTTTTTTGGAGAGGTTTTCGCTATAGGGCGTGTGCGCGCGCCAGACAGACAGAGAGAGAGATATAAAGACAGAAAGCGAGAAATCACTCCCCAGAGGGGATGGTCACGCCGCAATCCCTTCTCCTCCATTCTCTTCTCGGGATCTTGGGCACGCACGCACATGCGCCCGGCGTGAGTTTTAAGCCACGGGGTCCGGGACGTGAACTACGGTCGACTACGTAGGAGTCCAGCGACATAGCCATTACGCTAACTGCTGGTTCCCAATACACATTTTCTATGAACTTTTTGAGAACCTCTTACACTTGCTAAGTGTTTTCTGAGTTATCTATTGGGTTGTTTGGAAAGTCATGATGCATTCTGCACAGAAAAACACGTCCGCCCTGGAGAAATCAGCTTCGAGGTTATGTGAATTGCTCAAGGCTCTACACCTAGTCGGTGGGATTCAAGTGGTTTTGTGATTTCAAAGCCCAAGTTTTTCTGGCTGCCTCCAAAAATCCCTGTTGGTCTGAGTCGCTTCATCTTACTTCTTAGACATGGCAGGAACTAGGAACTCTTGAGTTTTCAAAGGTTCAGTGAATCCCTACGAACTCTAGAGTGAAAGATGGAATTTACTTAAAGTATCATTTGCATAGACCAGGGTACGAATCAGTGTTACATCAGAATCACCTGAAGAGTTTATGGGATTATTCTTAGGTCTTGATTTGGTAGATGTAGCATAGATGATTCTAGGAGCTATGTGTGTGTAGGGGAATGTCATTCACTTGCTAAAAGACCTTCACAATGTGATATGAATTATCTGAGAAGAAAAACCACCCTGACATTCACAGGACATCTAGTGCCACAATGCCCTGTGTCATCCAACTTTGTACTTTGAGCCCTCCTATTAACAATGCGCCAACCTGCCACTGGCTTCTGAGGCCCTAGCATAAAAGGTGAATGCAAGGGGAGAGCAGGTGGAGTGAAGGTACTGGACTCCCACATGGCCAACTGTGGTTCAAGTCCCGAGCCTGGCAGTTTTAAATTTGACCAGAGAGGGAGGCAAAGTCAGAAAGCAAGCTGCTAGGTCTGGGACTTGAACTGCAGTTGGCCATGTGGAAGCCCAGCCCCCTTAACTACTATGCCATCTGCTGGCACGATAAAAATTAATTTTATTTTTAAACCTCCACAGAAGCTTCAGAGCTGGGATTAATTTCTCAAGTTTTTTTCTGAGGACAAACAGCTTTGAAATCCTTGTGCCTCAATACTGGGTATAGGTAGGTTTTAGGGGAAATTCCACCCAAGACGGATACTCGACTATGAGTTCTCTTCTGGCAGATGCTTAGAAAGGGAGATTTAGAAGGCTCTGTCTAGGTTGAAGGAGGCATCTTCTACAGCAATTGAGTCCTACCAGGCAGGCCCTGAGAATACAGCTGTGAGCACACCAGTGTCGTCCTCAGTCTCGCCTAATGGCCAGTGCTGGACAGTTACTCTGCACGGTCCAGCAGCCCATGGCCTGTCCTTAGCATACGCTCACTCTGCTCACCTTAGCCTTGACTAAACCCATCTACCAGGAGGACAAAGGAGTGTGCGTGTTGGTGGCACAGACCAAGTGCTCCCTCTGCCGTCACAGCATTCTGGGAGGGGGCACATGCTATCCTGATGAGACTAGGAAGCCTGGCACTTTGGCGAGGCACCTTGGCTAGAACCACAGAGAGCCAGTGAGAGAACAGGAGGAATCTAGTCTTCCTGGCAGCCCATTTTTGATCAAATATGAGGTGGCAAAAGCTAGACTGACTGCTGAGAAATGATTACTAATAGAACAAATGCAGAGTTAACTTCTGTCAAGTTCTTCTTTTTTTTTTTTTTTTTTGGAGAGGTTTTTGCTATAGGGCGCGTGTGCTCGCTGGAAAGACAGAAAGCGAGAAATCACCCCCCAGGGGGGATGGTCACACCGCAATCCCTTCTCTCGGCATCCTGGGCATGCACATACACATGCCCGGCATGAGTTTTAAGCCACCGGGTCTGGGACTCGAACCGTGGTCAACTACATGGGGTACAGCGACATAGCCATTACACTAACTGCTGGTCCCACTGTTGATTAAGTTTTAACCCAACAATAAATCCTAACAGAAGTCACTGGAGAAACGTTTACCAAGGATGTTCCCAATCTATACTCTTATTAAACCCACAAACCCAAAGGAATGAACCTTACCACCACCACTTGATCTCAGGTCCTCACGGTCATACAGCTCGGACATCTGCAACGCGTGTTACAGTCGTCCTGGCCTCTTCTTGTTCTCGTCCCTCCTGCACACCACCCTGTTATTGCCCCCAAACACCTCTGTGATTGTGTCCTTCTGCTCAAAACTGAATCTCCTTACAAAGAATAAAGTCTGCACTATTTGATAACCCTCTAAACATGCTGGCTAATACCATTCCCTGTTCTTACCTCCTGTGACAAGAGCTTACTTCTCCAGGGACACTGACTTTTTTTTTTTGGAGAGCTTTTTGCTATAGGGTACGTACGCTCGCCAGAAAGACAGAGACACAGAAAGCGAGAAATCATCCCCCAGGGGGGATGGCCATGGAGCAATCCCTTCTCTTCCATTCTCCTCTTGGGATCTTGGGCACACACACACACACACACACACACACACACACACTCTTGGCGTGAGTTTAAGCCACCGGGTCTGGGATTTGAACCGTGGCTGACTACATAGGAGTCCGGCGACATAGCCATTACACTAACTGCTGGTCCCAAGACGGGGGGGGGGGGGGCACTGACTTTAAGTTTACCCAACTCAGGGTCTTTAGTCAGATTACCCTCTTCACTCCAATGGAAAAACAAAAAAAAACACAACCATACCTGTTGGTCAGGGTCTAGCTCAAATCCTCTGTGAAACCCTCTAAGGCCACTCTACCTCATAGTAAAATCTCATCTATGAACTTAGCACTCGGAGTCTGGATCAGTGTGGTATAAGCACTGTCTCCAATCCATCCCTCCCGTCCTCTGTTGAAGGCTCTCTAACTGGACTCTACTTCATCACTGCACTGGAACGGCACTTGTTGAGATGATGATGACAGACTTGTGCTTTTGCTCCAACTTTCAGAGATAGGGCAGGTAAGGAGGGGCTACCAAAGGAAACTAGGAGCCCCAGGAACAAAGGAAGTTGGTGACAATGGAAGCAGGATGGAGAAAGGGTTTCAGGGAGTTAGGACTACACCACTGAATCAAGTGCCACTCTCAGCCAAGGGAGGTGAGCAGTGAGAACGTGGTGCACGAACAGTGTCCTTTTTCAGGTTGAAGTGGACAGTTTTTAGGACTGTTCAATGAGGACAAGTCTGCACAACTAAACCAAAGGCCAGCGTGTGCAGCTCTCAGGTAAACTCTGGGCTTAAATGCCCCATTTCACAATCACTCTGCAAAAGGCCACAGGTGAACAGGGCAAGGTTCCTGAATGCAGTGCTGCAAGAAAACATAAGCACTGAGGAGAGGCTCCAGGGTGGGATCTTACAGCAAGTCCTCACTTTGCTCTGTGGCCTATACTGCCCGGGAGGTTCAGACTGGAAACACTGCCTGGAGCCTGTCATGATGAAGGCTCACGTCCTATATTTTTGGGAGTAGAGGTGGGGGGGAAGGAGTTGTTTTTGAAGGGAAACAGATGTGGGCACTAGGAGGGGGCTGGAGGAGGATACGGACAGCTGTGGGAGTCTTAGCTTTGAAACCTGAATGACAAGCTGACACGGAGTGTGTGATGTGGGAAAGACATGGGCTTGGGGGCGTTCTGGGGTTACATCCTATGTGGAAGAGATGAAAAGTTCAGTCGAGGGGCTGGGAGAAAGCTGCATGTGATGGCATGGGTACTGGCTGAGAATGAACTAGAACTACATCTTTCGCATGCAGGCCTTCCGTTTTGGTTCTGCTATATATTCACGAGGTAATGGCTCTCAAGCCCCTTCCTGATTGTCCAGTCTTGGACCTTATTCACTAGGCTAGTCCAGCACTGCACTGAAACTGCTACTCTGGTAGGGCAGGCATCAGTAACAGGCCTTTATTTTTTTTTGGAGAGGTTTTTGCTATAGGGTGCATGCGCTCTCCAGACAGACAGAGACAGACAACGAGAAATCACCCCCCCGGGGGGATGGCCACGCCGCAATCCTTTCTCCTCCATTCTTCTCTTGGGATCTTGGGCACACACGCACATGCACCTGGCATGAGTTTTAAGCCACCAGGTCCGGGACTTGAACTGCAGTCGACTACATGGGAGTCCAGCAACATAGCCATTACACTAACTGCTGGTCCCTAACAGGCCTATTATACCCATAAGGTCATCCTGCCATGAAAGCTTAGAGAATGCAAATCAGAAGAACCAGGGCAATTCTGGCACAGAACAGTTTTCCCTGGATCTTTGTGCAAGAAGACCTGCCCGGGCAGGACACCCTACCTGGGCCGTGTGAATTAGAGGATGACTGAGCAGGTTTTGAGTCTGCCCTACTTTCATCTTCAATCAACATTACAGCTCGACAAATGGAAGGCCAGTGGCTTAGGTACCTGGACACATTGGACAGCAACTTCCTTCCACGTTGATGGGCTCCACGCAGGGCAAAGGGGGGCAGCTGACAGTCGAGCAGAGGGTCTGGCCCTGCAGGCAGTAGCAGTGTGTGCAGCTGTCAAGGTCCCACCGCTCTTCGTCAGCATAGGCCTTCCCACTGAAGTGGCACACCACCTTCTTGGGAATTGTGTCCTCTGTGGAAAGAACAACACACGGAGTTGCTTGATGTGACAGCACGCTCGTTAGCTTAGAGTGAGAGGTGAAGGGAACAGCTCTGTACAACTGTAACATGCTTAGGATTTCCAGAATTCATTGAAACTTGGTTCCCCCAGTACCCTGGGGCCATTTTCCTAGGAGGACCTTCAGAACTTTCACTATGTGGCCTGAGCCTGGTCAACGGCCACACAGGCTGACATACAGTGATAACTGCCTGAAAATAACCCGCTCGGTAAATGTCATTAGATCATCATTCAGAAAGAGATATAAAGTCTCTGTATCTCTTTGAATAAAATATATTTACACAAATGGAATAAAAAATGTCAATCTTTTTTTTGGGGGTAAATAATACAGGGGAATAAAAGGAATAATAATGGCAACATCATATGGAATTAGGCTTCCTCTGTGACCCTAGAGGGGAAATCAGGACTCAGATAACCATTTCCTTCACCGCTCAGCAATGCTGACCTCTTACCAACAAGGACAATTCTACTTTAAAAACCTTTTTTCGTTTCAGGCCACTTTGATTTTCACCACTTTGATTTTTTAGCTTTAGAGAACAAAATATTTCTATAGAACTATTCTGTATAGAATTCATAGCTTAAACAATCCACTCGCCTTTCTAAATTTTTGTTTTCTGCTCTCCCTTGCCACCCTCATTTCCTCTCTCTCTAACCTTTCAATGCCTTCCTCTTCGGCTCAGCGGTCCTTCCTGGTATACCTGAACTTTCTGACTAGCGGTCACATTTCACAGCCAGTCCTTTCTCTTGGAGTTCAAGAAAGGAGGCTCAGAGTGAGGCCCAAGGGACCAGGAGTTCTAGGAGCAGAGCCGGGATGGGGGTTTCCATGCATGTACAGGTGGGGGGTGTGGGGAGCAAGACACTTCCCTGTCCCTGGACAGACGAGCAACTAGATGACTCCAACTAACCCGGAGAAAGTTCATGCTCAGATGCTACAGGCAGCTCCTCTCATCACGAGTCACTAGCAGATAACAACTAGAGAGGAATCTAGAAGGAAAGTTCCTTAGGAAAATCATGGTCTCTGGGGGCTTAGGGTTCTTCCTGGAAGGCAGACATAAAGTTCACTGAACAGACACAACAGAATGCCCGAGAGCACAGTCAGAAACCTGCGATGGCATCTGGGGCCACTTCCTCTGAGCCACTTCAAACTCTGCGACCTAGTGCTCCCAGGTGGCTGGAGGCTGTTGGGAGTAAACAGCCAGTACAAAGCTTCCAATGGAGCTTTTCCAGAGGATCCCAGACAGAAACGCTCACAGATCAGTCTTTGGTCTCTACATCAACAATCTAAAGCAGCAGCAGTAATGTCCCATTACTGCAATGTTGGTATAGCCATAGGTAAGTTCCAATCTACTGGACAGCATGATGAGCAGACACAAGAAAAGACGCCGAGTGATAAATAATCCCTCTGTTTCTCTACATCTTTCCATTGTTTCTCTTATTACTGCTGCTTACGGTTCAACAAGGGGCACTGAGTGATCATGGGAAGCTCCAGCTACAATCAGAAATTCAGTTTTCTATACTACCATATACTTCCTGTATTTGTAAATGAGCTATAGAAGGTTCTCTGGTGCACGGACGACTAGGCTAAAAGCTCACGGGGAGACTTTCAAACCAGACATATTAATATGGAATCCTTAGAGAGAGTGACTTCACAAAGACATCCAAAATACACATATCAGATTGGCTGAGCGGTCCATCCAAGGGGCGCACCCTAGCAGAGTTCTGACATCTAGCCAACATTTCATTGACGACAGTCATTCTGGCCAACCTAATCTAGAGTCTGCTATTAAGCAGAAGATTCTTTATAAAAGGTAGCATTCCTTCATAAAGCGATATTACCTATTATATTTTACATAAACATTATAATAGCTTATATGATGGACCAATATCACTAATAAAATATGCCTAACTGTATTACTGTATAAGGGAATTAGAAAGGGTTAAAGCCCTTGCCCCACTGAGTCTTTTGCTTTCTACTCTACCTCTCCTTTGAAGTAGTCCTTTTAGTGAAGAGGAAGAAAGAAATGAAGTATAAACACAGAATGGGTGGGACTTTGATTGAGGCCAAGTGCTAGTCTTTTTTTTTTTTTTTTTTGAGAGGTTTTTGCTATAGGGTGCGTGCGCTCGCCAGACAGACAGACAGAAAGTGAGAATTCACCCCCCAGGGGGGATGGCCATGCCACAATCCCTTCTCCTCCTTTCTCCTCTCAGGATCTTGAGCACGCATGCACACGCGCCCGGCGTGAGTTTAAGCCACCAGGTCTGGGACGCGAACTGTGGTCGTCTACGTGGGAGTCCAGCGACATAGCCATTACGCTAACTGCTGGTCCCGCCAAGTGCTAGTCTTTACAAAGATCTAGGCAAAGAAACTCTTTACACCTTAAAATATTTAACCAAAGCCACTAATATTCATGAAGTTGAAATTACCTTTAAAATTAGGTTAAGATGTTAAAAAGAAGGGAACAGCAGATGGCATGGCAGTTACGTCATTGGATTCCCACATGGCCGACAGTGGTTCAAGTCCTGGACCCAGTGGCTTCAAAATCACGCCAGGCACACAGGGCGAAGGGATTGTGGTGTGGCCATTCCTGGCTAGAGGGTGATTTCTTACTTTCCCTCTTCCTGTGTCTGCCTCGCTCCAGCAAGAGCAAGTGCCCTACGGCAAAAACCTCTTTTTAAAAAAGATGTAAAAAGTAGCAATTCTATGTTAAAATTATAAGGGTGTTCGTTCAACAGACTTTTATCATCAGTGCTACAGAAGGCATGAGCTTTACCCAGAAGACTACACAGAAGTTGAAATAGGCCTGGAGATTAGAACTCTTCACCAGAGCTCAACGTGATAACTATCATTACTGTGATTCAGGCAGGCATAGAATTGCACAACATGGAGGACAGAACAACTAACTGTTGGGGAAAATCGGGAAGGCCTGTCCTGGGAGTTAATGCTTGAGCTCTACCTTGAGGGATGGGTAGGAGAAGCTGGAGACAAGGCATTCTAAGTAGAGAGCAAGTGTAGAATAGCTTGGCACGGGGGAAGGACAGTGAGAAGAATCAGGGCTGGACAGAGTGATGGTTTGTGTTTGTGTGTGTGTGTGTGTGTGTATGTAGTGGGGCTGGCTGGAGATGAGGTTGGGATCAGATTGTAACTGAGGGAATTAGATTCTTTTCCTATGGGAGGGGAGGGACTTATTAGCCTTATTTTTGACAACTCTGGAATATGGCAGCACGGAGTCCAAATAGGTTAAGGAAGACGGGGATACTGTCCAAGGGGATGTGAAAAGGCAGAGGTGGTGGAGATGGAAAAGCAGGATTACGATGGGCTGCAGCAGTAGCCTGGAAATGCAGCAGACTGCATCACTGAGGTGTTTGGGGGGCACTCTGCCACGTTCACGCAGTGATGAAATGACCTAATGGTGCGTATGGCAGAGTGGATCCTCACTGTTGGGGGATGCACAACTGTATGCCGACTGCCAGGAGGCAGTGGGTTGGACCGAGAACTTTCCACTCTGTTAGGTAAAACTAAAGTTTCTCTGTTTTGTTACCAAAATAAGTATTTGTCTAAATTCAAGGAAGATTAAAAATTCAAAGTAGCAAAACGATGAGCAGGAACATGGTGAAACCCCCGAGTGAGCCCCTGCAGCAGGCTCAGAGCACAGGTGCTCCAATGTGATGCAGTCACTCACAAGCTGTCCAGGCTGGCTCCCACGGCCACAGCAAAGCGATCTCCCTGCAGGGGGTGGCTGGCTACCTCCAACCTAATTTCCAGGTGCTTCTACCAATTTATCTCCATTCTACTCAGTCCTGCTCATCACTGATTCTCAGAAGCACCTTGCCTTCAACTTTAGTTCTTTAGCAGCATCTCAGACTTGAGATCAGGAAGTGGTCTTATTAGGTTGAGAAACAGGGGTGGGGGGTAGGTAGAGCCTAGAGATCGATGCCAATTGCCGTTTAATAGCTCTGTTGTCTATAGCTGGGGGATGTCTGGAAAAGTGGACTTTCTGGCCATCCAACTATTTCGGGGGGGATGTCTGGAAAAGTGGACTTTCTGGCTATCCAACTATTTCGGGAGCTGGGGAAGGCCACACCTGCTTTAATCCCTTTAGTCGGGGGGAGGGGCAGTTAGCAGTGGATGTACTAGACCAGGGTCAGCAGGTCTGAGTATGGGCACCCCCCCCAGAGGTACCAGTCACCAATTCATGATGAGCCTCATTTTGGAGAGAGCAACAGAGAAATAGTTCCCGTTGCTTGGAGGAATGTTTTCGATTATATCGCCATTTGTAATCAGTTTGAATCACACTATCAGTATATTGTATTAGTAAAATTTTGTTTCCTCAAACATGATTTATAACAAAGCTACATTGGGCCCTAAAACATGGAGTGGCCACTACTCTGTTAAATTTTCACATGAAATAAATGGAGGACTCTTGTTTTTGAAAAAGTTCTGACTAATCTGTAACAGGGTGGCTGCTATTTGCTCCATGACCAGATCAACTTAGATTTTAGTTAATGAGGCGTTCGAGAAATATTTTTGCTTTGGACTAAATTCCATGTAAATGGAATCTGGTTCCTTCAGTGGCACATCGGGGTTAGCCCGAGAAAGCTCTATCAGAAAGCACTAGAAGCCACTAGATTTGTATGTGTGTGTGTGTGTGTGGGGGGGGGGACACACATATGGTGTCTATTTTATGCAATTCAGAAGTCGTAAATAACATATTAACAGTACTGTTGCCTTTTGCGGGAAACAACATAATCTAATTGAGAGGATATAAAAAAGCATTTTAAGTACTCAGCCTGAAGAGGGATATAGAAATAGAGACTGGGAATATCCAACTAAAAATAATCCAGTTTATATCCGGCTATCGAGTGGGTTGTGCCATTTGATTCCGACCTTTATATTTATCACTCGGACCGGTTTGCATATGCTGATGGATCCCTACTATGCACCAGGCCCTGAGCTAGGCATTGAACATCGTCAAGTCCGTGTATCTCCACAGCCCAATGGGAGGGGGTATCATTTCAATCCCCGGGACGCTGAGGCCCACGGCATTCAGTCGCTTGCCCACAGTACACGGCTAGGAAGTAGGGTGAGGATGGGAACCGAAACCACAGTACCCCCCCCCCCCCACACACACACCTCTTGCCTGCCATGTACTAAGTGGGATAACCCGGAAGGAGGCCACCTGCCTGGGCAGGTGTCACACAAAAGTCATTACTGCTCACTGACTGGAAAACAGGCCCTCAGGTTAACCTCTGTCTTCAAAGGGAGATTATCCTTCAGCCGACTGCAGCATAGTCTGGCACTGTCTTATCAGGAATGGAGATAAGGTGGTTACTGAGGACTCCTGGTCCTCCAAGGAAAATCTCCATTTAACACTTCTCTCCTCTCTCCCTTACCCAGAGGAAGAGGATTAGCGTGTTCCAAGGAACACAGGAGGTTTGACACTAATATAAGGTTTATTTGAACAAATCCATCAGGAGCTACGTATCCAAACAAATGTTGGTCCCCTTCTAAGTAGTCCTTGTCAAAGGCTAAAACGGCATTCCAGCCATACTGCTGTTGCTTCATATAGCTCTGGAATTTTTCTTTTGCAATGGCATTGGGGCCATTTTTTTCCTCCTGCACGGAAGAGGCTTGCCATTTTGTGGTCACATTTTAATTTAGCTGAGCTCTGGTGTCTAATTTTCTCAGCTCTGGCCTCTACCTGGTCCATCAGATTTGGCCTGAGATGACTTTTGGCCACTTTCAGGAACAAAGTGGCGCTAAGGGATGAAGATTTGCTTCTGTAGGTACAAGCTACATGGTGTGTCTGGAGTCTGGAGCCCTTCTGCCCTGGAGGCTTCAGTGGGGATGTTTAACCCATGGAATGCTCAAGCATGCATCTTCTATGGATTCGAATATGAGAACAATATCTTGTATCACGTATGACTATAAGAAAAACAGGCAATGTCTCTTACTGGCGGTGCTCAGAGAATTCGGCATGGATCCCCCCCCCCTCCATTTTCAATTCTGGTTGATATGATAAGCAGGGGAAGAAGTGGAAAGGCCTTGAAATGTTAACTCCTTTCAATCTGACGTCTTCCACTGCTTAAACCTCACTATCTCTTCTTTTCAAGATAAGAAAAGAAGCTTTAACAGGCTGTTATGGGTTGGACTTTGCTTTTACTCAGGAGCTGCTTTAATTACACTACAAAGCTAATTAACGGCTGGGGAAAACTCCAGCCCTGCGTTGCTTTCTTCCTTGGCTGATCCAGTTTAGTATTTGGGAGTCACTGATGAGGTGGCACAGCCCTGGCTCCAAATATGACCAGGATGCAGGGCCTGCGTGAGCCCCGGAAACAAGCATGTCTGAAGTTTTTCCCTTTCCTCCACAGGTGGTAATAAACACCCACATGTACTCTAACCTATGTTATAGCTAGATTTTTCAATTTCTGCCTAGGAGACACTTCTAAATCTGGTTCTGGCGGTCATAAAGTCAGAGTCTCAGTGTGGGAGTAACTTCCTGGGAGGAAGTTAGACAGCTTTAGAGATGGCATGGGTTCCTTCAAATCTCCTTTGTACTATTTAGAATCCTGAAAAGTAGTCTACCCTGGGATCCTGCTGGCCTAAAAGCTAAATACGAATCTTACTCACAACAGTAGGCTCACTGCAAAATCATTCAACACTGTAGCAGAGGGAGGCATCTGCCCCTTCTACACCTGAGGGCTGCTGAGAGGCTGCTCTAAGCCACGGGGCTACTGCAGTGACCAAGCTGTCTGAGGGCCCTGCCCTGTGGGAGATGCTTCTACATCAGGAGGGGCTCATCAACTTTGTGTGATTCCACCTCCAAATGGATGTGCCAAACATGTTGAAAAGGTGTGTAAACAGCAGGTTCTACTACTAATAATATACTTAAGTTTGAGGTTTAAAGGACTGTAGGAAAAATCCAGTGAAGTCATTCAGGCAGGTGTAAAAAGGTCCCATGTAAACAATGGGTGATATGAGATTTGGAAAAGGGAGTGAAGAAGGCAGCTAAGTACTACCATGACCTAGCTGACTTGAGCAAGTACTTTTAAGATTTTTATTAAGTTGTCGGAAAAATCACGACACACTTTTGCATAGAAAAAAAACACATCATGACTTTTCCAATAAACCAGTAGTTTATATATGGAACAATGCCCTACAGTACTCAGTCTCTGACCCGCAAAGGAATGTTATCTTTTTTCTTTTTTTAAAGGAAAGTGTAGTTTTTATTTATTTTCTGAGAGAGAGTGAGCGAGCAAGCATGTGCACGAGCTCCAGCAGGGTCTTCATACTATGACCCACCCCCAGCCTCAGCCAGCTTGGGCCATAGGCAAGTGCACGTGCCTGGCAAGAATGGGGAAGCATTGAGGTGCAAACCTGGGACTTTCCCACGAGGACCTAGCATCCAAGAGTGTTGCCTTACCATGAGTCACTAGATGGCCCCCACCTACTATCTTTTGTTTATTGGGTCATCTGAAAAGTAATGATTGTATTTAAATATGTCATGACTTTTCTGACGACCCAATACTTTCTCTCAGCTGACAAGATACCTAAATCCCTGGCCTGCGATGTCATTTTCATTTCCATGTGGTGGGCACGAACTCCATGCTTGGAGGATAAATGGAATGGAATGTTTAGGAAACGAGTTTCACTTTTAAAAAATAAATACAGAGACGTAAACAGAAATTACAATAAACAAATGAACCTGAGCAAATAATGTACAGGTTACTAAGAAGTGGGTAGAGGCTCGGAGGCAAAGATGATGACTGATTTTGAATATGGTAGCTCACAAGGCCTTTAGAGACTGAAAGATTATGTAATGGCAGAACTCAATTTAAGTTTCGATAAAAAGACAAGTAGGTGGCCTAGATGATTTCAACACGGCAGAGATCTAATCTGTAGTAATTCTGTGAACAAATTATTAAAGATATATGGCTAAAAATGTGAAAACTGTTTATCAATTTAATTAAAAGATTGAGGGAACCAGTACATGGCATAATGGTTACATCACTGGACTCCCAGGTAGTCGGCTACAGTTCAAGTCTCAGAACCGATGGCTTAAAACTCACACCAGGCACATGTGCATTTCCCAAGAGGAGAACGAAGGAGAAGGGATTGCAGCATGGCCATCTCCTTTGGGGTGGGGGGGGAGAGGGTGATTTCTCACTTTCTGTCTCTCTGGCAAGTACACACACCCTATAGCAAAAATCTCTCTCTTTCTCTCAAAAAAAGTATTCTATCTTATAACACTTAGCTCCTAGTAAAGAAAACATCTAGTCTTAATCCATCTCTACAGAAAGAAAAAAAAAAAAAAAGAGCAAAGTATTTCCATGTAGGTGGACTACTGCCTCTTAAAGTCTTAATTGCTGTGAAAGCAAATTTGGCCACAGTTTTAAGGCCTTTTTTAAAAGTCCATTTTTGCTTTATTTTATTCCCTCTAGTTCTTGGGATGAGAAGGGTATTTATAAAGGTCAAAGAGCCTTTCCGTTTTCTTCAACACTGTGGAAAGAAACAGGTGAGTGCACAGTGTCCCAAGTAATTAGAGAAACTGTAAATTTTCCTGAGTTCCATTGATAGAAATTTCACCAAACACAGCGACTTCTGGTTGACTCCTCTTGCATGCAAAGAGGATACAATTTCTTAGTAATGAGCTTAATTCTTAACTAAGCATCTATTATGGGTTGATTAAGCTTCATGGAACAAGTTCAAGGAAATAGTTTATTTCAGCTTGAAATGAATTTTCCTTTCATAGCAAGGCCTATAATCCAAGGCGCCTTATAGGTAGGGAGATCATACCTAGAAATCATTTATGTATGACCAAAAACAGGTAGGAATAATGAACGGTCAAGGTGGCCCACAGAAGAAGAGAAAAACATAGTTTCCTTTCAGACTTAAAAGAAGCTATCAATGTAAAAGTTGGAGTGTAGCATTCTGTTATGAAAAACCTAAGGTAGGGGCACTGGATTTTCCAGATTGGTGTGTTTCTACACCTAAAAGAGATGTTTGCCCCAGTCCCAGTCCACTCCTGTGAGGAATATTCCACCTACCAGCCTGCAACAGGGTCCTCCTTAGATGTCCCCCCTTTAGAGGGGTCTTCTCCTTCTACCCTCCCCCCCCCAAGAAAATAGAGGGTACAAAATCAGTTTGGGTCCCTTGGACAGACACGCTGGTAGATTTCTCTGGAAATGCCAGTGCCAGCCTCTCTTCTGTGCAGCAGATCTTTTTAAAATAAGAATGTAGAGCTGGAGCACAGAGATAAAGATGATGTAGCTCACAGGTTCCCCCAAGATAGCTGAAGCCACTTGAATTTCTGTTTACAAGCCGGGAGCCTGAAAAGGATACTGAAGTGAGAGGAGAAAGCTGCTTCCAGGAGAAGCAAGACGTCTCCTAGGGTGTAGGGTAAGACCTAAACAAGCTGAAATCAAACACTGCTTATTTTTGACGCGATAACTTTAGACCACTTCCAAAGTTAGTACAGTACACGGCAGCCGGAGTGCTTTTACCCTAACACCCTCTAAACAACAACACGGAGAAATTCTGTTGCTCAGGCCTTCCCTTTCATTTCAGTTGCTTGAGCACTAATTGTGACAACCTGGGCTTTGGTGTAGGGGCCATAGCGGCAGAGAGTGGTGACGAATGTGCAGGAGATACTCAACATCTTGTCCCTATGAGTGTGTCTTGCTTATCAATGTCACTACTCTGTTTTTAGGAATCATACTGGGTCATGTGCAGTAAGTCAATGGACTCTTCAAGTAGGAGTAGCCTCTCAAAGCAAACAAGAAACAGAAGAGCCTCATTCTCTCACTTCCGATCATAACCGGAGGCACGAAAGGACAGGTAAGCTCTGAGATTTGTGGGGATGGCACTGCCACAACATGGCTGCACTACATGCCCTGAGAAAGCATGTCCTGCCCACCTGTATCCCAATAAGGTGACTGAAGTAGCCATGGGCTTTTTAAGAGGACAACAAGCAGGATGAGGTACATCACTGAAGCATTATCTAAAATATTTCCACACTTCAAAAGGTCATCGAGATGCTCTATCCTGGTCAGCATTGAGATGTTCTATCCAGGTTTTTCTCTTGTAAAAAGCCAGGTCCTCCATAAAATTGTCATACCAGAATCCATTTAATGTATATATGACTCAGTTCAGCGGCAATCTGTGTTAAAGAGCTGTGATTCGGGAACCAGCAGTTAGCGTAATGGCTATGTCGCTGGACTCCCACGTAGTCAACCGCGGTTCGCGTCCCGGACCCGGTGGCTTAAAACTCACGCCGGGCGCCGTGTGTGTGCGTGCCCAAGATCCCGAGAGGAGAATGGAGGAGAAGGGATTGCGGCGTGACCATCCCCCCCGGGGGGTGATTTCTCGCTTTCTGTCTCTATGTCTCTGTCTGTCTGGCGAGCGCACGCGCCCTATAGCGAAAAAAACCTCTCCAAAAAAAAAAAAAAAAAGAGCTGTGATTCTACTGACCCAACATACATTCATGTTGCGTTTAGTGTTAATAAAGTACTTTCACATGTGTACATTATGTCAATTTTCACAGCCTTTTTGTGAAGCACAGGATAATAATATTCTTCTTATTTTATAGATGAGGAAACTGAGCTAGGATTTTCTCACTATTATATTAAGATATATTGTTAGAATGTGACAGAGATGTGATTATAGCCCTTTGACTCCAAGCTAAGTTCTCTTTCCAGTAAGCAAATGTTTTAAATTAATTCAATGAAAAAAATACAATGCAGAAGAAGCTATGAAAAGTTTCAATGATGATGCCAGTATCATGAAAATTATGGTTTAAAAACATGCAATGTTAAATTCCATGAACTGTATACATCTTAAAGATTCTAGTTTAAATATTTACCATGTTTGATTTCCTGAGCTAAATTAAATACACAACGATCAACAGATGTTCCAAAGAGAGACTATTTATATATATTTCTAAGAAGATACTATTTTTATACAGTGAGCCTTAAACAAACAGAAATCTAAGCAAAAAGAATGCTATGTAATATAAGCCTTGATAGAAAATATAGACAGCTTCCCCATTACAGAGAAACATGATTACTCATTTGTTAGCTGCAGGTCACTGCAGAGTTCCTTTACAGCCAACTGAGAAGAAAAACACAAGTCAAGCCAGCTTGACTCCATGCGAAAAGTTCTACTTCGAATATTAATAAATATGAACTAGATGCAACAAACACCAAAACAGCAAACCCTTCCACAGACAGATGTAAGTCGCTGTAAGAAAATCATGTACCATCTATAAGAGAACACATTTTCACAGATTCTTAAAGGTATACAATACCTACCACACACTTAAAAGATACCAGAAGACTTGAAAGCATATAATCAGAATAGTTTAACTTTGTTCACATGCAAGTTATGATTTATACATATTACAGAAAATGAACAAAAACAACTATCACCCAAAAATAACTAACCCTTGACCAAAATTCTTGAGAAAGAAGTACTGACTCAGAGATTTCTAGGCAACAAATGTAACTCTAAATATCTGATCTCACTATTTTCTACAATAACACATGGTGACAAATAAACAAACACTTGCTAAATCATAATTTCCAAAACTATACTCTATGTACTAAGTAACAAATGATCTATGTGTGACTTGGGCAACACAAGAGCTGTTCATTTAAGTTTGGTCCTGTCCACTCAGACTGGCTGGAGCAGGGAAACACCTATGTGCACCTTGGTTTCTGAAGTTCATACAGATGATGCAGCAGCAACATGGGCTTAAAGACCCCGTAAATTTAACTAAGAGAGTTCTTCGTGATCAAGGTAGTGCTTTTTCTTTGTGCTATTTGACTAGGAGTGACTGACCTCTGAACAGAGAGGTTCTGCTGGAATGCTCATGGTCCCCCTTCCAGAAGCTGCCAGTCTGGCACTTGGCCTGGGCAGAAGAATCATCAACAGGAACATGAGAGATAGGGCGATCTGGCGAGGATGAGCATCCCCGCAGGCCCGGTGAGTGTTGGTGTTAGTTTAAGGCCTACTGGTTTGTTTGTGTGGCATTCTCCTGGGAGTCATGGAATAAAGATCTCACTGAAGCAATGAAATAATCTGTGCTCTGGCAAAGTCTGAGAACGACATGTAGCAGATAGTCTGTGGTAAGGCCATGGGATGCTTTAAACCAGTCTTAGGTTGCATGTCCAAATATGTCATAATGAAAGTATCTGGTATTTACAAGAACCACATATCAAATCTGCTCTCACATGGGGTCAGCAGGTGGCGTAGGTTATGTTGCTGGATTTCCACATGGCAGATCAAGGTTTGAATCCTGGACCCGGAGGCTTGAAACTCACCATGGTGTGTGTATATGTGCCTAAAATCCCAAGAGGAGACTGGAGGAGAAGAGACTACAGCTTGGCTGTTCCTCCAGGGGGTAATTTCTTGCTTTCTGTCTCTCTGGTGAATGCGCACACCCTACAGCAAAAATTCCTCAAAAACAAAACAAACAAAAAAACTGCTCTCACAGACTAGTAATTCTCACCAGGCCTTGCAGCTCAACCTCATTCAGACTTAAGTCATCTCTAGACTCTTGTTCTTCATACCTTAAACCATACTTAGAGCCAAAAAGCCTGGGAAAATAAAATCTAAGTTTGTGTGTATTTGTGTAGGAAGCCAGAATATAAAAAAATTAGAGAATCAGAATATGTTCCATTAAAATGATTGGGTAATTACTACTTAGTTCCTTTCCAGTACAAGGATGAATTCTCTAATGATAGGCATTACAAGTAATTAGACAAAGCTGTTCACTTTTCAAAATTAATCATCAATCCTATTAATTATGTCTGTATTACACATCTTATTAAATTAGCACACATAATGTGAGGCCTTCACACATCAAAAGAGAAGCATTATCAGTGCACATTAGTGACTTAGTAATTTAGCTAAAAGGAACACAAATACACCTAATTAGAAGACTACTTTTAGTAGGTCTGTCACTTTTCATTTCTCTTATGATAAGAGAAAAGGATACTTCACAAGGTAAAGGCAAAAAAACTTGCTTTTGACCACTAAAAAAAGAGAGAAAAGGTCAGATTAGTGGCAGCTGAGGGTTTTAAAGTTCTATATTTGACTAATTAGGGAGCACATTCACCTAGGGAGAAGACCAGTAGCTATGGCGAGGTCAGCACTGTAGTTGGGGTGAGGCAGTCCGTGGACTGAGGTTCATGTGATCCTTGGAGCAACTAGGGTTAGAACAAGAAAGCCTGAAACAGAGAACAATGCAAGGACTGGTCCTTGATGCCTTCTAGAAGAATAATTGTGTGCATTAAGACATGTCAAGGGATGGTGTGCTTCCATCTTTGCCTCGGGACCAGCAGTTGGCGTAATGGCTATATGTTGCTGGACTCCCATATGGTCGACCACAGTTCGAGTCCCAGATCTGGTGGCTTAAATTCATTCCGGGCGTGTGTGCATGCATGCCCAAGATCCCGGGAGGAGAATGGAGAAGAGGGAATTGCAGTGTGGCCATCCCCCCAGAGGGTGATTTCTCGCTTTCTGTCTCTCTGTCCCTGTCTTTCTGGCGAGCGCACATGCCCCATAGCAAAAAAGCAAAACCTCTCCAAAAAAAAAAAAAAAAAAAAAAAGACATGTCAAGGGATGGTGTGCTTCCATCTTTGTCTCTGCTAGAGATTTTTTGAATGGCGATGGAGGCTCTGCCAATGAGGCATAGCCGAGAACCACCTCCGGGTGTGCTTCACCGCCCAGATGTGGCACCCTTACAGACTAGGCTGACTGATGTTCAGACTTCTTAGCTGATAAGAGAAGCTCCAAAGCAAACTGAAGAGTGAGACAGAAAATCCCTGTATCACAATCATGAGTTGAACTTGACTTCATATGCTTTGACATAGTGGGCCAGGTGAGAAAGGATGAAGCATAACATGAAGATGAATGGGTACAGCACATGGTTACTGCTCATCAAATATTAGTGTCTCTAACATGTTCCCCCTGAACACAAGTCATAGGTTTAAAGGGCTATACATGCATCGATTTGGGGGAAAGGAGAGTTGTAGGAGGAGGTGGAACAGAAACAGAATTCCCATAATATCATAATGAGCTTAAGTGAACCACATTTAAAGGATTCATAATCTTAAAATCAAAGTCACAACTTTGGGTCACACTGGTTTTTCCTCTGTGTAGTCTCAGTGATGCAGGAACTGGAAGTAGGAAGGGGAAAAGGAAGAGTACAAGCATATGATGACTTACGATTATCTTTCCACAATTTTCAGCTTAAGTTGGTTTTGTGAGAAAGAGAAGTGATTTACTATTATCACATGGAAACACTTTTTATAGGCTGAATAATTCACTAATTGCAAATTTACTAATTAAGAAGCAAAATACAACAGGAACTTCAGCCTGAGCAAAACGATTACAATTTCAACACATGAGAGATCACTGCTAAATTCTTCCTCTGAAAGTATAACACAGAATCCTCAGGCCTCTTTCCTGGGTTTCTCGCTGTGATCTGAGTGCCCCTGGTTGATTTACACACCACTTCTCTACATATTGAAGTTCTGATATGTAAATATGGTGATACCTTTCCCTCTTTTCCTCCTGAAAACAGCCTACTTTTATCCTTCATTCAGATCTTACCAAAGGTGATGCCATTTTTTGGGTACAAATTTTGGTCAACCCTTCAAAAAGTAAGGAACACTAAGTTGGACGCTTGCCGTGGGAGTTCATGCTACTAACCCACTTGAAGAGCTGACCTAAACGCACAGAGCAGAACCACAAAGCTTACACGTGTTAATAGTACAGGGGAGCCTAAGCTGCAGTCACTGGTAGGTGAGGCCATCTATGGCCTGGTTTGGTTGGTGTGCTCCTGGTCTATAGCTGTTGTCTCGTCGTCATTATTACTAGCCTCCATTGAACTCTTAAAAGCACCATCGTTTGAAGAATAAATGATATAATAGATGGTTACTCTATTAAAAGGAGAGAATCCAGCTTTCAACACGTAACATTGAGAAAAGTTAGCTCTGCAGAACTCTTGAGAACACATACTGTGTTTTTAAAGTATCTGTCTCTCATACATCAATGTGTGGAATAAAAGACTCAGAAAAAGGGACCAGCAGTTAGCGTAATGGCTATGTCGCTGGACTCCCACGTAGTCGACCGCGGTTCGCGTCTCGGACCCGGTGGCTTACAACTCACGCCGGGCGCGTGTGCGTGCGTGCCCAAGATCCCGAGAGGAGAATGGAGGAGAAGGGATTGCGGCGTGGCCATCCCCCCTGGGGGGTGATTTCCTGCTTTCTATCTCTCTGTCTCTCTCTGTCTGTCTGGCGAGCGCACGCGCCCTATAGCAAAAACCTCTCCAAAAAAAAAAAAAAAAAAAAAAAAAAAAAAAAAAAGACTCAGAAAAAGCAGCCCTGTCTAGTGGCCAGAGGTCACAAGAGAAGGAGAAGCATCTCTCCCCATGAACTTGAGTGATGGCTACCATTCATCAGGTCTTCTATGGGAACTGCCACAAAGCTTTGTGGCCACAAGCTCTTTCTTCTTCCCCAGGTATCACTCCAAATATTTGTAATCACTTATGTCTACTAAGCATGCAAAATCTGCAACAATAAATGCACAATACCTGCAATTAAAACAGCTTGCATAGTTTTTATATGTTACTCTGATTACGGGCTCACTATAGGAATGAGATGGATGTGTCATTGTCTTTCATTTGACTTTAGGAGTGTTACTGGACCCAAAAGTAATAAGAGACAGTGAGAGTCGTGGGAGCAGGGACTGTCCTTCATTAGAGCTGCCAGCTGTCTCAGCCTTCCCTTTTGGATGTGGAACAGCATCTGGCTTATGTCCATAGGACCAGTCTGGAGTGGATGTTAGGGGCTAGTACACACATGTCCTCTGCTCACAGGCTGTATTACCAGGGGCCACAGGGAGGACAACGTCATGGCATTTCTGTAAGCCATGTAAACAACCACTGTCAATAATACGGAGGAGAATTCTGATGCAGAAAATCCTGAACCAGCAAAAGAGCCTAATAGAACACCACAGTGCTGAACATCATGATGTTCTGGGAAAGAACATTTTATTCCTAATGTGTTTTTTCTTGGGAACATCTTTCACAGCTTCATCCTGCTTGAGGTTACCATGCTGGGTCTGTGTGGCACGGCAATCAGAAAACCAACTTCAAAAGTATTAATTGATCTAAGCAAATGGCTGTCAATATAGATTTAGTGGCCTCTGGTAGAGGTGAAGGATTTTTTTGTTGGTTTGTTTTTTTGTTTTCGAGGTCTTACCTATGCAGTAGGGACAACACTGGCCTTTTCTCAAAACAGGTCTTTCACAGGATACGGAAGGGCAAGACTCAGAGTAACAGCTAATTACGCTATCCATGCACACGCAGCTGGTACAAACGTCAGGCTTCCAGGACTCAGCTGCCAGGAATATATCCCCTTCATCATTTTTGCAGTAACTAGGCACGCTGTCATTATGGGATGAGGAAGGCTGAAGAGGTTCATCTGGAAAAATGAACAGACAGGTCAGCAAAGAAGATGCTGCAGGCCTCCAACTGTGCAACAGAGTGAGTGTCCCTCCGACTTACAAGGCACACCTAGTTACGGCAGCTCTGGGTGTCTCCTGAAAAGAATGACTGAGTACCAATCAGGAAGTCTCATTCAGGCAGGGTTTTGAATTTTACAACATTATAACAAAAATAACAGAGAATCTGTCAGTTGCATAAATAACTTCACTCTACCCTTTGTCCTTAGCTTGACAAAACCCTGATTTTCTTTGGGATTGCCCCATGACTTAGATCACAATAGGGGCAACCACTGTGATTGTCAACCTGGACGACCCTGTTCCCTGCTGTTCCGGGTTCCAACTAGGGGTGGCTATGTCACCTGGCTGTTGCTAGTGGGACCTAACAGTCAATGAGGGACTTAGGAAAAGCTTCTGCTTTCTTCAAAGAAGGGTGGATGTGTCACTAGCACTATGCTTCCTCATTTTTTCTGTCTTCAAAATGAGTGTTTTGACAGTAGCCATGACACCTTTATCACATCTGAAAGACAGACCTTGACATTACTGTGTCAGTGAATCAAAGCCAATGAATGAACTCCTGCCTCCCAACTCTTTGTGATGTATAGAAACTAGACTTCTGTGTGTTTAAAACTTGTAGCTGGGTGTTTTCTTACTTGCGGGCACATGCAATCCTAACCAATCAATGCACAAGTTTTCATCGTACCAGAATCTCAAAAAGCATCTATATATTTACCCATGGTCAGGCCTTCACATTAATGGCTGAAAGATGCTAGGAGTCTCAAACACTCATCAGGATGCACCCCCACCCCCCACCCCAGAAACCATGTGCAAGTCATCTGTGCTTGTTTATTTAAAGGCTGACCAGAGGGTTTCCAGATTAAGTTACAACTTGACACAGAAAAGAATGTCACCAGAATACTTAGATATTTCTTTGGTCTTGGTATCCATTGACATTCATAAAAATTGCCATCTCCTCAAGCAGAAATCTGACCAAGGCATAGAAAGGAAAATAGAAGCTAGTGAGGTTCCTAGTTTAGAACCTTTCCAACCACCTTCACCACTCAAGAATCTAGAAATAGCCATGATTGTACTACCTAGCAAACCTCTAAGAGAACCACATTTTCCCAATGGATACACTGAGAATTATCAAATGCTCTTCTCAGAATCGACTTAATGAACTCTTGTATTTTCAGCCATGAAGCAGCAACAACTGAGCTATAGTTATCACATGATAAGGGTGATCTAAAGTCACATTCTCCTTCCATGTTACCTCATGAATACCCACAGCTCACACACTGGATCCTTTGTGAGGTTCAAGGCAGTGGCTCCACATTGGGCCCTCTGAGAGACAGAGAGAAACCAGCATAAAAGAGTTGGCTCACACCTTTCCTTTCCCACTGTGTAACTGTATCTCCTCCTGCCAATCCTAAAGGCAGCAGGTACCAGTGAGAGGACAGCCATTGGTTCCACTGTTCCAAATGAGCTCTTGATCATTTCCAGGAATGGGTCTGTGGATCGTGTCCAAATGGGTAAAGACAGTAAGCATGATGATTTTTTCACTGACCTTTTTGGGGCCATCTACATGAAGGAGTAAGTTCTTCTTTAAGAGACTGGCCAATGCTAACTTCTGCTAAGGCTGAACTTTTTTTTTTTTTTAATAGTTTTGCCTTAGGGCATGTGCACTGGCCAGAGACAGACAGAGACAGAGAGAGAGAGAGAGAGAGGGAGAAAGTGAGAAATCATACCCCAACCCCCCTCCAGGGAGAATGGCCATGTCACAATTCCCTCTCTTCCATTCTCCTCTGGGGATTTTGGGCACGCGTGTTTGGAGTGATTTTCAGGCTTCTAGGTCTAAGACTCAAACAATGGTTGGCCACATGGGAGTCCAGTGCTTTCACCACCATGCCACCTGTTGCCCCCCTTATTTGTTTTGAAAGCTGAGCATTTATTTGGATCTATAGTAACTGGCAAATTTCAGTCCTTCTGGAAGCAAAAATACCTCTCCTAGTTATGGGCAAACTGGAGAAAGGGCTTCACCTAGAAACTGCAGGAATTCACATCTTGGATGCTTTCTGCTAAAGTGAGCACCAGTAAAACCATTTCTACTCTTGGGATCAGCAGGTGGTGTAATGGTTGCATCACTGGACTCCTACATGGCCAACCAGGGTTCAAGTCCTGGACCTGGAGGCTTGAAACAGGTTGGGCACATGTGCATGTGTGCCTAAAATCCTGAGGAGAATGAAGAAAAAGGGATTGTTGTATGGCCATCTTTCCGGGGGGGGGTAATTTCTCACTTTTTCGCTGTCTCTCCAGTGAGTGCACATGCCCTATAGCAAAAATCTCTCTCTCAAAAACAACAACAAAAACATTTCTACTGTTGTCCACACTAGGCCCTGCAAATCACTACGAGTTTCTGTAGGTGACATTAGCTTTCTGTGGGTGACCCTTATAAGTGACATCCAACCTTGTGTCTGAAAACTTAGAAGAGGAAGCGGGGAACAGAGACTAAAAACTTAGAAGAGGAAGCATGGAACACAGCAGTGATGAAGCTGTGAAATGACACCTGAAATGAAGACCCTAGAATCTGGAGGCCTCTTACTGAGGCCTTGAAAAGACCCAAGAGGACATCAGGATGTGCTGGAGCAAGATCTTTAATCTCTTCTATGCTATGCTTTTTCTTCTCATGCTAGAAAATAAAGAATGCAAGAAAAATTTAAAAGCTACAAAAAGATACGAATGCTACTGCACTCTCTCCCTTTTCACTTTGGTGAAGTAGCTCACGTACTGGGATGCTGTCTTCTTTATGAGCCCATTCCATCACCAGGGCTTGCTCAAAAACTAGATAAGAAGAGAAGAAAGGAGAAGAGGGAAAATGACAATGCCTCTTGGAGACAGAATCACCACAAGGATACAACTCTCCTGAAGTGTTATTCCACTGCATGTATGTATTGTATTTGTACCATTCTGGAATGCAAGTATCCTAAAATTAGAGACAACAATTTTCTAGATGCATAATGTACCATTTGCCAATGCTACTGCTGAAATTTACAGTGATGGGATGAAACTGATGCTGTGAGTTTTAAGACTTATAATCTTTTTATCACCGCAATACAACTCTGAATGGAAAATCCAGAAAGATCCATTTTGTATGGGTGACTGATTTTAAAACATAGATCCTATATATGCTCCTATTTGTAGATACATAAGTAATCCTTGGAATGATGATATATATATATATATATATATATATATATCAGTTTCTAACACTTATAATGAAGGAAATCATTGAAGTATCTTTCAAATTGTACCCTTAAAAAAAGGAAGGGAGAAAGTGAAGATAGGAACAGAGAGAAGAAGAAAAAAGTAACCCAGGCCCAAGCTTATAAATAAGAAGTCAAATCTAGGCACACGAAGGGGTTCTTGAACAGAATGACAAAAAGGAAACAGGAATGTGGCCGCCTTGTGGGCCTCTGAACAGGCACACCAATCTTGAGGCGTCCTGCTCCAGGAAACCATGCCTTATACCCTAAGGAGTCCCATATCTGCCCAGCTCTCCTCTGTACAGGCTGGGCCTGTGACACCAGTGGGGTGTCCCATCAGTGGATCTGGGCCAGTGGTCCTGGAGAAGTCTCATGCCCCATGGCCCCTGTCTTAATCAATTCCTGGGCTCATCATTCAACTCCTAGCAAAAAGGGCACATCCCACTTTAGGTAAAGCTTTCTAGGTTACATTCTTCTCCAGGTCCTTCCTTCCGAGGCACTCCTCTTATTTGCTAGTACTTACTTAAGGAGCACTACTAGATTGTTTTGCTTTTCTTCTGGATATTGCTCCACAAAACAGGATCTGTGTCTGCTTTCCTGAACCTCAGGATTCCCATGGCTCGAGTCTGGCATTCCATGAATATTTGTAAAATGAATAACATTTAAATGGATATGCATTCATTAGCACCATGGGAGAGACCACTCTATGTGGTTTGTACCAGAAGGATGTGAGTAGAGACCTGGCTATATACCCAGAGCTTTCATCAGGGTTTGGGTCTAAGTAAAACAGTATTAGTGACAAAAATATAGTAGCAAATGGGTCACATATATCCTAAAAATATAGTGGGGAATAGGTCACGCATATCCTAAAAGTGTAATATATCAGAACTACTTCTAATATTAGAAAACATGTTGCTCTAATTAAGCTTCTCAGATTAACGTGGCTGCTAGTTAAACCAAAGATTTTGCATGAAGATGATAGTACTTTGGCTTTGGTGGATAATGACAATAGTAAATAATGCAGCTATCCCCAGTTTATCTTACATATTGATAATTAAGCACAGTATCAGCATGAACCCATGAACAATTCAAACACTGACGATGCTAACTACAAGGAAAAAGTAACAAATTCTGGTCGTCCAGTTAGATAATCCAATGTTAAAAAAAGTAATATGAAGGTCTGTTTTTTTGAGTATCAGTACTCTAAGAATATATGTTCAGAAGGTAAATGGCTATTAAGTTGAGAAGATAAAAAGGTTTAGCAATAACAAAATAAAATTAGTTGGCAAAATGAGATATCTTTTGAAAGAGTCATATATTCTAGTGACTACTTTAGTTATGAAACCAGTAACTAATGTTTAAAATCCGGATGCATTTTCATTATAATGTATTTGCTCCATGACCATAAATTTACCTAAGGTCAGAAAGTCTGAGAAATAGAAAGAAAACAGCGGTACCCTTGTCCAGGTGCACTGCCAGTCACTTACTACTTTTGGGTCTTATTAATCACTATAGGTTCAAGGGGGTGGCATTATGCCTGTTTCAAAGTATCTTCAACACCCTTACATTTTTAAAGAATTTTATTTACATTATTTATCAATAAGATTTTTTCATATTTGTTAAAGACAAAGAGGACTCTTCGGCTTTGCAAAATCACTTGGGATAACGGGGGATTGTTTCAACCTAGACATACTCCTTAAGTCTCAGATGTAGGGCTACGGGGGAAAAATGGCAGAAACCATCTCCTTTCTTTTTCAAAGCTGCCTCATGCAAGGGGCACACTGATCGCATAAATGAATGGGCCGGAGAAGGAAGGGATTTCAGAAAGCAGGCTTCCTGATGCTCGTGCTTGGGTTATTTGCTTTGGTGGGCTCCTACGTGCCACCATGCACACCATGCAGAACGACAACACTCAAAGTTGTGTCCCTCCCTGCCCAGCACATGCTGAGGCTCAGTGTCCTTACCTGGGCACTGGGGGCAGCAGGAGTCCTGGGTGCGCGAGGGGTTCTGGCAGAGCAGCGGTGGGCACACCTCTGTCTCGCACAGGACACGGCCGCTGTGGCAGGCGCACTGAGTGCAGGAGTCGATGTTCCACGTTTCTCCTTCCACAAAGTACTCTCCCCCAGGTGCGTGGCAAATGGAGGGGGTGCTGAGCTCTGGCTTCTGCACCACAAAGTCATCTGGGGAATGACACAAAACCAGAGCACCAGCCATTATTCATCTGTAATCTCTTCAGTCCTTGAAGAGCCTGGTGCTGTTTACTTAAAGCGACAGAAACAAAGAATTGGCTGAAGGGTATCTCATTTTATGCTTAGTGAAGAAAAGGAAGAAAAGTACTGCAGGTGTAGAAATTTAAGACAATGGCGGAAGCGCTAATCTCAGAAGTGATGTTCGAGTGGTGTGAGTCTGTCAACATCAATGGGAAAAGTCAGTAAAAGAATTAAGTTACAGGGAGGAGTCTCTGTAGGCATCTTTGTGAAAGGGTAGGAGTTATCTAGAATAAAGGACTCTCATTTCCTGAATGCTTGCTATGGTCCAACTGTATTTCCATGCTAAGCACTCTATACTCATTATTTTTGCTTCATTTCCCTCCTTGTATCAACCTTGTGCAGTAGGTACTATTATCTCATTTTACATATGAGGAAATAGGGCTCAGAGTATTAAGGACAAACAGGATGAGATCCCGAGTCTACAGCTGCCTGGCACAAGGCTATGTCTCTACATTAAACAAAACTTCCAATGATCTCAGCCCTATCTGCTTCATTATCTCTGGGATTCTGAGTACTTCGGTGCCTGGAAGTATGTCCTGCTGTCAACAGGCACACCCCCACCTAACAAGTGTTAAGCAGCCCAGGAAGGCTCTTGTAGAATCAACAGTTGGAAACCCTCACCTGAGACTAAGGATTTGTTTGGTGATGTCATCATGAAGAAAGGTACAAGCTTAGAGGCTGATGCTGACTATGATGATCTCTTTTCACCATTTTAGTCGCCTGGTGAGATGATAATGATAGAGAGGGAATTTAATATTGAAGTGTCTGGGGAGGTTCTGGGAGTTGCCCTGGAGTTGGGCTAGGGAAATGAGAAGTATGAAGACATTATCCATCCTCGTGTAATCCAAATACAACAAGCACTTCAAGAAGGTGTTGACAGTGCTGATCCTGCTGAGAAACGGTCTGGAGACGACGTGGCTAGCTCATGCTTGGAGCACAGTGGAAGTCGGGCCCCAGAAGAGCTACCCTGTCTGCATAGAGATGCTCGGAGCTTAAATCTCCTGTGTGAACTGGGACTGGGACTTTCAAAGCAATGGCCAACACCAGTCAGCAGGACATGGTATGGCTGGTTTCCAGTTAAGGAGGTGACTTTCACTATGACTTCACCTCATGGAACTGGTAAAGACTAGAACTTATTTTAAGTTTAATCATTTAGCTCAACTGAGAGAGAGAAAAAGGAGAGAGGGGGCACGCCCAACAGGGTCTTCATGACGAGACCCACTGCCACCCAGTCCCTATCACAGGCGCACATGCTCATGCCTTGCATGTACAGGGAAGCCTTGGGACATGAACCCAGAACCTTCCCATGTGGGTCTGGCATTGTAGGGTATTGCTTTACTGCTGTACCACTATCTGGCCTAAGATCAAAACTTCCACTAAATGGACATATCACAAAAACTACCATCAGTCAATGCTTACAGTCACTAGTAGTAGTACCAAACTTTCTAGCATACAAAGAGCAGAGAGGAAGTTGATTACAATGAAAATTTTTGAGCT
The DNA here is from genome assembly GCA_026018925.1 of Tupaia tana. Taxonomy (NCBI): domain Eukaryota; kingdom Metazoa; phylum Chordata; class Mammalia; order Scandentia; family Tupaiidae; genus Tupaia; species Tupaia tana. The sequence goes on from JAKSZU010000003.1 coordinate 197,607,955, forward strand.
GAGACCGGATGATAAAAGTGCATTTCCTATGGCTTACAGAAAAAGAAAAAAATTGTTCCAGAGTATCAGTAAATGAATGTTGGGAAAAGCCTCCCTTATTGCTTTCAAAAGGGCTTACAGAAGACTGACAAGTACTGCCCTTTAAATGCTGACATGTCGGAAGTGGCCACGAGGAAGATAATGTATGTCTGTGGGTGTCCTATCTTGCTAATCCCTTTGCTATGTGCCTCAAGGCAACACACTGAGGGACCAGAGAGATGAAGACAGAAAGAAAATAGAAAGGTAGAGGGTGAGAGAAAAAAAATCTGAGAGACAATATCATTTGGTGAAATCTTCTATCAGAAGAATTCAGGAATTGCTCATGTATGTCACAGAGAAAAATAGCTGACCTTTGAGTGGGAGAGGAAACAAAATATTCTTTAAAGTAGAAGTCCATGAATGCAAAGCTGGGGTTCCTATTCAGAAGAATCCACGTGGGGCAACCCACAAAAATAAAGATTTCTGGAAAAAATGTACTTCTACACATCCACAAATAAGAATGTGTTTTTGTACATGTATACCCAGACAGTCACACACATTCAGTGGTATGTTAGTAACTGTGTGTTTGTGTAAGAACTTTCCATCTCTCTGTAACAGAGAAAATTACTTCTGGTTCCACTGACTCAGATAACAGGTGAATGATCTGTTCTTATAATGTCTTGTATTTCTCTCCATTTGATTCTAGACTTCTTCACCAAGTACGTGTTTAGCTGAGACCTGGTGCAAATCCACACTACATTCTCCACCTACAGATGAAGCTTGGGTCTCTGTGGGGATACACAATCTTTCCCTCCCCAGAGTCAACTCACTGAGTTCCAGCTCATTAAACTGTTCATTTACCTTCTGATGCAGTGAGCAGTAGCAAGTTTTTTTTGTTTATTTTTGTTTTTTCTTCACATATAACTAGGAAACCCTAAAAAAAGGGGAGTTCTGATACAGAGCACATCTGACTGAACTACGGAAAAACAAAACATGGCATCTCTTCTGCATTACAACCTGGTCCTCTACGGGGTACAGGGGCTGCCTGTCACCTTGATACTATAGTGGCTGAGGTGTCCAGAACTGCAGAGTTGAAAGGGACTTCAAGTGTTGCCCTCCCGCACACCCCAACTATGGCGGGCAAGGCAAGAACAGCCAGGCCAGTGCAGCCCCCTTGCCTGCCAGGCTAGTCTGGCCTTGCTGAGAAGGGACCAGGTGTCAGGCTCCTGACAACACCTTTGCACACAGGCAGGCTCATCCACAGAGAGACATAGGACCATGGTTGGACAGGTTGGAAATAATCATGCCTCCAAAATCTGACTATGCATTTAAACTTTAAAAGAAATCTGATGTAGGAATCTAGAGACTCACTTCTTTCTGGCCTTCCAGCTGACATACTATTTCACATTGGGTAAGAGAGTTTTAATCTTCCTGTTTCTGTTTTCCAAATGAAAAACTGCCCAACTGCATTTTCCCCTAATTCAAAGTAGCTTGCCCAGAGGGAGAAATAATAGATAGAAAAAACTTGGATAAGAGGTACTAGATGAGGTATTATGGTTAAAATTACTGTTATGGACAACCATAATTCAAACTCCTATGAATTACAAATCTGTTCTATTCTTCTAGCAACTGATTTTGATTACTCTTATTATGATTTTAAATGTTTTCGATGTGTGGTCACTCTCTGTATGTCCATTTGGCAGGAGTGCCACAAGTCCATTAATTTAACAAGGACCAATAGCCATAGACCTTAATAATTCTCTCCCTCCCAAATATAACTTAGAAGTGGCATGCCTTTATGAAATAAAATGAGCACCAATCTCCTCAAATTAACTGTAACACTCAGCCTTAATACACTACGGAGAGCTTATGCTTAATTACACAAGCCCACACATCTTCACAAAAATGCGGTTCAAAGACCAGTATGATGGCAGAAACCATTCGAAACCAAGGAGAAGAGTTTCTCGAGCTTTAGAATTTTCTGGTCTTCGACTAATCATTTACAGTGCCTGGCTGATTTTGTGACTGCTGTTGACAAAATCGTGGACAGCTGAAAAGTGTTCCGGGGGATGTTCCTTGCATGTCCTTCGGAATACAGGTATACCTGAGGCCCTGCAAGGTAGAAGTCATTTGCTACGGAGCACACAGTTGGCAGCCAGCTTTTACCTGCACATGACGGGCAGCACTGTCCAGGATGAATGGTGGGGTTGCCACAGGCAGGCACTGGGCAGGTGATCAGGGCACACATTTCCCGTCCATTGTGACAGTAGCATTCCCGGCACCCATCATGCCAGCTTTCCTCATTTTTATGATGATGGCCATCCATGGACAGACATGTGCCTGACAGCACGGGTGGCCCAGCTGAAGCAGGGACCTCTGGACAGACAGAAGGCAGCCTGGTAAAGAACAGCTACTGCACAGGAGAAACAGCCTGCGGTGTCCTCACATGGAATGGAACCCAGCCACCGGACGTTAATGCTGACAAAGGACAGTTCGCGACACGGGAAATGCTCAGGAAAAGAATTTAAGTCAATAGGCTCTCAATTTTGAAAAGAAGAAAAAAAGAAAGCTAGGAAAAAACCTGAAATACTTTCATCTCCTAGGGAGATTGTTGCTGGTTTTCACTAGTCTCTTATTTTTTTATACGATAACAAAAAAGCATTGATTTTTACAATGGGTTGACACATAGGTTTACTACATACAGAATAATTATAGAAAGCTTCATCCAGTGGAAAATTCCTGGGCCCTCTACTATGAACAGGTTTTTGTTTAGCACAACAATGAAAACGACGACTAGATTTTTGCTCTTTTCTGATCCCTTAAAACCACTGTGACGGCTGTGCAATTTCGAAAAAATAGCAAATAAAATTTAGAGATTTTTTTATTGCTTAATGTACGGGTTATGCTAACAACCACAACATAACGGAATAAGCAGCATGGGCAGGGTTAGGGCAGGACTGATGGTCAGGGCACATGTTCAACAGCTTCAGAAATGTCCCTTGAGCGGGAAGTCTTAGGCAACAGGGACACCTGGGACTCATGCTTGCACAGCTACAGGCTGGCATTATTGAGCAGAAGTCTCAACTCACAGAACACTGTTACCAGGAAATACATGAGCAGACGTTTTGGCTACACCCACCCTCCAGGCTTTGAAAGGGGGATCTTTATGGTGTCTATTGTATCTGTCCCACTCCTGAACAGAGGGACTCTCTGGAGGTCAAGATAAACGTGCTCTAGGCTAACATTCCTGAAATAAGGAAAAGCAGATTGCTGAGGAGTGACTACTTTGGTCAGTGTGCTTGTCCATTATATGCCTCCTTTAAATCCGTGCCTAAGCTTTCATTCTCTTACAACGAAGGGAAAGGAGGATCCTGGGGGATGGTCCCATGGAGGGTGACATGTGTGTCACGGACAGCAGTCACTTAAACTGCTTCATTTACACAAAGTCCTTCTGTTCTTTGTTTTGGTGCTCTCGGCTGCTTTGAGGGGAAGGGTCACGAGGTCATACTTACCTCTGCACTTGCAGATAAGACAGCCATGACTGTCCTGCTGGAAACCCAAGGGGCAGATTTTACTGCATTGGAGCTCTGGGCATTTCTTACAGCGACAGATGTCACAGCCGTGCTTATTCTTCCTGGGTAATTAAAATTTTGTCAGAGGTCAGAAAATCACAAAGTCTCAAACGATATTCCAGTGCTCAGACTGAGGGTCAATGAAGTGATCCTGCTCTTAAGCAGAATGACTTGACTTCTGCTCCCAGAGGCTCTTGAAGTGACGTGTAATTAGCTCCCTGTGGTCATGACTGCCAGCCACCTACGACCAAGCTTTAGAACTGCCTGAGCACTTAGGTGCTTCTGAGATGTGGCTGTCAGAACCCCAATGATGTGACCGCTGATTTAATTAGGAAAAGTGGCATGACTGTATAAAAAGATGAATGTGCAGCTCTAGAGACAGAACGGTGAAGGATGTATCGTTGGCCATTGCTGGAGACTAGAGTGAGGGGCGAAAATCTTTGTTCTGTTAGGGCTACACACATCCTCACAGGACTGCATTCTCTACGAAATTCTAGATACTACTAAACATTTGTATGTCATTCTACTGAAATTTAGATGATAGAAGGAGAATTTAATGCCCCATGGACCTGAAAATGCTACGTAGATGCTGATAAAGTCTAAAAGCCTCAAGAGATCCTACAGTCAATGTCCAATAATTACCTCATTAAGTCTAGTCAGAAAAGAGCATCAGTTCAAAAATTCTCCATCCATGAGGTATGACCCAAATGTATGGAGCAAAGGACAAAAGGCTAAACATTTTTTTCCCTGTAGTAAGCTACAGTATCTAAATTTTGTGCCAATCAAAAAGGTGATTTTGATTAAATATGTGTTTATTTAAAAAAATAATCTCAGTAGTTTAAGTAGAGATTTTATGAGCAAAAGTTCTTCCCAACGGTGTTGCCTTCTCTCTGAAAGGAGAATGACATCCTGTTAGCAAAGAGCTCCCCCACGCTGTCTTCCTTCTGTTCATCAGCACAGGGCCACGGCCTTTCTCAAGCTCGGCACCTTCTCCACAGGCTCTGCCCTGCCTAGCTCCCTGGGCTTCAGAGAAGGAAGAGTTACTCTATTTACCCTCATGTTTCATCCCTAGCACCAAGTGGCCAATACTGGTCTTCAACTGAAAGAAAAAGTGTTCTTTCTCATCTTGGACAAACGAAAGGGCTTTAAAAGAAGGCAGCCCTGTGGGAAACCCTTGAAAGTGACAACTGCTCACGTGACAAACAACATGCTGCTAAGTGAAATGAGAATTGAACACTAGGGTTGACTTATTGTTTCAATGTGATAAGGACAGTACGTGAAACTAATGATTTATACTCAGGTCATATATGGGTGTTATTTCAAGATTTGTCAGGGCTTTGACTGATCATTTATTCAGTTGTCTGTCTCTCTGTCCCATCTGTCCATCCTGTCAGTATTTGCTTTATGCACTCAGCGGGTGTTTATGAGGGGCACCGATGGGTGCCTTCATCTGACATTCCTATACGTTGCCTGGACAACATTTCTCTTTCAGAGACTGTCTTTAAGACACATGTTGCAGCCAGTGCAATCCTCACCTGTTCATGGCAGTCAGCTGGTCCTCTCTGAATGTGCTTCCCAAGAGGAATGCAAAGTAAAGCCTACAATCCTCTGGAGATTGTGCTCCAGGATGAGGGATGGATTTGAATGCATCCTTGACTTTGAACTGTCATTACTTGCAGCAAGCGACTGTAGCTACAGTTGTGATAATGATAGTTTATTTTATATTAGCAGTTAAGCTAAAAAATAACCATACTTTTATTGGTATCATATTCATATTTGAGGATTAAGACCAATGATGATGTATTACTTTATTGGGGAATTTTAAAGAATAATATTCCCAATTTAATTATCCAATTAAAATTAGAATTAAGACATCCCTCCCCAACTAAAATTTTCAAAAGGACAAATAAAATAAAAGACCAGAAGAAGTTGGGTAAGAGAGAGTGAATCTAAGTCCCTTATAATTACTAGCACTACATAAATATATCAAATTAGAAATAGACTGAAATCAAACAGAACAAATGACTTTTCCAACAACCCAATACACCGAAGAAACAAATGTGAAGTATCTATTTTTCCCCTGGAATAGTCTGGATTTTCAAAAGGTATAATGCAATAAAGGATATTTAAACATACAAGTCATGGCCCTATTGTCAGGGAAATTCATAAAATCTATAGCTACATAAAAAAAATTTTGAAATGTTCACTAGTTCTCAGGTAAGACATTAAGGCCAGGATCCTCTGTATTGTGAATGAGTGGCTGCCAGTTGACCTTAAAGCAGAAGACAGGGGTCAGCAGGTGGTGTAGCGATGAATGCACTGGACTCCCACATGGCTGACCATAGTTTGAGTCCCTGATCCCGTGGCTTGAAACTCACACCAGGTTCGTGTGAATGGGTACCCAAAATCCCAAGAGGAGAATAAAGGAGAAAGGGCTGTGGTGTGGTCATCCTCCCAAAGGGGGTGATTTCTCATTTTCTCTCTGCCTCTCTAGTGAGTGCACATGCCTTATAGCAAAAATCTATCACTCAAAAAAAAAAAAAAAAAAAAGTAGAAGATAAGTAAATTATCACAAATCAGTTCTTAGGACAGTTGTGAAAACTGCAGTTCTTGTAACATTGAGATTTCACGAAAATTCCACCACTAACTCTCTGAGGCAGTGTCCATAAACACCTTTCTATGGGGACATCTCAAATAACAGGCCAAAGAGTGTATCTGGCCCAATCCATAAAAGAGTAAGAATAAAGCTTGATTCTTTTCTGTGGAGATATACTCTTTTCCCTGTTTTCCGAATAATCTAACAAAACAAATGTAGTTGACCCTTGAGCAGCACAGGGGTTAGAGGTACTGACCTCTCCCATACAGTAAAAAATCTGCATATAACTTTTGACTCTCCCCCAAACTTAACTACAAATGGTCTACTGTTGACTAGAAGCCTTGCTGATAACATAAGCAGTTGATTAACACATGCTTTATGTTGTATGTATTACATACTGTATCCTTACAATAAAGAAAGCTAGAGAAAAGAAAACGTAATTAAGAAAATCCCAAGGAAGAGATATACATTTATAGTACTAAAATGTATTTTCTAATGCGTTTATTGAAAAAAAATTTATAAAAGGACCCATGAAATTCAAACCCATGACGTTCAAGGGTCAGTTGTAAGATATTCTGGACTCAGTACATCACTGACTTATTCAGAAACATACATACACAAACCAACTAACAAAAGATAGAAACATTTCCTCAAGTTACACTTCATAATGGGTTTCCCGAAAGAAGAAATACGTACAGGTATCCAAGTGGGCAATACTTGTCACAGACTACGGGTCTGCACTTCTTGGGCCGTGGGCGGCACTGGCAGATCTCACAGTTGTGGGCATCAGTCAGGAAACCGAAGGGACAGTCCAAGGTGCAGCCACGTTTAAGGCCTGAGCAGAGCTCCTCCCCTGTGAAAACACATGGATGCCATGTTTCTTCCAAAGATGAACAGAGCAGAACACATCGACACTTCAGTACTCTCCCTGAATCCTCCCATTGTCCTCCATTTAAATTTCTCAACCCTACCATAGCACCAGTGATAGTGAAGAAGTAACCATGAAATAACAGACCATGTTATTTCATGGTTATCACAATAGGACTACATGTGTGCTACATAAAGTTCTACTTTAAAAAAACGGATTACTGGGAGCCAGCAGGTATCACAGTCATTAAGGCAATGGACTCCCATGTGGCTGAGGTTCGACTCTCAGACCTGGTGGTTTGCTTTCTCACTCTTCCTTCTCTCTCTGTTTCTCTCTGGTCAAATTGGAAAAATAATAAATGAACAAAATTAAAGTAATTCTTAAAAAAAAAAAAAAAAAGAGTTACTGGGGGTCAGCAGAGGGCATGGTGGTTGGGATGCTAGACTCCTGGACCATGGTTTAAGTCTCAGACGTGGTAGTTTGCTTTCTCACTTTCTCTCTCTCTCTCTCTGGTGAGCATGTGTGCCTTACAGCATATTAAAAAGTAACAATTATAAATAAAAATAATTAAACAATTTTAAAAGAATTTTATTTATTTATTATTATTAATATTTCCAGAGAGAGAAAGAGAGAAAGAGAGGGAGAGAGAAGGACAGTGAGAAAGCAAGCCTCCAGGTCTGGGACTTGCACCATGGTTGGCCATGTGAGAGTCCAGGGCCCTTAACCACCACACCACCTGCCGGCTCCTCTTTAAATATTTTTTTTTTAAAAAAAAAACTGTATTACTGGGACCAGCAGATGGCATAAATGGCTATGTTCCTTGACTCCCATGTCTCATGCCAGGCGCGTGTGTGTGCGTGCCCAAGATCCTGAGAGGAGATTGGAGAAGAAGGGATTGTGGTGTAGCCATCTCCCCTGGGAGGTGATTTCTTGTTTTCTGTCTCTCTGGTGAGCGCACATGGCCTATAGCAAAATCTTCTTAAAAACAAAACAAAAAAACCCAACAACAACAACAAAACTGGATTACTGAAGTGTACTCAAATCTGACAGGCACTGAGCAAAGAGCAGGCTGGTGACCATTAGTGCATTTTTTCATGAAAATGTTTTTATTATTCAACTCAATGATATGTTAAAACATGGGAATTAGAAACTTGCGCTCCAAATTGCATTATATATTTTATTTCTATTATATGCCCACGATAACACATGCTATTAAATGTTCAGATAACATTTACTCTTCTCTGCGTTAGGAGGCATCATATAACACTGCATATGTATGCAGCATGAGCGATCGTTTACTCTTCCTTAAAAAAGTGCATCTCATACAACATGACAGAAAGTGAAACACTCAGGGCTCCATTTAGAGATTTCGTTTCTTTACATGTTGACAGATAACCAGATATCTGGATATCCTCAGTGAACTGACTAAAAAAATGCTTGTCAAAGAAATATCCTTATTAATCTTTAACTAATGTTCAAAATGCACCCCCATTAGCAGAGTCGGGAGTGATGTTTAACTTCCTCTGGTAGTCAGTTATAACAGCATCTTAGAAGAAATGAAAAAGAAAGCAGCAATGGCGAATTATCCATGATGTTAGCTTAATAGACGTCTTCTAAAATGATTTGAAAAGGTGATGTGATTTGGGGCTGACAGGTGGCGTGGTATCTGGGGGCGCTGGACTGCCACGTGGCCGACTGTGGTTCAAGTCCTGAACCTTGTGGCTTGCTTTCTCACTTTCCCTTTCTCTCATTCTCTCACTTTGTCCCTCTCTGGTCAAATTAAAATAAATTAATTAATGGGACCCGCAGTTGCCTTAATGGCTATGTCGCTGGACTCCCATGTAGTTGACCGTGGTTCAAGTCCCAGACTCGGCGGCTTAAACTCATGCCAGGCGTGTGTGTGTGTGCCCAAGTTCCCGAGAGGAGAATGGAAGAGAAGGGACTGTGGTGTGGCCATCCCCCCAGGGGGTGATTTCTTGCTTTCTGTCTGTCCCTGTCTTTCTGGCAAGCACATGCGTCCTATAGCTAAAAAAAAAAAAAAAAACTCTCAAAAATTTTTATTAAATAATTTTTTTTTTAAAAAGGTGATGTGATTTAAAAGGGGATGCATATATGTAGGGAATAGAATTGTTAAAGTAAGAAGCTCAAGTGTGCATCTGTGCAATGTTTTAAACAACATTGTTTTAAATAAAGCAAGTGGAGATCTGTGCAAATTAAATGTAGAATCTGAAAGACTATCAAATTTAAAGATGGGAAATTGGTAGGGTGATTGCAAAAGTATGGCAATTGTAGAATACTATCCCACATGGACTGTGGACTGGGAAGATGAGAAGCAGAGGCTATTCTCGTTGGAATAAATAACAAATTTTTATTTTATTTAAACATTCTTTAAGCATAAATATTGTAATAACATCTAAGTTACTAAGAAAAACGAAACACATCTGTCCCTTCCACATACTGGGTGGTTGGAAAAGTCATGATGGATTTTTTTCTCTGTTTCTTTATGCAGAAATGCATCATGACTTTTCCAGCAACACAATACAAATCTATAATCTAAAATTAAATTTTAACTACAACTATTAGGCAAAGTGGGTCCATGTCTTGCATAAATATTATATGATAGCATCTTTTATGAATCTTAGCTGGCAATACTTGCTTATCTAATTTGTATCTTTTAAAAAGGAAAATGTGATTTATGGTATAATTTGCTACTTTGTCATTACCATAAACCTTTCATTACAAATATTTAATATAACCTCATGGGCCTGTATCACACTGTGAAGCAACTGATTACTAATTTGCATCCGTAAAAAAGGAATTCTAAATGACTCATTTAAAAATTTGTAATTATGTGACTTGAGAGGTCATCATTTTCATCTCCCCTTATTAAGGAAATGATGAAGGAGGGAGAAGACTTTTCATAGCCGCGTTTCTTTCTGACATGGAGATCTAAGTTGTGAACCCATTTTTATATTACAAGAATTTTAAAGTCATGACACCAAGTGGATTATACTGGGAAACAGAAGAATTAAAAACACAGAAAACTTTCCAAAGTCAGTATTACAAGGATTACATTTCTTGAAACTTTTGAGTTTCTGAGCACCTTTGTATCCTTAGTTTTCTGGTCCTGTGATGGGGAAAGGGTAGATTTTCCCCCATAGATTCTGATCTAGAATCTTCTTTACTCTTAGAGAAAGCTACTAAACTCCCATTTAACCTTACTGCTACTAAACTCCCATTTAACCTTACTGCTATTCAAGTGCAAATAATTTGATAAGAACATTAGTTTTTAACCTTCAAAACACAGGGCATTCATTAGAAAGCAGAATGGCTATACCACTTAGAACAGAATGCTCTAGCGCTTCCTTGACTTGTGGTGGGACCACTTTCCTGCATGGTGAAGTATGGCCTATTCTCAGTTTAAGTCTCAATTGCTCCCCAGAAAAAGAGAACTCTAGGGCAGGGTCCTGTATTCATTTTTTTTTTTTTTTTTTTTTTTGGAGAGGCTTTTGCTATAGGGCACGTGTGCTCGCCAGAAAGACAGAGACAGACAGAGAAACAGAAAGCGAGAAATCACCTCCCCCCACAGAGGGGATGGCCACATCACAATCCCTTCTCCTGGTGGGATCTTGGGCATGCATGCACACATGCCCAGTGTGAGGTTAAGCCATCAGGTCTGGGACTCGAACCCATGGTCTACTACATGGGAGTCCAGCTACATAGCCATTACGCCAACTGTTGGTCCGGGTCCTATATTCTTTATGTGCACAGTTCAGGAACTATCACATGTATTACCATGCAGTGGAGGTTCAATACACTTTTGATGAATGAAAGCATCCATCAATGTTCTTGCTATTCTTCCACTCTCATCAAGACTACCATTTTACTAGGAAGGATGAGGGGGTGAAGGAATGGAAATTAATGGAAAAAAAATTGCAGACAGATAGGAGGAACAATGTCTAGTATCATCTGACATGGTGGGGAGAACAGATGGCAACAGCTATGAATCTTGAAGTACCTGAAAGGGAGGAGTCTGACTATTCCAACACAAGAAATGACGACTGGCTAAGATGCTAATTATCCCAACGAGTCATTAACACATTGTACTATAAAATCATATTGTACCTCAACAAACATGTATAATTGTTGTATGTTAATAAAAAACAACACCAAAAACAAAGATTGCCATATTAATGGAGATACAGTAGCATTAAAAAAAAAAAAAAAAAAAAAAAACTTACTCTGATAGTATTGAAAATTTTCCAAAATACTGGTACTTGCTATATATCTAAAAATACCACCTCCTAGTCAGAAATAGATAACATTAAGGATTGGAAGGTAGTCCAAGCTCCACATATATTAAAAACGGCCTCTTTTTTTCCCCCAAAGAAAAATGTATTACTCAAGCAAACATTCAAATAAAGAGTAGAACAATTTATTAGGCTGTTGGGAAAGCCATGATGCATTTTTGCATAGCAAACTACATCACAACTTTCCAGATGACCTAGTAGAGGTACTGGGGCCAGGTTGTGTGGTGATTAAGTTGTTGGATTCCCATATGGTGAACCATGGTTTGAGTCCCTGACCCGACGGGTTGAAAATCATGCTGGGTGCATATGTGTACATGCCAAAAATCCCAGGAGGAGAATGGATTGTGGCATGGCCATACCCCTGGGGAATGGTTTCTCACATTCTTTCTCTTGGTCTCTCTCTCTCCAGCGATTATAAATTCTCTCTGGCGAGTGCACACACCCTGTGGCAAAAATCTCAAATATAAAATCAGAAATACCTTATTAATAAAATGGCGGGGGTTTATAAATTTGGAAACCTTTGTACATTCTTTGAGGTAACCATGGGAGATGAAGTGACTTATGTTCATAATATTTTAGCATTATGACTTCGCTGTGATCTAAAAATGCTTTCTAATCCACAGGGGAAGATTATCACTGAAGAGAGAGTGATAAACAGTGGCGGAGTACAGGGCCGATACGTTATGGCTGGTTGACAACAACTATATGGTAAGATCTCTCTCTGTCCACGAGAGGGGCAGAGGGGAAGCAATGTTTGCGCCTAGGGCCAAAATGTAGCAGGACTGTGGAGAGCCCCACTCGCTCTTTCTTATGCGTGAGTACAACGAGACTCCCAGGCAGACAGCCCCCTGGGTTATGCTCACCCTTCTTTGCTGTAGTACCATCAGTTTTTTTTTTTTTTTTTTTTTTTTTTGAGAGGTTTTTGCTATAGGGCGCATGCGCTTGCCAGATAGACAGAAAGAGACAGAGAGACAGAAAGCAAGAAATCACCCCCCTAGGGGGGATGGCCATGCCACAGTCCCTTCTCCTCCATTCTCCTCTCAGGATCTTGGGCACGCACGCACGCACACGCGCCCGGCGTGAGTTTTAAGCCACCGGGTCTGGGACGCGAACCGCGGTCGACTATGTGGGAGTCCAGCAACATAGCCATTACGCTAACTGCTGGTCCCATACCATCAGCTCTTGAATAATGGCAGTTCCTCCCCACTGATTATAAATTATGATAGACTGATAGATTGTGAAGCTCCTGAGACTATTAAATAAAGAAATGCAACATTATAAATGGTGGTCCCAATCCTGACCTTAAGGGCATCAGCTCAGAATTATCATAAAATGGGGCCAGCAGGTGGTGTTGTGGTTAAGGTGCTGGATCCCACATAGCAGACTCTGCAGTTAGAATCCTTGACCTGGTGGCTTGAAAATCACTTCAGGTGCATGTACATGTGTGCCCAAAATCCTGAGAAGAGAACAGAGGAGAAGAGACTGTGGTGTGGCCAACCTCCCTGGGGGTGATATTTCACTTTCCCTCTCTTTTCTCTGTCTCTCTCTGAGGTGTGAATACATCCTATCACACAAATTGAAAAAAAAAAAAATCAGAAAAAATTTAGGTATGACCCCATGTTAAGAAAGGCTGGATAACTCAAATGGTATTAGAAAGATTGAAATGCAAATGCTTCATGACACAATTACCAACTATCTTCGCGTTTTAAAAAGCAAGGTTGACCACCTGAGTGAACAAGTGTGGGCTATCAGGCAACTCTCCAGTAAGCTGGGCTTTCCAAAGGGATGAATAAGAGGCAGATGGCTGCCTCACGGGGACTGGCCCTCCTCTAAACAGAGACAAGTGTGGGAAGACAGGACAGCCCCCGGTGGGTAGAGGCTTACAGGAAATTTATAGCTGGCAACAATGACAAGCACGCCACTGTCTTATAAACCTTGTTGCACACAGCACTAACGCCACTGACCGGAGAGCACAGTGGTCACAAGAAACTGAGAAAACGGAATCACTCCAATCCTACATGGTATCCTCTTCCTCATCAAAAATATTCTTAGAAAACAAAGCAATGAATGATGAAGGTTAAGAGGAATGTGAGCCCAAGATTACTGATAAGTCAGAAAGTGAGTGCGTGCATTAAGTAAGCCTCTGAGCTCAGGATAATTATACCCAGAGGTCCAGAGAGAACTTGCTTATTATAGAACCATTGTCTATATTTGGGAGAGATCGAAGAGAAGATAGGCCAAATGTCGACTCGAAAGGAACCAACAGTTCTAAAAACTACAGAAAACTAAGCCTGACATTCACAACTGAAAAGTCCTCAGAAAGAATTGTTAAACATATGATTTGTGAAATTTGGAATAGAAAAACTGACCACCAGGAGCCTGCATAGGTTCAGGGAGAACAAACTATGTCCTACTAACTTCAGTTTATTTTTAAAATAGAGTTTCCAGCAAAGGAATGCCGCTGATAGACTATATTTTGATTGCAGGCAAGACTTCCTTGTGGAGATAGAGCTGACATGTTGTTAGCTGATTAACTTCACTCAAGGGGTGAGGGTGATGTTTAATATAATTCTGCAGGGAGATCTCTGGTGCCACGGAGCTTAGTCTTTGACTCTGCACAATTTATTTTAACCCAATGATTTAGATGAAGACATACAAATTGTGCTTATTTAATATAAGCTAGAAGGCATGAAGTATATGATCACATTATCAAGATTCAAGAATATCCACTAGTTGGAAAACAGTTTGAGACTTTCAGGATAATTTCTTGTTAAACTTTATTTATCCTGCACTTATCTTTTTTTTTTTTTTTTTTAGGTGTTTGTCAGAGGGCATGTGCACTGGTCGGAGAGAAACAAAGACAGAGAGACAGAAGGAGAGTGAGAAATCATCCCCCAGGGGATGGCCACACCACAATCCTTTCTCCTTTCAGGATTTTGATTTTGGGTGTATATGCATATGCTCCTGGCATGAGTTTTAAGTCACCAGGTCTGGGACTTGAACCACAGTTGGTCATGTGGGAGTCCAGCACCTTAACCACCGCACCACCTGGCAGTCCATCTGCATTTATCTTCACAAAAAAGAATATATTAAAATACAGAATAGAGGAGAATTACCTAATAACTAGTGTAAAAAGCACCTAGTCATTCCAGTTGTTTATAGGCTCAGTCTCAGTCAACAATGTGCAATTCAAATAACAAATGCAAACTTCGGCCATGTAGTAGGACTCTACTGATCAGAACAAATTCTGGAGTATTTTGTTTCTGGGTCACACTTTTTGTTGGGACAATGACACACTGTATGTCAAAAGATGGAAAAGACCAAAACATTTTAGAAACCATGTTACCTAAAGAATGACCATGGAGACTGGAAATGTTTCTAGTAGAGGAGTTAGGGGGAATTTAAAATAGTTATAAACTTATAAACTTATTAGAATATGTTTATTCTAAATATTATATATATATTTTATAAATATATATCTAAATTATAAAACATAATTCAGAATTTGTATGTTTTTATATATATATATATATATATCCTGTATGTTTAAAACTATATAATATTTATTTATATTTCCCCCCTTGGCAGAAATGTAATATATTACATCGAGTTTCAGAGATATCAGCCTGGAGACATGACTGAAATCTACAGAAAGGCTGAGCTGGGGTCAACAAGGTGAAACATGTTTTCTTTCTTTCTTTCTTTTTTTTTTTTTGAGAGGTTTTGTCTACAGGGTGCATGCGCTTGCCAGAAAGAGACAGAGAGACAGAAAGTGAGAAATCACTCTATAGGGGGGATGGGCCACGCGGCAATCCCTTCTAGTCTATTCTCCTCTCGAGATCTTGGGCATGCATGCACACTACTGGGTCCAGGACTCGAACTGCAGTCGACTACACGGGAGTCCAGTGACATAGCCATTACGCCAACTGCTGGTCCCTAAAGTGAAGCATGTTCTCAGGAGCCTGCTGCCATGTGTGGAATGTGATACGTCTGTGTGGGTGACCTCCTTGTCTGTGGACGGCCCTGGCAAGTGTGCAGTAGAGATGCACTCCCAAAGCTGTTCAGGGCTGCATTCATGATGCGACTGGATTCCCAAGGGCTGCAGAACAGAAGGAAACGGAGACAGAAACCAGAGAAAGGAGCAGCTCGTTTTCCCCAAATGACGGTGTGTGTTCGTGTTAAGTATAACTTTTCCCTCCTTCCTTCAGGTTGTCAAGGGAATGTCTGAACAGGAGTACAAAAGATGTTCAGTCATATTATAGGCTCTGACAATATCATATTAGGTTTCAGGGGAAAAAAAGTAGAGTCTTCTGTCTACTCACTGTTTTTGCACTGACAAGTTCGACAACCACCGTGATCAAGTTTGAAACCATAAACGCAGTCCTTCTCCGTTAAGGTGCAGTTTGATAACTCCCCACATGCAGGTGGATCAATTGTGATGTAGGTTGGTTCTAATGATAAAAGCAGAAAAAAAAATCAATGAAACATATGATTACCTCTTAGATGATATTCAACCTTTAAAATGTCAAACTACAGTAAGTTACAGAAACCTAATCAATAATTTCCATCAAATTCTAAACTTTTGTACGCTCATATTTTTAACCCCTGAAATATTTTTACTCAGATTTCTAAAAATGTGAATGCTCTTCTTCGTATTGGAGCAATTTATGCATTTTTAGTACCCTCACATAATACTTTTCTAATGGTGACCACTATAACAAGTAGACAAGGAAGGTTAAAATGAACTCCATTTAAATGAATTGTTCTTCCATTTCTTCTTGATGTTTTCTGAATTGATTTTTAAGAAATAACTAGGACACAGCTGCCAACTGACAATTATCTCACTCTGCTGTTTTGTAATACTTCTGAAAGCTACTGGTTTTTTATTTTTTATTTTTTTTGAGTTAATAAAGCAGAGACTTTTTTTTTGAGATGTTTTTGCTATAGGGCGCGTGCACTCGCCAGAAAGACAGAGAGAGAGACAGAAAGCGAGAAATCACCCCCCAGGGGGTATGGCCAGGCTGCAATTTCTTCTTCTCCTTTCTCCTCTTGGGATCTTGGGCACACACGCACACATGCCACTGGGTCCGGGACTCGAGCTGCAGTCGACTACATGGGAGTCTAGCGATATAGCCATTACGCTAATCGCTGGTCCTACGCAGAGACATTTTTGAGGTGTGTTTAAAATACCTGGATTTCTTGTAGCTTTTCTGTGACATTCCTTCACTATGACAGATGCTATGCCAAATAACAAGGCCTGGGAACTTGGCATCGGGGCTCTGGGTGGCAGCGTGAGATGCAAGCACTGAGGAGAAAGAGGGAGCAGCCATGCTGCGATGAGAGGCACAGAAGAAATCAAGACCAGAGGGGATGCCTTCCTGTCCCTGCCACATTAATAATGAATTGCTCGGGTAATAACAGCAACTACACACACTTGCATCAAGTTGATGAAGTGTTTACATAATGTTTACAGTGCTGTTCGTAAACTCTCAAGTTCCATTGCACGCCTGTCCCATTTCCCAGATAAACCTAGTTCACTGACAGGCCCAGTCACGGCATTAGCGAGTGTCGAACCCAAGACTGAAACCCGACTGGTGGGGGCTCTGCAGGTGGCGCAGTGGTTAAGGCACTGGACTCCCGCAAGGCTGACTGCAGTTCGAATCTCAGACCTGGCAGCTTGAAGATCATACTGGGCACACACACACGTGTGTGCTCCAAATGGCAAAGGAACTGTGGCATAGCCATCTCCCCTGGTGGTGGTGGAGGCGTGATTTCTAACTTTTCTTTTCACGGTTTCTCTTTCTTTCCCTGGTGAGTGTACATACTCTGTGGCAGAAAAACCCAAAACAAACCAAAACAAAACAAAACAAAAAAAAACAAAAAAAAAAAAAAACAAATGAACAAACCAATCAACTTTAAAAAAAAAAAAAAGGCAGCTCAAACAAACAAACAAACAAACAAAAGGATCCTGGCTAGCAGTCTGGCTTCAGTGGCACTCAGCCTCTACCCAACACAAAGCGTGTTGTGATGGTATCTGTTTTGGAACTTTGTAATTTTGTATGCATTGATAAGTAAGTTTATATAATGCCAGATTGTGGGAGAGTGTTGCCAAAGGCAACAGAGATTTATATTTCTATATAGCATCTTTTCAACCAAAGACATTATGAACTTCAAAGTTAGCTGTTTCTTACAATAAAATACCATTGTGAAGGTGCTAAGTATAGAATGTCTCTACCTATGTTTTCATAGATGGAAAATAGGAGGTGCAGAGAGGGTAACTGGCTTATCTAAGTTTACACAGCAACCCACTAGCAGGCTGGGGATAGAACAGAACAGAGGCTCCTGACCTCCTGCCCAACACTCTATCCATTAGTCCATACTGTCTTCTTAGGTTTCATCTGTTACCACGGAGGACTCACCAAAAATAAGTGTTTTAGCTGCCACGGTTAAGATCAAGAGTTTTACATTATTATCCATCTGCTAAAAGGGGACAGTGATTCAAAACTTCACAGGCAGTAGGCAATAATGACTTGCTAAACAGATGCTGTGATCAGCACTCTCACGGGAATGATGTGTATGAAGTGGGTATAGCACACGCTCTTACTTTTAGTACAACATATGAAGAACAGCTTCCTAAAATTTTATATAAACTTCTCCCTATCATGAAATTCCTATTTCCCCTCAATGACTATTCTTTCTGATAGCTGCGAAAATCAAAAAGTACTCAAAAGTTAGGCAAGTTTTAAAACATTCTGAATTAGAGAGAGCATTGCTGTTTTCCTATGTTCACTTAAAATTTATTAAAAAAATTCAATTTTCAAACTATTTTTTCTCGTATTGCTACTTTTATTAAACATCCAAAATAATTATTTCATTCCAGCCTTCAGCCACAAGACTACCAATGTTTTGTTAAAATTAGTCTAACCGTGAACCTTAGAGAGAGAAAGACGACCTGTAGCAAGTTTAAGTAAACCACGCTGTAGGTTATCCCAGTGAGGAAAGGGTTCTATGTTCTTAAGAGCTATTAGACCATGGATGAGGGACGGATTCTGACTCTAGCTGCACTGTTTAGCAGAGGCCCATTGGTAAAGGAACGTCCTTAAGTATATATACCCAGACGAAAACCTTGTGCTCTTTACTGGCATTTAAGATGTGAAGTTTGTGAGAAACTTTTGCCTTTGGGAAATAATTATGGAAAAACACACATTTGGGAAGATTAAACTGATACTGAAAAACACACAGTAATCATAGGGAGTGTACGATTTTACTTTCAGTGAGTTTTACGGGTTTGTTAAAGACAAAGCATTGTCCAACTTTTACAAAGATGTTCTTTTACCTCTAAATGATATTTTTCCTCAATAATGATGTATGTGCTATTTTGTGCTACTATGATTCAAGGATGGGGTTAAGACTGTGATCTGTGGCTACAATGTTAAAGAAAAAATGCATTGGAATGTTTGAGACACGGACTTGAACATACATTTCTCCAAAACAGAATATATTTTTCATATTTCTCCCTACAACAATTGGCATGACAATTTTGTTCGGTTGAACAAATGAAAAAAAAAATACATATGAGCTGTTCGATATGTACTGGCCTTACACTGGACGTGTTAAATATGTTAGGTAAATCAAGTCCTACCAGAAACCTGCCAGGCCTCAGGCAATGTGCAAAGAGCAAACAACTATTCCACGCCTCTCAAAATATTTTCCTGTTCTTGTCTGATCAACACTGACAGAAGAAACTGAGAAGTATCTTTTCAATACATTTCAGATTTTGACACCCTCGATATTTAGTAGTAAAACACAGAAAAACTCAACAAAACCATTTATTCATAAAAACTGCCAACTTATTCTGGACCTATTCAATTGCCCCCTCAATTGATTAGGATGAACACAACAATGTTCACTGTAGTAGATTAATATACACAGCAGTCTACTTCTTAAAAGGCACTTGAATACCTGGCATCTCATTTGACTATATTTAACACATAAGTATCATTTTCCTATGTAGATACAAACTGGAGCAAATTTTAAAAGTCTTTTCTGGGTGGGATGCACGCTCCCTCAGTCCCTACTGTTGTTACTGTATATAGCCTTGGTATGAGCAAGCATTTATTTATTTATTTATTTGTTTGTTTGTTTGTTTGTAGAGGTTTTTGCTATAGGGGGCGTGCGCTCGCCAGACAGAGAGAGATAGAGACATAGAAAGCGAGAAATCACCCCCCAGGGGGGATGGCCACGCCGCAATCCCTTCTCCTCCATTCTCCTCTTGGGATCTTGGACACGCATGCACACTCGCCCGGCATGAGTTTTAAGCCACCGGGTCCAGGACGTGAACCGCGGTCGACTACGTGGGAGTCCAGCGACATAGCTATTACGCTAACTGCTGGTCCCTTGAGTACTGATTTATAATAAACACATTTGCACACAACTAGTCTCATCTGAAGCATGTACTGCATGGCACTGCCTTTCTTCATCCTCTCAACATTTCAGTCTGAGTTTCCTACCACACAAGGCCATTCCTATAGATTTCTGTGAGAGCAACATAATACCAGAAATGAGCAACAGTAAGTGGCCTAGCCAAAAAAAAAAAAAAAAAAATGTGGCATTATTAATACATAGATTTGAGTTTGCCTGCAGTCTGATATAATCTCAGAACTGGTCCTATTACTAAATCAGAGTAAGTTTTTGAAATCGAAGTGCTGTGAGACAATTGACATTTTTTTTTTGTTTTTAAATAGTGATCACCTTTATTCAAAGTACTTAGGTGTTCTTTTAGACAACTTACATTCTATTTCTTATTCTAAGTAGTGAATTCCGAAGTGAAACATATTTGGCACCATCCTGAATGGAAGCATTTTAAATTAATATTACATTTAAATTAACAGTACATTTAAAGTCCCTAAAGAATAATAACCATGAGCTGGTTAGATTGTTTCAATCAAGAAAATTCTAGGTGAGAGGAGAGGCAGTTTTTAAAGAATCTAGAATCATGGTATTACAGTCCGATTGTTTCTCATCCAAATAAACAAAAGAAGCTTGAGGAAGTGTTACTGAAATATAAAAGTGTGTTTTGCTGTTTAAAAGTTGAAGCATCCTGAATTCTGTTTTCTGGCAATTGTTACTATCCCACACTTTTCTCCAGTCTATACAATAGTGCTTTGAAAATAGAAGATATCTGACGGGTCTTGGCCTGAAGACTAAAAGATCCTCACTTAAATCCTGTACTTCAAAGCTCCTAGATTACATGGCATTGGAATTATTATTATTACCAGAGTGCATGCCTTTTGAGAAGGACCATGGCAATCTCTGTTTTTCACCAGTCTGGTAAACAGTTTGGTTGAACAGAGGTTCTGGAGGCACTGACGCAGAATTATGTGCGACACCTGTTGCTTGGAGCAAAGAAAATTGTACCCCTTTAAATTGACTTGGTAGAGATGTGTTAGTAAGCCACTCTCAAAAGAGAAATGGTTTCTCATCTCCTTGTTTAGGAGAATGAGGGAACAATCGCAAATAAGTAGGGTTTTAGCAAGGGGACAGTCATCGAGTATTGCGTACAGGATCACCCTGGCAGTCCATCTCATCTCGTATTGAATCAGCCGAGGAATTAAAGAAATACCTTAATGTCCTCCAAAGGAAGAAGGCTTGCAACAGCAGCAATTCAGTGTCTTTGGCTACAACTATTTCTAAAGGGAACCCTGGAACAGCTTCTTTGTGGAGAAGAATTCTAGAAAGAGTTTCTGAGCCTAGAAGCAATAAAGAACAAAAATGGGTGTTTGTTATGTCTACATCCACTTTGCTGTCTCCTGCTCTGCATCTGAGTGGGAACTCCTACTCTCTTCAGCCTGCTGTTTTCTAGAATGATTTTTAAGGATGCTCCAAGTACCTTATACTCCAAGACAGTTCAGAAGAGCTGTCTTTATAAGAACCCTTGGTATTGTGTCAGGAGTGCAGATGTTCAGGCACTAAAATTCTTATCCCAAGTCTTCGAGACAAAATTCTGGAAGGAAACCTTTTATAATATGCAGTAACATAAACACATATTGGTCCTTCACATTTATTTCCAATTTGGGTGTATTTCTTTCACATCTTAAAAGCCCCCAAAATGCCTTAGGAGTAAACATATTTCCAAGAAAATGTTGGCATTTTTCAAGAATCGGAGATATTCAGTTGCTAAGTTCCAAAGACCACTGCTGGTATTTTATATTGATATTCATGTATGTTCTAGGAATAATTTTATCACTCAGTGAAGAAATTAAGGCGTGTGACCATAGTTATTTTGGTTAAGAATATAAAGTTAAAATAAAAATCATGATTTCCACTCCAAGGCCAAGCATTAGAACATAGAATACGTATTTGGTTATTTAGGGTGTTGTAAGTGTATTAAGCAAATCTAAGCTCTCTACGTTCTTGCTTGTTGTTATTTCTGGAAAATTATGTAAAAAGCAGTCAGAAAAGTAAAAAGATGACATTCAAAATCAGCCTTGAAAAAGGCTGATTAAAAGTTTTATGTCAGGGGACCAGAAGTTGACATAATAGCTTTGTTGCTGGACTCCCATGTAGTCAACTGCGGTTCGAGTCCCAGACCCGGTGGCTTAAACTCACGCTGGGCGCGTGGGCATGCGTGCCCAAGATCCCGAGAGGACAATGGAGGAGAAGGAATTGCAGCGTGGCCAAACCCCCTGGGGGGTGATTTCTCACTTTCTGTCTCTCTGTCTCTCTTTCTGGCAAGCACACACGCCCTATAGTAAAAACCTCTCCAAAAAAAAAGTTTCATGTCAGTCTTTTCACATTATATAGTTCAACCATTTTGGTAGAACAATAGAACAAAATAGAATACACTTTGACCCTTGGTTATTTTCAAATGTGTAACAATTACATTAATTTGCATCTGAAAAAATTAATATAATCACTGGTTTTTGTATTTCAGGTACATATAGTTGCAATGAAAATGCTAATAGATGATTTTGACTTGGTGTCTGATCTATGGAACTCCAGTGAACTTCTGTTCTGAATGAATCCCATTTCAAGTCTGCATTACTTAGGTTACGATGAGCTGGTTATCTCTAGTAAATAATGCTAATTATCTCCATTGAGAAATGTGTGAAGCACTCTTTCTGATTAGCAACCCTGGGAAGGCTGATAGCCAATTAGTAGCTTTTTTTTTTGTTGTTGAGAGGTTTTCACTATAGGGCGCGTGCGCTCACCAGACAGACAGAGAGAGACAGAGAGACAGAAAGCGAGAAATCACCCCCCAGGGGGGATGGCCACGCCGCAATCCCTTCTCCTCCATTCTCCTCTTGGGATCTTGGGCACACACGCACACGTGCCCAGCGTGAGTTTTAAGCCACTGCGTCCGGGACGTGAACCGTGGTCGACTAAGTAGGAGTCCAGCAACATAGCCATTACGCTAACTGCTGGCCACCAATTAGTAGCTCTTTAAGATGGGTGGGTGATTCTGTAAGTGAAACCGTGGAAGGCAAGCAGAACTGCCCTCCTGGGTCTATGTGCAGCCCAGTCACTGTCAGGGGGTAATGACTCGGTGCTGTGCTGAGGGTGAGTGGCAGGCTCAGGGCCTCCCCATGGGGAGAAGCTGTCTACCAGCACCAAGGCTCCTACGCCTGCCTATTTCACTCACACTCTAAGCAAAGTCTTTCTGAGAAAAGTTCACTATAGGCAAGTTTTCTAGAGAAAGGATGATATGTTTTTATATTTCTTTCGTAAATGGAAAAATAAATCAGGTAGGAGGAGAAAGATATGTGAAGCTAATTCTTATCTACCTTGAAGTCTTCCCCCTTTTGGGCTTTCATAATGCTTTGCCCTCTGTAAATTCTCAAGCTTGCTTATTTGACTTGTGAGAGAGAAAAATAATTATGTCTTCTTTTTTAGACTTAATTCAGGCTCTCTTCTTTCTTTCTTCTTCTTTCTTCTCACTCTCTTTTGCTCTTTCTTTCTTTTGGCTGGCTCTGGTCGTGCCATGTGAATAGCCGAAGAGTGGGAAAATTCCTAAGCTTCCCTCGT
Source organism: Tupaia tana (assembly GCA_026018925.1). Taxonomy (NCBI): domain Eukaryota; kingdom Metazoa; phylum Chordata; class Mammalia; order Scandentia; family Tupaiidae; genus Tupaia; species Tupaia tana. The sequence goes on from JAKSZU010000003.1 coordinate 197,631,343, forward strand.
TTTATATGGCAGTTCAATGGCTAAATATATCAGGCCTCCTACAGCTGCACAAGTTAAGAGCAGCCTGTTCAGGCCCATAAAACTGGAGATAAGGCCGGCCAAAACAGAACCAAAAGAGATAGCTTGTCTGTTTTACTGTATCTTCATATGTCATTCTGTTACCACAGTTGCTTTCCAAATGTGACCCATAACTACTCAGACCATTATTCAAATAAATTGCTAAATTGTTAACATAATTATAGCCTGGGAAGAGAAGTATAGTGAAGATGAAATTTTCCCAAATGAAGCTAGAGAAAATACTCTATTAATGTAGTAAGAAGAACCAAAAAAAATTCAAGGATGCAAAAATTCCCTAATCTGGAAATGGGAATTTCCATGGGGTATGAATGTGTACTTAAGAAAGTCTTATTAAGTCATGGAAAAAAATCTCTTGCAGTCAGAGGTTTCAAATTCTTTCAGCCACTACACATTTAGTTATCCTTTTTTCTTCTGTATATATTTCTCATAACAACACCTACATCCTTGTGATTTCTGAAGTACTTATCTCGGAGCAGTTTCTTTGTTTTATTTTAAAATGAATGGTGTGAAAATGTTCCCAAGATTTGTATTATTTTGTGGTCAGATGGAGACACAACCATATATTTATTTTAGACCTATTTATTAACTTTGTATGCTTTTTCCAAGGAATCTTGGCTGTTGGACATATTTTTCTTCCTTTACCAATCTCGTATTTAATAGGAAAAGACAGTAGTATGATTATGAGATTATTATTAAAAGAACACAAAAAGACCAATTAAAATTTTTTTTCTTTTATATAGAGTGGAATATCTTTTTCCAGGAATTCAACTTGAGACAGCTCACAGAATTATCATTAGATCCCAAGAATAACCTAGTCCTTTTATATTTGTCTTATATTTTACTCTTATATTCTTTTAATTGCTCATTTTCATAGCCTTTAACTGGCAACAGTTAATTCATATGTGCCTGTATGTGTGTTTGTATATATTAATGGCAAAATTAAAATGGTGAGGGAGGTGGGTCAGATTGTCAGAGTTCTGGTCATCTCAACTCAACTCTCCGGGAAATGGCTGAGAACCTGGGAGGAACAGTCTTCACATGAGGGACAGTGGTTCATTTATTGTTTATAATCTCAGCACTAGCACGGAATTTGGCCTAGAGTACTGCTTAGAGAATAAAGGAGGAAAAAAGACAACCAAGCACTTAAAGTCAGGGTGTGTTATATGACAAAGAGGCCTCCTTCTCCCAAACATTATCCCTATAAGGTTGGATCTCTAACTTCCTAACTGTGAGAGAAGACAGTAAGGTCCTTAAGCTCTCTCGTCCCTGCAGCAGTTCTTGCATATAACAGGTACTCAACAAATGAAGTGAACTGATGTGCTTGCAATAATGCAAACTGCGCGGAAAGATCCCAGATACAAGCAGGTCAAAATGAGATACTCCGTGATGACGCTCTGCTTCCTGAAATGGGTTATAAAATACGATCTAGAGCTTTGGTTTAAATTAAGATGGCACAAAATACACAAAACATTGCAGAAGGCCTCCCACCAAACTTCTTAACATAAAGCTTGACATCCCAAATTTCAATTATTTGGAGAATTCACTTCTGGGACTATCCCAGACTTAATGGTGCCAAATGAAAAAGTGTTATTAAAATAGCCCTGAAAATAACTGGGCACTCATTCAACTCAGGAACTCACATTGGGTGAAGCATGGGCACTTTTGCCGACCGCTCAGGAAATTTGCCACATGATTAAGCAATGACTGGCAAGAATCAGAGGGAGAAGAGCCCAGCCCAGAATGCACAATGTTGGTGATGGTCTCTCAGTGCCTGGCACTGTGACGGTGGCTGAGTTTATTTTGTTCAGTGAGGACTCAAATGCCAACGGTCAAGGCCCAAGGCCTGGAGTTTGGCTAATGTGGAAGAGGCTGGGCAGAAGGCAAAGCTGAGGAGACAGAGAGCCGGGCAGAGCATGCCAGGGCTCTCGAGAGACATCCTAAGTTGGGGAAAAAACAGCAATGGACAAGTGGGAGCAGGAAACAGACACGGCTTTCCCAAAGGTCAAACAGTAAGGTCAAAATTCCAGGAAAGCTCAGGAAAAAAACCTGGGATCACAGGCTAGGATGCAGAGGTTAGTAACTGGGTCTCAACAATGAGAACGAAGCCAGGACCAAGAATGGTCTTTGAATCTGAACCACGATGATCAACAAGTACAGTGATCAACCACCCACCATCTTATTTTCCTTATCCTCTCTCTTCTCATGATGGGGGGGGGGGTGGGGGGGGTCTAAAGAGATGCCATGCTCAGATCATCTGTTTGGAATCAGAAAAGTTAGAGTACCTGCTCTTATTACCTAACATGGGATGATGATAGTCTCTGGGCTTCAGTAAAATGGGAACACTCATTATATTTACTTTGCAATATTCCTGGAAGGCTCAAATAAGACCGTGAAGAGGAGACTATTGTATAAACTCAAAGGGTTACATGACTATTACTTGTTGCTATAATTACTGTTGTAATGATGATCCTGCCCACTCAGATAATGGCTAATTAATGAATTATGAGCTCTTTCACAGGCCTCAAATGTCCAGCTGAAAAATGGTAGGACATTCTGCTCAGGATTCGGAACCCTGTGCATTGTAACTTAGGCATCATTTCCACTGATAACTTGAAAAGCATCAGGGATGTGTGTGGGTCTGTGGTGTCTCTTTATATGGTCTGGTAAGCTTTGGAGCACGTTAGTGACCAGCCACTGGCGCCTTTCACATTTGCTGAGTAGCAGTCTGATATCATTGTTTCACATCTGACTATGTCGATGGTGTCTCCAAGAGAACAGAAATCTCTTAGTAGTCAGTTTATCCAAAGTGAGTTGAAACAATGATTCTGTCTGCCTGGCTGAGCCCGTTCTTCCCCTCTCACTGCTGGATCTTTAGGGACAAGGGCAAACTCATCACAGTGTCCGTCATTCTGGTATCTTTGCCAGTAGTTCTGCCCTTCTCAAGTTGAAAGATACAGAAGACCCATCTCTAAAGACTGTCCTTGATCAACAAATCTTAGTTTTGGAAGGTCAGTGATCTCAAACGTAGGCCACCAGTAAGAGAAAGTTCAACCAGGGCTTTCATAAGAAAACTGGGGCCACTGCTCTCAAAGAAGAATCTTCTCAGTATCCCCGCCGCAGGACGGTGGAGCACTCCCTATTGAATTCATCTAGCATAACATCTCCATGGAATCGTTTTAAAAACTTGGTTCCCAGAAAGGATGAGGGATTCATGCTTTTGAAAAGATCTGAGCTGGCTGATCCCTCTCAACACTGAAGGCCTAAGGCCACCCCGAGCTGACAGCTTATTATCTCAGAACATATTTTAGCTTCAACAACAAATAGAGATTCCCTGAACTGTTTTAAAAGTGAGCTGATATGCAGGGCAACAGCTGTCCAATTAAGGTGAAAAAAGAACATGATCTCCTGTCTTCCTACTGATAGCCACACTGAGGTCGGCTCAGCTGCAGTCAAAGCACAGGCACAGGCAAGTGGGTAGCCCCAAATATGTAAACAAGCACATAAATACACCTCATTCCAAACTAGAGCCAAGGCAGCTTCGAATTATATCATGAATGAATACTTCTTTAAAGTGAGGAAATAGGGCTCCAAAGGTAAATTTCCAGTAGAAAAGAGTGAGTTGGAGCCAGGGATGAGGTCAGCACACAGAATGTAGGCTGGGAGGTCTGGCGCTGGTCAGGGAAGTGGCTTACACATTCAACTCTCAGTCGGCTCCCGTGTGAGAACCACCCAGACTGCGATGTGCCTCTCAGAGCCTGCAAGGACCAAGCACATACTGTATGGCCTCAGAATGCTCGTGGTGGTGCTGAGCTGTGTTTCACTCAGGTGCTACAAAATAGGAGCTGGAGCCTTGAACGGCATCTGATTTTTGTTTGGCAGGTAGCATTCGATTCTGTGGTCTCAAATGGTCCCAGATGCCGTTTCAAACAAAGCTGATAAATCCAGCTGATCTCTCAGATGCTAACATAAAATCCACTTGATGTGTGAGCAAGTATTCTGTAGATGTCAACAGTGAAAAAAAAACTGGTTGAATTGATAATAATGAATCAAATTCAAAAAGTACACACAAAGGAATGTATTACTGTCCTCAGTGTGTTCTGTAGGATTTGAAAAATGAGCTAAATGGTCAAATACAGGTAAATAAATGAATCTCAGATTTAGATCAAACTGATGGTTTGACCCCTAGACCAAGACCACATGCTGCTGAGTCACCTGCTAAGAGATTTCCCAATCTGCAAGCTGGGCTTTACTACATGAAAATGTGGAATCCTGAAGGGAGAGGCTGACACATGGGTATGGTGCTGTGGCTCCCACTTCCCCAGCCACCCACTGTGGGAGGATGGACACACAGGCAAGGGACGCTTCTGAATGGACATTCCGTTCCCTCGGCCTGTCCTATTACTGTATGGTAGTATTGCAGCAAACATTGTACACACTTGCGGGACAGCTCATCTTCTACAATAAGATAGGCACAACACAAAAATAGTTCTAATGGGGGGCCATCAGGTGGTACACTGGTTAGGGTGCTAGATTCACACATGGCTGACTGTAGTTCAAGTCTCAGACCCAGAGGCTTGAAACTCATGCCAGGCGCATGTGCATGTGTGCCCAAAATCCCAGGAGGAGAATGGAGAAACAATTGCGGTGTGGCCATCCCCCCCCTGGGGCGTGATTTCTGGCTTTCTCTCTGTCCCTCCAGTGAGTGTATGAGCCCTCTAGCAAAAAATTCCTCTCTTAAATATAAACTTTAAACAAATACACAAATGGATAAATAAAATAGTTCTAATAGGGGCTTTTAAGTAATTCAATTGATTTCTTTACTATCTCCAAAGGTTGCCCTCATGCACTGAACAATATGAAATCATTTTGTTCTAATAAGATACACTTAAGATTATATCATAAAACCATTTAAAGTGTACAATCAAAAGCAGGTTTAGAAAACTAAAAATATTAAAAATAAATTATATTGAATTACACTCATTTTTAAAGGTGGTATTTCTATAGGCAAATTATTGGGTTGTCGGAAAAGCCATGACACATTTTTGCATAGAAAAAACACATTTTGACTTTTCCAAAAACCTAATATAAACTAAACTCTAACTGTAGTCTAATTTATTCGAAAACACATTTGGATGGAGCAAGAGCAATTTCACAAAAATGTTGTAATGTATGACCATTTCAATATATGCCTCTAGTCTCTAGAAGTCATAAACACACTATATAGTAGGTGAATTGATTTTTTTTTTTATAAACACAGCAGGAGTTATACTTACAAATAAGTGTTATTGATAAAAGTACTCACTTTCAGAGGTACTATGGTTGTGCCAAAAGGCTGTTCATGTTAAAATGCTATTTGAAACTTCTCTTCAGAGGTGCTTTCAGAGCAAATTACTATGTCATAGAAGACAAAGTGCCTTTATTTTACTGTCACTTCTTGCTTCCTCTGAATAGTTTTACCAGCTAAATCACCCACCTTTTTCACCAGACTTGGACATGAATGACTTTGGCTATTTTCTAGAGTCTAATAAACCTTCAAAGTCAGGGGTTTACAAAGCTAAGGATATTCAAAAGGATGTGCTCTAAGTTCCAAAGTCAGTTTCAAAAGACGAGTACCAAAAATATTCAGAATGACGGGATTCCTGCAGTGAGTGTACAGTTTTCCCACTTAGCTATTTTGAAAAGAAAAATACTTCATTTGCATATGAAAATCTTGGTACGTTGAAGAATAATTCCACGATGCAGATGGACCTTGGACTGGTTGGAATAAAGGAACATGCTTTGCAGAAAAAGTGCCACTTGTGCTTTCAATGCAGCATGTTGAGACGGATCCATTCCTTAGGACTGAGGCAAACAAAGGAGATGAAGATTTTCAAGCAAGATGGTTTAATATAGCCAACTATGGCTGTAGTTAGTGATACCTGTTGGAAGCCGGCAATACAAGGACTATCATAGTTACAGTGTTACATTCATTGGGTGGACCAAAGCTAAAAGGAAAGGCATTCTACCACTAATAGATGGTTATACCATAAAGAAGATGAAATCTTTCTTCTTAAGGTCCATAAACCTTTTCTGAAGGGCATGCCTCTTAATAACCTTCATTAACTTCTGTTTGGTTGCCTAAGAGTTGTCTCTTATCCAAAAAAAGTTTAACACAGTCTCAAAAGAGATTGTGTTTATTTAAGCTTGTTGGAAAAACATTCCTATCATTTCAAGAATGACTAAATATTTTTCATTCACATAGTTAGCATTCCAGACTATGTTTTCCTGCCTCTGTTGATTAGATGAAAATTAGCAGGCCCAAGACTGATCTATTAGACACAATTATTATCTTAGTAGGAAAATTATGAGACTCCCAGCAATAATGCCCTTCTAGCTATGGGATGTGGACAGCAGGGGAAACAAAGAGTGACCTGTTCCCTCATAAGCCACTTCTGAGCAGTCAGGACTGCTGAAACCCAGAGGCCGAGGATTTTCTACTCATGTGTTTCAGTATCAGTTCTGAACAATTATTTACTATTTCAATAAGTTTATTTTTCTTTCTTTCTTTCATGAGAGTAGAAGGGGCGAGAGAAAGAGAAAGACACACCCTAATAGGGTTGTCACACTGAGATCAGGATCTCGGCCAGCTAGGATCATGGCCACATGTGTGCCTGGCGTGCACAAGGGAACCTCAAGACACCACCCTAGGGCCTTCCCATGTGGCCTCAGCATCCCAGAGTGCTGCGTTAACTGCTGCACCACCATGGGCGGCACAGCTCTGAACCATTCTGAATATTTAATGCATTGATCAGTGAGGTCATCCAGTAAATGAAGCGTTTAAGGCCAACCTTCCCTTTTATTTGTAAACTTTGGTCAGTGTAACAATCTTATCAAAAACCAAGCACAAAGTGCAAGGCCTCACTGACATAAGCAAAGACATGCTGGGGGTGAAGAACCAGCAGCAGACTTCGGGCTAAAAGCAAAGCCCAGTTCCTTTCTACTCAACTACTTCTATGATGTTTATTTTCACACCTGTGTAACTAAGAACGTAAGTGGTGGATCTAACAAGAAAGCTACTCATATGGAATGCACAGAATATATTTCTGTATAGCTATAAAAATCTTAAAATTTTGAAAGTGGTATTTTAAGGTCAGAAAGGAATGTCTTTTACATTCATTTCAACTATCTTCTAATGCTACTTAAAACATATAAAGATATTTTGCATGACCAGAGAAAAATCAAAAGGCTACAAAAGTCATCACAGAAGACCCTTCTGATACTTCTTAAAGACCCAGTTAACACACGGTCATTTGCTCTACATTTGTTCCAACATATGACCTTATTTGGACAAGGAAATACAGACAGTGGTACATTTTAATTTCCATTTATGGAACTAGTTTCCAGGACATTTAGAGTTAAAGGATGAAACAGCATGCCTAACAGTCCTGGAGTTATTAAGAATATTTTATAATTCTTGGCTTACTAATAATAGTAGATGGCACTGAAGCAATACCACCCATAAACTGAATTTTGATCTCTGTTATGCACCAGAATGTTAATAACATGTGACCCTGTGGCATTTTTGACTTCATGGTCTCGCTGGGGTCAGCCAAACTATGTCTGACTCCTTGCCACAGAAGCAGTAGCTTAATCATTTGAGATATGGTTCAATGAGAAAGCTTTATGGGTAGGGCTGGAAACATTTTTTTCTTATTCCAAGGAATTCCCACCCAGATATGTGCCTGGTACAGACTTTTCTGGCAGCCTAGAGGAAATCTTATTTAAAGGGCAGCTTGATTCAAAATATATTAACATTCATAGGAAAGAATACAGTGTTCCTATAAAACCTGGGCTGCTGATGAAGACAGTACATTTGACAGCTCACAGACCCCTGGGCCTTCACCGCACAGTGAGCAGTGCAGTCTATTAGGTGAGCTGGTGCTGAAGTGGCTTACTAAGTCCACATAGCTCAAGGCACGCCTAACGTCCGATCTCCTATCCTGTCTCCAGCAGAACCAGGATTCTCCAAGTAAGGGATCTGAGAAAGCCAAGTCAGGAGAAGGAAGAGAGCTGATTTTCTGGTTCAATCACATTCCACCCTAAATCCAAAGAGAAAGAATTCATGCACAGTGATGCTTACTCCTCCACTTCCAGAGTTGATTAAGTCCAGGTATGTAGAATTATTAGATCTGCCTAAAACTCAGCTCAGTATCTGATAATAGCTCTGTAAATAACACTGCTTGAATTTTTTATTATAAAAAATTTTTTAAAAAATACTTGAGTGGCCTAATACAATGGACTCTCATACACTTGTTACCCAGCCTAGAAAATCTACAAATAACTCTTTGACTTCCTGTCTGAGACCAAAAATGGATTTAGCTTTGGTTTCAGAGAAACAGAAAGAGTAGAAAGGAAGGTATCCACTTGCTCAACCACAAGTGTGGATTTCTTTACTGGCAACCTGAGTATAATTCTGAATGGTACCTTTAAAAATATTACCCAAGTTGTTGAAAAGTGATACTCCGATGTTGGCTCCAAAACCCCAAGGTCATCAAAATCATCAACTCCTCCCGGCAGGAGACTGCAGACAACCAGTCCTGAAAAACCTTCAGTAACAGTGGTTATCTGGGCAGGGTCTAGCCATGGCCCAAGATGAAACAGTACATCGGGTCTGAATGAAGACTTTGAAGACATAATGCAATTCTTTTCTCTTGCATCAGATGTGACAATGAAGTTGGCCACTATCCTGTTCAGATCTCTTGTATTTCTATTACTGAGTGATCCTGGGCATGACAAATATCTCATAGCCACAATTTCCCTCTCTAACACCTTACCTTTCCCTTCAGTTAGAAAACAAATTTTTAATGGAAATGGCACCCTCTCTTTAGGGTACCCCTGACATTAAGAATCAGCTTAGGCAGCATCTGCACTTGATATCACTGGGGAGGAAATTAGCAAATTATTCTCAATACCTAACTGATGGAAAAATAATCTTGCCTATGTAAGTAGCTGAAAAAGAATGCAGCGGCACCTATCCATGAGAAAAGCGTCTTTTTATTGAGAGATTTTTGCTATACGATATATGTGCTTGCTGGAGAGACAGAGGTGAGAAATCACCCCCAGCCCTCCCCTCACCACCTGCAGGGGGAATGGATATATTACAATCCCTTCTCCTCCATTCTCCCCTTGGGAATTTGGGCACACACGCATACACGCCTGGTGTCAACTTAAGCTGGCAAGTCTGGGACTCGAACTGTAGTTGACTGTGCAGAAGTCCAGAGACGTAGCCATTACGCCATCTGCTGGTTCTTGAGAGAGGCACATCCTAAAAACAGTACATTCAATGTAACAGTGAGCATTAGCCTTGGAGGGTCTGGGGAGGCACTGCTTCAAATACTGTGATTATGGACTCCAAGGGCTGGACTGGGAGAACAAAAACCACAGATTACACACCAGTCTTGGAAGGCCCATGTGGCTGCTCCTGGGATGAGCAGACAGCTGAATGCTTGTTTTCTAGAAAGGGGAACCGTCAATGTGAAGCTCGTCAGCCCAACTCACCTGCCTTTCTCAGTTCAGGAGGTCTGCAAAAGGTATTGGCTAGGACTTCTAACACTCTTCTTTCCCTCCTTTCCTCTCATCCTCTCTCATTATTTATTCATTATATTTTTAGAGTATCTATTTATGTAACAGATGCTATTCTAGGGACTGAAGAAATACAGTGACTTCTTTGCTCACAGGGAACATAACCTCTGCGCTGTTTGTCTCACAGACAGGACACATGCAGGGTCCAGAGTCTGGGCTCTGGGGACACATAGCTGCCGCTTATGAGCTATATGACCTAGGGCAAATTACAGGACCTTTAAACTTTGGATTCTGTAATTATAAATTGGAATGACAGTACCCACACTGGAGGGATAGTGTGAGGATCAAACGAGCTGGTGTTCTTTGAACACTTGGGCCTCACACACAGCTCGTGTGCAAGAAATGATAGCTACTGTCATTAAGGGTTATAAACAAGGCGATGCAAATGCTGCGAAGATGAAGACGAAGGCCTCATTCTGCTGTCCTTTCCCTTTTTCTAGTTTTAATTTTTCAAGGAGATAAAGCCATGTCTTCCAAAATGAACACTTACATTACAAACATTATATACTATTATCCCCACTTCAATCTAGCTGTTCACAAGTCATAAAATAAAAAATATTGCGACTGAAGAACAAGTTGACAATGGAGACAAATCCAGTAAAGCAAAAAATAAGAATACAATTAGTTACAGTCTTACAGACTGAGAGGATGGCTTATCTGTGTACCTGAATGGGGTGTTGACAATGACTTGCTAAGACTTCATCATAAGAGTACTGAGAGTACTTAAGTGCCAATTTAAAAGCACTTAGGTACTTGTGAATAGAGTTAGCTGTCACATAACAGCCTAGTTTTAAGGGCCCCCAAGTTCCTGTCCTCAGGCCATCCCCAAGCCTCCAGGAGTAACTAGGCCAGTTATGCTGTCACTTGGAAGGTATGCATCTTCAATAACAACAGCAGCCACAACAAGGTTCTTTCCCACTGTAAGTCCTAACATACCATATAAGGTGATGCAGTAATTATCTAGAAAGAATCTAAAACCACAATCCCTGTGTGGGGTCCTTTCGTCTAATTTCAGGCTCTGACTATGTACCTTGACACTGCGGCGAATACGGGAGGGCCAACACTTGTCATACAATTGTGTGCGGAGGAATCTGCCATGTGTACAGACTGCATACATACCAGTGTTTCTGTTTTTCTCTTACTAATTCTAGTTGATTGCTTATTTATTACACATTAACACCTTGCTTTTTTCAGTTCATATAGTGCTATTCTGAAGTCACTTGAAATTAGATTTAAGTATGCTATCGAATGACGACTGAGAAAACTATCTCCAAATGGTTCCTAGACTTTCTTGGGCCGTATCAACTAAGCAACAAGATCCAGTCACCTGGTATTGTTTTGTAAGTTCATTATTACTAATTATAAATAACCTTTTAGTAATCATTATCTTAACTTATGTATTTTTGTAATCCTATACCAAAGGAACTGTTTTATCTTAAAATGAGTGCATTACTAGAGAGCAATTACAACCTTGTATGCAACTCACTACTCAGTTACGTTAAAAACAAGAAACATGAGATAAATGACAACTAGACAACAGAATCTTCTGAAAGGGTCAATGAAGGGGACAAGTCTCAGAGCATGAAGGAGACAGAGGGGATAGACCAGTGGACTCTTCAGCTGAAGAGATGGCGGTGCCACATTTTGCATGGCGGCAAGGGCTGCCTAGGTGTGAGGCTTGAAATGTGAACTCGGGGATACGTCCCAAAGGCATCAGCTCCTGAGGTCCTCACACTGCTGGGTGAAGGTGGGTGAGTGTTCAAATCCCCATCACCTGGAGTAGTTTCCAGACTACAAATGATAACTGGGTCTCCTGTCACCCCACTCCAGTCTTCCTTCCTCAACACAAGAGCAAAAGCCAGAGAAGACTAAAGACAAACAAGGGAACGAGAAGTGGGGCATGAGTAATGAGATGGCATCTGGGAGCAGGGGAAGCAAGCAACAAGGCAGCTACACTGAACAGACTTCAGTTTATCCCAGTTCAGGCACACAATGGCCACTGGACTTGGGGAGAATTATCTAAATCTCCCTAAACCTTCATTTCTTCAATGGGATAATAAGGCTTTCAGTGCAGGGTCACCGTGAGGGGTAAGTAAAACTGGGCACAAACACAAGGCACTTAGCCTACAGTCCCTTAATATGGACAGTCCTTTTTCCTGGTTTAATTTAAAACCCTGCTTAAATATGTTCTTTGAAGTTAAAACTATCTCATTTCTTTTAGTCGTATCTGGACTACAGGAGGTTCTTAATTTTTTTTGCAATGTTGGCTCACCAAATCCTCAAATTGTAAAAAAAATTAGATTACAGCTCGGTGCAGCTGTTGCAGAGACCAAACTCTAAGTGATCAAACTAGCATGCACTCCCTATCCAAACATCTACACGAGTATACAATAAACCAGCAAGTTTCAGATAGATACAAACATTTCTATTCACCAACTGCTTCCCTTCTTCACTCACCAGGATGAATACGCTAATAAATGTAAAAGATAAGTGCAAAATGATGTGCCTTCCTTTCATTCACTTTCACTGGCTTTATAAAGGCCCTATTTGTTTGTTTTTTTTTTTGTTTGTTTGTTTGTTTTCAGAGAAATTTTTGCTACAGGGCACATGTGCTGCCAGAGACAGAAAAAGAAAGCAAGAAGTCACACCCCCCCACCTTCTGGGGAGTGGCCACACCTCAATTCCTTCTTCTCCATTATCCTCTTGGGATCTTGGGCACACACACATACACCCCTGATGTGAGTTTTAAGCCGCCAGGTCAGGGACTCAAACCATGGTCAACTACATGGGAGTCCAACAACATAACTATTATGCCATCTGCTAGTCCCTAAAGGCCCTACTGTTTTTATAAGTTTATTAAGCCTTATTTTGAATTTATGATGCAAGAAGACTCATAGGGCTAGTGTAAAGGCTAGTGTTTACTGGATTATGTAAACACTATACCTTTGATTTTTCTTAAAGTATCACCCACACGTTTGTACTTAAATATTTCAAGTTGACAACAGATCAGCCCTAAGTTTTAGAGATAGACATTCCATCTTTGTCTGCTTCAGTAAGGCTTTACTTATTTATTTTTGTTAACAAAATCAACTGTAGAACCATTATGCCTATTTTTTTTTTTACATACTCTTTTTCTTTCCCTCACTGAAATGCAGCCTTCAGGGGATGGGAGGAGTATATGAGTGAGGGAGTGGGTGATTTCCACAAAATCTGTCATCTGGAAGCTATAAAGCTTTGGTGTGGCAGCTGCACTGAGTATAGTAATGGTGAGAAAATTAGTGATGTCAATAGAACTAGAGTACTCCAGCTTAAAATTTTATATGATTTTTAAGGTCTTTATTAAGTCTGACCCCTCAGAGGTTAATGAAGGCAGGAAGGCAAACTCTGAAGTCTGAGTTTATTAACATTTACGTGGAAGCAAAAGACTTCTTGTTACTTAAGACTTAGTATACTTAACTGACTTCCTGGAAAGACCAGTCAGGTTTTTAATATCTCCTTTTTTGGGAATTATTTTATTTAACTTTATCTATTTTTAACTTGACCAGAGAGGAACAGAGCGAGAACGAGAGAGAGAGAGAAAGGGAAAGTAAGAAAGGAAGTGGTCAGATCCAAGACTCGAACCACGGTTGGTCATGTGAGAGTCCAGTGCCCTCAACCATTATGCCACCTGCTGGCCCCTAATATCTCTTTTAAAAAATTCTGAAAATACAGATTTCTATGAATTATTTTTTAACCCACATTACTTCATTTACTATGCAAATGTGCATCTTAATGAGAGACTCTTTTGGATCTGCTCATATCAATATCTAATCTCTTGTCTGTCTTAACAGACATGGACAGAAGATGTAAATATACATGAATCTTCCCAGGATGGAGAAAATGGACTAGAATCAGAGTTGGGACAGGAAAACTAGTCCAGAATGCCTCTCTTCTTTGAATAGGAAGACAGGGAGCAAATCTAAGTATTGAAGAGATAGTAAAAGCACTAGAGGAATTGCAAAGCCACAGCACTGTCGTATTAGAAGTAGAAAGATGCTCTGAATGAGGGTTCCAAGCAGTGCAAATTACTTTTGATGGTTGCAGCTTTTTCATCTAGCTGTCTGGACTCTTGAACTTATAGAAGCATCACAAATTGAACACGCTAGGCTTGAGTTGTGGGTCTTATTCCCAATTTTATTTCACTGTGTTCACCTCTAGATGTGAACTCAATTAAAATGCATATATTCTTCTACTATATGCAGATAAGCATATCGCCAATAGCAAAATAAAGACCACACTATTCTCATTTAAAATTTGCAACATTTTCCCCAAATGATTAGTTTGGACTCTATAGTAAATTCATCTGCACCTAGTAAGAGCATAAGGCAGATACATGGCCTGAGGAAATAAACAAGAATACACTGGGTGAAACTTCTCCAACATGACACTGTCACCAGTGACTCATCAGAACCTACAAGACTTACCTTCGCACACGGGGCAACACTCCCCAGGCACTTTCACGGGGTGCATGCAGCTCTGTCCACAGGCTGTTGCCACGCAGTGGGGTTCTCCGTTGATGCACTGGCAGAATGTGCAGTCATCTTCCCGCCACCGGTCTCCATGGGCACGGATCTGGCCATTGGCATAGCAGCCAGCAGGATTATGAAAAGGATACACTGGATCTAAATTAAAACATGAGTTCAGAGAAAGACTGAGCACATTCTAAATCTTATCTCAGCCTACACCTAGAGCTGTCCCTCCACAATTCCCAGATTCTAGTCATTGGTAGTCTATTCCAACTGTGATCAACGGAAGCTCAGGGCTGTAGGAGATGTCTCCAGGAGTACATGCTGTCATTCCAAATCTGTGTCCGCCCATCCTGACACTGCAGGCAGGGAAGAAGTTCTACACCTAAGAACCAACGTGCAGGTGTCATCCCTCTATGGAGCTGGAGAGCTATGTGGACAGAGCTGCGGGTTGATAATTAAAAAACACGAGGGATCAGCAGTTAGTGTAATGGCTATGTGGCTGAACTCCCATGTAGTCGACCACGGTTCGAGTCCCAGACCCAGTGGCTTAAACTCACGCTGGGCACGTGTGCGTGTGCACCCAAGATCCTGAGAGGAGAATGCAGGAGAAGGGATTGCAGCGTGGTCATCCCCCCTAGGGGGTGATTTCTCGCTTTCTGTCTGTGTGTCTCTCTCTTTCTGGTGAGCACACACGCCCTATAGCAAAAACCTCTCCAGAAAAACACCATGAATCTGATCACTGACCATGATCGAATTGTTGCTGATTGTTTATCATACCTCTGTTTCACTATTTATAAAGTGGAAAGGGTAATGCCCTCATCTCACTTAGAACATTCTATCATCACTTTTGGGACTAACTAAACAATACCTCATGGTGCTGCAGGGCCACGAGGACAACAGTGAGGACAGTAGGCTCTTGCTATGACAGGCTGGTATAGACATATCACGGGTCACTGTACCCAAGAGGAAGACTGTCAACCTGGGCCAATTTTTTCCCCCATAAATCAGACAGTAAACCTGAACCATGGCTGGAGAACAGAAATAGCCAAGATTACAAAAAAAAGTTCTCTGTGGGCCAACTGGTGGCCTGGTGGTTAACGTAGCTGGATCCCACATAGCTGACTCTGAGGCTCACGTCCAAGACTGGCAGCTTTGGAAATATATTGGATGCATGTGCACACATGCCCAAGATCCTGAGGGGAGAACAGAGCAGAACAGATTGTGGTATGACCATTCCCCTGGGGGGAGGTGTATGTGTGATTTTTTACTATCCCTCTCTCTCTGAGTTTGGCAAGCAAATGCATCCCGTGGCAAAACTAAAAACTAAAAGATTAAGTTAATTATTAAAAAAAAAAAAAAAAAGAAAAAAAGAAAAAATCACCGTGGTTTTAACAAGTAAATTTTGTCTGAGATTACTGATAAGGATATAAATAGTGCATATAAAATCCCTACATATTTCTGTATTGAGGGCTACTATATAAATTACTCAATTTTCTTTCTCAGAAATATAAAACTAGCCTCAAATAACAAGTCCTGCTGTGCAGGGAAGAGAATTCAGACAGTTCAGAGTTTGTTGTCTTTATTCTGAGGAGGAAATAGGCTGTAATAAGAAAATGAGAAGGCTCCGATTTAAAATCACGCAGTCTGCCAGAGATGGAAGTAGCTGGTAAACCTGCTCTAGATAAGACTTTCCAAATTCTTTCATAAAATACATAGTTCGTTTCTACTCGGAGCCTGGGTCTGAATTCTAGGAAGTGAAACATAACCGGATCCATGCCCAGACAGTTCATGATGATGATTACACGGAGGTTCATATCTGTGTTTTCACACCACTGCTTTCCTCCCGTGCTGGCTACAGTATTTTCTAATGGAGGAAAGGACTCATTGTTGGGAGCATTTATTCCATGCTAGGAATGTTGTTTTGATACTTCACATATTTGCAGATCTTCACTCTTACGTGGTAAATGTAGCTCAGCATTAACAGGAAAGGGTTTTAGGAAAACAGAAAGTATGGAATGTGGCATGACTGTGTTCTTCCACTTATGTACAGATACAATACTAACATGTATGACGAGAGCTGCAGTCCAGTCAGGTCAAAGAGGCTCACATGGTCTCCTTCCTGGGGAAAGTGTCCAGGGGTGTGTGGTCAGAACATGACAGAGTCAGGTGTGAGAACATCCATCCTGGTTTTACGGTGAACTCAGACAAGTGACTACTTTTCTGAACCTAAGTAAGTTTGATTGTGACTCCCATTTTTTTTTTTTTTTTAATTTGCCAGAGGGTACATGTGTTTGTGGGAGAGAGAATGAGAGGGAAAGTGAGAAAGTATTCCCCATGGGGCACAGTCACATCACAACCCTTCTCCATTTCTCCCACTTTTGGAATTTTGGCCATGCACACACACATGACTAGCAGGTTTCTCATGCTTCCGGGTCTGAGGCTCCAACTGTGGAGCTGGCTATGTGCACTCCAGTTGTCTTTTCCACCACATGACTGACTGGCTCCTGAATCTCAGTCTCTTGAACCTTAAAATGTGGTGTAATGGTTACATCACTGAATTCCCACATAGCTGACCATGGTTCAAGTCCTGGATCCGGTGGCCTAGAACTCATACTTTGTGTGTGTGTGTGTGCCTAAGATCCTGAGAGGTGAATGGAGGAGAAGGGATTGTAGCATGGCTATCCTCCCTGGGGGGTGATTTCTCACCTTCGGTCTCTCTTTCTCTGTGGTGAGCACACATGCCCCATAACAAAAGTCTCTGAGAAAAAAAAATGTGTGGTGGTAGTGAACGATGTCCAGAGGTACTATTCTTAAATGTTCCTTACTTATGAATAACAGAGATAGGAAGACAGAGCCTATAAGAGTAACATGGAAATATTGCTTCTTGAAGAGAAGAGGGGCTATAGAGAAAGCAGGTCCCCGAGTCATGCCTGACACCTGGCTGGTATCACTGGCCTACTACCGCACCACGACCTCACTCTAATCTGCACATATTTCCAGAGGAGCAGGAACAGCAGGATCCTTATCCCACCTGGAGAGGCAAGGTGCCAGTACAGAGGCAGGGTCAGCTCCTCTGTGAGTGGACCACAGAGACTGTCAGTGACGGGGGCCGCCCTCTCCCAGCAGAGCCATCTAAGAAAAATGAGTGGTGAATTCCAATGTCCCCGTAAAGATCCAGCTCTGCTTCAGGACCCACTGGCTAAGGAACCGTGGAACTATATGGGAGGAATGGAAGGCAAGGCCAGGAACACTCAGGCTAACTGGCTCTCCCCAGGGAAGTTTCGTACAGTCTCCCTGGCACTGTCCCCTTTTTAAAAGGCAGACCACGATGTCATAAGCAGCGCTCTACTTTAGGGTGACACGAAGTAGGTTGGTTCCGACATTACAGCTCTGAGCCACGTGCACAGCACTGCTCTGTACCCGGCACCTGCTCACCTTCACACACTGGGCAGCACTCCCCCTCGGGCACGTAGTACCGCTCGCAGCTCAGCTCCCCGCACTGGGCAGTGAAGCAGATGGAAACGCCCCCTTGGCACCGACAGAATCGACAGTTGTCCATTCGAAACATGTCTCCGTCGTAATATTCCACATTGTTGAATACACAGGCTGGCTTTGTTTCTGAAAGGAGGGAAAACAAACAGGGCATATTCCAAGTCATTTTTGAGTGGTATGCTTTTAGGTTTTCCAAACAGCCTCTAGAAAACTCTGTCTGAGGGGAGGAAATTACACTTTAGTGGAATGTATTAAACTTAATATAACTTTAGTAACAGAAACAATGAAACAAAATAGAACAAATGTATTGTTATCCTGTCCACACCAACAAATCTAAACTCGTCTTAGCAAAATCTACACCAACTTCCTCCCATCCGAAATAAAGGGAAACTTGATGACCATGAAACTCACATATCTGGTGTGTGATTTAAATGGATTACATTTGTTTTGTTAAATCTCGAATGAATGCTCTTGCTTCCACATTAGGTATTGTTCTGGGTCAGAAAATTTACGTAGACCTTTTTGTAGTTGGTGTTTTGTTCCTCCAGTGTTTTCTCCTAAATTCCTATTTCTAGCTGGTTTAATAATCTACAGCTTCAATACTGTTTGGCCTTTAACAAAACACTTAATACATGCACTACTTCACTTAATCCTAATAACAAAGGTCTAATGTAGACATTACTGCACATTATTATCCTGAGTTTAGAAGTTAAAAAAGAGAGAGAGAGAGAGAAAGAAACCTAGGTAAATTGGCCAGTTACATATTTAGCAAATGACAGGAAAAACAAAAAAACTAACACTAATAAAACCAGTAGCTCCTTAATTAAAACCTGAGCTCTTCCCACTGTGTTTCAAGGTTCTGGTCTCCTAAGGACTCACAGCTCTCTATTTTAAACTCTCATCATGATACAAAGATTTTAAAATTGTTCTCTGGCCTAAAACATTCTCTTTATAAACTAATTTGTTATTTCTAATTTTGGCTGATTTAAAATAATTCCCACCAAAGACCTCACAAGAAAACACGACTACAGATCAATATTTCTTATGAATATATTGGGTTGTCAGAAAAGTCATGACACATTTTTATATAGAAAAAATAGGTTATGACTCTGACAACCCA
Source organism: Tupaia tana (assembly GCA_026018925.1). NCBI lineage: Eukaryota > Metazoa > Chordata > Mammalia > Scandentia > Tupaiidae > Tupaia > Tupaia tana. The sequence continues at coordinate 197,650,162 of JAKSZU010000003.1, forward strand.
ATAGGCATTTAAAAAATTACTAGCAGACTATGTCTAACAATACATAAGAAAGGGGTACACAACACAAATGGTTGGAATCCACTAAAAAAACCACCCAACTTAGAAATAAGTGCAACATTACTGGGTACAATTTCAAGAACAGCAACAAAAAACCAAAACATGTCTCTATACTCTAGCAACAAACTACTAGAAAATGAGGATAAGAAAACAACCTCATTCTTAATAACAACAAAATAACAAAATACCTAGGAATAAAGTTGATAACGTAAGTATATAATTTGTACTCTGAAAAATGACAAAGTATGGAAAGAATTTGAAAGGGCTTGATAGGTGAAAAGACATTCCAGTATTCACAGACTGGAAGACAATATTGTTAGGATGAAAATATTCCCCAAATTAATCAACATGTTTAATGCAATCCCTATCAAAACCCTAGTTGACTAAAGAAATGAACAATGATCCTAAAAATCTTACTGAAATGCCAGAGACTCAGAATTGCTAAAGTAATCTTGAAAAGAAGAACAAACTTAGAGGACTCACACTTCTTGATTTTAACACATAATCTGATGCTACGGTCATTAAGACACTGTGGTTCTAGAATCAGGACAGATATATAGTTCAATGGAATTGAGAGTTCAGAAATAAATGATCAGGGATCAGCAGTTAGCGTAATGGCTGTGTCACTGGACTCCCATGTAGTCGACTGTGGTTCAAGTCCTGGACCCGGTGGCTTAAAACTCACGCCGGGCGCGTGTGCGTGCGTGCCCAAGATCCCGAGAGGAGAATGGAGGAGAAGGGATTGCAGCGTGGCCATCCCCCTGGGGGGTGATTTCTTGCTTTCTGTCTTTCTCTCTCTTTCTGGTGAGCACATGCACCCTATAACAAAAACCTCTCCAAAAAAAAAAAAAAAAAAGAAAAGAAATAAAAGAAATAAATAAATGATCATATTTATTGATTTTTGAGCTGGATGCTATGCTAATCCAATGTGGAGAAGAGCAGTCTTTTTATCAAATGGTGGTGGAGCAACTACCCACACGTAAAGGAATGAAGGTGGGCCCTCTGGTGCCTGGCACCACATATACAGACTAGCTCAAAATGAATCATAGAGCTATAATCTAAATGTAGTGGCAACAACTACAGAACTCAGAAAAACCTTACGAGGAAGTCTTTGTGACCTTGGATTAGGCCATGGTTTCTCAGATATGACACCCAAGCATAAGCAACACCACAAAAATAGATAAACTGGACAGTCTACTTTTGTGATTCAAAGGATACCAGTAAGAAAGTAAAAGAAGGGGCCAGTACATGGTGTAGCAGTTATGTTGCTGGACTCTCACATGGCCAACTGGGGTTCAAGTCCTAGACTCAGTGGCTTAAAACTCATGTCAAGTGCGTGTGCATGCATGCCCAAGATCCCAGGAAGAGAATGGAGAAGGGATTGTGGTATAACCATCCCCTCCGGAGGGTGATTTCTCACTTTCCATTTCACTGTCTCTGTCTCTCTTTGGTGAACATACATGCCCTAAGGTGAAAACTTCTCCAAAAAATAAAAAAAAAGAAAAGAAAAAAAATAAAAGAAACCCCACAGATGAAAAGAAAGCATTTGCAAATCATATTTCTGATTAAGGACTTAAATGCAGAACTGTTATCACTTAACAATAAAATATAACTCTATTGATAAATGGGCAAACATGTATCTTATTTCTTCAAGTAAGATACAGAAAAGGCCAACTGATACAGGAAAATATGCCCACATCATTAGCCATTAGGGAAATGCAAATCAAAACCACAATTAGACAACATTTCATATCCACTAGGATGGCCATACTCAAAAAGATGTAATAACAAGTGTTTTTCAGGATGTGGAGAAATTGGAATTCTCATATGTTACTAGTGAGGATGCAGAAACAGCTGCTTTGGAAACAGTTTGGCAGTTCAAAGTATTAAACACAGATTTATCATGCAACCAAGCAATTCCAGTCCTAGGTATACACCCAAGAGAAATGAAAACGTATGCCACATAAAAATGTGTTCATATATATTCATAGCAACATTATGTACAATAGCAAAAAAAAAAAAAAAAAAAAAAACCAAACAAACAAAAAACAAAAAAACCTAACAGTTCATTGACTGATACGTAAATGACTAAATCTTGAAAACACTATGCTAAGAAGTCAGTCAGTCAGTTATAAAAGATCATATACTGGGACCAGCAGGTGGCATAATGGCTATGTTGCTGGACTCCCACGTAGACAACCGCGGTTCAAATCCTGGACCTGGAGGCTTAAACTCACGCCAGGAGCATGTGCATGCATGCCTAAGATCCTGAGAGGAGAATGGAGGAGAAGGGATTGTGGTGTGGCTATCCCCCCATGGGTGATTTTTTGCTTTCTGTCTCTGTCTGGCGAGTGCATATGCCCTATAGCAAAAACCTCTCTCAAAAAAAAAAAAAAAAATACTAGGGACCAGCAGATGGCGTAGTGGTTACGTCCCATGTGGCCGACTGCAGTTAAGAGTCCTGGATCCAGTGGCTTGAAATTCATCCTGTGTGTATGTCCATGTGTGCCCAAGATCCCAGGAGGAGAATGGATGAGAAGGTACTGCAGTGTGGCCAGCTCCCCTGGGAGATGATTTCTCATTTTCTCTCTCACTGTCTCTGTCTCTCTCTCTGGCAAGTGCACATGCCTTAAGGCAGAAACCTCTAAAAAAAAATCATGTACTACATTCTATTTATATGAAATATCTATAAGAGGCATATCTCTAGAAAGCAGGTTCATGTTTGCCTTTGGCTGGGAGATCTGGCGAGAAATAGGCAGTGACTGCTAATAGGCTCAGAAGATTCTTGGGAGTCTGGTGAGAAGGTTCTGACATTGATTGCGATGATAAATACGTAACTCTGAATATACTGAAAACTACTGAATTGTACAATTTAAGTTGGTAACATGTATGGTACATGTCACATACAGCTATTACAAAGAGGCACCCCCAGACTGAAGAAAGTTCTGAGTGGGTGCATCCTTGTTCAAGGATGCTGCTAGTCACATCCTTCATGAATTCCTCTGTCTCTCCCAAAATAATTCCTTAATATGTCGCCTAGTATGCTTGAAATACTATCAGCAACTTTCACTGCATTTTAATTTGAGTGTATTTACATTTGTATGGCACCTAAGGACAATTACTTTCTCATGTGACTTTATAACAACTCTGTTGAGAAGACAGAACAAGTGTTAATATTCATTTTTTAAAGGGGAAAATGCAAGGTAAAGCAATTAGGTGGCTTGTCTAAAGCCGGTGTGAGACAAGCTATATGGATGTGTTTATGCACGCAGTAAATGTGTACAGCTGAGTCTTTTTTCATAGTGCTATCTGTAATAGTTTTTATTTTTTATAAGTCTCTTTTTAAAATTTCTTTCATGAGAGAGAGAAAGAGAGAGAGAAAGCAAGAGAGAAAAAGAGAAAGCAATTCCAACTGCGTCCCATGCCACAATTCACTCTCACCCTTCAGTCCAGGACCGCAGGCATGTGTGTGCCTGGTGTACTCAACGGGGTCTGGGAACCTTCCCATGTGGGACTGCCTGGCAGAGCATTGCCTTTTACCAGTGAGCCATCATCTGGCTCTTGGATCCAGTAATTCTTCCGTCAAAAAATTAGTTATGTTAAGAAGAACATCTTTTTTATGGGACCAACAGATGGCGTAATGGTTACGTCACTGGACACCCACATAGTTGACCATGGTTCGAGTCCTGGATCCAGTGGCTTAAACCTCACGCTGGGCAGGTGTGCACACACGCCCAAAATCCCCAGAGAAGAATGAAGAAGGCACTGCAGTGTGGCCATCCCTCCTGGGGGTGTGATTTCTCGCTTTCTGTCTCTCTGGCAAGTGCATGTGCCCTATAGCAAAAATCTCTAATAAATAAATATATCAAAATAATCTTTTTTTAAAAAATTTGCCAGAGGGTGCATGTGCTCACTGGGGTAGGGAGGGCATGTGGGAGGAAGCATGTGCATGCACATGTACTCAAGAAAGCACTTTTAATGGCGCATGGTCACACTGCACTTCCTTTTCCATTTCTCCTTCCTTCTGGGATTCTGAGCAAACACACACACACACACACACACACACACACACACACACGTCCTGAATGTTTCTGAAGTCACCTGTCTGGGACTCAAACCACTTGGTCAACCATATCTAGCCACCTTAACCACTAGGCTACAGGCTGGCACAAGAACCATTTTATTGTAATTCAGAATTCTTTTATATTCTTTTAACCAACATATTAATCTAGGCTGGGATTGAAAAGAACTGGACTATAAATTCCAAAAAGTGTAGAAAATAGAGTGCTTTCATACAACAGACTTGCATGCTGTGGAGTGAGGCACACGCTATCCCCTAACAAAATGCTACATTTCCTTTCAAGGTGAAAAATAAAAAAAATGACAAGCCAACCAACAGTAACTGCTTAGCTGAGTTAATCAAACACAACGGTCATCTGGGTGGAGCCATCACTTGGTGCCAGACTTAAAGAAGAAGAGGGGAGATCCTGGTTGTGAATAAAGCTGTTTTCATGGTGGGCAGGGGGTGAAGAAGATAGTGGCTGGGGGTACCGACAGAGGACTGGGGCCCTTAGGTTTTACTAGCACAAGCACAAGAGAGCAAAGCAGTGGAATTTAGCAAGATAAACACAATCCACAAACTATAACCAATTCATTAGGGTTTAAAAGAAAAAAGGACATCACACAACACAAGGAAATCTCTGGTGTTGACAGGCATTTTGGAGGCTCTTCAGAAAACTGCATGCAGAAGAGAGCAGAAAGTTAGCTGTGGCCTTTGAGGACCAAGGACCACTTAGTTCTTCACCTGCCTGGGACAGACGCGAATCTCAGCCAGCACCTCTAAAAGGATGACGTAAGTCAATGTGGAAAAGGAAAATATTACAAGCAAGTAATTTCCTATCTGATTTGTATTTTCTTGATGCAGAGATGCATGAGAGTCTTTTTGATAATTTTTTGTGTCTGTCCAATTATAATTTATGTTTCTAAGTTCTGGACCCTTTACTTCCTCTTAAATATATTTCAGAATTCCTGAAAAAAAAAAAGCCTTACAATACAGACCATCAGTGAACACTACTGCCTGTCAAATTAACTGACTAGCACAAAGTAATACATATATAATTTTTTTTTAAAAATGAGAGGGTATATACACTCAGCTGAGACAGAGAGAGAGAAAGAAGGAAAATGAGGAAGCATAATTCCATGGGAGATGGTCACATGTAATCCCCCTCCGGCTCTCCCTGTTGGGGTTTTGGGCGTGTATGCACATGCACCTAGCAGGTTTTGCAAGTCTCCAGGTCAGGGACTCACTCAAACCATGAAGTTGGCTATGTGGGATCCAGCTCACATAACCACTAGGCTATGGGCTGGCTTCTAACTTCTAAAATTTTTTTATTTTTTAATTATTTTTACTTAATTTTATTTATTTATTTTAGTTTGATGAGAGAGAGAGAGAGACAGAGAGAGAAAGAGAAAGAGAAGTGACAAAGCAAGCCACCAGGTCCAGGACTGTGGTTGGCCATGTGGGAGCCCAGCACCCTCAGCCACCATACCACTTGTCAGCTCCACTGGCCTCTAATTTTAACAAAGGAAAAAACTAAAATGTAGAATTTCACACTGAATATGAAAATGGAGGGGAAAAAAAAAGAATTAAGCTTTTATTGCTCCTTTTCTTCACCTCCTGGCAGGAAACAGCTAAGATTTGCCTCTGGTCTCATTTCACTGGAAGATGAGGTGGATAGCACTTGACTGGACAGACATCAGATGCCCTAAATGTATGACGGATGAGAACTTTCTGACAATTCCTCCATAGGCCAAGAGCAAACTGATATAATGGAAAGACAGGGAATGTGGGTGAGTACCTGAAGGGAAAACAATCTCTTCTGTGGGGGAGCGGGAAAATGAGTATGCTGGAGTACACTGAGGGGATCTCACTTCGGGATAAGGGAAAAAGAGCCACACTCACAAAGGACTGCAAAGATTCTATCACCTTTTTTAAAGATTTATTCCATTTTATTTATTATTATTATATTTAAAAGTTTGCTATAGGGTATGTGTGAGAGAAAGAGAACTGCCAGATCTGGGACCTGAACAGTGGTCCGCCATATGGACGTCCAAGGTCTCAACTGATTCTCTCACTCTTAAACCAAAGTAGCTTAATAAGGCCCCTGGAACACAAGGGCGGGGGGAGGGGGACTCAACGAACACACCTTGAGTGTAGTATTTCTTTCAAAGTGCCAGACTCTCTCTCTGTTACTGTTTGGTAGACATCATGTCCACAGAAACGTTACAGAGCATAACTGGTCTACAGACAGTGGGTTTTTAATCATTTTTTGGTACTGATTTTCTCATACTTATAGGCTGCAGATCTGAGTTTTCAGGCCAAAAGTCTGTACGTGAAGCAAGCCAAAGTTGGGTATAGCTCTCCTGCAAATGAGCAATTTTACATGTAACCATCTCAGAGAAAATTCTGCCCTGGCCAAGAAAGATCATTTCCCAGTTTTATTAACCTTTTATATAGGCCCTGAATAAAACAGGAACTAATTATGAGGTGGGCAGCATGGCCTTCATTAAGACTCTTAGTTATTAGTGCTCATTTAAAACATGCATTTCAAATCTACTATAAGAAAGGAGTGCTGCAGGGACAGTGCTGTGGCTGATAAAAACTTAGAATGGCATAAAAATAGACTAAAAATACATCTTTTAAAAATACAAGCTACATTTTACTTAGGCACCCTTCATCTGAACTTACTCCATAACCAGCTGAACTTGCTTTTGGTCAACCCTGCTATTTACGTGATGCTCTGTCCCTGCCCCATCCATCCTCTGGTCTTGGCCCTCTCTTCCACACTGGGGACATGCTCTAATAGCTTTGAATGTGGACTAACTTCAAGATATACCTGGACCTGCTAACTATATTGCTATGTATGGCTGAACAGTACATATGATAAGGCTAAATTATTTTTGGTAGTTTCAGTTGGTATAAACATAGTATCCAATAACTTAATGCCTAAATACTACTTCGTTTACTTACTTAGGGAGCATTTTATAACTAAGTGATGTTGGAAGAGTCGGTTATTGGCTGTGACATGCAAACCGAGTTATTCTAACTGAGAAGGCTGTGTACAGGCTCTGGACAACCGGGCGTATCTATGCAACCAAACAGCATGCAGGGATATCAAACTCAGATGCCTCCAGATGCTTAAAACAAGAATGGTGAGTCATACGTAAGACAATACAGGGTTACTGTGACAAAAATCAGGCACACTCCCATCTAAAAGTACAGGCCATCATTTAGTTTGGGTTTATGGCTGATAAGACACCTGTCTGTGGGCCAGAGCAGATGTGGAACTGGTGTAGGTGTAGGTGTGAGTGAGGTGTGGGACTCTTCAACCACTGCCTCGGGCGCCATCCTTCTGGGATGATTTTAATGGCTGCTACGTTTATATGAAAGGAATTCAATCACATCACTTGTTCCTTTGGTTTCTAAACAACAAGGTTCTCATTCAAACACCTTACAAGCCCTACTTTCTACCCTCATCAGAGAATGCAGTCCCCGAATGTCATGATCTGGTTTGCATCTCTCTTACTCATTCCACCGAGACAAAACCACATCAAACTGCACCAAGAAGTAATATTTACGGAGATGTTCTCTCCATCTGTTCACCCAGGCTAGTGTTGCCAATTCTTGAGTTTCTGAGATCTGTGCGATATTTTAAACTGTTTTTGCTCTAATGCTTATCTTTTATTTATATATTTATTTATTTGTTGAAATTGCCAGATGGCCACATTGAATCCAGCTCCCTTAACCTCTAGGCTATGGGGCAGACCTATAATGCTTATTTTAAAAAACAAAACAAAACAAAAACAAAAACACAAACACATGGATCATCTGGACAGCAGCTTAGGAACTGTATGCTGGTATGTGATATGTTTATGTACATGGGGTTACATTAACATGCATCTCACTGTCTCCTTAACTGGGGCCTTTGAATCAAATATTCAACCATGTTGGAGAATACTCAAAATTGAGACACAATGCTCCAGGTACCTAGGATCTAGCTGTATCAATCTAATCTCTTGGAACTACCTTCATTGAGTTGCAATTTTTAAAAGTCTATTTCCTCCATGAACAAGAGAAAGAAAGAGAGCATGCCTCCACAGGGCCCTGACACTGTGATCTCCCCCCAGGCTCTGACCAGTCCCCGATCATGGACAAGCAGGTATCTGTGTACTCAGAGAGGTCTCAGGACACGAACCGGGAATTTTCCATGTGAGACTGCCTCACAGAGCATGGTGTTCCACTGCTGTACCACCGTCTGGCCCGTGAGTAGCATTTTAATATTTTGCTTTTGCGGGACCAGCAGTTAGCGTAATGGCTATGTCGCTGGACTCCCACGTAGTCGACTGCGGTTTGCGTCCCGGATCTGGTGGCTTAAAATTCATGCTGGGCGCGTGTGCATGCGTGCCCAAGATCCCGAGAGGAGAATGGAGGAGAAGGGATTGCGGCGTGGCCATCCCCCCTGGGGGGTGATTTCTCGCTTTCTGTCTCTCTGTCTCTGTGTGTTGAGTGTACGCGCCCTATAGCAAAAACCTCTCCCCCCCCCAAAGAAAAAAAAATTTGCCTTTGCTTTAAATTGAGAACCATCACAGGAAATCCATTTTGTACTTGTGGTATTAGTGCCATTGAGCACAAGATCTACTTCATCATCTAGTCCTTATAATTTCCATGTGAGAAATCTCCATTAGGCAGCCAGCGATGCCTTATCTAGCAGGCTTTTATTTTCTCTCTGAAAATACGTACTGTGCATCTGATCCTGTCTCATCTTCACTTCAATGGCCAGGAGGCAGGAGGCCTAATATCACATTTAATGCTGGTGGCCACATAAGACACATGACCTGCACATCTTGGGCACTTTCTATTTGATGTCTACTTTCAACTCAACGGTATGATTCTCTTTTCCCATTAATATTTTATCACACGTTATTAAATTTATCCCCATTATAAAGTTGCTATGAATCTTCTGTGGAAAAGCAAGTTTGTGTATGTGTGTATGCACAAATCTGTTCTTCAATGATAATGAATCTCTGATATGCAGTATCTTCTAACAGTGACCTTCTCACAATATCAAGAGTCTTCAGGACATTGGGTGGCAAATACATTTTACTCTTATATATTCTATATGCACATATGCACACATGAAAACATGAGGGGTCTTCAAAAAGTCTGTGGAAACTGCGTATTATGAAATAGCTAAATTTCAAAATTTTTGCACCAAAATAAACTCACGCTGTTTCTATTTTTTTTTTTTTTTTTTGAGATGTTTTTGCTATAGGGTGCGTGTACTTGCCAGAAAGACACAGAGACAGAAAATGAGAAATTACCCCCAGGGGGATGGTCATGCTGCAATCCCTTCTCCTCCATTCTCTTCTCAGAATCTTGGGCACATATGCACATGTGCCTGGTGTGAGCTTAAGTCACCGGGTCTGGGACTTGAACCGCGATTGACTATATGGGAGTCCAGTAATGTAGCCACTACGCCATTTGCTGGTCTCTCTTTGATTCTATTTGTTAATGAGCTTTTTGAACTCCGCGCATGTGCGCGCACACACACGTGTGTGTGTGTGCGTGAAAATACAGACTTTGAGGCTGAATGTCCTTAAGAATACTCTGTAGGGTGATGAATCTCCACAGTATTATAGTTTCTAGTCTCCTCCACAATGGAATGAATAACATCGTAATAGCGAAGATCAGTCAACAGGTTCATGGTGGCAAGTAAGAAGCAACTATCAGAAACACCATGACCTTGTTTTGTCATCTCAACATTTTCTCATGGCAGATGGCAATCCGATGTATGAAGTCAGGGCTCTATAAAAAGTGGCTCTCAATGGGGGCAAGTCTTTTTTTTTTTTTTTTTTTTTGGAGAGGTTTTTCACTATAGGGCGCGTGCGCTCGCCAGACAGAGAGAGACATAGAGACAGAAAGCGAGAAATCACCCCCCAGAGGGGATGGTCACGCCGCAATCCCTTCTCCTCCATTCTCCTCTCGGGATCATGGGCACGCACGCACACGCGCCCGGCGTGAGTTGTAAGCCACCGGGTCCGAGACGTGAACCGCGGTCGACTACGTGGGAGTCCAGCGACATAGCCATTACGCTAACTGCTGGTTCCCAATGGGGGCAAGTCTTGAGGACTGACTCCAAGGGTGCTGAGGTGGGGTGCGTGGGGACTGTTGTTAATGAGATATAAAGTTAATGTCCTGATTAGAAGACGTTTCCAGAGACAAGAAACAAGAGCAGAAGAAAGTGGCCTTCCTTGTCCAGAGGAAACAACTGCAAATTTTATCACTAGCTGTTTATTTCCAGGGGACGAACGACTTCGAATTAAAGTGAAGGACGGTAAAAGACGGGGGATTCCCACAGAGTAAGCCTTCTATAGGTTGGTATTTAACAGCCATCTCTTGAGAGAACTAGGGTGATATGAATTAGATCACTCACTCACGTTTTCTTCCTCCCTTGCATCCCTTGCTCTCACTCAACAAAAATCTGGGTGTCCTCTGTGAGTCATATAATATGCTAATACCCACAGACGCAAGAATGAACATGGCAGACGCCTGTCCTCTGGCTCTTCTCATTCTAGAGCGAAAGACAGAAACGAGTATTCTCAGAGTATAGAGCACTGGCAGGAAGCATATCCGAGATGTAGGAACCAAGGCTAGGGAGTGACTAATTGAGTGAATATTGTGTCTCAAAAGGCACAATATTCATAGCGTATCCACTGCAATAAATTACATTTTGCAGCAGTACCAGAGAGGAAAAGGTCATCTGCTGGTGTTTAGCAGATGAGCGGCTGGATGATAGTGGTGGGAAGAAGCACTGAGAAGAGATTTATGCACACAGGCCCTTTTCTGTAGCCATCCATACAGATCCCCATGCTTATATGTATGAGGTCTGTAAGTTAAGATGCTCAACTTTACCATCTCCACTCCCACCCCCAATGGTCAGGACAGTGTCCTGGGTGTGAACGAAGGTGGCACAGAATAAGGACTACATGCATTTAGGGTGCAATGCTAAGTGCTTCACATATAGTCAGTACCTCATTTAACTTGCTGTTGTCACCCCATCTCACTGATGCGGAAACTGAGCTCTAGCCTGTGTTCTCTTAACCAGAAAGCCAGACAGCAAGTGTTTTCTTCAAAGCTAAACAAAGCAGCACGTGGCCACTGTACTAAAATCACAGATACAATCAAATAGGGCTCAACTTTGACATAACCTTTTCGGGGGAGGGAAGAGACTTGGTAGGAGTACAGAGAATCCCCTGAGCTGTTTGTTTTTGTTTGTTTGTTTGGTGGGTCTTTTTTTTTTTTTTTTTTTTTTTTGAGTGAGAGAGATCATTTTGCTATGGGGCACATGTGTTTGCCAGAGTGACAGAAACAGAGAGAAAGCAAGCAAGAAATTACACCCCAGGGGGATGGACACACTGCAATCCCTTCTCCTCCTTTCTCCTCTTGGGTTTTTGGGTATTCATGTACATGAACCTAGTATGAGTTTCAAGCCACTGGGTCTGGGACTCGAACTTCAGTCGGCCACGTAGTAGTCTAGTGATGTAACCCCTATGCCACCTGCTGGTCTCTGAAGCTGGAATTCTTACAAGCAGTGGCTAATATGTTTCTGTACATATAATTTTGTTGTGTTTGTCCAAATCCACCTTCCTTTTCCTGTGTACACAAATCTGACTAAATAACATTGTACCATTACTGACACCTATCATGTTTGAGTTTTGTTATTATTATTATAGTTTTTTCTCAAAATTCTATCAGAGAATCATGATTTAGGTTTTCCTCCCTTTTAGAATCTAAGTTCAATAAACAACAAGTTACCAAATACGAAACTCTCTTATGAATGGTGAAAGGGAGAAATGGAGGAATCTTGTGATTCTTCGGTCCCTGTTCTGGGCCATAAGGTCTGCTAAAGTAGACCACTACCAATGCCCGACCTCTAGCCAACAAGTTCTAAGTAGGAAATCGCTAAACTTGATGAAGGATGTATTTTCTGTTCCAAGCTAGTATCTCCAATGTGGTTTTAATTAGATTCGCTCCCGACAGCAATGGGACATGTTACTGACTGACTGCAGCAGCAATGTAAGAGGCTCCATGATCCTTTTTCTGAAATCCCCAAATTTCTGCAATTCTGAAAAAGAGCATAGGATGACAGCTACTGGAGCCTGCTATTCCACTTCCAAAATTCTCTTTCTGCTGGATGGCATGCTGATTGCTATCCTAACTTTCTTTATTGCATTTGGGATCTTTGGTAGACCTTCTTTCTGGGTGACCTGTAGCAAGCCCCTGAGTATATTCCCTGCAGTGTCCAAGGCTGAACCCTCCCCTCCTCCTGCACAAATGTACACTCTCTGAGAACAAGAGAACCCCACGTACCATTAACACATTCAAAGACATCACAGCACTTTCCGGGTGTCCCATCTCCACGAGAGACTATGCGGGGAGTGGATCCCACCTCACACACGGGGAAACCACATAAGCCAGAGAGACACTCGCATCTGAAACCAAAGAAAAGGGAGGAAAACCCCATGAATAAAAACAACACAGAAGTCGGGAGACCACGAACAAAGTGGCAATGGCTGTGACAAAGTTTCCCATCTACATGGCACTGCCTCGTTTATCTGGTGTCACTGGGGAATGGGAAGGGGGAAGGGTTCTAACATAATTTGCTTTCCAAATAACTAAGACTCATCTCCTTTATATACACCCCGATTTTTTTACTTTAACCATCTTGACAGGAATATTTCTAAAATGCATTACCTCATTTCTTACTTAACCAGACTGGTATTGCGTGTAACAGACATTTTCTGGATGACTCGGGCTGTCTTTACATGCATACGTTATGTTATGCTGTAAATCAATGACGCTCCGGCAGCTAAGACGGGATGAATGTTCCTGTGTTAAATGGCCCCATGTGGCTGCTTTGTTGCTATTGATGTTTAGGTGTTTTTTTATTTTTCTCCCCCAGAGATTTTTCTGACTCTTCTTCCCACGATTAAGCTTTTCTGTCTTTTCTTGTCCGTGTGATGGTCTCTAGAAGCACTCTTATCTTGGGCAACATTTAATTCTTAATTGTGCATGACAGGAAACAATAGACTGATGACTGAGGAGCTCTTCATAAACAAGGGCACGATCTGTAGTGCATGGGCGTTGTGACAGCTGTCTTGGAAGCTTTGCCGTGACACGGGGGATCTTCTAGACTACCATATGTGCACTTAGCTCCAAAGCGTGCAGGAGGTACTCCCTGGACTGCAGGCTGCCGTGCTGCTCCAGCCCTTAACTCCAACCCTGCTGCACCACTGGCCTAAACATACTGTAGAAACCCCGCGAATATGGGTAGGCAAGATAAGAGGGGGCAGAATGTCTTATCTGCTACAATAAAACAGGAGGCAAGTAATGACAAGCTCAAGACCACCAGGTATTCAGTGTGTAAATATAATACAAGACTTCTGCCCTGGGACTCCCCTGGGGATATCAGTATGGGATGGGCGGTGGAGAAGACGATGGTGGAAGTCCCCAGATTGACAGAAGTAAAAGGAAGGAATCTTCAAAAAGGCAACCTGGCAAAAAGCGGGTGGGAATTCATGTACACTAGGGGTCACGATCAGGGGAGGTAATGTTCCCAACAGAGAAAGACTATTAGCACAATCATTAATTCTATTTATTTATGCTTATTTAAATGATTGGTTTGTTCTCCTATTGTTCTTTAGATCTTTAATAAGTTAAAATATGGCTGGAGTTCACAAGTACCTCAATAATCAGGCTTAGAAATTTAATTACATTTACAGCTACCTGTGGAACTAGAAAGGAAATGAATTTAAGTTAAAAACCTGCACCAAGGACCATTAAAAGTACTGGAAAGGTGTAATGTTCCTTCGCCCCCAAGGCAGGCTTTTTCCATATGGACTGATAGTTCCAATGGGCTCTCAGGAGAAGAGAATGTTACATAATTAAGGTTTTGCTGCAATGGTATTTCTGCCAGTGGTTGAAGAAGTTACACCAGTGTTGTGTAAACCTAGCTAAAAGCTCTCAACGCAGTGTGTAATCCTGCAGGACAATCACTTTCTAGGGATGAGTTAGTGGGAGCCGGGCTTTTAGCACTTGGCAAAGTTATCTCACACGCTTTCACGCTTATATGCCTAGCCACGACATTGTTAAATACATCATCGTATCACTGTGATATTACAGAAACATCGTATTATTTCCAATGACTGCATTCCACACTGTGCAACTTAAACTCCTCCGAGTTTATAGATGAGCGGGGCTTGAGAACTGAGAGGCCACACCCTGATCCTAAAATCTAGATGTGATTACAATGGAAGTATCCTTTAAGAATAGCTGCCTAATCTTATACATCTTCATTAATAAAATCCCTCATCTTGCCTACTGATGTCCAGTGAACCACTCTGATTTCAATACCAAAGAGCATACAGTCAGCCAAGAAAGACATCCTCGGATTCATCCTTTGACATTTCGGCCACTTTTGCTGAATGTGGACGTGCGCTTCTGTGCTAGGCTATCTGCGAGGCTGCTGGAAACCACACAGCGCTGGGTACCATGACCAAGCCTGCCCTAGGACTTTTCTCCTTTTGTGTGTGCCCTATTTCCCAACATTTGAATACCTCTATTGTTTTACTAGAGGCATACAGGTCATCTCCAGCAGGTTGCAGAAGATCTGAAATTGCAAAAACTGCCTCTTAACCTACTTAGGAAAGGAAAATGCTTGATGTTGAATTTTTACTTCTAAGCCTGTATGACTGCATATTACAGATGCAAGGATTCAGACTCCTAGGTTTTGTAGCTGGTGTGTTCTGCTGCCTGGCTCCTGTGTTCTTTGCAAGCCCTTCCTACACACTGCTGCTGTTTGACTTCTCACTGCTTTCCCTGAACCTGAAATGACCACCCCAATAAAGAACGAACTTAAGAAACCACAATGTGACATTCTGGGCTCATGTCAGATATCTATTGAGCAGGTCTCCATTCGGTTGAAGTCTTACGACACTGCGATGTTTGCAGGCTAAAAATGGTCAAACAGCAATTCCGTCTAATTCAACATAATACATTTTGACAGATATGTCAATATTTACTCTGTCATGTTACAAAAGGGAACCTCTATCATGCCCAATATATACTTGGGAAATTTATTTTATCTAGAAGTGACGTAAGTCCGGTGTAGTTTTTAAAAATTCCTTGTTAAGGTTATCCTAGCTTCTCTGGTTTACTCACACTGGAAGTCGATGTCCTTCTCTTCTAAAGGAACAGTGAGGCACACTGCTTAATGAACAGACCTGAAATGAATTAGGGTTTCCTGCTCTGTGCCTTCCCCTAGAAGAGACTAGATTCTCTCCTACTGAGTCATGAAGAGGAAATGCTGAACTATAGAACTGAAGCATGCAAACTGAACCTTGTCCTCACCACCTTCTTCCTCTTTATTTTAACTCTTCCCCTACCCTGCAACCTTCCTCCTCCCCTCTACCCCAATCACTGCAGAGAGCACAAACAGGCAGAGGAGAGATGATGGGCTAGGGGCAGAGGAGATGAACTATCTTTAGAAAGATGCCTAAGTGGCTGTCACTGCAGGCTCTTCACTTCTGAACTCCCTGATTTCCAGCTCTAATCTGGTCTCCCTCACCCAAGTCTCTCCCTTGCTCAACCTAGGCCACACCCACCCTAAGTTCAGTCCCAGTACTACTGTAGTCCAGAGCCTTCATTACTCTTCAATTCATGTATCAGTTGTTCAGCTCAGCACTCAACACTGCAGTTCACATGCCCCAGTATGGTCTTTCATTTTTCTTATGCTACAAGTCACACTCCTCTCCAGAAAAACCCTTGCCTTGCTGTTCTGTGCTGCTTGCCCTACTGGCTCTGGAACATTCCTTCTCTTTCTAGGCCAACCTCAGATGGTAGCTCTGTCTCTGAACCCCCAAACATTCCATGTTCTTCCAGCCCTTCTCTTACTTTGTTTTATGGTGACTTGAGAACTCATCTACCCATCATATGTGTGCATATGTATGTTGATACATATATCCATCCATTCCCCCCCCCCCCCCGCCTCCGGTTTTGCCACAGGGCCTGTGCACTCACTAGAGAGAGAGGGAGAGAGACAGAGGGGGGAAAGTGAGAAATCACCCCCAGGGGCACTGGCCACCTGCAATCCTCTCTCCTCCATTCTCTCCCTGGGATTTTGTGTACGCATGCACATGCGCCCAGAGTGATTTTCAAGCTACCAGGTCCAGGACTTGAACCGTGCTTGGCCACATTGGAGTCCAGTACCTTAACCACTACACTTCCTGCTGGCCCCTTCGCACTGATACTTCTATACTGTGGATTCGCAAAGGCCTTTCTAGGCAGAACTACGTGTATGATACCTTGGACAAAAGTGCTAAGAGCTTTCAAGACAAAACAGCTATTATTGAGATACTCATATACCTAACATTCACCCTTTTAAAGAGTACAGTTCAGTGGCTTCATAGTCACAGAGCTGTGCCACCATCACTGGTTCCCAATTTCAGAGCATGTTTAATCATCTCAAAAAGAAACCTGTTCCCACCAGCAGTCACTTCCCTTTCCTCCCCCCAGCCCTGGCAACCACCATTTATGTTCTGTCTCTATGGACTTGCCTATTCTGGACAGTTCATATAAAAATCATACAATATGTGGGCAAAGTGCTTTTTAACTTCAAACAAGCAGCAACCTGTATTTGCAATTTTCCAGAACTGAGTCTCTAATGTGATCCTCAGTATTAAGATAATGCTCCATCAAAGCACCACGTTAATAAATTTCAGCATAACGTAATCACAGCTGTAGCCAGGTGGGAGTTGGTTAAGCTATCATCTTTTTTTTTTCTTCCTTGAGTAGGTAATGGATTCCACTTCCTGGCATCCCGAGCACCTGAACACAAAGATGAACAACACTCCGAAATTGTCTTAACCCCTAGAGGGCACTACTTCCTTAGGAGGCCCATGCTGGCTGGTTCTGCAGGCTTCAAGGCAGGGAGTGCATGCATTCTTACTCTTTCCCTTCATGTCCTTTGCTCTCTGAACTATGCAGACAATCCTGGGAAGGCCAGAGGCCAGGCTCCTAGCACCTGAGCACAGCTTGAAGTTGCATGTAAGTCTGGCCTCTACCTAACTTTCTGCTTCCATAGCCTGCTGAGTCCTCCATACACCCCACACCCTACCAAAAATGGCGACCTGCCATTCACTAAATCCTTCTACCTGCCTCTTTATCACTCTGTGCTCAGCTCATGTGTCCACCCAGCCTCAAAGCCAGCCCCCTCTTTTAACCCTGACAAGTTTCCCACATCCTGAAATACTATCCAACCTATTAGGCCATCTCTGGTCAAAAACAACCAGGACGAATTTTCCTTGATCTGACCTGTAACAGTGCACAGTTCTCTGGGGTTTACCTGTTCATCACATTAAGTCAAAAGCATGGAATTCTGCTAGTGCAAGGGGCATGTCTTATTTGTCTCATAAATGAAAAAAAAAACAAACGATAAAGACACCCAGCAAGCATCTGAAATAAACCATTTTTTTTCATGGCTAATAGGTCAGGGGTTAGAGCACGCATTATGTTTTTTATTTTTACAAATTTTAGACTGAGAGTTTATAGATACAAGTTTTTCCAAATGAGAAGTAAGAGTAAAGCAGAGGGCAAGACCATGGCACCTGTTTAAAATGCGGATTCCAAGGTGCCTGGAATCAAGACCTGTTTTTCTGTAGTTCTTGAGGGGATGGTGCTCTAGAACCCGACCATACAATGAACTCTCCAGAAGACTCACGTAAGAGAATCTGGGACCCACTTTTTGAGAACCTCATGCGTACAGGTGTAGGGTATGGTTGACCATAGTTTCATTTACACTTTTCATCGCAAAAAGCCAAGTACAACTCTTGATAACATTTTAATGAACTTGTGGGCTCTAAGTACTTCCTTTTGAACTTTTACAAAGACTTACTCCTGCCTGAATATGTTTGCTTAGGAGTGAGAGATACCATGAAGGAAAATAAAGTGACTTTTTTTTTTTTCCTTTATTTTGGGAGAGGTTTTTGCTATAGGGCACGTGCGCTCGCCAGACAGACAGAGACAGACAGAGAGACAGAAAGCGAGAAATCACCCCCCAGAGGGGATGGCCACGCCACAATCCCTTCTCCTCCATTCTCCTCTTGGGATCTTGGGCACGCACGCACACGTGCCCAGCGTGAGTTTTAAGCCACCGGGTCCGGAACGCGAACCACGGTTGACTACGTGGGAGTCCAGCGACAGCCATTACGCTAACTGCTGGTCCCTAAAGTGACTTTCTTTACTTCCCAATACCAATGCATACCAGAAGATGTGTGAACGGCGAGTCACTTAACTCTTGGAGACTCTGTTTTCTTATTCATTAAATGAAATGGCTGGGTCATAGTAAACTTTTAGTTATGAAACCCCATGATTCCCTTCCTGTCATTCTCGGGCCAATCACTGCCACCATCTGAAGACAGCTCATCTTCTCTTTTGCTTCTCGTTCACTGCCTTTGAGCACATCAGTATTCCTGTACCTCCTCCTCCTCCCCACAAGCACCCCGACCCTCAGGTCCAGCTCAAGACAGGCCTTTTCTCAGAAGCCTGCTTGATGATTTTGTTTTTTTCTGAAGAGAGGGGGTGTAATAATTACACATCTATAGCTTGTTTTTTTTTCCCCCCTACTAAAGAAGACTCTAAGCAGTGCAGGAGAAAAAAATGATTCACCAGCTGCTGACGCTTCCTTATCACTCGACCTTTCATAAATAAGTTGAAGAATCAATAGTTTGCTTTACCAGAATCACTAGAGAACTTTAAAGGCTGCTAAACCACAGCGGGTTGCTGGAGGAGGACCCGGGGGGGTGGAATCCTCTTTGCCACTCCCAGGGCCCTTTCAACAAGGAATAGCAGTGCTCCGACATGGGACCCCGTGGGGGGCACACAGAGCTCAGGGCAGTGGTTCCAACGTTCCCAGCAAGCCACCTGCAAAAGAGGGAGGAAGCAGCGAGCTGTCAACCTCCTCACCTTGCCCAAGGAGACCCTAATTTGTGCCCATATCCTGGAGGGGAAACAAGTCAGCAGAGCTCTCTAAAAAAGATACCTTGCAATATCAGATTTATTCCACATCTGCTCTGAGTGCTGGAGCCCATGAAGAAGAGGAACATGCCTGTCTATAAATCAAAAAAGTACTATTTACAGAGGGAGGGAGGGCTTCCTTTAGTGAAGAAACAAGGATAAATGAAGAATTGAAAGGGCAAAGCACGTGTGTCACTAGGATTTCGCATGGCGTATTAATGAAATAGCTTGTCGGGGGTGGAAATTACGACACATAAAACGCAGACCTATGCTATAAAAAGTAGTTTCAACTTTAATTAGATTTGATGCACTACTTTCTACTGATTTTTTTAAACCTCTTTCCAGGAATGTACAAGATTAAAAAAAAAAGATTGCAAATGAAAATCCAAAAAGAACTAGGTTCCCCACATGAGGGTGCAACTATCCTTAGGGAAAACGGCATTCCTCCTATGGAAGTTCCTCAGGCTCACAATTTTCCTCACGACTGACCATAAGAGATTTACCACTCTCCAAATAACTAACTCCTTATATCTGTTGTCCCTTCTCAAGCTAATTCTTGCATGATGTCCTCGTATCTCCATCACCCAAGCAAGCATGACGCAGCTCTGAGGGTCACAGGCTTCCTTCCAGCGGCCAGCTCTCGCTCCCTGTTTATAATGAGCTGTTACCTACACAATGAGAAACTGCCTGTTTTCAACATGCTGTCATCAGAAACAGTAAAGTCATTCTGCTTCTTGTTGCTGTTGCTATCCTTTCCTCCCCCACCCCCAGGAGGAAAAATGAAGAATATGCTCCCATGCAGGGAAGGTAAACATGAGGTAAGATATTCGTCTCCATTACCTAATATCAGTAATAATAATAAAGTCTGTGGAAGCCCTTAGTACCACAGTCATTATGGCTCGTCCTTTCCTAGCTCTCTCAAGGAATGGATGATTACAGCTTCCTCCTCAAGGCTCGCAGGTGGCTAAGAAAGCTTATCTTAAAGTGCGACGTTGAAAGTAAAGTGGTATAAACTGTAGAAAAACAGAAGTTGTAAGTCCACATGGTTCCTGCAAGCACTGTGCCTTCTAGCGCTGTGCCTACGGCATCAGTATGTAGGTGCGGGAAGGGGAAAGCGAAGGCTCCTGCCACAGATTCCCACTGCGATGAGACTGGCTGGAGCGGGCATTGGGGCAAGTCTGCAGGGACTCGCTCCTGGCAGCAAGAAATCCCAGGCACAGAAGCATGGCTGAAAATAACCCCGGGGCCCATCCCCTGCTGAAGACGTGAGAGCTAGGATCTGGCAGGCATCCTTAACCACTCAGCCCAACCCCAAATCTAACAGAGTATCGAGAGCTGACCGAGTCCCCCAAACAGGCCTTGTCTTTGCTTTTGTAGGTTCCAGGGGAAGACCTGGCACCTGCTGTCGTTAGCTGCTGGGCTGGCCTGAAGAAGGTGGGGTGAGAGTGAGACACGCATGGAGGACCAGATAGGGAAAGGAAAGGAAGGGGAATTGGCACAGTGTACTCTGGAAAGGGGGAGGACCGGGCTGGGATGGGGAGAGGAAGTTTTAATAGAGCTACATAAGCTATTCTCGTTTCAGAGCCTGGAATCTCCAGCTGCATTAGATGGCTGTTCTGGAACATGGAATCAGCTCGTTTCTGAACAGACATTATTTCCTAAATATTTACTGAGTGTGTCCACACGGCAGACACTCTGCTGGGTGGGGGGCTGTGGATATACAGTGTCCTGGCCCTCAGATTAGGGAGTTTAGTTCTAGTTTAAGAAGGTGTCAGACACCTAATCATAAATGAGAACACAATGGGATGTACTCAAATGCCTCCCCAGAGCACGTAAGGAAGAAACACCCGCATCGG
This sequence comes from Tupaia tana, assembly GCA_026018925.1. Classification (NCBI taxonomy): domain Eukaryota; kingdom Metazoa; phylum Chordata; class Mammalia; order Scandentia; family Tupaiidae; genus Tupaia; species Tupaia tana. The sequence goes on from JAKSZU010000003.1 coordinate 197,671,207, forward strand.
GAGTAACCTTGTATTTGAAGACCTGAGCAAAGCCTTTGTCCGGGTGGCTGACACTCCATCAGGGCCTGAGCTGGTGCCGACACAGGTGCCCCTCGGCCTGCCTGCACGCAGATCCATGCATGCCGTCAATCCCAGCCTCATCCTGCCGTCAGTGCCTAGTGCTAGGTCGTACTTGGCACTGATGTCTTGCCCTCTGGGGACTGCACATCTCCCGAGTAGGGCTCTGCTCCCCAGGGCCTCTCCCTTGCTTTCTCCACCCTTTCCTCCCCAGACAAGTTCTCTCCTCCTCTGAACATCACCACAAATACCACTTATCTACTTACCTGCCTCTTCTGTCCCTACAGATGCTATTTCCTGGCACTCTTCTTCAATGAGACTGTGAATTCACCCACACTCACTTATTCACCTGGGATGGAAGGGAGGTCAACATTCTCCAAACTGACCACTGGCCACTCCCCACACTGGCGCTTTTGTCTCTCATGCCCGCTTCGCTCCCTGAGGCTCCGTCTCCTATCCAGCTCCTCAGTGCACAGAGGTCAGGAGAATGTCCTCTGACCTCGGGCAGTCTTGGGTCTGAGTTCTGCGCTCTTTGGAGTGATGTGGCCTCAGTCAAGTCACGTTGTAACCTCCGTAAACCTCAACTGCATCGTGTGTAAAATGGGGACAGTCAAAGTAGCTGTATGTCCTATGACCGTTATGCAGATTAACTGATACAAAAGCACCTAGGACGGTGCCTGAGACACAGATGCTCTCAACACTTCATAGTTATTTCACGGTTATAATTTGGAAGGCCCCACGGTCAATATGGACAAAGCACTTTCTATATTCTGGTCTCATTCAACCTTTTAGAATCCAGTGACCCCTGCTGCCTCCTCCATTCGGTGATCCACTTCTCTGGCCTCAGTTCTCTGCCATCTCTGCCATCACACATTCTTCTTACTCACTGATCAGGAGGGTCTGGTTTTCTCCCATCCATGCTCCTGCCCAGTGACTCTCACCTCACTGAGCCGTCTGCTATGCAGGTCCTTCCCGTTACTCCCTGGCCTGGGCCATACCTCCGTTAACTACACAGCGCCCATCCACGACCCACTGCCTTTACATTTCCTGCCTTCTAAGTCCTCCCTCTGTATCCGTTTTCCCAGCCCCAATTCCAAGTTATTTAAATCCAGAGATGACAAAGTTAAAATGTCTATAGGTGTTAGGCGGGAACCCTGAAAAGTAGAGAGGGACTACAGGCAATTCAGGAGGGTTTGTGATCTCCGAGGGGCTATCCCTACTTATTGCACTCAGAAAGGTAAATTCAGTGTTCAAGGGATGACAGACTTTCAAGTGAAGCAGGCCAACTTGTAACTATTGATGCCTAATGAAAAGATGGCCAAAAGAAGGGGAGGCATATCAAAAACATGTCTTGGGGTCAAACATGTCTTGTGCTCGACAGCACAATCTATGCAGGGCTGCTGAGACAAGCTCACGCCTGGCTGTAGTTATTCTATGTCTTCAACACTGAAGCCTCTCATGGTGCTTACTGGGCTCAACTCACTCCCAGGGATGATTCTTCTGTAATGTTTTCTCTAACTAGAGGAGCAAAGATAAATCACTGGTGTGTGTGTGTTTGTGTGTACATACACACGTGTGTGCAGTGTGTGTGTGTGTGTGTGTGTGGTGGGTGGTGGGTGCGAGTAGACATAGATTTTGAATGTCAAGTGTGGGGAAGTGAGGATAAAAAGGAAGGCATTCTAGATAGAGGAAAAAATCTATAGTTGATAAGAGGCAAAAAGAAAAGTACATTGTGTGTAGTTTGTAGCAAATGGTTCAGCCCACCAGAGAAAGCACATTATGGACTGAGATGAACGCTGAGGATATAGCAGGGGGACGGACAGGAGACCTGGTCAGAGGCACATTATGCACTGAGATGGACGCTGGGGATATAGCAGGGGGACGGGCAGGAGACCTGGTCAGAGGCACATTATGCACTGAGATGGACGCTGGGGATATAGCAGGGGGACTGGCGGGAGACCTGGTCAGAAGTGGGCCAAGGTGGGCAATAAAGGGCCTTGCATACCCTACTAAGAAGCGTCGTTACCTGTGAAGAATAGGAATGTAATAAAACATCTTAAAAGAGTGATGCAGTCTTGCAATTAGGTGGTTATCTGAGGGAAAAAACCAACACTGCCATGAATTCCATATTTCTTGAATCATAAAGATAGGCAGGATTAGTGATTTGACACGTTAAAAGTATTAAAAAATGACTACAATACCCTAGAATGCCCTTCTCTTTCTCCATCTGGTGAACTCTGACTCATTCCTAAAGCCTTTCTAAAGTCAAATGCAATAGTTTTCCCAGTCCTGATGGGCATCTCTTTGCTCTGTGAGTTTGTAACACTTTAAACCACACTGAGGCTGCCCTCCCTTCAGACTGCACGCTCTTCGGCCTCAGTGACCACCCGCTATTCCCGCAGTAACCCAATGCCCAGTACAGATAAACAGAGCATGTATTCCCTGGATAAACTAAACTAACACCACTATGGGGTTTTATTATAGGGCTTGTCATAGACAAAGCTTTTTAGTTAAAAGCATTTATTATTTACCTGTTCTGGGCACTAAGGGAGAAAAATACGTAAGACGTGCCCTTGCCGTCAGAGAGTACCCTATCTAATGTCTTATGAAGTATCACCAGAGTCCTCAAAAATTCATGATCCAAAGTACTATGGAAATCAAAGTACTTGATTATATTTTCAAGAAGCCAAGATGTGCAATTTCCTTCCTTTTCAAATGCAAGCAAAATCAGAAAAGTAGAACTTTTAAACATTTATAAATTTGGAGAGCAGCAGATGATGTAGTGGTTATGCCGCTGGACTCCCACATGGCTGGCTGCAGTTCGAGTCCTGGACCCAGTGCTTGAAACTCACACCGAGTGCATGTACGTGCATGCCCAAGATTCCAGAAGGAGAATGGAGGCAAAGAGATCGCAGTGTGGCCATCCCCCATGGGGGGGTTGAGTTTTCACTTTCCCTCTCAGTGTCTCTGTCTCTCTCTGGTGAGCACACATGTCCTAAGGCAAAAAACCTCTTAAAAAAAAAGTTTACAAATTTAAAAAACAGTTTCTTTCTTTTATGAGGGAAAGAGACAAATAAGACAGTTATCCTTGACAAGATTTCACCATGCTGTAACCTCCTCCAGCCCCCCAAAGGCTCTCAGCCAGCCACAGTCACAGGTGAGCCTGGCATGTTCAAGCCAACCTATGATCTGAACCCATGGCCCTCTCACATGGTTACAGCATTGTACGGTGGTGCCCTCCTGTCTGTGCCACTTCAGCGAGGCCAAAAAAAAGGAAAATTTACAATGCATTTGTCCATGTGATACATTCACAGTAGACTGAGCAAATCCAAGTGAAATCAGCTGTCTCTACCTTGAAGGTTCCAGTTAAACAATTAAATGTCTACTAGGCAAACAGAACCCTGAACCCTCTGCAAACTGGGTTGACCACAATGGTGAGCGGCCCCATCATTTACATCCAATGTAAAGATGTGAATGAAAGTAAAATACTTTCCAGGAAATTTTCGGTTGCTTTTGGTCATTTCCAGAAGAGGAATGATTTAACGTTTTAGATTTGCATATTAGCCATGCAAATAATTTCACAAAATATTTTTGCAGAACTGTGCAGAGCTGTTCTGCCTGTCATGCTGGTGATGAAAAGGAGAGTGGGTGGGGAAAGCCCTCTGAGAGTCAGTATCATTTACGCTGCCGGATCTCCTTTCCAATTTTACTGAAAGCTAATGGAATTCAGTTGTTTTCTTTCAGCCTGAGTCGGAAGGCTGCACACACAGTGCCCACCGAATGTCCAAGTTATGAGCCACTAACTAAAAGCTTTCTTGTTTTCAGGACTAAAAAAAAAATACAAGTCTACTTGGTCAAATTCATGGTGAAATGCAAAAGGCACAGGGCCCCAGTGCTCGGAGCGCAGGGCTCACACATCTGAAGTGAGTTACTGACAGATCAAACACTCAACCAAGGAGATAGTTCATCTCCAATGGGCAATGGCTTTACTTCTAGGAAAGCATATTTTCTTCTATCTGGGGATAGGGCCAATAATAACATGGGATTCCTATAATTATTTTGTTTTTAAAACATCAGAGTTTAATATAGACTCTGGCTTTTTTAGTCATGAGTTGACTTGTTCTTTGGGGCCAAAAATTACTGGGACAGAGGGCAACAGAATAGATTCTTTTCTTAGTTGAGAAAAAAGAGCTGCAAATATACTTCCAATTTTTTTATGCATGTGTTTGAAAACAGAGAGAATGCTAAGAGAATGTCAAGAGTCAGGAATGCTTTAAATCTGTGCTATGCTAATGCATATTTTACACATTGTATAATTTGATTTATTCCCAAGAAGCAGCTGGAGAAACTATCGAAATTCAAGGGAACAACCAAAAAACAAACTGAATTAGAGAAATCTATTAATGGACTGATTTTGTTTTATTAAAAATAATTATATTATTGAACTTTATTTATTTATTTAAATTTGACCGGAGAGGGACAGAGCAAGGGAGAGAGAGAGAAAAGGAAAGTGAGAAAGCAAGCTGCCAGGTCCAGGACTTGAACCACAGTTGACCATGTGGGAGTTCAGCGCCCTTAACAACCACACCACCTGCCGGCCCCCTGACTGATCTTAAGAACAACAAAACAACACAAACTGTTACGAAGTGTCATCTTCTTTGAGATAATATCTTGGAAGAGATGCATACAATAATGAATTATAAGACTCTTAATTTGATAAGTCCTGTTGAAAATGTATATTCAGGGACAATTTCCATCAGTTATCTTCAGTAGGCAAGATATAAGCAACTTAACCACCCAGCACAATGCTAAAAGGATGTGGGCCTATAACAAACATTATATGAGAATCTGAAAACCTGTCTCAAAGAAGAAAGAGAAAATGCTCTCTGAACTTTGAGCATGGACCGAACAGGTCCAAGCCAAGTTCTGGGTAGGACACATCTGTTTGGTTGGATTGATGGGTCTGGTACTGACAGTCCCTGACTGATGTGATCCTAACACTCACCAGTGACACTCTCCAGCACCTCCTTAAAGGCTTGGAACAGGAGAATTACAGGCTTGGCTCTGGACATAAGAACTGACTGAGGGGGGCCAGCAGGTGGCACGGTGGTTGAGGTGTTGCACTCACACATAGCCAACCACTGTTTGAGTCCCAGACCTGGTGGTTTCTTTCTCACTTTCTCTTTCCCTCTCTGGTGAGTGCACATGCCCTATAGAAAAAATTAAAATAATAATAATAGTATTACATAAAATTAAATAAATAATTAAAAAAAAAAAACCCTGACTGAAGAACTCTGGAAAGTTCAATCACCGAAATATGAGAACCTATGCAAAGAGAATGCTGAAGAATTCTTGACAGTGCGACTCAGGGTCTATTGCTCAGAAGTGAGCAAAGGGAAAAGAAAATCTACTGAGCTCTTAGTAGGAAGAAAATTTTATGACTCAAGATTTGAAACCATAGACAATTAGGAAGGGATACAAAAAACTGTATCCTTTGCTCTGTATGTATATGCACTATTTTTGGGGGGGAGAGGTTTTTGCTATAGGGCATGTGTGCTCGCCAGACAGACAGAGAGACAGAAAGCGAGAAATCATCCCCCAGGGGGGATGGCCATGCCACAATCCCTTCTCTTCCATTCTCCTCTCGGGATCTTGAGCCCGTACGCACATGTGTCTGCCATGAGTTTTAAGCCACCGGGTCTGGGACGTGAACTGCGGTCGACCACATGGGAGTCCAGCGACATAGCCATTATGCTAATTGCTGGTTCCTGTATATGCACTTTTTGAGGGCCTTCATTTCTTAGTTTCAACTTAAAATTGACATAATACTGTATATTCTGTCTTAAATTCAGTTCTTATCATTTGGTAGAAAGCCAGTCTATTAATGGTTCTCCTCATGAAAGCAGATTACTCTGTGTGTCTATAAGTCTGTCTCTTTACTATCTTTCAAAGTCTGAAACCTTTTGGCAGTAGGCACTGTTGATCTTTGGAAGGTGTTGAGATCCTTCAGCTTGGGCCTTACTTCATTCATTATGCTACCTTGAACCAAGTCCAGTGTTCTGTCTTCCACGAGGTCCTTAATGAGTATTTAATTATGCCACTGTTTCAGTGGATCTCAGCATTTTCAGATCTCTTACTTTCACACACTACAGCCGTGTGACTAGATTAATTCTGATATAACTCAAGTGCTTCTAAAGGGAAGTGAGACCCTGTCAATGATTTCATTTGGCAAGCCTCATCATATTACAGGCTGTGAATTCTGGCACCCCAGAAAGGTCCTTTTCTAAACATTCATATCTCATCACAAGGAATGGTGTGATAGCAATCTAAGATACTACAATCAGAATGCAACCTAGCACCAACAAGATGAAATTTCTTGAAAATACCAAGAAACCAGAACTGAGGAATGAGAACTAAACAGCCTCATTTTTGAACTGAAGCAGTGAGTATGAATATCTAGATGTTACAGTTAAAGTAGTAAAGGAACTTCGTGATCTTCCTTCTGCTCAAGGGCTGTATATATGACATCTTTCAGATACAATGAGATTAGCAATTTTCACCTTATTTCCCCCTTCCTGGAGCCAGTGTTTGGAGCTCTATGATATAACAGGATATGAGTGGGAAATTGTTTTCTAAGGCCAACAATGTCTTATAGAAGAGAAACAACACAGGTTCAAACAAGCGGTGGGGGAGAAGGGAACTTAACCGCATAGATCTTATTTTTTTTTTTTTTAAGAGACATAGAAACAAATGCTCTGATCATGAAGTTAGTAGTAGAACCTTAAACTATTTCATGAATATAATGCTGTGCGTGTATGTGTCATTTACAAATAAGTGTGAAGTACAGAGAAAGGTAATAAGGATGCAAAGGAGCTGGGCAGAGACAGTGACAAGGAAGACAAAGAGTCAGAAGCTCAGGGAAAGTGACTCGGCAACAGATGAAGACAAACAAGTACAGAAATGGGTCTGGGAGCCAGGGAGCAGCCATGCCCAGGCTGATGTATTCACGCAGGTAAGCGTGTGAAGGCCCAAGAAGCCATGCTCATGTCATCTTCCTTCCAACACACACAGCTTAAGACGGGCTGCCGGGCAGAGCTATCTACCTCTATTAGAAAGCAGTTTAAGAGTGCTTATCTTGGGACCAGCAGTTAGCGTAATGGCTATGTCGCTGGACTCCCACGTAGTCGACCACGGTTCGAGTCCCGGACCCGGTGGCTTAAACTCACGCTGGGCGCGTGTGCGTGCGTGCCCAAGATCCCAGGAGGAGAATGGAGGAGAAGGGATTGCGGCGTGGCCGTCCCCCCTGGGGGGTGATTTCTCGATTTCTATCTCTCTGTCTCTCTCTCTGTCTGTCTGGCGAGCGCACGCGCCCTATAGCAAAAACCTCTCCAAAAAAAAGAAAAAAAAAAAAAAAAAAAGAGTGCTTATCTTGTGGATTCAGCCTTTGGCCAGGTAGCTTCTGCTATGTGGGGACTATCTATTTACAGAAAGGAAAAAAAAAACAAAACTGTAACTAGCAATATTCAATGAGCTATTGACCAGCAATCTCTTTCCCTGGATTATCACCCAACTTTCAAAATCCAACCATTTCTGATTGTTCTGGCTTAAATCATTACTCTAGTAGTTTGTGTATGACATTTTTTTTTTTTTTTACCTTTTCTAAGCTTTTTTTTTTTTTTAATACAAACTGGGGAAAAATGTAACCATAATTTTTATGACTTTCCTTGGACTTTCTCCCTTTCCTATCACTATGCAAACTGTCTCTCTCCCCCATTATCTTTGAAGTCCTAGAATTTTATAAAAATGTCCTTCCTTTTTCTTTCTCAGGAATCTCCTATTTACCAATAACTTGGGGTCCTTCCTTTCTAGAGTTTGGGAAAGCTAAAGAATATAGAGGTAGGGGAACCAGCAGTTAGCGTAATGGCTATGTTGCTGGACTCCCACGTAGTCGACCGCGGTTCTCGTCCCGGACCCGGTGGCTTAAAACTCATGCCGGGCGCGTGTGCGTGCGTGCCCAAGATCCCAAGAGGAGAAGGGAGGAGAAGGGACTGCGGCGTGGCCATCCCCCCTGGGGGGTGATTTCTCACTTTCTGTCTCTGTGTCTCTGTCTGTCTGGCGAGCGCACGCGCCCTATAGTTAAAACCTCTCCAAAAAAAAAAAAGAATACAGAGGCAGAAGTTACTTTTGAGCTCATTCAATCCCTCTTCTCCCTTCCCAGCTAAGAAAATTGACATAGCTGATAAGAGAGGTTAGCTCAAATTCATGCAGAAGTGGGCCTGGATTTCTCGTCCTCCTAATGTCCAATTCACGCTCTCTGAAGAGCACCCGGTGATGTGGTAGAGGGGATCCCTAAGCTGCTGAACGGTTACGTACACATACATATTTGCTTCCAGACTGCAATAACAAAGGGGTGTGTTGGGACCTGGATGGACGACGGCTATCCTGGGAAGTAGATGGAAAGGGGCTGGTGGGGTATGAGCTCAGGGCGACAGGGGACTGTGATGCCTGGTGGTTTGTGCTCACAGAGCCTGGCCTGGCTGCTGCTCACCAGGCAGATCCTTCTGGCTCCCCCTGTGTTATGTACAACATGGGAGAAAAATACAGCCTGCCTCCTGGGTCCTGCTCTCCGACTCAGGCTCGTCAATATGCCTAGGAGGACTGTACTTAGAATTTCACGTGCGTGTGTGTGATAAAAGTCACCTATTAGTCAACCTGTTAGCTAACAGATAATCTAAACATTTTAATTACTTCAGACCTAAGGGGAAAAACAAACTGAAACAAAAATCACTTCTAAAACTTTAAAAATAAAATAGGTTATTTCTTTCCTTTCCTTTTTCTTTTCTTTTCTTTTCTTTCTTTCTTTCTTTTTTTTTTTTTTTTTTTTTTTGAGAGAGGTTTTTGCTATAGGGCACTTGCACTCGCCAGAAAGACAGAGACAGGGAGAGACAGAAAGCGAGAAATCACCCCCCAGGGGGATGGCCACGCCGCAATCCCTTCTCCTCCATTCTCCTCTTGGGATCTTGGGCACACGCATTCACGCGCCCAGCATGAGTTTAAGCCACCTAGTCCAGGACGGAACTGTGGTCGACTACATGGGAGTCCAGGGACACAGCCATTATACCAGCTGCTGCCCTCCCCCCTTTTTTTGCATAGTGTCTCAGAAAGCAAGGGCTATAAAATAAATGTTCCAGGCACAGGTTCCGGAATGAAATCAGGCCCTGTGGTCAGGCAGAGGCAGGAGCCAGGCAGGGGTTTGGGAACCTCACTTTTCACAGTGCACACTCAGATGATACCCTATTTTAACTATTTGGATGTTATAAAAAATGACTTAATTTATTTCTACCTCAAAACAAGTGGATTGGACGATTCTGAGTAACTTTTAAGAGAGGCATATGTAAGAGAAATATTGAAAACAAAAAGTGAAGTTTGCGATAAATCTCATTCAAATACATTCACGATGAGTGACTGTGTAACACATTGAGTATATTCACCTTAATAAAAAGGGTTACTTAACAAAGCGCAGGATATTAAAAAAAACTCTCAGTAAAAGTAAAAAGGTATTGATCTCCAGCTTTTTAAATAGTTAATATTCACCTTGAAAATCCTACCTCTGAATGACCAGTGAAAAATGACCAAGTGAAGACTCTAAAGAGAAAAAATTTGTGGTCTAGAGGTTATCTTAAGAAACAGCCCAGCTAGGCTGAAGTCTAGGCTGAGACGGGAGAATGTGAACTCCCAGATATACAGCCGAGGCTGGACCCACCCTGCAAACACACTTAGCAGCTCCATTTCTCACAGACAAGACCATTTACATTAGAGAAGAGTTTTTCTGCAACATCTTGCAAAGTTCTGTTTTTGCTTTAAAAATTGACCTAGTTTCATCAAGCAGATCTTCGGGTATCACAAAACAGCACTCCCAATTGTGTTGAGAGAAAACCTAGTTTTACTAGGTATTACAACATTCCCGAAGGAGAGGAGTTGAAAATAATGGTCAGCTCCATGATGCTTAAAGCCCAGGGGTGCTCAGAGGCTCTTAAATTGAATGTTGATTCTTGGGTGAACTTCTAACTTCTAGCAAGTGATTACGGAAGGAGAAAGGGAAGCTCTCGGGCATGAAAGACTTCAGCATTTGGAAGAGCATTGCAACCTGCAGTGCTCCACCAACTTTGTGCGATCAGAAAGTGAAAGCTAATGGGCACCTATTTTGGTTAAATGTATATAATGGTGGATTAGAAGTGGCCACACATTCTTTGTAGCTTCTATCAAGAGGTGGAATCTGCTTCCTTGTTCTCTAAGGGCTCACTCTGACTTGTTGTGACCAACAGAATGTAGCAGAAGTCATGCTGAGTGACCTCCAATTCTTGGTCTCTCTAATTGCCAGAGGGTATATGCACCAGCCAGAGAGAGATCAAGAAACAAAGAAAAAGAGAGATAGAGAAAGCACCCTCTAATGGGGTGTGGTCATCTTGCAGTCCCTTCTCCATTTTGCCATCCTGCTGGGATTTTGGACATGCACACACATGTACCTGGAATATTTTTCAAGCCACGTGGTTGGGGTTTAGACTCTGGTTGGTCATGTGGGATCCAGCCCCTCAGTCCCCCAATCTTGGGTTTCTTAAATCCTTGTGACATCTTCTCTCACTTCAGCCACTCTTTGATAAACTCAGGATGAAAAAACCACATGGGGTGAGAGATTCTTTCAGCTACCCCAGCTGAGTTTCCTGACACGTGAGCAACATCTAGCCCCTGACGACCTGCCCGCTGAGTACAGAAGAGTTGCCCAGTTGACATGAAGAGCCAAGAGAAAGAATAATCTTTGTAGTCTTGAAAGAACAGTCTTGGTCTCTGGCAAGCACTGGTTTTCCACCTACCTCTAGCCTAGGTCATTCTACCCTTCCTTGCTGCATCTCTGCTTTTCTAAAGGCCCATCCTTCATATTCAGCTTGTCTGTGTCTTAGGTCTTCCCTATTTTGGGGGACAATGAATAAGTGAAATGCATTTATTCTGCAATATGTGCTATGATAATGTATTAGGTTTTCAGGAATGTCATGACGTGTTTTTCTATGCAAAAATGCATCATGACTTTCTGGACAGCCAAATAAATAAGTCTGGTGATGAGATACAAAATTCATAGTCAAGTACTTATTTCCCAGATTTAAAAACAAGAACAAAACATCACTATCAAAAAAAAAAAAAAAAAAACTACAGTGGAAAAAGCACAGATTTTCAAAGAACCTGGGTTAAAGACTTGGACCTGCTCTCTTCCTTGTACCAAGTAACACCTGTGATTTTGGTCTAAGTCACTTATTTTTTCCATCTCCATTTTCCTATCTTTACATCCCTCATGGAGTTAGTGATAATATATGTGAAAAAATACGAACAAAATGAAAATGCTTTGTAAGCAGCAAGGCACATGACACATTTGTGACTGTTCTCTGCCTACTAGAGATCTAGAGACTCCTTCCTTCCCTATGAAGACATCACTTGCATCAATTTACCTGATTAATAAGTTCTCTGTTGCAAACTCCCTTACCCATCCATCTGTACACATGCAGACAGGCACTGGGGACTTCCAAAGACTATTTAAGTATGGTGAACCTCACAGAGAGTCCCACTTTTCCTTTCAGTCATTGTGCAGTGTCTGGGCCCAGTATAAGACCAGAGCTACTAGTTCTCATCCTTTCCCACCCTCTTCTAAAAGGAATGATGAGCTCCCACAGAGCTCTCATTGCATCCTGGTGCCAACAGAAAAGGATAAAAAGAAATGGCAGAATGACTGGAAATTGAACACAACTTGAAGGAACAAAGAATTAATAATGGTTAAAAGTTAGGAACCAGCAGTTGTTGTAATGGCTATGTCACTGAACTTCCATGTGGTTGACCGTGGTTTGAGTCCCAGACCTGGTGACTTCAATTCACGCTGGGCACATGTGCGTGTGTGCCCAAAATCCTGAGAGGAGAAGGGACTGCAGCATGGCCATCACCCTGGGGGGTGATTGCTCACTTTCTGTCTCTCTGTTTCTCTCTGTCTTTCTGGCGAGCGGACACGTCCTATGGCAAAAAACTCTCCCCCAAAAAAGGAAGTTAATGATATAGCACGTAAGTAAGATGTCTATAAGGCTGAAGTTTAGGAGAAGAGACAAAGACAAGCTGAATATAAAGGATGGGCCTTTAGAAAAGCAGAGATGCAGTAAGAAAGGATAGAATGACCTATACTTAAGAAAGGCCAGAGGTAGGTAGGTGGAAAACCAGTGCTTGCCATGACAGAACTGGAAAGAGATACCTGAGAACATTGAGAGCAGCGGCTGTCACTTGTAAGAACTCAATTCATATCTGATGAATGAATAAACAATGGAGGCAACCAATGAGCTGAAAAGATACAACTCAACAGAATACTCAGAGATCGAGCCAGGGCTCACAGAGAAATAGGGCAGTCAGAGGCCCAAATAGTGGAACAAGTCTTAGTAGGAATGGCGATTCCATCTGGACGGGACTTAAGGAGGGAAGAAGTCACTCTTCAAGATGAGGGGGAAAGTCCACAAACACCTTGTACTTTCTATGAAAGTATACGAAATTCTCACAAGAAAAGTGGTTGTTACTTTGACCAAAGGTGTTCTATAGTTGCCGTTTTAGATATTTAACCTTATTGTGTCCTAAATGTAAAGGGCTTTCCCCCCGAATTCTCCACATAATCAGCTTTGCTCTCAAATGGCTCTAAGTTCTTAACAACACTCTCTACAATATGCTGGGAAAGGTCGAATAATCCTAATAAGATTTTATATATTCTATCTTGCTCCTTATGCCTAAAATCACATTCTCAGGGAGAGAACATTTGACAAGGCTCACATGCAAGAATAAAGTTATGTAGGTTTTTTTTCCTCTTAAAAATACTACCACTGCTGCTACACATTAGGTTTCCTTTGTTTTACTTCTATTTTCCTATGATTACTTGGGCTTTTATTCTTTTATTAAAGTATGGCCTGATGGGGCCAGCAGGTGGCCTGGTGGTTAAGGTGCTGAACTCACACATGGCTGACCATGGTTCAAGTCCTAGACCTGGAGGTTTGCTTTCTCACTTTCCCTGTCTCTCTCTCTCGCCTCTCTTTCTCTCTCTCTTCCTCTGGTGAACGTAAATGCCCTGTAGTAAATAAAAAGATAATGATAATAATGATAAATAATTTTTTTTAAGTATGGCCTGTCTATCATCCTCAATATTGATAACCGACTTGATATGTTATGTAGGTTGAACAGGGTCAAGCCAGAGCCTGAGCATATTCTTCATTTACTGACTCATTCAGTACTCATGCCTACACGGAGGAAACCAAAAGACGACATAATTCCCCTAGAAACATTCTTTGTTTGATGAAACAAGACTTTCTGCACGTCACAGTTAAATAACAATGCTTGGAAGTATATGATTAATTGACAGCACGGAAAAGGGTATGTTGGGAGTTCCTAGGGGTGTAGGGTAAGGGTAGGTTGAAGCATGAAGTCCTCGTGGATCAAGTGGAATTTAATTGGAGCCCTGCAGAATGAGCAATGGGAGAAAAGGTGGACTGGCGATATAAAGGCACCCCATGCTGTGGGAGATGTGTCTGGATTGGAGGATTTCTGCAGTACCAAGGAGAGCTGGACCATAAAGAAGAGAGCTGGGAAGAAAGTGCTAGGAAAAACGCACTCTTCAAGTGAGAAGGCAGGAAAACAAACAAGAAACTACGGGTCATCGGAAAAGTTAGGACGTATTTTTCTATGTGAAAATGCATCATGATTTTTCTGATGACCCAAGACAAATACGGACTCCTCGTCTCCAACATGTGTATCATCCTGGCTAAGAATGGGTCTATTTGTTCATCTGTTCATTCCTTCAGTCATTCATCAATACATGAAAAGTGACCTTATAAAAGTGACATGTAAGCACTAGAGGCTACGAAAGATTCTTTCCTGTAATATCGCACAGAATAGTAGAGATGGGAAAAAACTCAATAATTTCAATAAAATATGGAAACCTCTATGAGAGAGACTTAGGGGGTTACAAGTGAACAGAGGAGGACACCTAAATCATCCTTAGGGATCAAAGTCTGAGTGCACTTCACAGACCAGGAAATGTAGTCCAGAAAGCAGGGCAGAAGCTGCCTAGGTGGTCGGGGAAGGCGAACTAAAGGAGTGGACACAAGGGAGCTTGAGGAGGGGACATTTTCAGGCAGGAACAGAGGCTGTGTATAGAGAAGGGGCAGCGGATGCCTATGGGTCACTGACTACCTCTAATTTAGGAAACTAAAGAGCTGTGAGAATGCATCCCTTCCCTGCAAATAATTTACAGTGGGATTCTGAATGACTTCCTTTTCCATGTTTTTATTTCATCAATGGAGGCACATTTAACTCTGGCCGTTCTTCAGTTTTGAAGGCCAAAACTAAAATTTGATCCACAAAGTAGTCACTGTCCTAAGAGTTATGTTAAGTTGACTCACAGAAACTTGAGGATAAAAGGGAAGATACTTAGTTCCCTTCCTTTTCTACATAACACTTCTTCTAAGTATTCCTGGCAGGTGGCCATTCAGACAGACAGACACCCATCCAGCTCCAGGGAGCTTGGAGCCTCAGGACACAGCCCAATTCATTCCTGAACATCACTAGTTGTGAAGAACGTTTTCTTTGCTTAAACTAAGATTAAATATGACTTCCTGCAGCTCCTACCCGTTTCCACTACCCACCCCCCAACTGACAGAAGTAGCCTTCTGTGTCTCCTTCAAACAGATGGTGCTTTGTTACATTTATAATAGTAAGTGAGAACTGTCCCTCTTCCTTGCTAAAGGACTTTTAAGTTAACAACTGGCTTAGTGTTGATTAATTAGGTTCTCCAATATAACGTACCACCTTCCTTCTCATGAAGACCTTGATGCAACATCTGTTACCATTAGATACTCCATATTTCTCCTTTCCTGATTCACAATGCCTTACGTTTGCACGATATTTCATCCCTTTCCAAGCAGATTCACATAAATTATCGCAATCTACTGTCATAAGAAGGTTGTGGTGCCACTGTCAGTATGTCATCATCACAAAAACCTTGGTAGCCGTTTCATGACACAGCATCAGTAGGCTATGTCTGAGAGAACCCTAGGTTTCTGACTGGACAAAGGCTAGGAGATGCCAAAGATCTAACACATTTTAATAGAGGAAAAAAAAGGAGAAAGTACTTCTCAGAACAGACTCTGGATGCCTCCTCGAGTTATGGGGAAAAAAACTGTCATAGCATAACATATTCCTATTTTATCAAACCACTTGTACTCTTTGGTTTTATCAAACCACAACTACTCATACAACAGACCTACAGGTGAAGCGCTCCAGCCCTGGGACTGAGGGAGAAGAGGTTAGTCATGGAGTGGAATAAGGCATGGTTTTACCTCTTGGTATTTATGTAGAACAAAAGTTGAAAGAAATGAGATGACTTCATCCCTGCGAATGATGGACAGGAGGTCATGGCAGAGAAGAGGGCCGGGCGGCACAGGGAAGGAGACAGCCTGTGAACTCCATGTCTCCAAGCTTAGTCTACCCCCTGGCAAAGCACTAAGAGCCAGCTCTATGGCGATACTTGGTGGGCATTGTGGGACAGGACCCACACATGCTTATTTATAGAGAAAGCAAACTTCTAGGGCTAAGTGATGTTCTGCCATTAGGATTATAATGACAGCAACTATCCCCCCGCCCCCATCAAGCCAGAGAGAGATGTGTCTCCAGAAAGCAAGGAAGAACTCAGACTCCTCTGCCTAGCAAGAATGGGTCTGGGTAGATGTGTGATTGAAATGTCTAGGGTCCCTGGGAGCAGTTCCATCAAGTGTGCCTGTTTCATGGCACTGGACATACCAGAGTTCTACAAGGTTCACTATGGAGGATCAAACGACATGGCTACCATGGAGAGACCTTGCTGCCTGCCTCCCTATCTACATACAGAAGGGCATATTTGCCTGTGTAGTTCTGGGGCCTTAAAAGTGCACAAGCACTTCTTTAGGAAAAATCCATAAGGATTAACAACTTAACCTAATGACACCTGGCTTTGATCTGAGGAAAAATATGTATAGATATCAAGTAAGAGTAACAGTTCAGTGATTTCTTCAGAGAAGCAGAAATGTAGTAGGTTTCCCATGAGAAAACAAAGTGCGTGCTTGAAACTGTACCTTAGATGATGCTAACGTACAAGGCAGAGGAGAGGGCGTGATAAACTAAGGACAAACCAACCTTGTTGGTAGAGTACAGCAACCATCCGCTGTGAGTCTGACTTGAGTTTCGTAGCTATCCAGGGGGCACACGGCTTGCTGAACAGAGGGGCATTCCACGGTGCTGCAGTCCACACTGAAAACTGAAAGGGGGCAAACAGAGAGGCACCATTTACTGTTACATTTGTTTGCATGCTGAGACCCCAAATGAAATACTGGCTCTTGATAAATGTCCAAATTTTCTTGCTCTCCAGTAACCCAGTCCTAGTACCGGCATTTTTATTTCGGTCAATGCTACGGAACTGCAATAGTACCGAATTTTTTGTGCAAGGCAAGAGGTAAGAACAAGATATTTAAGAGTTAAGATGAAGACAGAGAGAGAGAGAGAGAGAGTTAAACCAGTGGTGGTTATAGGGATGGTGAAAGTCAGCTGGAAGCATATCTGATAGAACAGTTCAAGAGGTGAACAAGAGATTGTTTTGCCTAAAGCATTTATCTAGCGGTAAACAAATCGACCAACCCAAGAAAGAAACAAACCAACAAAAACTGACCAATGGTTAGAAATTTGCAAAGAGAAAATCACTACAATCCAAACGTGTTCACAGATCACATTAGAAATCATATAAAGCAAGAAACAGCTGGGACACAACCACAAATCAAATGCTGGCAAAGAAGGTGAGTGAACAGTCAAAGATGACTTAGCGCATGCTATAAAGTCAAGGGAATGGATGGTGGGGAATTGGCAAGGAGAAAGATTGGGGCTCCATATTTTATTATATAACTTCTGGTGCCTTGATGCATGTTTTTATCTAAAAATAACTTTGTTTTATGTATGATGATTGTTTTTTCATGTAATACTTTCACATGACAGGTAGATCTGCAAATGAGGGCTCTGACCTTCCTTAGGGGAATGAAGCAGACAGCCATAGTGCTCACAGACTTAACCCCACCCTCCCCACAAAGCACATTTTGAAGGTAAAGAAGAAAAAAGACATGCTCCCTTTCTGAAGGTGCGTATGTACCAGTGGATTACCACTCTCGTTCTTTGTCTAGCAGGCCAGAAGTTAGGCTGCCATTCGCCCAAAGTGGCAGACTTGCAGTGTACTGGTGAGAATGCCCATCTCTCTGAGGGAAAGGGAAAGACCGGAGGCGGCTGAGGAGGAATGTGCTACCATTGACACAGAGGAGCTGGGTTGCTGAGACAGAGCCTGTGCATACCTGGTTTGCACTCATAGAGGTCACAGCACTCTCCCGGCTTCCCTGAGGCTTTTGACACTAGTATGTTCAGGTATCCCGGCTGGCAGACTTTGCGCAGACAGCCCGCAGGGTCGCACACACAGCGGCTGGGCAAGGGGCAGCACTCCCCGGGAGGAGCATAACCCTCGATCAGAACGGAATCTTCAGGACAACGTGGAGAGAACTGGACTTCACAGCGGGCCTTGGAGCAATCTGGCTTCTCTTCTGAATGGGAGAGAAAGAGTTTAGCTCATGCCCAGGGCAGTGTGGGGCAGAAGCACAGACAGACCTGATGATCTATTTAGTTACTAACTAACTAAATAAGAGGAGAATAGAGAAAAATATCTGATGGAAACACTAATTACTTTAGCTACTCTGAAAAGCTCTCCCAAGATGTGCCCACGACACCAAAACATGAGCTGAGAGTCCCCCTTTCTGTTCTTATTCATGCATGTTGAACAATCAGTGTCTGGTGCAATGACCAAAATGAAGAAAGGCAAAAGGAATATGCATCTATGGCATGGAGAGTCTGAAAACTGGATGCAGTTATTGATCAACTAGAAGGTCTTTGCATTCAAGAGTTTTGGGGGTGGTTCTTTGAAGACAGCCTATGTTTAAACAACAAAATAGAGACCCACCAATGAATTATGGTGACTTCAGGGACTGGAGACAGAGTGCATGATCCTTAGCATGGAATACTTGTACCTCCAAGCTCTCAGTTGCGATGACATGAACTTACTAGGATCATGTGAGTCTATGATGTGGCAGCCTAGCAAGACAGATAAGGAGCCCAATCCCCGGGTAACTTCCCTAAGTGACATCTGGGGTGTTTCTTTCTCTAGCAGAGAGACACTGATACCCTTGTTCCCCTTTCTTCAGTATTATCTGACCTACTGCTGCACCTTAATTTTAGATACAGGAAAAACAAATCAGGGAGGTACTATGTAGTGATTTTAGGACTGAAGGCAAAGCCCTAGCTTTGGGTGCTCCACTCCATGGCTCCGATCCTTGGTTTAACCTTTTAAGAAATCTACACTCACACAAGGTCCATGAGGAAAAGACTGAAATAAAGCAAAACTACGTCGTTGTACCCTATGACCTTCGGGTAGGGCGAGAGTTCAGAAAATGTAGCTCTGGCGGAGATTTCTGTAAGTTCTAATGGTCTTTCCTTAGGTAAAACCCAAAGACGGAATCACACAGTGGGGTTGGACCCAAGAGATCACCTAATTTAGTCTTCTCATTTTGTATATGAAGAACAAGAGCCCCACAGCTCCAACGACCTGCCAAAGGTCAGTAGGAAACCTAGAGCAATAATCCAGGCCTCCTCACTTCCGGGTCATTCAGCTCTCACTATCACAAGAGTAGACCCATTTCCAAAACCAAGCCTGTTCCTCTGGACCTTTCTCCCCTGGCTGCTGTGTCTTTCATTTCACTGACCTCCTCCTTGTCTAATTAAAACACAGCATGCAAGATCCTTGATATTCATAGTTCCAGTGGATTCATTCAAACATATTTATTGAGCACCTGCTGTTCCAGCAGCTTGGGATAAATCAGTAAAGAGCACACACATAGAACCTGCCATCATACAGTTCATGAGGCAGTGGGAGGTGACAGAGAATAAACAATAAACATTATAAATAAAAAACTAGATAGTAGTGAAAAGGATGGTACATGTTAGAGGGGAAGAAGAGAGAGATAAGGGGGATGGGGTGCTTGGAAGGAGAAGGGAAAGTGACAATTGGGTCAGAATTGGCATGATTGAGAAGTTGATGTTGGAATGAAGATTGGAGAGAGGGGAAGAGCCACAGAAATAGGTGGGAGAAGGACACCAGAGTAGTGGCAGCAGGGCAAGAGGAGAAACAAAAGTGAGGTCAGATGGGCAACAGGGTCCATCTGGTCATTTAGGACCTCAAGTCATTTTAAAGACAGTATGTTCTTTTATGACATAAATTAGAGCTTGGATTATATAGGAAAAGAAGGGAATAATTCAGAAAAATGGGTCTCCTTGTGGAATATCAAGGACTTGGAATCCGAGCAAGGGCAGCTTTCTGCACAGAATATCTGGGGAGACAGCGTGGGAAGAGGTTGGAAAGACATCTGCAAAGTAAGAATGTGGAAGAAGACAGACCTATGCTCCATTTAGCACAGCTGGTTAGTGGGTGTAATGGAGATCAAGATGGGGTGGAGAGACTCTTAATATTCACGTGCCTTTCCTTTGGCCCCCTAACTTACAACCGCCCTCTTATTTTCCTGTTGGACAGAATGCTACTTCATTGCTCCCGAGCCTCGATGAGGGGAACATTCGAACACAAGCGTCTGCCCTCTCTTCTGACATGCCAATATCCAACAGCTTAAAGCAGAATGCTAAGTCGCAATGGTCCCCTAAAGTGAGTTCCTATTAGCTCCGTTTTACTGAAACAAATTCAGACAGGTAATGTCACTTGCCTAAGGTCATGCAGATAGTAACGGTGCTGTGACAATGGGACCTCGGTTCATCTGGTCCTCTGTGATAACACGCAATAATGTGGCTTCTGTCTCAGGAATCACCAGTGTTATCTGTGTCCAACTATGTCTTTCTTTTCCCCTCAGTTGAATTCTCTGGGCTCAGCTTCTGACCTGTTCATGAGTTTAGCTTCTGCTACAACTACCCAGCTTAGCTGGACCCCTGCTGGACCCCTGCTCTCCCTTACCCAGCTTTTCTCTCTGCAGGACACGTGGGACCTACAGAGCGTGTACTCTGCACATTCCTGAGCCAAACAGGGTAACTCTTGTCTTTGAGTACCCATCGATCACACATTCATGTTATCACCCCAAGAACTGCCCTGAGAAGAGAACATGATTAACTAATGAGGAATTCCACTTTACAATCCCCATCAGTATGGGGCAGAATAAAATGAAAGAGTTGTGAAGGAAAAAGTGGATCTTGACTATACAAGAATTAAGGTGCAGTCTGTAAAGTATATTTGATAAACTGCTTGCCTGGCAAAGAAACACGTTTTAAAATTAAGAAAAGTTCTGTGACTTTAATTACAAATAGCACCTCATTCCTACTCTTGTTAATTTGCTGTAATTAACTTATTCTATATCACATTCTATTACACTCTTATGCAAAATAGTATGTATAATCTTAATGTAAACATTACTTCAACTAAACAAATTTCCATTAAAACCCAACACAATCATCAGATCTAGCTAGTTATTCTACTCTTGGTTCTTTTTTTTAAAAAATGTATTGATTTATTCCATGAGAGAGACACAGAGACAGAGATACTGCTCGCCCAAACAGGGTCTTGACATGCAATCCAATCCCAGTCCCTGCCACCCTGGATCATGGGTACTTAACTTATTCTATATGTTAACATGTGCTTGGCAAACTTGGGGAGGTTTCCAGATGCTAACCCACCACCTTCCCATACGAGCCTGCCTCCCAGTCTTGTGTTTTTACCACTGTGCCATGTTTTGGCCCCTTTACATTCTTTTTAATAATCCAACATTGCTAACTCTTGATGTGTTGAAATTTAAGCCTTAAGCCTTACTTTTTTTTTTTTTTTTTTTTTTTTTTACAGAATTCTTTTATTTAACTTTATTTATTTATTCATTTTAACTAGACCAGAGTCGGGGGAAGAATGAGAAAGAATCAGAGAGAGAAAGTGAGAAAGCAAGCCACCAGGTCTGGGACTTGAACCACAGTTGGCCAGGTGGGACGTACCCTTACCCACTGGCCACCTGTCGGCCCCAAGATGGATTTACTTCTATAACTACCTTTGTAATCAGGTAGGATAGACTAAGCTACTACAGGCACAGTCCGAACCACAGTGAGTGAGTTTTGGAGCTTGAAGAGCTAAGACCAAAGGTTAAATCTGACTACTGCTTTTTTCAACTTTTCTCGAGATGATCATATTGGTTTTCTCTTTAATATTAATATATTCAGTTAAGATTTTAAACCATCTCTGTGTTCTCAGAATAAACAGTTTCTAAAGATTCTGCCAAATTTGACTTTCTAGTATCTTAAGGATTTTACCTTTGTATTTTTGAGTAAAACGAGTCCTCAGTTCTCTCTTTTTCAATCCATTCCTGCTTTTAGAGTTACACTAACTCTTTCAATAAGCTATTCAGCATTATCCATGGCTAGTTTCAGAGTTACTCTAACTCTTTCAATAAACTGCTTAGCATTTACCTTTTCTCTATCCAGGGATAATCTCCTTGTTGATGTTTTCCTGTAACTCGCGGGACCCATGTGAAATTACCTGAATTCAGTATATTTCTTTTGAAGGAGAAAAGGACAGACTTCTTTGGTTATACGATTATTCAGGCATCCTACCTCTTTCAGAATCACCTTTACTAACTTATACTTTAGTTAAAAAAAAGAATATATATATATATAAATTCATCTAGATTTTCAAATTTATTTTAGACTTGATGAAGTTTTGATCAAGTTTTCTTTTTCATAGTTTGTGCTCATCAGTTCTTTCAAGTTTTTGAATCTCTTCCTTGTCTTCTATTTTGTCGGTTCTCCTCTATTATTTTAAGATTAATGCTCAGTTTATTTTTATGTCTCTTAGAAATACAAATAATTTTACTTATGGTTTTAATGCTTTAGCCAAATGCTGGTCATATTCTAACTTTCTATGCATTGCTGTAGGACTTCTTTCTAAATACTTCATAATTCAATTTTGGTTTTCTCTTTTAAGATTTTTCAGAGTACAATTCCATTTCTGCATAGGTAGTTCTTTTCTTTTTCAGCTTTCCTTTCTAATTTCTTTAAAATGTCAAATGGTGTGTGTGTTGCATGAGGCGGTGGGGGCGCAGCCACGAGGGAGTGGGGAGCAGCCCCTAACAGGGCTTGGTCATGCCACCATCCTTTTTCCTTCAATTCTGCATCTGACTGAGATCTGGGGTGCATGCATGTACCTGGTGCATTTTTCAAACAAACAGTGCTGGGACTCGATCCCTGTTTGCCACGTGAGCTATAGCTTTTTCTGCACAGTGCCTAACACTGTGCTACTGGGCTGGCCTCCTTTTGATTTTAATTTATAGCCTCATTGCCTTGTCAGAGAATGTGGACTGCACAATTACCTTCTTTTGTTAATTTGAGTTAAAATTTTTTTGGGGGGGGTACATTTCTGTATGTGTGGACTTACAGCCAACTAAGTGAAAAGAACACGTACCTTCTGCTTAATCTTGCATATCTATTAAATCGAGCTTCTTAATTATGACATTCAGCTCACCTATACTTTACTTCTGATCTCATTTCTCTCATTTCCAAGAGAGATCTGTAAAAATCTCTCACTATGAGCCAGTGGCTTCTCCTTGTATGATGAACACTCTGTACTGTAAGTTTTCAAAGGTATGTGGTTAACCTCACGACTAGCAGGCATAAACGTCAAGTCTGTTACACAGACTTGGCAAACGGTAAAATGATGCTTTCAAAGAATTAGGATTTCTAATGTCTATACCATTCTTCCTCTTTTGTAATTGTTAACATCTTAGTTTTATTTTTCTCTTCTTTCATTCTTCTATCGCCTCTCAATAGACTACCCACAACTCTTACCCATGCAGAAGTCCCCCCCCACAACCGGTCACCAGCATGTCAAACCAATATGGTTACCACTGCGTCAGGAACTGTTTTCTGATACCTTCTCAGTCTGCTTTGAAATAAATTCTCGCGGGGCTGCACGAGACCCACCCTTGGTCCAGCCCTGAGTGCAGTCTACGTTTCCTATTGTTGGGAAATTTATGATCTGATAATTGGAAAAAAAATCATGTTTATCATAAAAAATAATTAGAATAATAATAATAATGATTGGGGGAAACATAGGAAAGATATTGAATGTTGAAGCGGGGAGATTAATGTCTCTGTACTGACTGACATGCATGGCATTCCCTTTTGAAAAAGCAATGTAATACACTGTAAAGTTATATGTAATTCAATGTAATAAAAAATAGATAATAAAAAAAAAAGAAATAAATTCTCCCAGTGGATTTTATTTATTCATCTATGTATCTATTCTATCTTTCTTCCATAGAGAAAATAAGGAGAAAGCTATAGCCACACCATGAATTGTCCAATTAAAAGGCTTTTCTGGCACTACTTTCCCATTTCTAATTCTATTTGGAAAGAAGTTTCTCCAACTCTTTCTCTATGATGTCTAACAAATCTATATATAATAGGTAAGTTAATTAATGAGCTGTTAAGTCTGGTTGCCCTGGCAACACTGCAACTGGCATCTTTAAAAAAAATCCTGCCTCAGATAAAGAATGACTAAAGTGACAATAACACTTGTAACAGAAGTAATTATGGGAAAATAAGCTGCTTTCATCATAGTAGTAATCTTCCTTCAACAGGTTAGTGCTTAGAATACTGACAAGGTCACCCAGTATACAAAGATTTTACAATAATAATGGAAAGGCTCTCTGAACTCTCCCAGTCACTTTAACCTGTGTGACTGAATCTGGGCTATTTGTAGACCTCCAGGTCCACATGTTAACAAGAAAAGTAAAATCATGACCTATGAGTAGCAAATGCATTCAAGATTTTCTACTTACACACAGATTTAAGTAAAACACAAAGGCAAATGAAAAACTACTAGATGAGAAGACAAAAGATAAAGACAAATTTTTTATTTATCAGCCTAATTCTTAGTAGTTTTCCTTAAATTTTGTAGAGCCCCACACATCTGACACTAACATCTTCCTTCTATTTCTAAATCTCTTAAAATGGTCGCCTAAAACAACAACAAATATACTGTACCCTTCCTCAGATCCTCCTCTTGCACATATACTATATCTGGTATTTACATCTATATACTCTATTTCTATATTCTTTAGTGAATTAGTTTCAGTCATAGAGTGCAGACACTCGGTATATATTAAGTGGGGACATAAAATGCCTCTCCTTCATAGCCTGGCTTGCTTTGCTCAGCAGTAAGTCTTCCATATTCATCCACTTCTTGTCAAAAGCCAGGGTTTTGTTGTTTTTTAGGGCTGAATAGTATTCCATTGAGCATATTTGACACAGATTTTTGTCCCATTCATCTGTTCGTGGGCATTTGGGTTGTTTCCATGACTTAGCAATTGTGAATGGTACCGCAATAAACATCTATGTGCAAGCACTTTTCCGATTAAGTATTCTTCTGTCCTTTGGGTAGATACCAAGGAGTGGGATTGCTGGATCATATGGTAGTTCTCATTTAGAAGAAAAATAGGGAGGCAAAGTATTAATGTCACAAAGAAATGTGGTATTATCTGTTGAAGATACTTTGTAGTTTTATCAACTGTATTACAGAGAAATGTTCACCTGTTGAAATATCCATTTTGTAAGACCAATAATAATGTGATTGAATGTATAAAAGAAAATGAAAAATAAATTAATTAATTAATTTTTTAAAAATGCTGTACCCTTACGAATGGAAAACAGGCCGCATAAAACGGACCAGTAAAATTTAGGAAGTTAACTACAAAGTTGGTGCTCTTGGGTACTGCATCCTTTATCAAAGTCAGTCCTGATCTGTTCTCTTATCCACACATGCGCGCATGTACACATTCACATGCCATTTTAAGGGAATCTTTAAGAGTCTTCACTACTTCAGAGATAACTCAGGAAGTTCTGATTTGGATTAGATTGGATATTACAGAATTTAGTAGGTAGAGCATAAAGTTAAGAGAAAGAGAGCTTGAGATGCCCGTTTTGCACACACCTCACTTTGGTGTACATTATACTGCAAAGTCCTGCACTAACTGTGGCATCAAGGTCTAGGGTACTGCAGGGTCCCTCAGCCTCTTGCTAATACAGAGACAACCCTCATGGCAGCTCAAGTGCAGTCTATGAAGTCTCCTTCAATTTTTCTTTTACTCATTCATTGGACAGATACTAGCTGAATGACTTCCATTCTAGGTGCAGGCAATGAAACAAAAGTCCTTGTCTTCCTGAATTTACAATTTAGGGGAGACAGACATTAAACAAAGAGCTGCACAGCACAGTGCCAGGTGATGATCAAGGCTTTGGAGCACATTTAGCAATGGGAGTGCACTGAGTTAGCTGGGTGAGTGAGGCAAGATTTCTCTGAGGACTGGCATCTGAACACAGAGACTGGAGTGAAAGAAAGCAGAATGAATGCAAATACCAGGGCAACACATTCCAGACACAGATTAAAGCAAGAATATAAGGCTCTAAGGTAACACTTTACTCTCCAAGTAGAAAAAATACACTTTCCTGTTATGAGGAAGAATCTAGGATGGTATAATGAATGGGTATAAAATATTAATAAAGACACAAAAATATTTTGAGGGATAACATTTCTTATTAAGGATTCAGTTCTCATGGTCACACGAGAGAAATGAAAGAAATCTCTACTAACTAAGTGTGAGCACATGCACCTTCGTACTCCCATGTGAGGAAGAGATAACATGTTCATCTCTTCTTGACAGATGAAGAGACGGGGAGAGATTAAGAAACTTGGACAGGGTCAAAAGCAAAAAGTAGAACTGCCGAAGCCCACAAGTTTCCCAGTAGTTCATAATGCCAAAAGTGAAAGGGGCCTCAGTTTTCTTAGTTTTTCTGGTATCTGCATGTTTAGTCAATGGCTACATTTTTGTTCAAACACAGCATAGAAAATTAATTTGCAAAGATAGAGAGGTTCGGTGTCTTTGGTCAATCTTCAACCCTTTCTTCTTGGCTATGCTATTACATTCGGTTTTCAGCCTTAGAGACATCACATGATAAAAGGACGCGCTTTCTTGTATCCAGCATTATTTTGTTCTGGAAACTTCTATTACAAATGCAATACATATGTCATCCCTGCATTTTTAAATTTAGAGGCTGGCTCCTTTAAAGTTACACTGCAAATTCTTTTCATTCACATTCCATGATTTTATCATAACCTTTTTTGGCAAGCTTCGCTGTGAAGACTTGTTCCGTACAATCATAACCCCAAGGGGAAAAAATTAGGCTTGTTGATACAGTCCCAGAAATATTTCATATTTCAGCTCGTTCAGAAACACCCACTGTACTTTCCCAGCACTCTCTTTGACTCTGAATTTAGAATTTCACAGCAATGGAATCTTCATAGAGTTTTGTCTTGTTGGTTTCTTGAAAATGCCATATTGAATTATTTTCAATTACCTAACAAAGTTAGTTTGCATCACAGTAGAAAAGAATTTAGCCAACTATAAAGGAAAAAATTACAGTCTGTAAGAATGCAGTATGTGATACTTTAGCTCTGTGTGTCTGTGTGTCTCAGCCCAGGCCAGCCCATTAGAATCACTCACAAAGCTTTCAAACATACCACTGTCTTGTATCCAACCTCAAACCAATTAAATCAGAATTTCTGGGGAAGGAGTCTGGGCATTAGTATTTCTTCCAATATCTCCCAGGGGGTTCTATTGTGTGATTAAGGATGAGAGTCACTGCCTACTCCTTCAAGCAAACTGCGAATCTTCACAGTGAGGTTCCCATTGACAGCAGGGCTTCACCAAGGGTGTGTTCAAATATCTTCACAAATGGTGGCTGGATCTGTGTCAAACACTGAGCCTTTCTGCTCTCTGCCTGACACAAAGTGATCCAAGCTGGAGGCTGAACCCCGGAGTACCTCTAGTAATCTCCTGGACCACACAGCTTTTCTATATACTGGATATTACTGCAGACTGGGTTGGTAAAGATGCTTCAGTAACCTAAAGTGCTATGACTCAAAGTGTGGCCCCTGGAAGGGCTGCTAAAGCATCACCCGAGCTCATTGGAAATGCAGAAACTCAGACCTCCTGCCAGACCTGCTGAATCAGAATCTACATTTCAGCAAGAGGCACAGTTAAGTTTGAGATGAACTGTTCTAGAATGGTGGTTCCTCTACAATGATCCCTGGACTCCAGCAGCATCGGAATTTTTAGGAAATTGCCAGAAATGCAAATTCTAAAGCCCCTCACTGGACTTCCAGAATCAGAAAGTCTTGAGGGTGGGGCTCAGCAATCTTTGTTTAAACAAATCCTCCAGGTGATTCTCATGCATTCTGTGTTAAAATAAGGATTCTTAACCCCTGCTGCACATTAGAATTCCATGGGGAACATTAAAAATCAAGAAGCTCAGGGTATACCCCAGGCCAATTAGATCAGAATTACTGGAAATGGGACCCCCATTTCTGGTAGTTCTGGAAGTTCCCCAGGTGACCTCAAGGTGCAGTCATGGATGATCCACTGTTTCAGACACTCCCACCCCATCCTCCAGACTCCCAGGACATTCAAAGCTGCTTTAATTCTTCAGACTTCTGACCTAACACTCTTCCTTGGAATCTTCCTGGAGAAGGTCACAGCTTCCTGGGAGGAGGGAAAAAAGCTGATTAAGGCTTCAGGTTTTGCCTCTGATGATGGGTGGCTGAGTAGAGGGGCAGTATGGGTAGGAGAATCAGATCTAGTATGTGGCCTATGAGCACACTATTGAATTTTAAACCGTAGTTAAACAGTGTTTGCCAGAATTTGGGGCACAGAGACATTTTATTTCATCACCTGTTAATTCACACCAGGAAAACACATTCATTCACTTTACTCCTAGAGAGATCTGCCACTCAAATAATTATATTTATATATCCACACACCTTAGTAAATTTCAAAATGTAACAATGAATTTATAAAAAACAAATTCTGTCAATAAGACAAGGTCAAAAGATTTAGATAAATGATCAATTTCAAAAAAATTAATTTTACCTAATACTTCGTTTTTTTCCATAAATACTAGCTCACAAAAAAGGAATAAAAATTATTAGAGAATGGGACAAATGACTAATGAGGAAAACTTCAATGAACTAAATTTATATAGTCAGCTCAACACAAGACTATTCATAACAGCTTGAAAATGTCATAGAGGCATAAACATTAGAAATGAAGAACTCTCCAGGGTGGTGTTTAATGGAAGGCAAGAGTCATTATAGAACACAAACAAAATCTCTATTTTGCTGAAGGATTCTGTGACTTTGGGGTGGGTAGACGCTTTCCATACTTCAGTGTTTGCTCCACTGAGGATGTTGTAATGTGGTTCTTCTTTATTTGTAACACTACTTTGAAGAAATAGTCAGATTTTAAATATATAAAAATGAAGGGTTTGGTTTTTCCCATCTGTAAAACGAGGGGCTGGCAATGGTTGGTGTCTACCACGAGCACCCTCCAGTCCGAAGTTCACAAGCCCTTCCTGTAAAATCAGGTTTCAAGGACGTGGCCCTATTTACTCAAAGAATACCAGCCAATGCTTGCTGAATTAAGAGTGGCCAGTCATGGGCTCTTAAAACTCAAGTACTTGTTAGGACCCTGGGGTCTTAGTAACACAGTAGAAAATGTGATATTGGGGGGCCAGCAGGTGGTACAGTGGTTAAGGTGCTGGACTCCCACATGGCTGACCACGGTTCAAGTCCTGGACCTGGTGACTTGTCTTCTCATTTTCCCTTTCTCTCTCTCTCTCTCTGGTCAAATTAATAATACTAACAAATGAAATATCTCTTTAAAAAATCTTATATGATTTTTTTTTTTGGAGATGTTTTTGCTATAGGGTGTTTGCGCTCGCCAGACAGACATAGAGAGATATAGAGACAGCGAGAAATCACCCCCCAGAGGGGATGGCCACGCCGCAATCCCTTCTCCTCCATTCTCCTCTTGGGATCTTGGGCACGCACGCACACGCGCCCGGCGTGAGTTTTAAGCCACCGGGTCCGGGACGCAAACTGCGGTCGACTACGTGGGAGTTCAGCGACATAGCCATTACGCTAACTGCTGGTTCCCAAAAAAATCTTGTATGATTTTTAAAAATAAAAAACCATAAACAATTAGGAACAGTAATTCAATAACAGAAACAGTGATACCAATATTATCATCAATGAATTCCTGAGTCCCAGAGGTGGCCTAGGGATTTCATAAGTCTTAGGAAAAATTGAAGACTAATTCACATTGATCTGAGGGCCTCAGAGGCTCCTGAAAGCAACTCTATTTATATGATTAAAACAATATATCCAGACTGAAGAGTGGGTGCTGAACACTATGAATAAAGGGCAGGTGGTGAGAACACGCAGTTGCTGTTCTGTCCTTGCTGACGACAGCAGCAGAAAATAACCAGCAGCAGGCTACTGAACTGTTCAACTGGTAGTTCTCATGAGGCTTTTGCACATTCTGAAAAAACCCATTTGGCCAAAGATATAAATAGATTTTTGAACAAATATTTAGGCCATTTATTTTTTCTGCCTTTCCCTCCTCCTCCTTTTTTTTTCCCCCCATTGAAGATAAAATACTTGTTTGAACCACTTACTTGTCGTTTATGAGAGGTTACTTTGAGCTAGTTTTTATCTGTTTTTAATATAAAAGTCAATATGGCTACTGGTTTACGATAAAGGCTGAAGATCTAGGAAGAACTATGTCCAAACTTGGCTCTTGACACCTAACTGTGTGAGCTTAGACAAGTTTCTTGACTTCTCTAGATCACAGTTTCCACAAGGTTGTGATGGGCTGGGCGAGGTAATATATTTTGCAAGTAGCCCTACGACGGCTGGCACATCTGCACACTCAATAGACAGTAGCTCTTGACATCATCATCATCAATTACTAAAAAGAGGTTTTGAGTCAGACAGATATCAGAGAAAGAGAACACACCGCTTATAACCTCTTTGTGAATCTTGATGAGTCATCTAATTTCACATGTTAAAAGGACATAAAAATAACTGCAAGATCATTCAAGGGGCCAGAGGGGGGCACAGCAGTAAAATGTGACTCTGTGAAGCTGATCCACGTGGGAAGGTTCACGTATTTCTGGGTGTACCCATGATCTGGGATGGAAAGCAGCGTTAAAATCTTGTTGGAGGTTTGCTGTCTCTGTCGGTCTCTGTCTCTCTAGCTCATGGAAAAAATAAACAAGCTTCAAATTTTCAAAAAAAAAAACTTAAATCTATAAGATGTTTTGGAGGATAAAAAAATATATGCATCTTTTATATAACACCTTTACATACTATGGTATATATTAATAAACAGGTCATATTTTATATGTGCACATATGTGTAGCCATACGTGTGCATGCACACACATGCGCACACAGAAATCTCAGGTCCTTATGTTTTCTGATATAAATCTAATGCCTAACACAGATGTGAACCTTAAATGTTCGATTATTGAACATTTGATCATGAAATACACACATACACAGAGACGCCCCCCCGCACACACACAATTTAGTACACCCCACACACAGACATGAAAATCAAAGATATTCCCCAAGTGTTGCTTCTAGATTAGCTTCTGTAACTTTTTAAATTTCCATGAAATAAAAGCAATTTTTGAGAGCATTTTTAAAAACAGTTTGCCATAGGGTATGGACATTCAACAGAAAGACACAGAAAGAGGAAAAGTGAGAAACCACCTCCAGGGGGAGGGCTATGGCACAATCCCTTCTAGATTCCCCTCCTGGGATTTTTGGGCAGGCGCTCAATGTATTTTTCAAGCCACTGAGTCTGGGACTCGAACCATAGTCAACCATGTGGGATCCAGCTGCCTTAACCACCATGCCACTAGCAGGCCAAAGAGCACTTTTTGAGATGATCATTCCATGTGGAGAGAAGGAAGGAAGCCCCTTAACCAGGAAGTCTTCCCTAGAGATTCTTCCCCCGCTATTTCTACATTCATGATGTGTGCATGGGCCCTGGTTACAAAGTTGTCTAAGTGACAAGAGGGCACCTGACGTTAATGAGTACTTCCCAAACCAAACAAAGGCCTCTCGACACTTAACACCTGCACAGCTAAGGCCCTCCCTGGTGAGAACGCACTTCCACGGCCCCCTGTCCAGTGGGAGTCGGTGTCTCTGAGAGTGGCCTTGTTCCCTTCCATGACTCTAGCTGATAGTCTCTCCACCCTACCGGACCATTCCCTCCGGCTCCAGCACAAACTTGCTAATCAGACTAGCTCTGGGCCAGCCCCTGAAAAGACCCGGGTTTCTATGCCGTCTTTGTGTCCTTTGTGTACCCACTGCGTAAACCCTCATCCACCACGACTGCCAAGGCGGCTCCCGGAGACTACAAATATGTGAGCTGCAGCTGAGCAAAGGGAGGTGTTTACTTTCCATCCTGAACTACAACTTGACCTGTAGCAAAAACAAAAATACTGTGATGTGTATTTTTTCCCAGAAATGATAATTATAGTACTCCAAACATTTTTCAAACTTCAACTACCAAAATGGAAAAGATGTTTCAAAAAAAATAAATAATTTAGTAAAAGGGCACTTATATTCTTGGTAGCCCTTACATGGAAATGATACTTTTTTTTTCTTCATGGCCATTAAAGGGCTTGGCTCCTGGTTCAAAGCTGCCCTGTGTGGAAGCAGGCAGGGGTCTTCCCTGTCCTATAGCCACTGGCCTGGTTTCTAGTACCTCCATCCACAGCAAAAATTCCAGTGACTGAAGAATCACAGCTTGTACACGGGGCTGTACAAGGGAACTCTGTACGTGTGGCAGATGGGACGTGCCTAAATGGAAGCATTAGGCAGACCTGCCCTGGGACCACACAGGTATGGTATCTAGACTCCTCTGAGGAGCATCATGAAAACCCCAGCTCCCCTACCTCCTCTCTCTGAAGAGACTGTCTCCTCGCCTTTCTTCTTGCCTGGTCTTTCACCTCTGCCTGAAGTTTTCCTGAACCCAGAACTCCTATCAGAATATATTCAAGGTAACTCCCACTATCAGGTTTTCCAACACTCCTTGGGCCAGTGCTTTTCCAACCATAGCATGCTAGAGACCATTTTAAAAAAATCAATTATTTATTTAGTTTTATTTATGATTATTATTTTTAAATTTGATCAGAGAAAGACTGAGTAGGAAAGTGAGAAAGCAAGCCACCAGGTCTGGGACTTGAACTGCAGTTGGCCATGTGGGAGTCCAGCACTTTAACCACCATGTCACCTGTCAGCACAGATAACTGAGTCGCATCCCAAGTTACAGATTTAGTTGGCTTGGAGTGAGGCCCGAGGATGCATACTGCTACCAAAATCCCAGGTTCCTCATGCTGCTGTCCAGATGCAAGGCTTTGAGGATGGCTGCTTTAGACCATATCGGCCTGAAAACTTTGGTCTCTTGTAATCTGTCCCATCTTCTTTCCTGTCCCTAAGCAAAGCTGCTTTCCCCCGTCTCTCTAGTCTATACATATGTAATGGAACTGTCTCCAGGTGTAGGGGACAGTGACATGCTTGAGGAACCTGAACAACAGAGGACCCAGCCAATCACATCGTCTTCTACATCTGACAGTACTCTACATGGAGCTGACCACCTCAGGCCCGAGAAGAACTCAGGGAGGAGTGCAATGGAGCAAACAGGCAAACTGTTGAGGCTTCTGTGGCAAGAAGAGGTCACGGCTTCTGCCTAAGTGAGTGTGTCCCCAGCACGAGCACCGCTCCCAAGCTCCAGCCCCCTTTTGCATTTTCAAGGCTGTCAAAAGATTTCCTGTACATGTGCACTTTTAGCAGAAAGCCTACATACATGTCTTTTGAAATGTTCTGTAACTTAGACGTCAGCAAATCAATTTAATCCTTCCCACAATTAAGGTATGGAAGAAGATGAAATGGAGATTTGAAGGTTTAATTACAAGGGAGTAGAGGAATTAATATGCTAGTTCTTGCCTAAAAATGTAGGAATGATTCTTTCTACAGGACTTACTTGTCAAAGGAGAAGAAAGGTTTATTTAGTGAGAAAGTTTAGCTGTGAATGAAGAAAACACTGACTTAAAACAAACAAACAAAAGAAAACAAATGACTTGGCCAAGAGTCACCTAATAAATGTCAAAGGGAGGGGAAGGAGAGCCAGGTCTCCTGGGGAATCCTGCACTGGTTCTAGCAGGACAGTCATCAGCCTATTCCTCAGTCTGAAGTCTGCGTCTTCCTTGATGCTTATTCACTCTCATACATATTTAAAATTTCTTAGAATCTTATTTTAAAATTATGGCTTAGTCACGGGCATGCACCACAAAGATGGTGCTGCTGCCCAAAGGCAGAGGCCAAAGTTCAGTTCCTGGCCCAACCTAAACAGGCCAGGTGCACCCATGGTCCTAGGTAGCTAGGTGGCTGAGGCAGGAGGATCCCAACATGATAAATCCTGTCAAAAATCAATCAATCAGGAACAGTGGATGGTGGAATGGTTACGTCACTGGATTCCCATGCAGTCAATTATGGTTCAAGTCCGGGACCTGGTGGCTTAAAACACACACTAGGCATGTGTGTGTGCATGTTCAAAATTCCAGGGGGGAGAATGGAGAAGGAACTGTAGTGTGCCCATCCCCCTAAGGGAAAGTGATTTCTTGCTTTCTGACTCTGTCTTTCCAGCAAGCATACGCATGCTATAGCAAAAATCTCTCTTAAAAAAAAAATCGATCAATTTTTGTCATTAAAAATATATATATTTGGGACTAGCTGGTGCAGCTGGATTCCACATGGTTGACTGCGTAGTTCAAGTCCTGGTCTCAGCAGCTTGAAACACACTTAATGCATGTGTGTACCCAAAAATCCCCAAAGGAGAAATGGAAGAGAAAGGATTGTGGCATGACCATCCCTTGTGCAGGGTGCTCCTTCTCTCTTCCCCTCTTGCTCTCTCTTCAGTGAGCACACACGCAAATCAAACATGAGAGAGAGAGAGAGAGAGAGAGAGAGAGAGAGAGAGGGAGGCTTCTTTATCATTAAATCAGCTAAATATTCCAACTGAGGCAAAACAAAAATCTCCTTTATATATGGAGTGCTTAAGAAAGGTCAGAAGAGCAATCTCTGTCCTAGGAGGGCTGTGGTGCTGTCCACTGGCCAAGTGCTGACAGGCCACCCACCCACACAGGCAGAGACTCGCCCTTGGAGATGTGGTGAACAAATATGCTAGGAATGGGAGGAACAGAGATGGCAGGCCTGCCGGGATGGAGCCCCAGATGGAGACAGCTCCCACGAGAAACACAGTAGGGCCTCCATGTCATGGAGACTTCATTGTAACAATCTAATCCCCAGGAAGTTTAGACTTCTGGAAGTTTCTTTAGCCTATCCAGAAGATGAAGTCCAGGTAGTAGAGCTAGTGAGAACAGACAGGGCCTTTCAGGACTGAAGATGGTAGAATGACTCATAGGAAGTTGTAGATGTGCTTCCAGGGCCTTGGCGTGGAGTGACGTCCACTTCTGAAAGCTCTTCTGTCTGCAAAACCCCATCACACTGCCATGGCTTACTCTCAGTTTAAACAGTGCTTCTCTGTTCTTGCTCTGCCCTCTGGTTCTGCATGGGGCCTGAATTACCTGGACATCTTCTCCTGCGATGGCTGAAAGACTGCCTGAGACTGAGTGTGTGCTTCTGCCTGCTCAATCCTGAGAGGGCCTTGCAGCTCTCGGGCTTCCAGCTGAAAACAGAGCTAGCATTCTCCATTCCCCATTTTCTTCTCTTCCTTTACTATTTTCCTGTCTTGAAACCATAGCTACTCTCATTACTAGAAAAGCCACTTTTAAAGTCCAGACTTGATGTCACTGTTATTCTCTCTCCGTGTTATAACTAAAAGTATGAATTTGTCTTGAAGGGAAAAGTACTTCAATATAAAAAGGAACCTCAGAGGAGGTCAGATATGACAAGGGGGTGGGGAGGGAAACCCACTAGTATTCTCTAGTGAAACTGGAAGCTAGATGGATTGGCTGTATGTAACTCTCTATTCTACTTTAAACAACCGATTTAGAAGGCACTTTTCCCCTTGACCACTGCCCAGTCTGAGTCCCAAGGTCTAGGCTTAATATTGCCCCAATTCCCAGTTCTACTTGGAGATACTAGTTTTCCACTGTCTTCTTTATTCAGGATGATTTCCTCCTAGGAGGCTAATTGAATTCCATCAGCCAATTTTTTTTTTTTCCAAACAATACACAGTGTTTGATACAAGCGGCTGATGATACAGGCTACAAATTTATGTGCTCTTAGTGCTTTAAACAAGAGATTTGAGACACCTCAACTGAACTTCAAGATTAACGGGTGTAATTCAAAAGGCTATTCAGTCAACATATCATTACTGCGCATCCTATATAAAGGGATGGGAACATAGCAGACATAGGATTTAAGTCCTGAGGTGCTTGCAAACACTCTTATTAGTGTGCCATGCCATATATTACAACTGCCCTAGACAGGCAATTTTACTCTGGTCAATACACTCATGGAGCATTTCCAGAAATTGCTCTAGGTTCCGTAGCATGCATTTCAGAGACTCTATCTACTGCCAAATACAACATGCCAGTTTTTAAATTCGTCCCAGATTTCTGTTTTCTGCTAAAAAAAAAAAAAAAAAAACAAAAACCCATCACTTTCCAGTACTTCATTACTCCTCTTCATTCTCATCACCAACTTTAGAAGACAGCTTTCCTTTATAAAGACCAGTTCATGACTTCCTCCATATGTGATAATGAGCTAAAAACAATTGGGCAGTTGACTTGTCACCAGCTGAGTATTTTGCTTGTACATAGGTGCTTCACGGCACACCCGATTACAAATTACTGTGTGTCATGGACCTTCCAGGTCACCGTTTCACAAATACTGAATCTACAAGTGTTAAATCAATGAATTGCAAGGGTCTACTGTGTTGGTTTCTGTGTAGTAAATTAATCCTCTCTAAATCATGGTTGTACGTATTGAGCAATAGCCTTATACTTAGTTTTTTCCCCCAGTATCCACTTTAGAATGTGTTCAGAAGGTTTCACCTCATCTGAGCCTCTGATGAGGATGCTTGTGACAATAGAGTTTCTCACCAGTAACTCTCCTTTTGAATTAGGGAAGAAATTCTCAATGAGCAATTTCAAGGGCACTGCAGGATATAATTTTCATCCTTAATTATGTCACTGTGAAGTGAAACTTATTACATTAAGAAAATGATATTTTGTATTGGAAAGTAACTTAAGACTAAGTTTGAATCACAACTTCAAAATAAACAATCCATGTTTAACTTGGCAGGATAGGTAAAGCTGATCAGGTTGTTTGAGGGAGGTTTAAGTAAAGGAAGGACTCGAACACGTTCCCGAGTACTTGTGGTGAAAGAGGAAGATTCTGTCCTGCAGTTGCTCTTCTGATAATATTCCTGCACAAATGTATCTTACAGTTGAGATCGTATTTTCTAGATGTTTAATTCGCTAGATGCTATTTTTCAATGGCTGGAAACTGCACCATTTTGATATTACTCAGATAGCCAAAGTGGCATTCATTCATTCTTTCATGAATGCTTCTGAGCAGTCCTGTGGGCCACAGTGAGTGGACACAGTCCTCACTTCCACAAACTCAAGACTGAGCTCAGAGAACAGGAGGAGCACTGGCTAGCATGGATTGGTCTTGGGCCACAGCCTCAGTCCTGGGCCTGTCATTAACTGCTTAAGTGCTTTTGTATAATTCTTTTGATCTCAATGTATTTCCTTTTTTTTTTCTTATCAATGAGAAGAGTAGCACTCCAAGAATCAAAGGACAATCTGGAAAAGTCAAGTAACAACACAAAATAATAGTCAAATAGGTGACTCAATGCAATCTCATTTAGCACAAGCAAGACTTTGGAAAAAGGACAGACTTAAGTGTGTGTGTCAGTTGCTGATAAAGCTTCTTGAAGGAAGTGAAATTTTTATTAGGCCCTTGAAGTGCAGATAGGATTTAGAGCACTCCCCAGCCACAGGGCTGACCATATCTGCTGTGGCTTTCAGCCAGCACATCCATCCCTCCCCTTGCTCTTCCTCCACATAACTCAGCTAGCCAGAACGCCACCATCGACCCATCCGACACTTACTGAGTGCTCGTTACAGCCTGAGAACCTGTTAGGGATCTGGAGGTACAATGCCGAACAACACACGGTCCCTACCTCAAAGAATGTTCTGGTCATCTTTCAGAGGAAGCCATCTCTTCTGTGAAATAACCCTAACCTCAGCCTTCTGAGTGTGGTATCTTCCTCTCATTTATTTTCACTGAGTGTCCATACATCTGTTATATATAACGTGCACACTGCATCATTATACACTCACGTATTACGTAACAATGAGGATATGTTCTGGGAAATGTGCTGTTAGGTGCTTTTATCCTCATGCAAACACCACAGAATATACTTACAGAAGCCTAGAGGGTCTAGTCTACTATATGCCTAGGACCCATGGGCTAGCCTACATGTTCCTTCTGGGACTGCTATGGGATATGAGGCCCAACATGGACTGAAATGCCATTAAGAATTACGACAGTCTTTATGTCATGACAATTCATGACCAAATGAAGTTTCCATGAGGGCTGGGCTTGAGTCTTGTACATCTTTGTTTCCTTACTGCCTAACATAATACCTAGGCCATGGCAGCAGCCAATCAGCTATTAGACCCCTTACCAACATCCTTTCTCACTCTGAGTCTACTCCTCCTTTCCTCCACCCCTCCCTCTCTCTAGCTACCTACATACATACCTGTTTGTTCTACCACTTACTACTAGTTTGTGAGCTGGGGTAATATTTCCTAGCCTCAGTTTCCTCATCTGTAAAAGAGGATAGTAAAAGCCTCTACCTCACTACTTTATTGAGAGGTTTAAGTAACACACTATTAGAGGTTTAGACGAATACCTGGCACATAAATGAACATCTGTTATTAGCTCTGATTATCATTGGCTGCGAACCTTTGAATAGTTACAAAAGATTGTGAGATCTTTTAATAAATCATGGAATAAAATAAAAAATGTAAAGTCTAAGAATCGAATGATACCAGGACAAAGAACTCTGATCATTTAGTACCATAATCAGGTAGCACCAACCCACGGTATGCAAAAATACACTAGTTCACAAAGCCTTCTTAGCCTGGTTATAGAACTATCACAAAAGGCCTGTGTAAGTATTATTAATATCTTACTTTATAAATGTCTGTGCACAAGGAATTGTGTCTTACTACAATCCTGTACCTCAGCCACATTGATTTTGTTAACAAAAGAACACTGTAAAGCTGATTCAGTACTTGAGCAGTTGAGCAGGGGGTGTGTCTGGAGATATAATTATGAACTTTATGGACTTCCCAAAGGTCTCCAGGTCCTACGTGGTAACTATTTTAAATACTTAAAAACATGCTCTATGGAAAGCCTTCAGTGGTCATGTACCTCAGTGAATTCTTGCTGACTTTGGTGTAGGGACCCCAGGATGGCGCTACTTACCTTAATTATGTGGTACAATAAAATTCTCAGAATAAGTTTTGAAAATAAACTGTGTCCAACTTATTTGTAATTTTTAAAGGACTACTGTGCATTGAAATGACTTCTAAAGTAGTCATGAATCTCTGATTTAGACAATTAAGACATCCCACAAAGTTGTAAAATACTCTAGTATGGAAGTAATTCCTTTCTTTCTGAAGCACTCCTAAACATTGTTTCCATTACGTACACTACTTATATGCTTAAGAGCTCTATTTGAAAGAAAATAGCATGGGGTTAGGCTATATTTAATATTAATATTAGACAATATTTCTAAAACCATTACTCAGTGTGATCTAAGAAAACTGAGGAAATGTGACAACAAAAGACCATCACTGATTTGGTGGTGACAGATCCTGATGGGAGTCACCATTACCAAAGTATCTAATGAGGTCTTTAGGGAGTTGCAGTGAAAGAATAATAAGAATAAAACTAGATTAAAAAACTAGATATAAAAAATTATTTTGGGGGATGGCAGATGGCATGGTGGTTAATGATCACTGGACTCCCACATGGCTGACCATGGTTTGAGTTCTGTACCTGGTGGGTTGCTTTCTCACTCTTCCTCTCTCTCTCTCTCTATGGTGAAATTGAAGAAGAATAAATAATTAAAATTAAATAATTATAAACATTATTTTTCATCTTAAACCCATTTTTCCCCCTTTCAGCCAGAAAAATATTCAGAAGGTATTAATATTTTAACAAAATTGCAAACACATGATTCAAGTTTACTCAGGAAAAGGGATTTACCAACTGTCAAAAACAGTAGAAAAATATGTGTAAGGAATATATCTTACATGGTGGGACAAGATACAGAAAGAAAGAGGTCAGGAAGTGGCAGATGAAATAAGCAAGTGTAAGCAAAAGAGTGAAATTTGGGGATTTTAATTCATGAAACTGACTTACACCACATGTAGAATTTTATTTTTATTTTTATTTATTTTTTTACTTCAGTGGCTGCGTCATGTATAAACTAAAATCTTAGTATTATAATACCCTCAGAAGCAGAGCTTGCCCCTTCTTGCCAAGGTGAATCTGAGGAAGGATAAGAAATGAAATATGGGGACCAGCAGATGAAGTAATGGTTACATCGCTGGACTTCCACATAGTAGATCCCAGTTCAAGTCCTGGACCTGGTGGCTTAAAAACTCATGTTGGGTACATGTATACCCAAAACCCTGGGACAAGAATGGAGGAGAAGGAGTTGCAACGCGGCCAACCTCTGCAGGGGGGTGACGTCTCGCTTTCTGTCTCTTTGGCAGTGCATGTACCCTATAACAAAAATCTCTCAAAAAAAGGCAAAAAAAGAAAAAGAAAAAAGAAAAGAAATAAGTCAGGTAAAATAAATACCCATGGTTCCTGAGAGGAAGCTTTTCAGAGCTATTGGAATCCAACAGTCTTGAATATTCATAATTTCAAAAAGTCCCTAAGATATTTAAATATGCAGGGGGAGAAAGGGTTTACTTGCCAACCTCCAGTAACTGGAACCTTTACTAAGTGGTATGGAGATACCACTTCATAATATACCAACTAATGTTCCAACTAAAGCCTGAGAACTATTATAGAATTCTCTCTGATTAAAGACTACCAACTCTAGTCAATATATAACAGGAAATACAGGGAGAAAGCCCCCGAGAAACAACACATTAGATCTCACTGATATTTAAATCAATAGAATTGCTCTTCAAAGTCACCTTCAGAAGTTGAGTTATTCCAATTCTGCCATTTCTCAATACTCTTCTGTAATGTTCCTTTTGACATTTTCTCTAAAGCCAGTTCACAAGATACACAATGAAATAGGCCTCGATGCCCTCACAGTTCAAGCTTATGTTTTAGTGAAAACAGGATTCCCCCAAAGTACTGACCTGTTTTGTTAATCAGATATGACTCCATATGACTTTTGGCTATTTCTTAAATTCCAACTTTAAAGATAGAAGAATGCCATTGCCAAAGGTATTGAAAATTGTTAGTCAGGAAAGGCAATTAAAAAGGAAGAGGAGTGGGGAGAGGGGAAGGGAGGGAGGGAGGAGCGTGAAAGACATTCATTCTTATATGAGGGCAACCCGACTACGCCAGGTACATGGATTTCCCAAGGAATGGTTGTGAAAGACCATTTTCTGGATTTTACAGGTTAAAGTGTGTTTCAAATGGAGCCTACCTAAGAATCTCAATGTATATCCCTTTTATTCAACTGCTTTGACAGCTGCTAATTCACTTTTCCTATTGTAAAGGAGGACAGTGCATTTACAACAGCACTGAAATGTTAATATGATACCTTCTGATTACTTTTGACTGAAAGTAGGGGGAAAACGGGTTTAAAATAAAAAATAAATACATTGGGTCCATATCTAGCCATTTTGTTAAAACTAAAAAAAATAGCTAAAAAATATTTTTGAGGAAAAAACTACATTATGAAAGATGTTTGTTTTCTGAAGGTTAATTTTAATAATTAATGAAAGTAAATAAGCATTTTATTTATTTAAAAAATTTTTTGAGAGTTTTTTTTTTTTTTTTTTTTTGCTCTAGGGCACGTGCACTCGCCAGAAAGACAGAGACAGGCAGACTGACAGAAAACGAGAAATCATCCCCCAGGGAGTTTGGCCACACCACAATCCCTTCTCCTCTAGGGATCTTGGGCATGCATGCACACGCGCCTGGCATGAGCTTAAGCCATCGAGTCTGGGACTCGAACTGAGGTCGACTCCATGAGAGTCCAGCGACATAGCCACTATGCCAACTCCTGGTCCCGTAAATAAGCATTTTAAATAGCACTGATTATACCTCATTAGTATCCAAATGTTTCTTCACTTCATAGGATCATTTAAATGCTTACCCTCTCAAAAAAATTCAATTAAGAGGAAACAAACCATAAAAGTCATACATTTAAGCTTCTGTAAAAACTTTTTTGGAAAATTCTCTGTACTAATCTCACAAGTTCAGAGTATAAGCACTGAATGAAATTAAATTTCTGTTTATGGCTATGGATTTAATTTAATAGTTATGTAGGACAAAAGATCAAAAGGCTGTATGAAAACACTAGTTTTTACAACAACATGGCAATAAAACTTTCTCTGAGCTGATGACTTTGGGGTCTCAGCTACTGATCACGGCATTTCCAGGTCCCCAGCAGCCTCTGAGGAACTGGGCAACATGCGCAGGAAGGACACAAGAGGAGGAGTATGGTTGGATCACACCAGCTTCCTGACTGACTGAAGAATAAGGTTTAAATTCAGTACCATGACACTCAAAGCTTTTGGCTCTCTGACCCCAACCCACCCCATGACTCAACTCCCACCATATGCCTCCTCCCCAGCCACAGTGAGAGTTGCCACTTCCTCACAGTATCATGTCTTCTATCTTGTGTCCTTATGCCTTTTTCCCTAGCTGGCAAACTCTTAATTATTCTTTGAACCTCACTCTGTAGAGGTGAAGATGTCCCTGAGTTAAGAAAAGACTTAGGCACTAGCATGCCCAGATTCCATGGAAGCACCTCTCCAATGACATCTCTCAAGTGCAGGAGGAAGGGGATCTCTACTACAGTTGCAGTGTCTTGTGTGTCTGCATGATGCCTGTGACATCACTGGTAATCATTAAGTCCTCAGGGACTTGGTAGTTGAGAGAACAACGTGATCAAATCGATTATGAACATGAGATCCAGAATGAGACCATCTGGATTCCAAACCTGGTTCTGCCTCTACCTGGCTGTGAAACTTTGGGCAGGTTACTACACAGGGTTTTTGTTAGTATTAAATATAATAACCCAGTTAAAGCACCTGGTGATATATGATACAGGATAAACATGCTACAAATGTTGTATCATAAACTCATTCTTAGAAATAGAACATGTGAGGGAAAGAAACTTGGCCCCATTACCTAGAGGTTAAGAGAGCTGGATTCCATATGGCCAATCATGCAGCTCCAGACCCAGCCCTGGCAGCTTGAAAAATAGACCAGGCATATGTGTGCATGCCCCAAATCCTGACAGGAAGGAGAAATGGCATGATCATGCCTCCCAGGGGGGTGCTTTTTCACTTTCCCTTCTCTCTCTGGCATGCACTACACCATCTGGCAAATTAAAACAAAAACCAAAAAAGGGAAATAGGAGATGTATTTTTTAAAAAATGAATCAAACTAGTAGTCTGCTGATGAGTAAAAGGACATTTTAACCAAGGAAGACCTGTGAGACATGATGTGGGGAGAAGAAAAAGGACAGGAAGTTGCAGGGCAAATAAATACATGCAAGTTGAGGGTTCAAACAAAACACAGGGAGCAATAAGACAATGAGAAAGTAAGAGAGTGAGGAGTGTTTAAAACGAGCAGAGAATGGAATCGAATTTTAAAGTTATAGGGGTAGCAGAACCAAGAAAACTACCACATCATGGGGTCTAATGCAGCCAGTTTAGTATAAATTTTATGAACTGCCTCTCTTCTTCCTCACCACTGAACGTAAGCGCTGTATAAGACCACATCACAGGTATTTCAGATGTGCTGTACAGAGCACAGGCAGCATGCCCTAAAAGCCCCTCCTTCATTTAGTTATCCTTGCCTTTCTCATTTAAAAATAACAACTCTCTCCGGAATAAATAAAATTTACACACAGATTTTAACATAAGCTTTGGAAATCAGAAAAGTAGTTTATCCAAAGACTCAGTCCCTTTGGCACGAGATCATCTTAAGACCAGTGCGTTCAGCTTCTTCAACATGGTACATGAGGCTTGTGAACCAGGAACCTGGTGCATTATCAATGTTATGGAATATGAATGGCTGGCTGTAACCTTAACAAGTTTTCAGTATCAAAACTTTCTATTCTGGGATGTCAGTGAGTCTATTCCAAACAGCAATGAAATGTGCTCTTGTGAATAATGGCAACAGGAGTCAATGACATGAACCTAAGTACTTCAGGGAGCCGTAGTTTCCACTGAACCATGTGCTCATTCAGACGTCAGCAGTCACAGGTGTCCAAAGGGGTATTGAGTGTAAATCAAGACAAGACTATTAATGAAACCTACAAAAGTATGTGTACATTTATTGTTGCAGAGAGTCGATAAGACCCCTCTCAACAAAATTCGTACGTTGTCCTAATAATGCAGAGCCTGTTTACAACATCTTTAGTTTTAAACTTTAGGACATCTTCCTTTTGGACATGATCCCTATAAACCATTCAGCTTCTTTACAGAATCATTAGAAAGTCTCTTTAAATATGCTGGCTTTAATTAGTGGCATCCAGTTACATTTATCACAGGGATAGTGTCAGGATAAATCAAGCT
The DNA here is from genome assembly GCA_026018925.1 of Tupaia tana. Lineage (NCBI taxonomy): Eukaryota > Metazoa > Chordata > Mammalia > Scandentia > Tupaiidae > Tupaia > Tupaia tana. The sequence goes on from JAKSZU010000003.1 coordinate 197,715,162, forward strand.
TATACTAAGCACAGCAGGAGAGAGGCAGGGAAGTGGGAAGAGTCAGAGAAGAGAAGGAATGGAGACAGAGGGATAGAGCCTGGAATGGAGCAACTGTATGCAGCAGTGACACAGTGGACTATGTGGCAGGGCTACCGCCTCCCTTGAACAGAGAAGGCAAGGTAGGCTACCAGAGGTTAAATGACTCTCCCAAGGTCACAAATCCATGGAGACCTCAAGACTGAGGCCCAGAAGACACCAAACTTCAAGACAATCATGCCTCACTTCTCCCAACCCCGTCAAGAGTTGTAGAGCTCTTCAGATATGATTTCTTATTGACTGAAGGCAACTTTAGCTCTTTTGGGGGCTGACCCCTCAGTTCAGCATCCTTATAAGACCACCTCTGTGCTGCGTGGTAATGGGAGTCTGGATGTGGCCAAACAAGAGCTGAGCATGAACGTCAAGAAGGTAGACGTAAGGAGAGTCTGCTGTACCAGCCAGGACTTTGTACTCCTATTCTACGCCTTATTTTTCTTGAGTTTTTCTTTCCTTACTAGCTCTTTCCCCTCTGTCTGGAACCATACTTATAGTTAACACGTAGAAAGTAAGACATTCTTCCTGGAGATCTGACTTTACCTTCAGGCTACAATTCTAACCTACACCTGTTCCTTTGGACGCAACCTTCCTGAAAGCATAGTTGAAGTTCACTTGGGTGCACTGTACCCATACCCACTACTAGGAGCTGCACTAGAAGGCCTGGGCTCCTGCTAGCTCTCCTCCAACTGCCGCCAGCATCTCCTTGGCCTGGATACCCTCTGTCCACCCTCTTTTCCTTCTACTACGATTCTGTCCAGGGGCCAACAGATGGCATGGTAGTTGGGGCACTGGACTCCCACATGGCCAAATGCAGTTGGAATTCTACACCTGGTGGTTTTCTTTCTCTCCTTCTGTCTTTCTCTGTGTCTGTTTCTCTAGCAAGAGCACCTGCCCCCTATAGAAAATAAAACATAATAATAATAATAATAAAATAAATAATTCTTTTAAAAAAATTTGTCCATCCTTCAAGTCTCATATAAGATGTCACTCCTCTGGGAGGAAAATCATCCCTGATTTTCCCACTCAGAACTCATTTTCTCAGCACTGTTGTAGCCTATTTCTTGTACCTCTAAATTATACAAAGTACTTAATCCATTCTACTTCCTGTTCTAGTGAGTGTTTCTTATGCCTGTCTTCCCTCACCCCAAAATTCAAAAGCACCCTAGGCTAGGACCATACCTTATTTATTGTTCTGCACTCAAATGTATGCTGCATTAAAATTTTCTCTGGTTAAACTGTCACCAACTTAACCTGAATCTTAATATTGTTTCTGAAGTATCACAAATGCAATAGAGACAGATCTTTAACTCTGAAGATCCTGTAAAGATCCCAAACTCTACGCACCCAGGTAACAGGCTCCCAAAACAGAGTCTAGAAAAGAAAGAAAAGGGAGAAAGGTAATAGAAATCAAATCTATATAATTTTCTAGGATAATATTTTAGTTTTTGGGGGGTTCCCAAATGCTGTCATTAAAGTTTGTTATATTGGTAAATATTTCAGGTTGGTAGAAAAAAAAATTGGGTGGGTTACTATGACTGGCAATAGGCCAACAAACAGGGTTCTTTCAGGGTCAGGGGAAAATGCAGACACCAAGAGGAATGAGGGTAAACACCAACTGGAAGAGGACCAGCAGAAGAGAAAGGAAGAAAAGAGCAAAGAGAGGTGAAGACAAGGATGTGAGGACAAGTTACAGAGCAAATTAATCACTACAGACACCAGAGCTAAGTAAGTGGTCTGGAGAGAAGTCAAGAGCAAAAGAAGAAAGGAAGAATTGCGACATCTGCATTGTGGAGAACGATGGGCTTCTGAAGAGGAGAGCGTCCCACGTGGTGAAGGGTTTCTGGTGGGAGGGTTCCGTGGCTTTGTTACCAGCTGGAATGGCTACATTGATCTGGATGCTCTTCCCACCTCCGCGCTGTGCCGTCCACCACCTCCAACGTACCGAGGAGTGGAATCAGAAACAGAGCCCTGGCAATGGCTTTCGCTGTGCAGCTGGTAACACTCTGAAGCCAGGACAGACTGGGCTCAGGAAAGAGGCTTTTCAACTACAGAACAGATTCTCCCATTAATCAGGAATGCTCATGGGAGGAAGAATCTGAGCCAGTCAGCTACTGGTCTGGATATGGCTAATAATTTCTCTCTCTGGTTTCTGGAGGATCTGTGCCAGGGTTTCTTCTAACTGCATAGAGCAAATATGATTTTCCCTTTGTATCTGAAAAACTGGCAGCAATAATAGTGAAAAGAAATGTGACCAGCGCCAAGAGAGTAAGCTTAAGTGAAATTAGGCATAACTAAAATCAAACGACAGGTCAAAAAGCACTAAACCTGTTGTCTCTTCCTTTCAAAGGACAAATACACTAGCAGAGGAGGAGTCGGTGTCCTATTTTCTGTCAACTGGAAATCTCTAATAATTATACACTTTCTCCTTATCTGGTTAATGACAATTAATATTCATGATCATGACCCTAAAGTATTTCTAAACTCTGAATTCGTCTTGTATTTACAGATACTTTCAGATAATCATTCTGGTTTTTTGTTGTTGTTATTGCTGCTGTTGTGTCTTCGTTTGTATGTATGTATGTATTATAGATTTTTGCCACTGAGTGCATGCACTGGCCAGAGAGAGACAGAAACAGGGAAATTGAGAAATCACCCCTAAAGGGGGTGGTCACACCACAATCGTTTCAACGCCATTCTCCTCTTAGGATTCTGGGTATCCACTCATACAGACCCAGCAACATTTCCAAACTGCTGGGTCTCAGACTGGAACTACAGAGTTGGCCATGTGGGATCCAGCGCTTTAACCAGCACGCCACCCCGCTGGCTCTCGATTTGTTGATAGTACCTTGCTACTGTTTTCAATCAAGGATCCAGGCATTCTGTCCTTAACTTCATACACCACCCTTTGTCTCACAAGTTTGCAGTGGCTCCCCAATAGGTACAAGATAACATCCAATTTGTTATTAGTATAGCATGAATTACAATTTAGTTTCAATCCATTAGTTTTTCAAGCATCAGACATGAATTAATTATTCCTCAGCAGGCACGGCCTTTGCCTGCAGTATACAGAAGGACAAAGAAGAATAAAATGTGCTATGGTACGTAAGTACCCTTGACATAGAAAGTAGAACAAAATCCTACTGCGTTCAAACACGGGTCCATGGTTGCAGTGGGGAGGAATGATTTATGGGACTCTGTGCAAGTTCCGAGTATGCACGAGACAGGACACCCACTTCCCCTGGAAGGCTGTGTTTCCCTCAGCTGACCGTGGCTCCACTGGGTTCTAGTATGACAAAAGTCGCGTTTTCAAGTAGGTCTCTATTGTCAAAACCTTGCAGAAAGAATCTGTGAATGAGGAACTCAAGCAAATTGGGGTTTGGGGGTTTTGTTGACATCCCTGGAGAAGATACAGGAACATTCTCCAAAGGTTAGGGAGAAAAAAACAGCCTAAGGAAGAGGTGGAGGATTAGATAACACAGCAGGAGACAAAACTGAGGAAATGCCACAGGTGGTGTGGTGGTTAAGGATGCTGGACTCCCACATGGTCAACCCCAGTTTGAGTCCCAGACCTGGCAGCTTGCTTTCTCATCTCCCCTCTCTCTCTCTCTATCTCTATCACACACACACACACACACACACACACACACGTGCTTCCTCTTTGTCTTGCTCTCTCTCAAATCAAGTTAAAAATAAAGTAAAATAAAATATATATAAAAAAAAAAGCCGAGGAACTGAAACCAAGAGCCACCAAGGTGGAATCATCACATCTTAACCCACGTTTTCCAGACAATCGAATGTTTAATGATTAACTTCCAAATATAATCACTATTATTAAGAAAAGGATTCAGAACGACCTCTACCTTGGTATATTTGGATGTATTCCAAAGGGCAATTTTAACTCCATCAGTTTTCGTAGCATCTTCCCCATCGTAGCAAAAGGCACCAACTGCTCAAGTCAGAAGCCAAGGGGCATTCTAGAGTCATGCATTTCTCCTGAACCTGACCCACAAATCCAGTTTCATTTGAGCCTTTTTAACAATACTTCCAAATGACAGAGAATCCACTCCCTTCTCTCCACTCCCTCGCCAGCACCATCACCAAGCTACATATCACTCTCTTGGCTCTGCTTCAGTGTTCTAACTAATCCCTCCAATTCTGTTCTAGCCTCCTGCTCCAATCCATTTTCCACAGAGTGACCAGAGTTGACCTTCTTAAAAAGTGCATCCTACCATCTCTATCGGAAGATGAAATCCTTTCACGGATTCTGATTATACTTAGAATAAAACCGAAACTCCTTTGCTATGATTGAGTCTCTCCTGCCTCTCCAACTTCCTCTCTGTCAGCCTCCCTACCCCTCACCCACTACACTAGAACCACGCTAAACCTTTCAGGCCCCCAGCACATGAGACTCTTTCCCACACCGGGTCACTAACAAATGGTTCTCTCTGCCTAGAATGTTCTTGCCTACACTCTGCACAGCTGATTCCTTTTCACCTTGTAGTCCAACTTAAACATCATCTCTTCAGAGAGACCTTTTATTTATTTATTTTTTTTCAGAGACTCTTGCTATAGGGTGTGTGCGTTCACGGAGGGACAGATAGAGAAATCACCCCCCAGGGGAGACTGCCATGCCACAATCCCTTCATCTCCACTCTCCTTTTGGGATTTTGGGCACACACGCACATGTGCCTGACTTGAGTTTCAAGCCTCTGGGTCCTGGACTCAAAACACAGTCGACCATGTGGGAGTCCAGCGTCTTCACCACTATACCACCTGCTGGCCCCCAGAGAGAGACTTTTACAAGCCAGCCTATCTCAGTCTCAGCATCCTGTAACCCAACAGCAATGATATATTATTTATGCCCCCTCAGACTGGAAGCTTGGAGGGATTGGACTTTGTCTGTTCACCCCAGAATCTAGTACAGTGTTTGTTAAATGAATGAATGAACAAACTAGGAAAAATATAGATAATTGCAAAGGGCAGATGGTAATCCTATTTAATGTAACATTACATATGGGGACTTCTAAACGTTCATGAAAGAATTGAATTAAAGTACAAGTTTATTCTGGCAAAAATAATTGAAATCCATGTACAGTTTTTTCATAATATATATTTTCTGGAATTTTTGAAGACTCCACGTACATATAAACTTCAGATAAACAAGCTTTTATAGGTCAGTTTTGGAACAGAGTTTTTAGCTACTTTTGAGAACTACTTTTAATTTTGTCTATAGACAAAAATGCACATATAGCATTGCTTCCTCCCTTTTTCATGTCAGAATGATACAAATGGCCCACAGCACCTATGGGTAACATGACAGGCATGATGCCAACACCGGAAGGTCTTCAATAGCAAGAAAGGCACATGCTACCGACCCGAACTTCTGTAAGAAAAATGATTTGAACACATGAACAAAACCCACGTGCTGAGACTTGGTTCCTATTGTGAAGGTATTATAAGAGGGTAGAGACTTATTCTGACTCTATTAGGAGGGAGGGCCTTTGAGAGGTAATTAGGATTTGATAGGGTCACCTGGTTGGGGTCCCAATGATTGTATCCTAACAATTTTATAGGAAGAGGGAGCAGGAACAGAGCAGAGATGTGGACACAGACAAGCTCTTAAAACATGTAACGCTGCACCACCTACCACCAGTGTCCCCACCAAGACCATCGCCTGGGGAAGTCTCTTGACTTTGGCCCTCCAAAAGTGTAAGTTCAATATATCTCTCTTAACAAGACTCAGGTATTTCTGTTATTAGAAACAGAAAACAGACTAAAATACCAGGGATGTTACTTTCCATCATTCAATCTCAAGAACAGTTCACACACGTATAAATCGATTCAATGCAAAGCTGGGAAACCATAAAAATGTGAAGAAGTCTCCAGCTTACCAATGAAGTATAAATATTTTTCTTTTCTTTTCTAAAGTTTCTTTCATTAAAAAGAGCAAGCATACCCCAGCAGGGCCCCCATATCATGAACCACCCCAAGAGCAAGCATACCCCAGCAGGACCCCCATATCATGAACCACCCCAAGAGCAAGCATACCCCAGCAGGGCCCCCATATCATGAACCACCCCCACAATCAGCCAGCCAGATTATGGACAATCGTGCCCGATGTGTATGAGGAGACTCTGGGACAGGAACCAGGAACCTTCCCAACTAGGTCTAACATTTCAGAATGTTGTGTTACCACTGCACTACCATTTGGCCCTGATATGAGTATTTTATTTCATGCAGAACTATATCTCACTGCTTCATTATCTACAGTTTAAATGACGTTTTTACCAGAGTAAATGCCAAATATGGCTGGAATACTAACGGAGTTGAAGTGAAACACACCCTTCAAAATGCACAGACTTTACAAGTACTTTAGTAAAATGAGATTTTTGGCTATAGAAGAAATTCTTGATGAAATCCACACAGCTGAAAATTCAGATGAACATCCAAAAAAATACAAATGAAATAACTTGTACACAGTGACAAAGACTCTACAAATTCAAAGTAACAGAGCACTAAGAGCCGTAGGTTTGAGCACATATAAATACATTTACATGGACGTGCGTAGGTATCTAATTTTATACGAAATTTGTATTTGTGTGGGATTCTGTTTGTTTGCTCTCTGGTTTTGGGCTCCCTCTGAAACAACAAGCTATTCAATTAGGCCCCGCCACGGAGCGCAGAGCAGAAACATATTGCTTTTGGCCTCACGACTGTCCTTTCCCTCCTGTGTGAAAAAGTCTGTGTTGACTGTACTGTGAAAAAAATTAAAGGAAAGAAAAGCCCTGCTGTTGTAACGGTGCCAAAAAAGTATAAAGAAACAAACCCAGATGCTAGAATCTGAGGCATTTCCTCTGCTATGTGACTATGTCCTTTAACTGAAGGTCAGAAGAACATTAAAGGGCTTCAATATTTGAAAGCCATAAGTGGAAATTTGTTGCCCTCTCAGTTTATGCATGCTGGTGACACACATTTAACTGACATTTAACTAGTGAAATTTATTTAGCAGTATTCAAGAAAAATCCTGTATCATTTTCAGGCATGATTTGTGTGTGTCTAGTGCTTTATATTAATACAGATTGGTTCATTTTCCTGACAGCCAGAATCCCTCCAAAATGCCAGTAAGTGAATAAAGTCATTTTTTAAACCCACTTCATATTCACTACCTCCTAATCCCTCAATGTGCCCATGTGGTGTAATTTTACAACTGTTTTTATTCTGGGGACACTCACTTATTTTTGATGTTACAGATAACAGTAAATAATGTCGATAATCATTTTATTTATCTTCTTGGGAAGTAATTCACATGAGATTTACACAGACCTGAATTGTGTTTTTGGCACTAGAGAGCAGTACCTTGGCCCATGGGAAATATAACATAATAATCACACTGCATTATGTTAATCAAATGTCTATCAAATGGGCCACCCAATTTAGTGGTATGACTCAGGTCAGTTTTCAAAACATATTTGAAATGAGGACGCTTCTTAAAAAGAGGTGACAGAAGTCTTGAGGGAAAAATTTAATATGACAGAGGAACAAATAGCAGAAATGCATAAAGTATCAAAGTTAGCATGTGATTTAGTTAGCAATCCTGAACTGAACAGTGAAGACACTATAAGACAGGGCAAAGATTTCACATCAAGAGAGAGAGCAGTAAGGTACAGAGAAGAACTCCCACTGCACAGCGTTCAATGGCCAAATATGGAGGCGTCTCTGAAATACAAGGTCACTTAGGCTGGGCTGGCATAGCTTAAACTCAGAAATCTGAAGACCTTCATCCTATGTTGATCCTTTTATCTTCATCTCCAGTATTTACCTCCTTACACAGAAAATGAAAACCATGTAAGTTAACAGCCACCCCTGCTTCCGTTCACCAGATTCTGAGTTATTTACTAGAATGTTTTAAATAATTCTGTTGACTAGTCATCATGCTTACTAATGGACATACCATCTAATCATGACCTGTTGCAGTTCTTGTCTACCCAGAGGGAGACAAACACTCTGACGTGGTGCTCTAGAAATGTCAACAAAAGGAAGACAGTTTTCAACTTTATCGCTCACATTTCCTTTGCTACTCAATTGAGTCAGCTTCACTAGCATGTGAGAAGAAGATAGACAACATAGTTTAATAGTGAGGTTGGGTGTGGTCATTATAGGGATAAGGGAAATGAAAGTGGAGTTGGAATAATATTTACTTGAAGAGTCATCGCTTGTTCTCTCTAAGCAATGTCTAAAGTGCATAATAACACATCAATTCTTAACAAGAAGCTATGGAATATATGTCTAGGGGTTAGAGTATATGACTAATTCCCACCATCAAAGAAGAGCAAAATTTTCAGGAAATTCTTAACTAGAGAATGGAACACCATTATCAGCATTGTCACATGTAAGAGCTCACATGTAAATTTAGACATGCATTTTGGGGCAGGAAAAATAATAATATGGTTGCACTGAATTCCATATTATTACCTACTATGTCACCATGTATTATGATTTCATACATCTAGTTCTATAGATTCACACACAGCATATGAAACATATGCATATACAATGTTCTTTTGGCACAGAAAGTTTAAAAAATGCATGTGACATGTGATTTATTTTTAAAAACAGAAAACATATTTCTTATGCACAGAAACACACACAATTATAAACCCATATGGGATAAACCCTCCTAACTGAGGAGGCTCGTTAGTTCTAGACATATCCAAATGATCCCCAAGGACAACATCATTGTAAAGCTCATCTTTAGGAGACAAGAAGGCAGGCAGAGAGGCACGGAAGAACACATAGATAACAGTCTGAGGAGTTCTGGGTCGCACCGAGGTATAACACCACAGCATAATTTCATTTGAAAAATTCCTGATGGAATACAAACAAATTGGCTCTCCATCACAAAGTATTCTGCTGCGAATAGCATCCGAATGCCAAAGGGCATTGAAAACATATAAATAGAATAATATTGCATTTTCTTCTTACTACTGCAAATAGAAATATCACTGTACATATGATATACAAAGTATTTAAGCAGTTTAAAAATCTGACTACTTAACCTAGATCTGGGTCACGCACACTTAAAATACTACATTTTGTTTCATGCCTTAGAAAAGTGAGCAGGCAAGGTCCTCTGAGGTTGCAGAGGGACCACCCCGGGGTGGGTCACCAGTTCCCTTCTCAATGTGGTTTCAAGGATACTTGCAGAAGCCACTTTCCATGCACCTCAGCCATGAACTCAAACTGGCCCAAGCACTGAAACAAGCAGCCATTCAGTCCCACTGTTGCAAAACACACCCCTGATATTTATAAAAGCTCTGTGAGGTAGGTCAGACTTTTTTTTTTTTTTTTCCTTTCCCAAAGTAGCAGGAACAGTAAACAATAATCTTTAATGTAATATAAATACAGAAACAAGATCAGAATGTGTTCTAGACACCATTAAAATGCCCTTCTGTTAAAGGACAACCAGTAGTCTTACCCATCTTTCTTAATAACAGAATATAAGAACACATTTTGTAGAGGAAAAAAAAAATCCTTATTTCATTTTCTAAACCAGGTGAAAGGAAAGAAACTCCCCCAAACTGACAAGGACACAATACAATATTAGCTCCTCTTAACTGACAAACAACTTTCCTGTATGTCTATAAAATTCTGATTTTATCTGCAGAAAATATATGGATATACCAGAAAGAGAAGTATCAATTTTTCAACATTATTAAATTCTTGTATTGTTCTTTTGTTATTGGAACAGGAAAAGAAAGGCTACTGATAAGGAGAAAACGCTTCACTTGCTTTTCGGGAAATTTTAAAAAAATCCCAGAGACCAAGCAAAGACAAATGAAGTGTAGAAAACTAGGAAGTTGTCAGCCAGAAACAAAGAACACATCCTTGATTTAGAGGAACATTCCAGTCCCTTGGAAACTCACAGGGACCCTAATTCCTCTCTGTTAATTCCTTCCCTCTTCCAACTTTACAGGCACCATTTACTGCTGTCACTTCCTCCTGATGCAAAAAACACTTAGCCACAGAGACCACAAATCAAAAGCAGGAAGGCACCCTAGGAAAGGGAACATCCCGAGCTTCAGACGGATCAACAACCAGTGTCAATCTGTTATTTTTACCTCAGAGAGTAGGTACCATTGAAAGAATGGTCTCATAGGTTTCAAAATGAATTATTCAAATGCCTCAGAACAGCATGCTTAGTGAGGGGCAGTATTAACTACAGAATGAATCAAATTTTATTATTAAAACGTTTCTTTAAAACACACACACACACACACACACACACACACACACACAATAAATCTCACACACTGAATCTCAGCACTCTTCTTGGGAATGCTAGATATTCCACTAACATGACAGAGGCACTGGTTCTAAAAGTAAACAGTATGTCTATGAATCATAAAATACTTTTTTTTTTGGTAGAGGTTTTTGCCTTAGGGTGTATGCACTCACCAGAGAGAGACAGACAGACAGACAGTGAGGGAGAAAGTGAGAAATCACCTCCTGGGAGGGATGGCCATGCTACAATCCCTTCTCCTCCATTCTCCTCCTGGGATCTTGGGCAGGCATGCACACACGCTTGGCGCAAGTTTCAAGCCACTGGGTCCAGGACTTGAACTGCAGTTGGCCATGTAGAGTCCAGCTATGTAACTGTTAACACCATCTGCTTGTCCCATAAAATTCCTTCCTTCCTTCCTTATTTATTTTTAGGTCTTTGCCATAGTGTACATGTGCTAGCCACAGATCAAGAGACACAGAGAGAAGTGAAGTGAAAAACCACCCCCTGGGGAGATGGCTACATGGCCACCCCCTTTCCTCCACTCTCCTCTTGGGGCCTGGGGTATGAGCACATGTTCTGGGTATGATTTTCAAGCTGGTCCAGGACTCAAACCACGGTTGGCCATGTGAGAGTCCAGCGCCTTTATCACCATGCCACTGGCTGGCCCACACAAAATAGCTTTTTAAACTGATTTGAAATTAGCTTTATTTTTTGTTTACCACTATCTTCTAAAATGCCTACCATGCATGGCACTGTTCAAACTTGGTATGGCTGCTCTGGTCTTGTTACACCTGCTCAGGTGTCTGTCTGGTCTCTCCCTCCACACTTCCTGGGGGCAAGGACCTTTCCTTACCCAACTCAAATGCCCTGTGAGGTAGGCCAGCCCCAGGCCATCTCCCCCGTGAGCTGGATAGTCAGAACAAGGCAAGGCATCCCTGATCTATCCTCAAGGCCTTTCCTCCCATAGGAATTCACAGTTAGAAAGGATTAAAATGTAAATGCTGGTGGAGGTACCATGCTAGAGTGCCATCAGTAGGGTAAACTTACTGGTACGTCTTAAGGTTACCAGAAATCTTTACTGATGGGAAAAGGCAGGGCTGCACTCATGCAATCACACATAAAAATATGTCTCTAAGGGGGTCAGCCAGTAGCATGGTGGTTAAGGAGGCTGATCCCACTGGTAAGATTTCTGGCAAACCTTAAAGTCTTCCATAGATTGTAGGTGCTGGTGGTAAAGAGAGAAAGATAATGCTAAGCTTCAGAGGTGGGAAAAAATAGAATACAGTTGCCATTGAGGAATAAAGAAATTTGGCAATTTTCATATAAGGTCAGCTCTATTAACCTCAAACAAAGGTGAAAAAAATTGTAGCTTTGCATATAAATATATATTGTGAGTGTGTGTGTATTAAATTTGCTGTAGGGTGTGTGTACTCACCTGAGAGAGACAGAGAATGAGGAAACATCTCCTCACAAAGGGGGATGGCCATCTCGCAATGCCTTCTTGTTCATTCTCCTCTCAGGATTTTGGGCATGTATGTACATGTGCCCAGCACGTTTTTCAAGCTGTTAGGTCTAGGACTCAAGCTATGCAATGGACCATGTGGGATCCGCCTCCTTAACCACCATGCTACTGGCTGACCTTCTTAGAGACATATTTTTATGTGTGATTGCATGAGTGCAGCCCTGTCTTTTCCTGTTAATAAAGATTTCTGGTTTTCTTTCTTTAAAAAAAAATAAATAAAACCTTCTATATTCAAAAGAGCCCCTTTCCCCAACCAGAGACTCTCTTAATCAAGACACTAGATATAATACTGGCAAAACTGGGAAATTGAAAAAACAAAAATAACAACAACAAAAAAACCTCACAGTATTTACAAAAGATTCCTTACCTGTATTGTGGAAACTTAAAAAAAAGCTTGAAATACTCACTTTTTGACTACACACAGATTTCTGCTAAAGTGATCATGTTCACAAACTCTTCCTTAAACTTTGCTTTTGTAGACCCCCCTCCTCCCCCCCCAAAAAAAGCAGAACACATATAAACACATCTGGCTTGGTTGAGTTGCCCATAATTCTAGATTATGGTTTTGGAATACTAATTACGCTAATTAATGAGGTTTTAATGGCCTAAGATACTGATGAGTCTCAGAAATGACAACTCTCTGATCCTCAGCATACTGGTAAATGGAGACAGGCCGGCCCCAGGCAGCTCTGCTCTACAGGAGGTGGACAAACGAGGGTCAGTCCTGTCCTGGGCAGGGGTCCCGCCCACAGCTCCCTTTGCCACAGCTCTTCAGAAAGCCTCTGAGGCTGGGATTCCAGATCCTTTGCTCATGTCATGAAAAACCTTTGTGGGGGCCAGGGCTTAGCCGGACACAGCTGGGCAAAGCAGCAACTCAGCAGCTCTGTGTGAGAGAACACATGCTGAGCCCTGGGAATAACTGAGAGGTCACCTACTGCCAAGTCAAAAACCACAAACACGCAAGGGCTGCTCGGGGCTACTAGTAGTGAAACGTCACCCTGCTGAAGTCAGTCGTTAGAACTAACATTTGTGAAGCACCCCGGATAGGTAGAAATAGAAAGTTTTAAGCATGGTCCCCTCTCCTCTCAAAACACTGTTTCTCTGGCCAAAAGTATTGGGTTGGTTTTTGTCCTTATAACAATAATATTAGTTATCCCTTAAAAAGTACATATTAAAGACATGGTATTTCATCTTAAAATAAAACACAGACCTACTATAGCAAAAACTGCTCACCTACAACTTCTGGAAGAAGAACAATAGGTGCTTGGATTAGGCACATCTTGAGATAGAAGAGATGGCTTGGGACAGCCCTACTGCCTAGTGGTTACGGAAGCCAGATTCCACATGGCCAGCTGGGGTTCAAATCCTGACCTTGGCAGCGTAAAAAAGCATGTGCATGTGTGCCCCAAACCCCAACAGAATGGAAACATGGAGATGGGACTATATGGCATGACGATGCCACACTGTGGGGTGCTTTCTTTGCCTGTCTGTCTCTGGCCAAGAGCTTACCCCTCTGGCAATGAAAAAAGAATTTAAAAAGAGACAGCCTGAAAGTACAGAGTCAGAATTAAAGAAAAGCTAGGAGGAGGGGGAAAAAAAAAACAATGAATGATACAGAACATTATTGTGTTATTTATACATGACTATATAGAAAGCACTGCTGTAAATGTTGACTTGAAAATTTGTTTTTTAATGCCAATCTTATATATTTTTTAAATTTTATGTGGGTTTTTTTTTGCTTGTTTGTTTGTTTTTTGGCTAGAAGGCATGGTCATGCTGCAGTCCCTTCTCCATTTGTCCATCTTGCTGAGATTTTGGCCACACATATCCATGTGCCCGGCATGTTTTTCAAGACACTGAGGCCAGGATTTGAACCACATGGGTGGCTATGTAAGATTCAGCTCCCTTAACCACCAGGTCATGGGGCTGGTGGCCCTGTGCCAATCCTTTTTTGTGACTCCAATGTGGCTGAATAAAATGCTCCTTTACACCCAACTACCCATTTACCATCCATACTCCTCCTGGCAACAGGATATAAAATATCCTATTCGGGTTTGATGGGTCACCAAAATTACAACCACCAGAAGACTGTTGCACGACTTCCAACAGTTAAAATGCAGGTATAATTATTCAACCAACTGGTCTTAGGCCAAATTCTTAGAGTTTCCTGTTTTTATTTCCCAGATATTTGAAACTGCTTTCCGCCTTTTGGTAGCCCTTTTTATTTTCTTTGGGCTAGTTTTCAAGACATCAAAACAACAATGATTTGACACATGTTTTTAAGTATAACTTTTCCTAAAAGTTTATACTTCTAACTTCTAAAGTATTGATTTGTCAACCTTATAAAATGTAAACCACTAAAGAAAGTTCACAACTTTGCCTATCATTTCCTTCTCTCCCCATGACATTACCAGAATTTAAAATAAAACACACATGTTTAGATTGAAAGTCACCCTATATATCCTTTATCTACTTATCCATGGATGTGCAGACACACATGCATGCATATATGTATGTACACTCCAAAAAAGGAAGACTTACTATATTATCAATTCATGATTGTCTTTACAAAGACAATGAGAGAGTAACACAGTAAAACATAACTGTCTTACTGACTTAATCACAAGTATTCTTTAATGGCACTTGGGAAGCAGAAGGGAAAATCAGCTGGGACTTTCATGGGAAACATGTTTTTTCATTCGGTCAAAGGAAGGGTTAGCGTTTCCAAACAAGCAACATTAACTCAGACTTCTCTAAAACAGTTTTTAAATAGTTTATATGAGTGAAAGTAATTCATTCACGAGTACAATATTCCTTTCAGATGTAACTAGCCTAAGAAAAACAGAATCTATGACGAATAATTTTAATGAAGCAGTTGACGAACTAAAAAATTAAGAATTTGTATAATAGCAACTTGGAAGAACCAAGAGTTTTTTCATAATACTTTACCCAAAACTATAAATATCATAAAAAGTACAATGCCTACCCTTTCCATCTTTCCTTAAGCAGAAGAATCACAGTAGTGTTAAATCTTAAGGACAGCCTTGTAAGTTTAACTCTTCTATGTCATAATTTTACAGTACAGCAGTTACATTCCTAGGATATATATAATCTAACTCTCAGTATATCTGACCTTGTGAATTAATGATTACACTGGGTCATTTCTATGAGATGTCTTCAAGCTGTTCATGGAAATTATGAAAATATCTATGCACAGATTTCACAAACTTTTCTACCAAAATAAACTTATACTTAAATTCCATTTTTGAGAAACTTTCTGAAATCTTCTTGTATAATTTTATTTTGGGGCAAAATAATTTTGGAAATCCATGCATTTTTTTACAATGTGCAAATTCTTTGAACTTTTTGAATATCCTTCATACTTCAATTCCATTTTTTCTACAAACTTTTTTGAAGTCCCTCATACTATAGTCAATACTATATTAGGAAAGACTTTGAGATAATGATATTTAGTACTATAAGAGGAGATCAATTGGGGGAAAAATTCAGTCATAAGGCTTTAGATATATAGAGATATATTTCTAAAGTTTAGCAAAGATAAAATGGGTGAACTTGTATAAGGATCAACTCTACTAAAAATGAATGTGTTCTGGGTCAGCCAGATGGCATGGTGGTTAAGGTGGCTGGATCCCATGTGGCTGACTGCATGGTATGAATCCTGGACCTGGTAGCTTAAAAAACACATGGGGCATGTAAGCGTGCCTAAAATCCTGTGAGGATGGAGAAGGACTGCAGTATAGGCACCCTTTGGGGGGGTGATTCCTCACTTTCCCTGTCTCTCTCACTCTGGCAAACACATGTGTCCTGTGGCCAAACTAAAATTAAACAAAATAACAACAACAAAACATAAACAAAAACAAATGAATTTATTCCTCAGCATTCAAGTCTCAGGATTTGTTTTGTCCCTTACCATGTGGTCCTATAAACACAACATAAAATGCTTCCATTGTGTTTTAATTTCTTTTAACATTCACTTGGAGACAATTTTTAATTGCATAACGAAGTTACTACTATGTATTAATAGTTGTAGTAAAGCAATTTGTAACAGATGCTTTGTAAAAGCAATGGAAGAAGTCCCGCAAATTAAAAATAGGCCCACTGATTACATAAAGGCATGGTGTCCTCTTCTACCAGTACAACACATTTGTTTCTCAGTGCAAGGAAGTGGATTCACACAAACACGCAATGACTGGGCTACTCGAAGCGTGGTGAACAACTGGCAGTAGAAGCTTCCCCGAAGGTTTGTTGGAAATGCAGAGCCCTCTCTCTAGTCCAATTCTATTTAATCAAAGTCTCCGTATAACCACTAAGCTTTCCCAAGTTTGAGACACCTAGGAGACACACTCAATGCATGACACCCAGGCCTCCCCACGTAACTACAGCCACACGTGGGAACATGGGTGGGCCCAAAGCTTAGAGTGTGGGACTTCCCTGTACTTATGTTAGGGGGTGGCAGCAGGTTTCTTGGGAAAGCTGAAAGTGGCCACATTCAGCACTTCCAGCAGCCAAGCATTAGGAGGGAATGCTAGTGTGCTATCTCCAAGGCCTAGTGAATGTTAACAATAGGCCCAGCTCCATCTGATCAATTTTGGGCCATGTGCTCTGAGCATCCTACCCTCCCCACCCCATACACACACATTTTAAAAACATACCAAAAACTTTCGAGGAAAAATGTTCTATGAACAAAAGCATATCACATTCATATTTCCTTCTAAATACTAATTAAATGTATTGGTTTACTGACAAACATGACAGTTGGGCATCAACCGTGAGCATCTTTGAGTAGGCTGTGCCTAGTTCATGCTGTACTGTAGGCTACAGACCAAGAAGGTAACAACTAAGAATAAAGTTTAGCACTTGCACTTTACTTGTGTGAAGAAATCTGAAGCACATGAAAAAACTAAAAGTGGCATAAGAAACTCATGATGTTAACATTCCTGAGGTTGAATTGAAATAGTACATCTAGAACATGGGATAATAAGGTAATGCTGTGAGGCAACTGTTATTGAGGTTTTTAAACACTGACAAAAAAAAAAAAAAGCCTATAAATCAGAAGTCATGGTCTCTGTGTCAAAATAGTTTGGCTTCAGAGAACAGTCATACAACATTAAATCAAACTTCCTTTTGATTTAACCAACAGGAAAACAATAGATAGGAAACTTCATATAAACGAATTCTCTCTTATCTTATTTCTAATCTTTAATTTCTGGCTAGGGGGACATATCTTACATAAGTTTCCAGAAGAAACAAATGCTTAAAGTTTGAGACACCTAGGAGACGCAGTCTATGCATGACACCCAGGTCTCCCCACATAACTACAGCCACATGTGGGTGGGCCCAAAGTCATGTTGTGGGGTAGCAGCAGCTTTCATAAATGTCTTATTTTAGACATTTATAAAATATTCCAGAAAAAAAAAATTAAGCTCCCACAGTGTCTCTCGAGTGTGATGCAATTTATGTACCTGCCGCCTTAAGGCCATTAGAAAAGGATTTTTTCAGCTGAAAGCATACCAAAGTCAGACTGGTGAATCTGAAGGGGAGGGGCACATGGCAGGTGCTCAGAACATTCTTTCTGAATGAATCTATGAAAAAATCCATGAATGAGTAGGCAATTAAGTAGGTCTAAAATGAAAGAAGTAGCCCGAGAAGGTTCTTTTTTTTTTTTTGGAGAGGTTTTTTCGCTATAGGGCGTGTGCGCTCGCCAGACAGAGAGAGACAGAGAGACAGAAAGCGAGAAATCACACCCCAGGGGGGATGGCCACGCCGCAATCCCTTCTCCTCCATTCTCCTCTCAGGATCTTGGGCATGCACGCACACACGCCCGGCGTGAGTTTTAAGCCACTGGGTCCGGGACGCGAACCGCGGTCGACTACGTGGGAGTCCAGCAACATAGCCATTACGCTAACTGCTGGTTCCCCCGAGAAGGTTCTTATAGAGAACACTGAGGAGAGGATTCTTCTGGACGGAAGGAGCCTATGGCTATAATCTGAATTCTTTATCTATCCCATTATTTAATGTCTTAGAGCTCCTACTCTGAACTAGCACTAATCTCAGGTATGGGTCTGAGTAACTTTAATATATTCAAATACTTTTAAAGGCTTTTTTGAACAACAGAGTACAAATTAGTCAACCACACAATTAAAAAGTAGTTAACATGAGATATCCTGCTTTGTACATCCCAGTAGCATGTGTGTCTACTACTGTGTTTCCGATTCATTTTCAGCTAGCCAACAGTACCGGTCCTCAGACCTTCTACAATGTAACTGAGTACTCTATGCTTCCTGGACCAGCTTCACTGCATAGGTCCTTTTATTTCAGTTTTGGTGTGCTGACACTGCCAGTCACTTTCCCCTCCATTATGCACATTACTGTCACATTAATCTTCCTAAAACTGCTCATACTCCTCACATCCCTTCTGTACTCACAAGTCCTCAAAGACACCACACTCTCGCTGGGATGACTCACAAATTCTTATCTCCAGTTTAGATCTTTCTCTGCGTTCCGGACTCATAACTTTCATGTTCCCCTGATTCTCCATAGATACCTCAAACATAACAAAACAAACTTAGTATCTACCTTGTCCAACCTCTCAGAAAGCTGCTCTCCTTGTATTTCATATTCTAGAAAATGACACCAGTATATATTCTGACCACAGGTCACCCAACATCTCTAACACCTCCAGCACTGATCATAACAGTAACCCTCCGAAATCTAGAAGTCTTCCTTTTCCTCATGGCTAAAGTCAATCAGCCACTTAAAGCCCACTGACTAGACCATCTTAATTTTCTCCTATTGGATCCCTCTGTCCATACTCTTTTCTATCCAAGGCTGCTCTTACACTCTTTTCCCTTCTGTTGAACCACTCAGCAAATTTCTCAGAGACAGTTTTTCTCAAATTTCCAGTTCCACTACAAAGCCTTCCTTGACTTAGCCATCTTATGCATGCAGAATAATTTTTATTTGTCCACTCAATATGAGATGGTGATACACCGGAACACATTGTCCACCATTTCTCTAAAACATCTTAGGGAAAAAAAACTATTCAATATAGCTCAAAAGCATAAACTACTTAACATGATCTCTAAGTGCTTTGAGCTAAAACAAAGAAGGAATTTCTAAGGCCTCAAGTGTCTTCCTTCTTTTGCAAAATGTTCATTGTGCAGCTGCAAACAGGAAAAGTTCCACCTAATTGACAGCATTCTAGCAACCCTTGTGATCCAGCAGTGACTAAAAAGTATATTTAAGAACACATTTTATGGATCCCACACAGATACCCCTTTAATTAGTCTCCACCTGGTGATAAGTCAGTGTGAATTATTTTTTAATTTTTCCTCTACGCTTTCCCAAATAGGTTATTCCTCTTTGTGGAGAGATCTGTCTTTCCTTAGGAATATATCTTTGCCATCTCTAGTACACTCACCATGGAGCTATGTGTGCATGAATGCTACTTACTGAGTTTGTGAATACCTCAAACATTATTTAAGTGACAATGGCTCTAAACGGATGTCAGATATCACTTACCCCCCAAAGTACTCTAAACGTCCTCCCTAAATCTGCTTCTCCCTCTAGTCAAGGGCACCACAATTTGCTTTAACCCAAATCCAAGAGTTCTTCTTGATTTTTCTTTCCCTCACCATTCACATCAACAAGTCCTGTTAATTCTATTTCTGGTTCTCTTACCTGAACCTCTAGTTGCAGACTCACTTCCTGTACTTATGTCTCCCTGGTCCCCAACCATATTTGTTCTCTACATTCTAGACTCTTTCATTTCCCCCTTGATTTTCCATTAGATATCTCAAAAATAGCAAAATAAACTCAGTATCTACCTTGTCTAATTTCCTGTATTTTTGGACATGTATATGTAAAGTTTGACTTTTTCACCACAATCATGTTGTAAAACGCAAATCAAAATACACCTTTGTTCAAAACCCCTTAACAGCTTTCCTGTGTCCTGATTACAAAACTCCATCCACCTCACTGTAACCTACAAGTCCTCAGGCAACTGGGAATAACCCCTTTCTCTTTCCATCACTACATTCTGGTCCCAGGTACCTTTTTGCTTTCCCTTGCAATTTCTTCAACACATTAAGCTTGTTTTCAACTTAGAGCTTTTACAGTTGCTGTTCCCTGTGCACAGAATCTTCTCTTCTTGGATCAGGACAAGGTTAAGTCCTTTTGGCATTCAGATTCCAGTTCAAATGCCCTTCCTTCCTAGAAGAGTTCTTTGACATTCCTATTTAAAACAATTTCCACAGTAATTCTCTATCATAGCAACCTGTGGTAGTTGTTTTTCACTGCTCTGATCATACTATACCTTTTCTTGTACATTTATGTATTTATTGTCATCCCTCTCCCCCTGTATATAAGCTTTATGAGAATCGTATCCCCAGCAACTACACTGGTGAACAGACACGTAACACTAGTATATATCTGACATTTACTAAATACTTGCTGGGTGAAATGAAGAGATGAATGTTGTCATGTTTGCTTTACATCCTTCACTGAACATGGCATGCTTTCATATTTCTGCTTCTCTCTTTAATCTACTATGACCACTTTGAATTATGATTTAAAAAAAGCCATAAACCAGACCAACAGGCAGTATGGTGGTGAAGGCACTGGACTCCCACATGGCTGACCATGGTTTGAGTCCCAGACCTGGCAACTTGCTTTCTCACTTTCCCTCGCTCTCTGTCTCTCTCTGGTGAGCACGTGTGTCCTATAGCAAAATTAAAACAAATAACAATAATAATAAATAAACTGAATTAAATAATTTTTAAAGCCATAATACCCCAAGCTTTGAATTATATGCAAACTTAAAAGTCTAACTTATTCATTAAATCACTGTATCTTTAGTGTCACCTAGAACTGTAACTACTAAGCCCAGAGTGGTCCCTCCAGAGCACCCTTGCAGTAACTGCAAGGCTGGTGGTCATTTTGCCAGCCTGCAACCCTCCTGTGATCCATACTGTATCAATTCCACTTCTGTAGTGCTTAGTACAGCATTTACCAAACCACGCTTGAATGGGTAGTATGGTCTAGAAATATACTTTGGTAAGATGAAGGTGGATTGGGGCTGACAGGTGGTGTGGTAGTTAAGTGGCTGGACTCCCCACATGGCTGACCGTGGTTCGAGTCCCAGACCTGGCAGCTTGCATTCTCACTTTCCTTCTCTCTCTCTCTCTCTGGTCAACTTCAATAAAATAAAAAATAAAATAATGACAATGAATAAAGTAAAAAAATAAAAAAGATGAGGTAGATGACTTGCCAGTCATTCCCATTATCAGGCTTTTTAACTGGAAAACGCAGATTTTTCTGACAAACTACGTTATACAAAGCCATGCCTGAATGCTGTTTAATACCCCATATCCTCTAAATTTTCGACAAGCTGATTTTTATGATAAAGTGTTCATGTATTTTAGGAAAGAAAATAGTGGTTAAAATCCAGGACCAATTCCTTCCCTTTTACACAACTACAAGTAAAACAAGAACTTTTTTAATGCCCAGAAATTGCTAGTATTCTCCATAAACCTAGAAATACAATGCTGAAATGTCCTGCAATAAATTCTACACATTTTAATGTTATAGATGCTTAGATTTAGTTTTTAGCATCTCTTCCAAAAATACAGAAATGGGGACCCGTGTTTTTTCACTATTCTCAGTCAAGAATACTATTCCTCTTGTCCTGTCGCCAGGACTGCACATCTTAATACTATAAACTGCTCCAAAGAATAGTCCCCCAAAGAAGGCTTTAACTAGAACTCACTATTCACCTTCCCTTATGAGACAGAACCACATCTAAATCTGCGAAATCATCCTTCATCACTGGACTCTTACTGCTCCTTGGCCGCCCCCAATCCTCTTCTGTGCCTTCTAGAACTCATAGTCTGTCATCAACAGAATCCCCTCTGCTCCCCTTCTCCCCTCCAGATGTTCCCCTCTCCTGGTTGATCTGACCAAAACCTGCATAGCCCTATCTTTTCCCCCTGAAATCCTCTCAAATGAGGATGACTTTATCTCTGACATTCTGTAAGTCCTGGGAGTGGGGTAGATATCCCCTTCATTTTCACTGCCACTTTCAGATCACTCTGTCTTTTCCCCTTTTAAAAGCAGAACCTCGTTCCAGCCAGGGTGATGGACTGGGAGGTACAGGTTTGGTTCCTGGGCCTACCTGAGCACACCAAGCCCTGTTGTGCAAACTTGTAATCCTGACTCAATGAAGCTGCAACAGGAGGGTCGAGGACTGTCAGAAAATATCTCCGTCTCTTGCACATGCACACCCTCTTTCTTTCATGAAGGAAAAACAAACTAAAACAATTTTTAAAAATAAAATCTTTCACTCAAAGCATCTGCAATCAGATTATACCATCAGCAACATGTAGTTGAATTTATCCACAGAACTATGGCTCAGTTTCTCTTCCGCACTATTTTTTACTGTGGACACCTTCGTCTCCTGCAGAGGCAATCCAGCTGACTCAGTTATCTGACCTCTTAACCTCCAGTGACCTTACACTTCACCCCTTCCTCAACCAACTACATCCACGGCCATGCTTAACCCTCAGTACAACCAATAAAAATCTTCACCTCATATATCCATTCTCCAATTTCCTACTCACGTGTAGTCATTTTTCAACCTCACAAGGACTCCCCTCCACTAACCGTGTCACTTAGTTTTTGTCTTATTCCCAGTATAGATTACATGGTCGACTGCTGTAAGTAATCTCCTGTAGGACCCTTAGTCCTAATGCCCCTTCCTTTCTTCATTTCTATCAGATTTGTCTGAAAAAGTCCCAGTGCTGGTTCTCTCTGTCCACACCATACCTGCACCAGAAATAGAGAAAAACATACACCCTGGGCTGGTTTCTGCAACTGTGTAACCACCAACTTCTAGTAAGCAGTGACACCAGAAGGATGGCCCTACATTTCCCTTGTTAATGTACTCACTCTTTTTTTTTTCAATGCCAGAGGCACACGCATGAGACAGAGAGAAGTACCCCCCCATACACACACACACACACACACACACACACACACCAAAGTCTGATCACACTGCAATCTCTTTTCCTCCAATTCCACATTCAGTCAAGATCCTGAGCACATGTCTATAGCTGGCATGTTTTTCAAGACCCTGGGACCAGGACTCAAACTCTGGTTGCCAGCTTCCTCCATAGCACAATGGCTGCCAACCCCCATTCTCTCTCTCTCTCTCTTTTTTTTTTTTTTAAGAGCTTTTTGCGATAGGGTGCATGCACTTGCTGGAGAGACAGAGAGACAGAGAGAAATCACTCTCCCAGGAGGATGCCACACTGCAATCCCTTCTCCTCTATTCTCCTCTTGGGGTTTTGGGCACACATGCATACACACCGTTTTAAGCCACAGGTCTGGGACTCAAACCACGATCGACATAGCCATTATGCCATCTGCTGGTCCCCTTTCTCTCTTTGGAGATGTTTGTTATCCCTTTTCTTTCCCTCTTCAATTTCCCATATCCCTTCCTCCACCTCAGTGTCCGAGGATGATCCTGCTTTACACGCCTCTAAGAAACAAACAATTTTGCTCCTCTCACTTCTCAAAGACCCTGCTGCTGCAATCATCGCCTTTCTTACATTACCGGCTTCTCCCTCTGGACTAGATCATTCTCATCGTCCTTTGGACATGCTGTAGTAGCGCCCTTATATTTTTAAAGCCTCCTCTGACCCAACATCCCTCTAAGATAACCGCCCCATTTTTCAGTTCCATTTTATCACAAAACCTCTCAGAAGAGTTTTCCTATTTCAATTACTTGCACTATCATTCCACCGTTTCAGGTCAGAAATCCGGAATCATCTTTGTGCCTTTTCACCTCTCCCTTTTTGCTATGTATCCATCTCCACCTTGCTGTTTCCCCTGTGACCACAAACGCCAGGTCTCCGGTGGCACCACATCTAAATAACTGAAACAGCTCTCCAGCAGGCGTCCTGCTAGCAGTTTCCCCCTCTGCTAATCCACTCTGCGTGCCCACACGGCCTCACTCAGCCTAACACCAATTTCACCATGCTCTGCTTCTCTCTGCTCATGAATCTCCGATGATTTCTGATAGCTCATATGACCAGGCTTAAGCACCTGCACGACGCTGAAGACATTTCTAATCTGGCTCCACTCTGCTGCCCCATCTTGATTTCCTGTGAGGATGACCTTTCTTCCCAAAACCCTGCTCTCTCAGGCCAGTTTCCCAGGTGTCTCACATGGAAGCCCTGTAGATTGCTCACTTCTACTCTTTGGTGCATGCTGTTCTTATTCTTGAAATTCATCATCATCCAAATTCTAAACTGTTCAGTTTCTACTCCCCGTGAGGCTGTAACACACAATTCCAGGTCATCCTTTCTTGGCCCTAAACTCTTAAGAGCATTCCAAGTCTCCATTGCTATGAATGACTTACTTATTTCTAAGTAGGACGGCATCACTAATTCTTTCATACACAGTATATATCTAAATAGAATAGGATTTTTCTCTTTAAACTTGTTTTCCAGAAAAGGGAAATCCCTTAATTCTGACTTCTTACAAGATCTCACGTATTGCAGGATGCTTTATTTGAAATCAAAGCATTATCTGCAGAAGTTAGTTTACTCTTAGATGACCTCAACCACTTCTACGTTTAAACTATATAGAGGCCTTCTGATAAAATAAGCTTAAAACAAAATCAAGCAATTTAATTAGATGTAGTAATTATTCCTGTGAGAATGATCTTAAAATTGTACGTGAGGATCTCGTGAACAGCCTTCTTAGAATCACTTTTAAAAAGCAATATAGTTAGGGGGCCAGCAGGTTGTATGATGGTTAAGATGCTGGCCTCCTACACGGTTGATCAGAGTTCAAGTTGTGGACCTGGCGACTCGAAAATCACGCAATGCACGTATACTTCAAATCCCAGGAAAAGGATGGAGGAGAAGGGATTGCAGTGCGGCCATCTCCCCTGGGGGATGATTTCTCACTTTCCCTCTCAGTTTCTCCCTGGCAAGCGAATGCATCTTATGGCAAAAACAAAGTTAATCTCCACATTGCAAAGATCATAAACAAATACTTAACTAATTAAAAATGCAACTTCCTAATTTCATGTGAATAGATACCAAATTGTGGGACAAAACTTCCTGTGACAGCATCACACTTAGATTCACAATTTGCTGAATGTCAAACACCTGAGAAGGTGATGAGAGAATATACTGATGAACAGGGTGTTCAATGACGTGGAAGATGGCCCAAATCAAGACAACAGCCACCACAGTGAGGACTGTGAAATGTGTGAAGAAAACACTTTGCTTAAATAGAAGAATAGCAAAAGGTTGTAATTCTCAGTTGCTGGGTTGCTTTATACCATGTGATTTTAAATATGAGTCACTAAATTAATAAAGTAAACAGACATGTGGACACACCCTCTGTACCCCCAGATGTCTAGTATACGGAAATTGACAAATTACTCATATAGGCAGACTATGGGGTGAGGACAGATGAGCAAAGGGCAGCCAGACAATACAATAGAAACACATTAGGTAAGTGTGTTGTCCAAAAGGATGATGTGATTGGGAGAATTCCTGTCATGGTTAGTCTTAGGCCCCTTACTCATCAATTGTGAAGAATCAAGTTTCCCAATGTTTAATTCAAGGAGTGGACTAAATGTTATCTAAGATCTAAGATCCTCTGCAGTTCTAAAATATTATTTCTACTGTCTTCTACTACAGTCTCTTTGAATGATTCAGCGGCATTGGCAAATACAGAAAGAAATGTTTTTATAGGCTATGGCAAATATTAATGTTAGTCTTTATTATTACCATTTGATATGCCTTGGAAACAACACATTTTGGAAACTTCAGTCCTGTTTTCCCGCCCTTAAAAGCTTCGTTTTTGGACAAGTCCTTGGTATTCCAAACTACATTACCAACCTTTCCACCTTAGAATGTCATTGCATTAGCGATAAAAGGCACATTATCTAGAAGAAACTCGGACTAGAAGGGAGTTTGACGTTGGTCAGGAGCACGGCTGAGACCCAGGCCCAGGCCTTCATCCAAGTTAATTTGGGTTGTGAACCACAGCACTAAGTTCTAGGGACTCATATTTTCAAGTTCTTCATCTTCCTTGCAGGTTGTGTGTATGAATGTACAAAAGTCACAGGCCATATTAACATAATTTTCTTGTTACTTTAATGTAATTTCTGACTTTTCTCCAGAGGTGAAGTGCCTAATGATCCATCCACACCTATGTGATTCTTGCCCGCTGGCTACACCAAGCTAAGCCTTCAACTGTCACTGCACAACTCTCCCACCTCTCCTAAATAGATACTCTTTCTTGCCAGATGAGCTGCCTTGCTAATTAGCAGGCTCTCCTCACGGAGCACCATCCAAGGGTAAATCAAGCGGAATGGACCTGGTGACAACAGATGCTGATTTCGAGCACATCACTTGTGAAATCATCCATTATGCAGAGGTGACCTAGGCAGGCTGGTGCCAACGGCTCTGTTCACAGAACCACAGCATTCCCATTCCATGGCTTACACACACACACACCATCACATTAGCGCCTGCTCAACTTCACGCACCTTATCTGGAACTATAGAAGTGACCAATCTCTGTAAACTTTAAAAAATATTTTATCTTTTGAAGCTCAAATACTATCATTGCTCAGGGTTACACAATACTAGGGTTTACAACTGGATGGCTAACAAACATTAACGCTTACCTTCAATCCTCTTTAAAGCTGAAAGACACATATCCTTCCTTGGAAACTCAAAAGGATTGTTGCAGGTTCGAATGGTGTCACATTCGCATTTCCCATTGATTATATTGCAGCCAGAGATAAGGTTCTCATTGCATGGTTCAAAACCAAGCAGCTGGTCATCATCCCAGTTCTCATCTGTAAAATAATTAATAACCACATAATGTTTGCACGCAGCTTCATTCAAAAGCCTGTTTGAGAACAAAAATTCACATGGATGTCAAGATTAACATCCAGTTTTGACACTTGAATTTGTGAAAGGCAGGTTGGCTGAAATTTTACAAATGAAAAAAAACAAATCTTACTTCTCCCTAATAACTGAGAAGACTGAAAAACAGACATACATGTGAATACTAAATAGCACACACACACACACACACACAGTGTTGTCAAAACCATTGCTTTATTCCAACCATTGAGATTCCTTTAAAAAGTTTTTAATTTTGGAACCAGCAGTTAGTGTAATGGCTATGTTGCTGGACTTCCACGTAGTCGACCCCGGTTAACATCCCGGACCCGGTGGCTTAAAACTCACGCTGGGCGCGTGTTCGTGCGTGCCTAAGATCCCGACAGGAGAATGGAGGAGGAGGGATTGCAGCGTGGCCATCCTCCCTGGGGGGTGATTTCTCGCTTTCTATCTCTGTCTCTCTCTGTCTGGTGAGTGCACGCGCCCTATAGCAAAAAAAAAACCTCTCCAAAATAAATAAATAAATAAATAAAATAAATTTTAAAAAAAGTTTTTAATTTGAACAGATTTTTGGATATTTTTCATGCTAAATAAAGTGGTAGGAGTCACATTTATCAATCTACAACATGAATCAAAAAATAGGGTTTTTTTTTGTTTGTTTGTTTGTTGTTTTTTTTTTTAACCCAACCAGTAGAGACCAGCTTCGGGTTTAAAACAACTCTCCAGCTTAATACATAAGGCAGCTAATAAACATTAAGAATCAGGCACCACTGAAAGAGTCCAGAATAACATCTAACAGAGCAGAATCCTCCAGTGCCTTTTGGGACCATCACTGCCCACCATCCAAGACAGAAATGACAACAAAACTGAGGGCTACCGCCCAGCAAGAGGCTGAGCTCACTAAATCTGAAGCTGAGAACAAAGCAGATCCTGCTCACAGGACAAGCCAGGCCCTCAAATAAAGTAGATCTTTAAACCAGCATTCATGGGACCCAGTTCAGGGAAATGTAACATACACAACAGAACCACAGGCAGGCTCACTCTTAATAATATCCCTCACAGTTTAAAAAAACAAACTATTTCTCCAGAAATCCCTGGGGCATTATATGGGTTTCCCCCCCCCCCCCTTACTGTTATCTTTAGTAGATGCTTTATCACACCTGAACTGGGTACTGATGCTCAAGTGGTAAACATGTTTCTGATAACTGTTATCTGGAGAGAATTTTTTAAAGTGCTTGAATTTAGGACACCTTAAACATGTCGCTTACACTAAGGCCAGAACAAATGCCATCTTAAGAATGTGTTTCCAAGCCAGCTTGTGGTGTGCTATTTAAGGCAGCTAGATTCTGGCTAGCTGTAGGCTCCAGTCCTGGACCTAGGGGCTTGAAAAACATGCTGTGTGCATGTGCATGCATGCCCAAAATCCTGAAGGGAGGAAGAAATGGAGCAGGGATTGTGGCATGACCATTCCTTATGGAGAAGTGCTTAGGTGCTTTCTCACTTTCTCTGGTGAGAACATGCACCCTCCAGCAAAATTAGGAAAAAAGAAAAAAAAAAAGACTATTTCCATAGACAACAGTGTAACAAATGGTTATGATTTTTGTAAGACTAATTTTTACTCTGGTGTCCTTACTCAGGGCATAAGTTAGGCAAAAGGCTGGTTTCCTCCACTGACATAAATACTTTTCTAGACAAGGGGTCTTTAGAATATCATTTACAGTACAACAAGTTTGAAAAGGGAGAAAAGAAAATCTCCTATGTTTTGATTTCAGGAAATCAGTCTCACTCATTTGACCAATGCCTCAGCTCTTAGTAAAATGATTATCTTTTGGATTGAAGTTCTAGCAAAAAACTCAGTTCATCTGTTTTAAAATGTTTTCCTACTTAGCTTATATTTGGTCCTTAGAAATAACATGTATACAACATACATACACACAAGTACATGCCTATCATCGAAGCAATAGTGAAATTACTCAAGTACTCTGAAAAACAAAACAAAACAAATACTATATTGAAAACAATTCAACATCATTTCTTTAAACTGAGGCTCACATTTTATTTTATTTTTTTATTATTATTTTTTTTTTTTTGAGAGGTTTTCGCTATAGAACACGTGCGCTCGCTAGGCAGAGAGAGACATAGAGACAGAAAGCGAGAAATCACCCCCCGGGGGGGATGGTCACGCCACAATCCCTTCTCCTCCATTCTCCTCTCAGGATCTTGGGCACACATGCACACGCGCCTGGCGCGAGTTTTAAGCCACTGGGTCTGGGACGTGAACCACGGTCGACTACGTGGGAGTCCAGCGACACAGCCATTATGCTAACTGTTGGTTCACATTTTAAATACACTTCACACTTATCAGCATCACGATCACGACTAGCTAGCTCTTTCCCAGTTCTGCTCTAAGATCTCAACCTCTTATCACCTGGCTGGCAGCAACAGCCCTTCCAAGGAGCCCCCCTCGGAACCAATTTGTTTTCACTGCCAAATGCTCTTCTCTGCCTCCCCACAGGAAGACCATTTTTTCTGAATGTGGGATCAGAACTAAAAGGCAACTGCCCTGGATGATCTCCCTGGCTCAGTGCTGTTTGTTGCCAACCCCCTCCCCCACTCCCAGCAAAAGCTTTCTGGCATCAGCTACAAGACTGGGCTATTCCCTCAAAAAATGCCCCAGCCTCCATGTCCAGTCAGGAAGCAACTCTGACTCTGAAGCCAACATATCTTCCATGCTTTTATTGTCTTTTTTGAGAGGAAATCCTTTTAATTCTCTGTCCTCTCCTAGTCAGTACTTTTTCTTCTTGGCAAATAGCTGCCCCAGCAACCACTCCTTTACAGGATTCAAGTACAACATGCTCCTGAGACCAACGCTTTCATGGTTTTCTGTAGCACACATACTGCTTTACAATAATTTAATAGCAAATTAACAGGGATTGAAAGCACAAATTTATGAGGTGTGATGATAGAAGTCAATCTGGGCAAAGCTGGACAGCGCTTACTTGCAGTATTTAGCAAATTCTGTTTTCAAATCTCATGTTCTAAGTAAACCCATTATTAGTCCAAGGATTGAGTTTCTGATTCTCTGACATAGTTCTTGTTTTTTTTCTTGGACTGGTCAGAAAAAGTTAAAAAGAAGGGTACTGCCCTGCATTTATATCAAAGAGCTTTTTATTTTTGATACTCTGTATGTGACAAAATACAATTTAGACTGAAAGGTCAAGCAACTTAAGTACCTCTACAAGTATTTTTAATTTTGCAACTACTGCACAGTACCAAACCAGGATGTTAAATAAGTTATTTTCTCTAAAAAATAATTTTATGTATG
The DNA here is from genome assembly GCA_026018925.1 of Tupaia tana. Taxonomy (NCBI): domain Eukaryota; kingdom Metazoa; phylum Chordata; class Mammalia; order Scandentia; family Tupaiidae; genus Tupaia; species Tupaia tana. The sequence goes on from JAKSZU010000003.1 coordinate 197,745,319, forward strand.
AACTTAAACTCATGCATATTCAAATATGTCCAAATCTGTGAGTACTACGAAGAGCCAGGTATATCCAGCTGGTAACCTGACATCTCCACTTGGACATTTGAGGACATCTTGAAACATATTGTGTTTCCTTGAGACAACCACTGACTTTGGTATGCAGCAAAATTACTTTCTATGTTCTTTTGATTTCATCCTAGCATTAGTAAGGTGTGTAATGGAGGGCTGAAAGTCAGTACAATTAATAACTTTTACTGCTTTGAAATCAAGGGCATTCTTAGGGGAAACTAATTTTTTTGTTTTATTATTTTGTTTATTTAATATTACTTCCTTTATTTACTGCAAGTGCATGGCAATGAATACAATGACTTTGTAGCACAGTTTGGGGCCATATCCTCTATTCAGACTAAGACTCCGGTAGGTATATGCACCACTGTGTTTGCATCACGAATGCAAAGTATACACAGAGGGAAAAAAGGCAAATGAAATTTTATCACAGAAACACAAAATACCTTTTCAAGTACCATCTGAAAAGGTCTTACGTCCCTCAGGGTGCTGCTGCCCTCACTCTGGTTACTCTTATGCTAAAGAATATGTCCTACTGGTATACCCATGTTAAGGTAGCCCAGAATCCAGGTCTGAGAAATAACAAAGGACACTGGGTGCAGAAACTGTTCTACATGTGATTTTCCCCAACACATTGATGATGTGGCAAAATTAGGAGCAAATTTTATCACAGTTAAAGGCAAAGTCTTAGCAATGGAAGTTGAAGGCCTTAGATAAGGCTGCTAATCTTGTTGAAATTCCATCCTTTAGTGTGAAAAATGACCGCTCTAATGGCTATTTCCACTGGAATAGTATTTAGCCATTAAAAAAAAAGATCGTGACATTTGATAGAAAATGGACGAACATGATTTATTGCTGAGTGAAGCAAGTCAGGTTATGAAAGAGAGACATTGTATGTCTCCACTTAACAGATACCAACTGTCCGCACTCTGTGGTAGAGACTGAAAGATTGGAGGGTGTAAGAGCACTGAAAATAGTTATGGACACTGGAGATGGTGTGGAAGGAGGGTGGGAGAGGGGAAAACTGTAGGGAAGAAAATTAGGGAGAAAAATAGAGAAGATATTTGTGGGACACAGAAATGGTTTATTACCTGTTGATGATAATGTGAATAGTATTCTCAACCGTGTAGGTGTATTATATGTTGGGTAAATTCTCTCTACAAGCTAAATGATGTATAGCAATATATAATAATAATAATAATAATAATAATAATAATAAAAAAAGAAAAAGGAAAAAAAAATAAACCACTCCTGGATCTTATGTTTAACTCTGTTCAAACTGGTATCCACTAAATGAATGTCTTCAATGGCCTGTGCCCTGAAAGGAAGCAGAATGAGCTCCAGAGTGTGTAGGGCTAAAAGGATGCTGGTAGGGGTCAGGTGCAAATGCCAGGGGTGGTTAACCCGTGTGGGTATTTTTACTTGGGTTCTTATGGCTTACATTTATCCTCTACACACCGCTCCATAGGTATTAAATGACCATTTCTAATAGCTCTCTTATTTTTAATGCAGTGAGTGATTCTGCAGGATGTGAGTGGTCCTTTTTTTTTTTTTTTCCTTTTTCTAAGAGACAACATGTAAACATGTGGTACCAAAACAAAAACACTCATATTTCTAATAGCCATGTTCACTCTTATTCTGGATATAGATTTTTAGTTTCACAAATTACCATCTGATATTCTTGGTGATGCCTGAATTCCTTCCCTCTTCATTTGATATAATAAATTTTAAATGCGAAGGCTAGTTAGAAGAAGTTTCCATCCTGAGAGTAGGGAAGGGGCCAGAGGAGAGAAGGATATACAGGAAGAGGCCTCTGGCAGGATGCACAGAGATACAGCCAGCTCCAGACCTCAGAAGAGGCCCAGGAACCCAGCCCCTCTGCCCAGCAGCTCCAGGAACCTGCTTCGGAAACATTAGCCTGACTGGCCTGGGATTCAACCTCTTCTGCCCTTCAAAATATCTTTCCATCTGCTTGCTGATGTCTGAAATTCCACTAACATGGAATAAAACATCGCAGGTGTGATGGCACTGACTGGACACAATACTATACTAATCTTATGTGCAAACTTAAAGAGTACTATATGTGCTAATCTGAGCTCTCTGCCTTCTCTCCTGAAGTTGGAAATCATCTGTGTACACAGTGCCTTACCTTTTCTTCCTTGTATCTGCTCTGGTTAATGGAGTTTACTCCAAACCAAGAGATAGCTGCACCCATTATGTAGCAATCCACTTACCAGAAAAATGCTACAGCAGGTTTTAAAAAGCAAGGAACAAATTCATGGTACATACTCAGAAGCTCACAGTAATGGAATTCTGTTAGCATAGGAGAGGCTTCTGGGAATATATATCAAATTAATTCTCCAGCTGTTCACATATCCCTGTGGCTACAGTAAGATGCAAATAGCTAATACCGGCATCTCTTTCCATGCCAGCCTAGAAACTCCAGTGTAATGTAAAATTGCTGCTCTTCAGTCCCCCAGCTCTCGGCTGGCTGTTATCAGGCAGTCAGTTCTGCTCGGGGAGGAATCTAATGCAGTGAGCTCTCATTCTCTCTGCTTTGAGCTTAAGGTTGGTTGATGTTCCAAAGGCTGGTGCTTCCCTCTCCCTCTCTTCCTTGTGCTATAATCAGGTGAAAGCAGAAAGGGCACATTTATGGTTATCAGCAGAAATAATTTATTTTCCAAAAAGTGGTTGTACCAGCAGTTTTATAAAGTGAAACTATTTAGGCATATGTAACTATATACTAGAGTAGACAAAGTCTGAATTGCTAAAACAATGGAAACTCTAAAATATGCACATAAATGTATTTGTTGAAGACTAAATCCTGACCTGATGTAAAACGCCACATACAGTCATGGTTTGGCTGCATAATGACGTTTTGGTCAACAGTGAATTGCATTTATGATGACGGTCCCATAAAATTATTAATAGGCTACACCATGTGTATAATATATCAGAGTGTACAATAGAGGTGTATGGCAGAGTATACCATCTACTTTGTGTAGTTAAGTACAGTCTACAAGGTTCACACACCAAAACTGCCTAATGATGCATTTCTCAGGACATATCCCTGTTGTTAAGCCACGCATGACTGTATATAACAAAAACCAGAACGCTCATTTGTACTATGTTCAGATGAGAATTCATCGAAAAACAAGCAGTGCTGACCCAATTTACTAAATCAATTTACTGTGAAACAGTTACGAATGATAAGCATATGTTCCATCCTGTACTTTTCACCAGACACTTGCGCAATACAATTAACAGAGGGCCAGACGTGAACTATAGAATATAAATTCATTCATTCGTTCATTCGCCCTTTCTTTCAATCACTCATTTCTCCAACAGACACTGGTATCTAATATGCACCAAAAATGGAGCTAAGACTTAAGGACTTGAGATGGTGGGGAAAAGGATTTTACAGCACATCAACACAGTTCTAACCAAAACCATACCAAAAATGTGAATAAAATATTCCTAGGACTCCTGAAACAAAGGAAAAGGTTAAGTTAGGGAAGAATCATTTTCTCTCTGACAGTAGGAAGGACAATTTCCTTTCTGACAATAGAGAAGACAGGAAGAGTTTGAGAGAAGACAAGCATTAGAAGCACAGATTCCGTGAAACACGGAAAGAGGAGGAGCGATAGATTGGGGCTGACACAACGCTCCTACTTCACAATTCCGCCTAAACTAGGACTCTCTTAAACGGCACATGCCAGCCCAAATGTGGTGGTATAATGGAGAGGGCCCTGGTCCTGCGAACGCAACCTCAGCTCTGTTGCTGGCTCACAGGGAGACCCTGAACATTTAGCGCTAAGCTCTGATTTTTTAATTATTAAAAGGAGGTCCAGTTAGACTTTATCCTGTTTCTCTGACTCTGGCATCTGTGCTGAAATCCTACGATGCTTATGACGGACTGGGAACAGCGCCAGAGAGTCACATTCCTATGGTGGTCATTTTTTTTTTAAAGGTTTAAGAGAATTATTTAATTTTACTTATATTATTATTTTAATTTGACCAGAGGGAGACAGAGGCAGAGAGAGAGAGACAGAGAGAGAGAGAGAGAGAGAAAGCTGCCGGGTCTGGGAATAGAACTGTGGTCTGCCATATAGGAGTCTAGCACCTTAATAAACCTGCCGGCCCTAGTGGTCATAATTTAAATTTAAAATAGCTTCCCATCATCAGACCAGTTTGAGGTTTTGCAAATGGAGTCACCCTGCAAAGTAAATGAAGCCAAGGGTGTGTTTCATATGGCAAATACCACTTTCCAGGGCTTTCTTGAACTTCCACTCCTAGTGGATTCACTAGCTGAGGTTTCAATAAATCTTCTGATTTATTGAAACAAGGTTGGCCATGAATTGACAACTGCTGAAGCACTCTTTCATTTTAACGTTGTCTGTACTTTTGATGGAGTTACAAGTTTCCATAATAAAAGGTTTATTTTTATTTCTAATGGAAGGGTTTATAGGAAAATGTTTAAATACTTAAAAATGAAGAGCAATGGAAGCAACACATGTCAACATGGATAGGACACTTCTAAGATGGTGTTTAGAAGGAGATCTCACAGGACATAAGGAAGCCAAAACAAGAAGGCTGGCCCTAGAGCCTAATGGTTAAGGGAGCTGGATCCCATATGGCCAACCACAGTTCAAATCCTGGCTCTGGTGGCTTGACTGTTTGTCATATGTGCATATGTGCATGTGTGGCCCAAGTACCAATGAGACAGAGAAATGAAGAAGGGGTTGCAGAGTGACTATGTTACTGGAGGGTGCTTCCTCCCTCTCCACCTCTGTGGTCAGTATGCGTACCCTCTGGCACGTAGGGCAGGAAAGAAAAAACAAAAACAAAACTAATGAGCTAGGCAGCCAACTGAAAAAATTGTTAAAACAGCAATCAAACAAGTCCAAAGAAAATAAGAAGGACAGAAATAATGTATGGAGAAAGTAAAATTGAAATGGGTAACAAGAACCAAACATCAGTTTTTCAAAAAGATTATGAAGACACCTCCTAAATGGCTTATGATTAAGGAAAGCCATTATATTAAAGCATGTTAGCTCATCTAAGTACTTTGATATCTAAATATATTTTTCAATCAGTCTCTCATTAGTGGTTTTACCAGGAAGTTATTTGAGTTACACATTAAATGAATACATTTCTGACATTTTTTTTGAAGTAACCAAGACAGGTTTCTGAATGCCCAATTATATTTTTTCCTGGCTACCATCAGTGTGACTGCATTATGCAGCACAGAACTGAATGTCCTTATACTTCCTTTGCTTTGAGAGTGAATTCCAGTATTTTTAAAAGAAAAATGCAGGTCTTCGCCCCTGACCCACTGTACAGTGCCAAACTGGCCTTCGATTCAGGTATTGCCATTGGTAAGCAATGCACCTGCTTCTGAGCTTGAATACCCATTAAAACATGTAATTCCATGTTTATCCAGCTTCAAAGAATATCAGTTTTCAGTTATTGGGCATACTGCTGCTTAAAAATTAATAAATCTTGGTTGAGAGAAAAATGATCATGGAGAGTCTATTTTCTATTTCATCTCTTCATCGAGGTACTATAAAAGTCATCCCTGGATTGAGCCACATCATTAACCATCCCTATACACCTGGATTGTGGTGTTCTGTCCTCCGGTGGAGGTGTTTCAATGTAAGTAACACTTGGTGAAGGGAGTTATGACAACAGTCCCAACAAACTGCTTAAGGGCAGGAGGTTGCAAAGCAGTGTTCTACAAAATAAAGTCCAATATCTCTTCCTTGACATGGAACACAAAGGCTGTTTAAGTTTGATCCCAGCCCGCTTCTTTGACCTTATCTCTTCCACATCTCCTGGTTCCTCCCACAAATTCTTAGTGGCTCTGAATGACCCATGCTGTTTCATCACTTCATGACTGGGCATAAACCGTTGACTCTGCTAGAAAGTGTCTTTTCTTCATCTGCTTTAAAAACTCTTCCTCAGTCCGAAATGCTTCCTCCAGGTGTCATCTACTACATAGGGACTGAATTAAGTACTATTTTCTCTGTAAGACATCTATTATACATCTATTCAAGTTACTTCACTTATGGGAGCCAGCAAGTGGTATGGTGGTTAAGATGCCAGACCCCCCACATGGGCAATCACAGTTCCAGTCCCTGATGTGGTGGCTTGAAAATCATGCCAGGTAAGTGTAGGGATGTGTGTGTACACCCAAAATCTCGAGAGGAGAATGGAGGAGAAGGGACTGTGGTGTGGCCATCCCCCCTGGAGAGTGATTTCTCAATTTCCCTCTGTCTCTACCACTGGTGAACACACATGCCATATGCCAAAAAAAAAAATAATGAAATAAAAATTTATTTCACTTAGACAGTATAATGAAATTGCTCACCTAATGTCCTCTAAGACAGAATATCTAGTTTCACTCTTCACTGTTGAGCTATTCTAGGGTTTAGCAGACAGCAAAATAAACATCAATGGAGGGGGAGGAAGATGACGAAAGGACTTGCATGTAAGCAATGCGATGTGAAACTTTAAGTGCAAAAGTTTTCCTGGAAATTGAGTTTGATGTTAGAAGAAGAAAGCCAATTATTTAGAAATAACTGAGAAGTATTTTTGGATTTCAGTCTTCTTACCTATAAATTATTAGTACTCACTCCAGTTTTCTGTTGACCCCAACAGAAACCTGGTATTAACCAACCTGGTCACATACCAATATGTACGATATGTTAGATATGTAAATGAATATAAAATGTCCCAATCATATTAGGTAAATGAATAATAAAAAATAATAAACTTTTTATTTCTCTTTCTGCCACTTCTGCACATAATTAGATAATGTGACACAAGTTAATGTTTCCTTCCAAAAATGTACTTACAGACATGAATAATGCACAGTACCATTTTATAAATATTAATGTGTGTGCTAACCTGAAATCTGTTAGTCAAATAACCAAGAGAAAAACAGACTAGGTATAAGGATTCCACTCATTCAAAAGCGCGAACTACTACAGTGAAAAGAAATGTGCTAGAAAAGTTAAAAAAAAAAAAAATACAAACAAACAAACAAACCCGGTGCTCTGAAACAAACTCTCAGGAGGACATAAAATTTTCATCATATTAGCTAAACAGTTAGCTCAGATAACCAAGCACATTTTACCCCTCGAGACCAATCTTCTGATAACAGCTAACATTCACTGAGCACTTTCTATGTGCCAGAGACTCAGGAAAGCAGCTGGGCAAATTCCATACAGACAACCATTCAGCAGGGGGCACAAGGCACTGGAAACAGGGCAACATTTTAAGATCAGGTGAACCAGGAGATCCAAGCATCAGAGGAAAGGGCTGGAACAGCACTGATTTCCATCTCTCTCTGGTGAAGTTCATCTCTGTGAATAGGGCCTAGAGACCCACTTTCACAAGGACAGGTGGAGGTCTCTCTCTGACACCTTGGAGCCAGGATACATGGTACTGTAAGGGCATCTCTGGAATTAGCAGAGCAGGAAAAAAACCAACAATGCTAAATATCTCAACTATTCCATCATCTAGTAACTAGGGTTTCTTCGTTAGGGCACACAATGTCTTCGTATAGAGCAATGCTCCTGAGAAGCAAAGAATGATTTTCAGAAGGTGTAATGATCTGTAAGTAGCATGAAAGGATCTTTTTAGGATCATGATTTTGTGAAATCAGTGAGCAGTCACTTTGTAAGGAATGTTTTTACAATCCAGCTTGGGCACTGGTATGCACTTCACCTTAATACTCTATCTGAATTCTTCAAAATAAATCATGTGGAAGATGACAAGTGAGTGATGATAACACAACAATTATATTACTAACTGACCTCACGTTAACTCTAGTACTGCTGTATAAAAAAAAAGTTCCCTAAATACCTTGCCCCAAGGTCCAAACCTTTATTTTTGTTTTGCTGAAGCAAGTTCCCCTCTATGTTTTATCTTACTTATTCCGACACATGCCAAGAATCTCCTGTTTGGTTCAGAAAACAAAGCACAATTTGCCAGTCACAGTCAATGACACCGTTGTGTGTGCATGGTATACAACTTACTACTGTTACCCAGCCTCATCCTAAGTGAAAGCTTGATGTATATGACCAGATCTTTTTTGTGCTAACGTGTCATTAAGATCCACATGGCTACTGTGTATTTGTGTGGGCAGCAGAGCTACTAATTAGAAATGAGAACCGGAGAGACAATGGTGGCCTATTAATAACCTCAGCAATTCAGGGCCTGCCTGATATATTGATTTTAAAGGCATCAAGTCCTTGAAATTCATCCTAAAACTCTCCAGAAAGAAGCGAATGTAGATTAGGGGACAATGAAAAGCAGGACTTGCCTTAGGGTATGTCAAGAAATGAGTATGAATGTCTTGGGAGGACTGTGACTTACATAGCAATGAATAATTGAATCTTGCAGGATCATGTGAAATAGACCACACAAATAGGAGAACCAAAGAAAATTCTAAATTTCGGGGCCAGAGATGATGCAGTGGCTGGGATGCTGGACTCTCACATGTCTGACTGTGGTTCGAGTCCCAGAGCTGGAAGCTTGCTTTCTCACTTTCCCTCACTTGCTCAGTGTCTGTCTCTGTTCAAATTAAACAACAATGATGAGTAAACTTAAACAATTCTTTAAAAAAAAATTCTAAATCTCAAGATTATATTTGAAAAATATATCCATACATTTTTCACAAAACTGGAGTTTTCTTTATGTAGTAGCCTAAGCTCTAAGCCTAACAGCTGTAAAGCTCTAAGTCACTGAGTCTTCAACTGGTGGGCTCAGTGATTAAAGCACAAACTAACAAAACACCTGCAATGTTCTCTCCAGCCACAAGGTCATGTTTGAACCTTACACAGATAGATATAAATGTGTGGTTGGCCCTGACTGACCTCCAGTTACTTCCCACCGTGCAGCCAGCATCCTGTCCCTCCCAGGTCAGAGTAGATTGGGGCCTGGTGCTTGTCCCATCCCCCTGGAACAACCCCCCCTAGGAGTGTGTACATGGTGCACTCCCTCGCTCCTTAAGGTCTGTGACCAGCTCAGCTTCCCCGGGAGACACTCTTTGACCATCCTATTTGAAACTGTCACCTTGACAGCACCGGCTGCAGTCCCTGTCCCCTTTCTCTACCTCGCTTTTCTGCACAGCACTTACCTCCTCTGGCAGGCTGGATGTTTTACTCACTAATTCTCTCTCTCACTACCAGAAAGCTCCAGGTTGGAAAGGATTTTGTCTGTGTTGTTCACTGCCATACCTCTGTACTTGGAACAGGGCCCAGCACACAGTAGGCCCTCCATAAACATACTGAACCTGTTCCCTTGAGTACTCTCTGCCTTCTCATTTCCATGGGCCTCTCCTGATTCTGTTTTCTCTCCTCAGCAATGTTCTTTCTCCTCTTAGCCACCTGAGAAAGCTGCTCTCTGGCTGTGCCCAGCTTCAATGTCTTTTCTTCAAAGTTTGATTTTCTTCCACCTACACCTTTCCCTTTCAGCCTAAACCCTCACACTTCGCTCTACAGCATGGCAGCTGTTCACTTATAGCTGGGCTCTGAGCTTGGGGGTAGGGGGGCAGAAACTGCCTTCCTCATTTCTGTAACCACTCACTCCATGCTGAGCACACAATGGGCCCTATACCCACTTGCTGAACAGCATAAATGAGTGGTAACCCTCAGCAGGTGACCACTCTACGTGGTAACATCATCACATAGGGTGCCAGGTGGGGGTGCAATGGTAACACATCTGGACCCACGTGAGAAAGGTCCTGGGTTCTCATCCTAAGTCCTCTCCAAACGCACTGGATTACACCATTTGCCCATCATCTGGGTCAGCGGAGACTGAGGGGAAACAAGCCATGGGGACCCTGTTGGAGGTCCTGTCTGCTTCTTTCTCTTCCCCCCTCTCTCTCAAAGGAAGTAAACTTGGAAAAACGGATATCACATGGGAAAAAGGCAGCAGCTTTAAAAATACTCCAAAGGGGGGCCAGCAGGTGGTGTGGTGGTTGAGGTCCTAGACTCCCACATGGCTGACTATGGTTCTAGTCCTGGAACTGGTGGCTAGCTGTCTCACTTTCCTTCTCTTGCTCTCTCTCTCTGATCAATTTAAAAGATAATAAATAATTCTTTAAAAAAATATTCTGGGGGCGGGACCAGCAGTTAGCATAATGGCTATGTTGCTGGACTCCCATGTAGTCGACCACGGTTCGCGTCCCGGACCCGGCGGCTTAAACTCACGCCGGGAGCGTGTGCGTGCGTGCCCAAGATCCTGAGAGGAGAACAGAGGAGAAGGGATTGTGGCGTGGCCATCTTCCCTGGGGGTTGATTTCTCACTTTCTGTCTCTCTGACTCTCTCTGTCTGGTGAGCGCACGTGCCCTATAGCAATAAACCTCTTCAAAAAAAAAAAAAAAAAATTTCTGGGGGCCAACAGGTGGTATGGTGATTAAGGTACTAGATTTCCACATGGTCGACCATGGTTCAAGTCCCAGATTTGGTAGCTTGCTTTCTCACTCTCTCTCTCTCTCTGGTCAAACTGAAGAATAATAAAGAACAATAACATCAAAATAATAATTATTAAAGATAATTCTGTAAGTATCTCAGATTCAGGCTTAATTTCTTCACTATATATGCATTCATATTTAATTTTTTTTAGAATGTTTGAGATGTTAAAAGGAACACTTCATAGTAATTCAGCTTTCCAGGGACTAAAAAAGCAGGTAAATTTTAGGTATTTTAAAATTTAGCAGTATGGGGGCCAGCAGATGGCATGGTGGTTAGGGGTTCTGGACTCCCACATGGCTGACTGCAGTTCGAGTCCTGGGTCTGGAGGCTTTCTTTCTCACTTTCTCTCTCTCACTTTGTCTATCTCTGGTCAAATTTAAATAAATTAAAGAAAGAAAGTTAAATAGTTCTTTTAAAAAATTTAACACTTAGCAGTATCAAAGAAAAAAGTATAAAGAAGAAGTATATATATTTCTACATCTCAAACTACTGGGTTAGGGGCCAGCAGGTGGTATGGTGATTAAGGTGCTGGACTCCCACCTGGTTCAAGTTCTGGATCTGGTGGCTTGCTTTCTCACTTTCCCTCTCTGGTCAAATTAAAAATAATAATAATAACTAAAATAATTCTTTTTTTTTTTTTCTTTTTTTGGAGAGGTTTCTGCTATAGGGCGCGTGCGCTCGCCAGACAGACAGAGACAGACAGAGAGATAGAAAGCAGGAAATCACCCCCCAGGGGGGATGGCCACACCGCAATCCCTTCTCCTCCATTCTCCTCTCGGGATCTTGGGCACGCACACACACGCGCCCGGCGTGAGTTTAAGCCGCCGGGTCCGGGACTCGAACCGCGGTCGACTATGTGGGAGTCCAGCGACATAGCTATTACGCTAACTGCTGGTCCCAAACTAAAATAATTCTTAAAAAAAACTGTTGGGTCATGGGAAAAGTTATGACACATTTTTGCATAGAAAAATATGTCACGGCCTTTCCAACAACCCCACAGAACACATACATGTATAAACACAGAGAATAACTGATTTACTTCCAAAAGGAAATGTTAATAAAACACATGCAACTCATAGTCTTTGTCCCACATGCTAAAGCAAGATGTAGTCCCATATGCCGTACAGTAGGTGGATTTTTCAAGATTATGATTTTGCAATCTGATTCTATTTAGAGTTGGTCTTTATGGTGTAATAGGATTCATAGGAAATTTGTTTAAATGATAAAATTCACAATTTGTAGAACTACATCTACGTTAACTCCTACCTAGAAGGTTAAAAATTACCATCTAACTATTTTATTGGTGTAATACATGTTTAAAAACTAAAAGCTGTAGGATGTAAAAATGCAGAAAATTCCCAAAGGATGCTCTGATCAAATCCATATCCTATTTGATAATAATGATCACTAATGTTCAAAGGACTAAAATACAGAGATACAGATTGCTTTAAATGTACATACGAGCCTTGAAGCAGTCTTTCATATAATTCCATGGTTTGGAACTTCCAGATGTATGAAAGACGGGCAAGTTCTCAGGGTAGACTAGAAGACCCTTGAGTGGGAAGACATCGAGTACCTCACTGCTGTGTTGACTGCAGCATCTCACTGGGCCTCACCTGGGGGCTTTTGGTATCAATTAGGTAGAAGAAGGGGGTGCCACATACCTGCTTTATGGCCCAATGAACTTGACTAATAACCAAAACATGTCTATTTAGTACTAGGGCCAATATTCCTAGGGCTTTCTACAATGCCTGTGAGACAAGAGGAAAGGGGATTAGCAACTCTGCTTCAGAAAGGATGTGCCATGACCACAGAGTGGTCAAGACTCTTGTTCAAGACAACCCTGGACATAGGAACAGTTCACTTACTCAGCAAAGAGAAGTTTCTGATGCAAAGGAAATCCCATTCCTTCAGGTAAGGCAGCAGCTAGGAGGTCTTCCCTCTTAAACAGGTGTTTCAGAAACAGACTCAGCCTATAGTTTCTATTCCTTTCCCAGGAGAATGGAATTTAACTTTAAATATCCCCAAGGGAAACTGGCTTGCCATCTTGGCAAACCTCACTGCAGTTTGGCAACAAGGTTCCACGCGGGATGGCCTGAAGCAGTTCCAAACCCTTGCTCTATATCCTGGTTCTGCAAAAGGCTTTAATAGGGAGGGCACCCAGGAAACAAAGTTCCCTTATCCTGGAGAAGGACAAGGAGCTGGGGGAACATCACCACCCTGAGTCTTGACCTCAGGTTGTGTAAAAACCTCTTAAGGGAGGTGACTGATGCAAATGCGCTCAAGGGGTGTGTATGTGTGTGTGGAGGGGAGGAATTTACCAATGACAGAAAGGACAGGTGAGTGAGTACCAATTAGCCTCACTCTTGAATGTGCACCTATCTCCTTCACTAACCCAGGACTCTCTCTGCCAAGACTGAGCCTGTTAAAGATGCCTGGGGTCTTTAGATAGGGACTGCTTTCCATTTTTAAGTTTTGCCCGAAGGCATGCAGTTGGCTAGAGAGAAACAGGGAAAGTGAGAAAGCACTTTCCATGGGGGATGGCCACAATACAATCCCTTCTCCTCCATCTCTCTCTCCTTTCAGGATTTTTTGAGCACATATGCACACAGGCATGCACACGCTCACACACACACACTCACTCACTCATGCACATGCCTGGTGTGCTTTTCAAGCTGCCAGGTCTAGGACTTCCTTTGCACAGTTGGTAATGTGGGATCCAGCCTCCTTAACCAGTATTCCACGGGCTAGCTTGGGGTCTACTTTATTTCAATGAAAAGGTGGTAGAAGCTTCTCTAGGAGGACTTTCCTACCTCTCAATGTATTTGTATTTGGTTTTTAAAGCGAGAAACAGGTCTAATCCATACAGTGAGTGACAGGATATTTTTTTCCCTTCATCCCTTGCTGTCACCATCTCCGACTATAATTTCCTCTGCACCTGGTCTGCTCCTCCCTTCTTCCTCCCTCGAACTGACATTCTTGGGCTCAGCTCTGCCAGACACCCCCCCCCCCCCCCCCGCCATCTGCCTGTCCAGCACCTGTCCATGCGGGAGTCTCCTGGGCTGCCTGGGCGGTCACACTGCCCAGCATTTCCTTTCCCTCCATCCCACCAAAAGGCCATGGGGCACTCCTTCCCTCCTGGGTCTTCCTGTTTCCCAGGACAGGTCCATCGAGGACACTCAACTGCCAGGGGTCAGAGTGCTACATTCCAGTGGCTTCACAGCACCACGGGGAGGGCTCTAGATTCCTGCTTGGGAGGCTGAGGGTGGGGACAGGGAGGAGGGCAGGGAGGGAAAAGTTCAGCAGAGGCTGCTCCAGCCCACAGTGCTCTGTATTCTAGGACAGTCATGGGTGGTGGTGGCAGGGGAGCAACAGGGCCCCAAGAGCTCCCTCCAGAGATGGCAAGGGGAAGCGCCTCCACTCTCCAGGTTCAGAAAGAAAAAGACGTCCTAACTGCAGACAAGGTAGAAGTTTTAAAAATTTTTGCAATGTTCAAGAGAATACAATGAATTTTTATGGGCCTCAGTGCCTTAACCTGTAAAATGAGGGGGTTGGCCTGCAGATGCTTTTCTGAAGAAATTTCCAGCTCCATAATACTCTGATTCCTGGTGGAGAATAATAGTTTTCTGACCCCAGGATGCATTTTTTAAATTTTTTTTGCTAATGAATAGAATGTAACTTTCACCCAGAAGGCAACCAAACTTCTTTTTATCATCCCAAAGTAAAATTCTTGCAATATTGGACTTCTTTGCCTCTAAGGACTCACGTGTCTTCTGGATTTCTTGGTGTCTTATACCTGTGTCCTTGTTTGAACTCAAACCCACAGGCCCTGGCCTCTCAAGGACCTCCCAAGGCTCATAAATCAGGCTCTAGGGCATGCATCCTACAAGATCACCCTCTGGAGCTAAAGGCCAAGATGAGATGATACGTGACAGCTCCAGTCCTGCCTGGTTCCAAGGGGGGCAAATGGGGATCAGAGCACAGCACTTAGAGGGGAATCCCTCAAACATGGAGTTCTACTCCACTGGAACCCCAAAAAGGGAGCTGATGAGAAATGATGTCTCAGCCCAAACTGTAAAATGAACAGAGTTTTGGGCGAGTCTTGAGATCTACCTCCCCCAGAGCGGTCAGCCCAGCCCTTTCCTGCAGGGTGGGAGTGAGGGCGGAGGAAGCCTGGCAGGACTTGCATCTAGACAGCAGCCAGTCATTCATCAGCACCAGCCTGATGGACAGACATGAGGGAAGGAAGGAGGAAAGGGGCTAGGGAGATGGGGGAGGGCAGTAACTGAAGAGCACCCCACTTAGTGCTGCCATTCATATGTTAGACAAAGTCAGAAAGCATTTGTTAGCCAGGTTCTGTTTCTACAAGACAGTCCATGAAGAAAACATCTCTGAGTGTTGAATTCCATCAACTTCAACTGAATGCTCATCTTTTCTGTCCTCACTGTTTTTCACAAGCCAATATCATCCATTGCTTTTAATAAATCCTTGTGAGTAGATTGACAGCAAAGACTAAGGTGTTTAATACTGTCCTGCAGAACGATATCCTGATATAGATGGGTCTCATTCTAAGCGACTGTATTTTTTAACAAACAAACAAAAAGAACCTCCGACCAACAACTGCTTGCTTTCTATCAGGCAAGGCAAAGATGCAACCCTGAGACTCAGTGCTGACGAGAGAACAGGCCATCTGGGGAGTGAACTATCTGGAACTGACTGAAATTTAGACGGCCCCCCAACCCAAGTACGCACTACTCTTCAAAGAAAAGCGTTCCGTGTTTCAGTTAGAGAAATCTACACAGACCGCACTGCCGTCAGGGCCGGAAGCAAAGGGCCCGAGTTCCTGCACACGAGCGAAGTGCGACACTACAGCAGAAGCGAGCAGACGGCCTGTCAAGTGTGCTCTATGACAGTTCTTCCTTTCATGAAGATAAGATTTTAAACCGATCCCTTCAATTGGAGTGAAACAGATAACCACGGCAAGCAATTGTATATTCTGATACTCTTTTTATAAAATGATGAAGCCTTTAGATCACCTATAAAACAACCTTCAGACATAAGACCCATCCTGCCCTCATTTGCATCAAAATACATTTATTATCTTTTTTAGAAGTTGGATACCAGAGGATGTAATGGCCAAATAAACAATTCCAAAATACACTGACACCTGAAAAAGAAGAGAGAAATTATTTAAATCACAATGTACAACTGAATTGGCATGTTAATAAACAGGGCAAACTATTTTAAGTATATTTACAGCTTACGTTTACTTTTTTTAATAAATAAGATTTTTACTATGCAATACGTAGTATTTTAAGAAATTCTTTTTGAATCAAAAAAAAGTTTTTAGAATAAGAAGTACTTATAAAACACCAATAACTGAGAAAGGACTTCAAGTTTGTGTTCCTGTCACCTCTGTGGACGTGATCACTTTTTTAAAGACTATCTTTTCTAAACTGCAATCTCCAGGTCCTGAATCAAAAAGCCAAGTGTGTTTCTCAAGGCATCAGGTCTGGGGCTTGAATCACACAGTTGGCCATGTGAGTTCCAGTGGCTTTAACCACCATGCCGCCAGCTGGCCTTAGCATAAACTTTTGAACAACCTTCCTTAAACAAACAAATTGACTGAGCCAGTAGGTGGACTGATGGTTAAGTGCTGGACTTCCCATGTGGCCCCTGTAGTTTGTGTCTTGGACCCAGTAGCTTGAAATCACCTAGGTATGCATGCATGCCCAAAATCCCAAGGGGAGAATGGAGGAGAAGGGACTGTGCTATGGCCATCCCTGCCCAGGGGGAGATTTCTCATTTTCCCTCTGTTTTTCTCTCTGGTGATCACAGGCTCCCTATGGCAAAACCTTAAAAAAAAAAAAACAACTTACCTTCCGTTGGAGCTGTGATCTTCACCCCAAGTGTGGCCCAGAAACAAGTGATGCCACCCTTCTCCCACCATCTCCTTTGGACCACGTGGGGACCACTTGTCCTTTCACAGATGAATGATGAGCAGTAACTTTGAGGGCCGACTTCAAACTTAATATCCAATACCAAGAGAGAAACATGTTAGCTGGCACCTGCCTAGGAACTAAATCACTAACAAAGAGGGCTCACAAGCACCTTCTACACCAATGTGATGCAACGATGAAGAAAAATGTCCTGTCATGTACTCATTAATTTAAAACGTATTTACTAAACAACTGCTGCTTATATGGCTCCATGCTAGGCCCTCAGGGGCTATAAAGACACACAGTGGGTCATTCAATTATAGAGCACCTATCTACCCACCTCCTGCCTTCAATTCATGCCTAAGTTAGAATGCAAAGTGGACCCCAATGCCCATTACATATGCTGGAGTTTGAAATGTTCCATTAACAATGCATACTAAAACTAAATCATCTTAAGCTGTTTTGGCCTTTCAAAATTACCTTGAGAGTTGGTAAACATTAAAGAAACTTCTACAAATCTCTGCGAGGTCTGATTAACAAATCACGGGCACATGGTATTAACACAGAATTTACGCTTCCACCCCCAAACAAGGAATAAACATCTGCATGCTTATGATTTACTGCAAACAGATACTACCTGTATGATGAGAGCGAGACAAATCATTATCCCACCTTCTGAATATTACACTTACTCAACACAACATTTAATGAGCACAAGTTACATATAAACCACAGTGTTCAAGGTTGAGGTACCAAGATACAATGACAACTGACATTTACCGTGTGCTTCCTATATACAAGCCACCATGCAAGTGATTTATGAGAATGATTCAATTATCCCTCATGACCGCCCAAATGGTATTATCCCATTTTACAGACAGAAAGCTTGACAGAAGTTGAGCAGCTTGGTTGGCCAGGGCAAGGCACCACACATCACGTAAGTCATTTGACTTGACTGTGAACTAACTTCAGAGCCCAAATTCCCACTAGAACATGGTTTTGCCTCTCATTAATGTGATTTCTCCCTAAGGAGTTTGTTACGTGGATTTCTCCTGAGGAACAGTGTCCCTAACACTTTCTGGCCAATGAAAGTGACGTGCGCTACTCGTGCAGATGGATAAAATGACCAAGACGGGGCGAGTCACTGTCTGACGAGTGAACAGGGCCAGCACCGGGCATGAGGCCAGTGCCACTGGAGAAGGAAGACAGGTGCCCAGAGAGGAGGAGAGCTGTGGTCGGCTGGCTGGGCAGGGGCCCCAAGCTCCTAACTGTAGAAAGCACCTGTGTGCAGGGATTGGGGAGCTGAGTGAAGGCAGCTGTTGGATGTGGGCCTTTCCAAAGCCACCAGGGTAGAGACCAAGGCAAGGGAGTCAGACCTTGCAGAAGGGAAATCAGGGACTGGAGCACAGAGATTCTAAAGACGGGCCTCAGGACCTGCTGCCAGGCCTGCCCTGGAGGAAAGGATGCAGGAACGCGCGGCGGCGCCTCTGACTCCCACATTCCGCCAACTCCATCCCCAGATGCTGTATGCTTGCAGAATTTACAGTACTGTCTTTTCCCAAGAAGCTTGGTGCTCTTTTTTAAAGGGGGTGGGGATGGGGAATCAACTCCCGCAGTTGGGACGTTGGGTATTTGAATACAAATGCAGAAAGAAAGAGAAGAAAATCGAAAATCACAGGTGCCCTGGAGACTTGAGATCCACTAAAGGAGATCCAGACAATGAGCAAAGGCCCTTCAGAGCACCAACTGCAAGAGGGAAGTGCAAAGCAGCTCTAAACAAATCCATTCACAAACAAATCCAGCCAGCATTTACCCAGCAGGAACCTCTGAGTCTGCGACCTCCCTCAAACCAATATCCAGAAATAAACTCAGGACTCTCAAAACCAAACCTCTGCACCTCCAGCCTCATCCGAGTTGGCTGAGTTCCAGGGCTCTGTAAGCAAGGAAACACCTTCCAGCCACACCACCCTACCAATCACCCACCTACTGTTTAAACATTCCCCTTCATACTCAGCTTATGCTGCTCAGACTTCAAGATCAGCCACAGAACAAGGGAAATACAAATCAATTTCACTGTAAGTGGACTTAAACATTCATAGTCACATCGTTAAGAAGCTTTTGAAAAGAAAACACTTGCAGTTTTAGTTGATAATAAAGATCAACTGATTAAAGTTTAGCTTGTATTGTATTGGAGACAAGCTATTGATTCCCACCTTTAAATAAAGTTTTATTAATTGGTTACAACAGGAAAGACCCGAGAGAGGCTCAAGCTTAGGAAAGGCCTAGGCCCCTTCTCTCTCTCTCCCTCTCCCTCCCTCTTTTTGGCTACAGGGTACATGCACTTGTCCAGGGAGACAAAGAGGTGAAAGCCTCTCCCATGGAAATGGTCAAACCACAACTCCTCTCCTTTATCTCTCCCTCCTTTGGGAAGTTTGGACATACACGTACATATGCCCAGTGTGTTTCTCAAGCTGTCAGGCCCAGGACTTGAACCGCTCAGTTGGCCATGGGGGATCTTGCTGTCTTAACCACCAGGCCACAGAGCCAGCCCCCTCCTCCCTTTTCTTTAATGGTGGTCAGCTTTCCCACATCGCTGTATTCATTATGCAGGCTCGATTTAGCATGTGTGTTTTGGTGTGATCGTGACTGAAGTTGTAAAATATTTGCTTATCGTTATAGAACATAAATATCGATTAAACTTTGTACTTTTAAAAATTTTACACATGTACTAATCTTAGCTATATGATTATCCCATGATATAACTAAAATTCTACAAATATCCAGAATTAAACGGTTATATTCGATGTGATTTCACCTTCAAATTAATTTTTCCAGTACAAAGTGTGTTCAAAATGTTGGTCAAAAAAGAATTTGTTAAATTCTAGTTGAGCACATGCATTACTACGTTACATGCTGTGGCTTGAATTTTAAACAGGCTTTTATTTTCTCTAGCAAGCAGTCAAGGAAATGTACAGTATTTTCTGGACTAAGACACATTGATTGGTATATATCGTACATGAATTACGTTTTCAAAGATTTACAATTCAGAAACGGTAATTTAATATTAAAGAGGTGATCAAAATTTGTCTTCCTTTGGATAATCCAGAAAGGACTTCCAATTCATATAAAAATATATCTGAAGGCTGGTGATTTTATTTTGCAGTTTGTGCAATTTGGTTTTGAGTGAAAATTTGTATTTATAAATAAAGATTACAGAAATAAATCTGAAATATTACAACAGGTGCTATATATTTTTGAATGAAACCAGTGGCTGAGTTGCAAAACTATTAATATCCTATAGATTAATAATAATACAAGAAAAAAGTCTGTTTTCCTAACAGAACCTCAACAAACTCCTGAGAAACACAAATTTTCCCAAACTTTATATGTGCCGCTGAATAACTTCTAGGCCTTAGGTTTTAATTTATAATATGGCAGAAGGAGAAACATATTTTAAATCCTCAGATAAAATTCTTGATAAGAAAGAGCATATGGCATATGCATAGCATACAGACTGAAAATTCATCTTGACGTTAATATCTAGTCCCTATTTAGGATTTGGTTAATTATATCCATCTTTCATACGAAGTAAACATTTGTAATCCAATAATATGTGGCAAAAGGCAATAGATTTAAAATGTCTCGGCCTAGTGGGCTGGCTATTTCCATAAAACCTACAAATCGTTAATTTGCTTTACAGAGTTTCAATGCTTCCAGAGTCAATGTCGTACTGGTGGTAACAAGTACATAAAGCAATCAAGAGCCACCATCCTCCTGCCATGATCCTAGACACAAAGGATCAGATGCACAGATCGTGAAGGATGAGGGGATATGACAGTTACAGTCCTTTGCTTGGAGAGCCTAGGCACTAAGGAAAATAAAATTCCATTAACACTAGACAGAATTTTTTCTTAAGATCACCTCTGGGAACTCCTTTTTTTTTTTTTTCTTTTGATACAGTCCTGAAAAGGAGAAAAGAAATGAAGTGAAAAGCTATAGTCAGTACTATTTAATTACTCAGCGTTAAGTCATAATAATGGATGGCCCAGCCTGGTAATGAAATGAACAGCTGGTAATGAAATGAACTGTGGTGCTGGAAGTCACGTGGCCACCTGTGGGTTTGGATCCCTAGATTTGCTTGAAAACATGCTGAGCATGTGCCTGTGGCCGAGATACTGATGACTAGTGAGATCCAGTCAAGGGGGCTTCTCTCTTTCTCTCTTGTACATTTGCTACTGCTGTGACTTTTTCTTTTTTTTTTTAAGAATTTTTTTTACTGAACTTTATTTATTTTAATTTAGACAGAGAGGGATGGGGGAGGGAGAGAGAGAGCGAGAGAGAGTAAGCAAGCAAGTTGCCAGGTTCGGGACTCAAACCATGGTCAGACATGTAGGAGTTCAGTGCCGTTAACCACTACACCACCTGTTGGCCCCATTATGACAATTTTTTAAAAAACTGGAATAATGGCAACTAAGTAGCAACACAGGAAAATGCTCCTGATATAATGTGAAATGGAAAGAAACATAATACAAGATGCATGGTTAAACAAAAGTATATATAGAGAGGAAAATTAGACAGCAATATACACAAACACATGAAACTACCTTTTGTGTTTAGAACAAAAGCATTTCAGATGACTGTTCCTTTTCTCTATTTCCCAAAACCATCTAAAAAAGTCAGGCTGCCTTAATAGGTTTCTTAAAAAGATAGCAATGGACCCAATATTTGACATTACACATAGCTAGTTATGAGAAATAATATGTTCAAGAAATAAAACTACAAAGGGGGAAATAAGGTAACACCTTCCTAAGTGATCATTAAAGGAGTCTGGGCTTTCGCCATACACACAAGGCAAGGCCCATTCCCACATGCAAATAAGCTCCAAGAATCCTTGCGTGTGAAAAGTTCTATGACATTTCTATATCAATCATTGTCACTGGTCCACCTTTCTTGACACATGGCATGCTAGAACATCCCTAACTATTAATTTGATGAGTACCTTAGTAATGGCAGAAGACAAGACACAGAAACAAAGGGCCAAAGCTCTAAGTAAGCCACTTACGAGACAACCTACGTGTATTTATCAATATAAATCAATTATGGCTAGAGACAGATTGTTGTTGAAATTAACAGAATCGAACAGCTCTGATTAGAAAATACTTCCACGGCATGGTGGTACGCACCCCAACACATAGTGGCTGGAGGCTGGAGAGTGTGGCATGGAAACAACACTGTCACAGACTATGATCAGGACAAGTGCATGATGCGGTGAGGAATCTTTTTTGTACATGTGTGCACTGCATATGTGGATACATGCATAAACTGGTACACAAATCATATAATCTGCAACGCGTGCACAGCTGTCTACTCTAACACACGTTTCGTTTCTAGTGTAACGAATACTGACAAAGTATCTATGTTCCACAAGTGCAGACTCTGGGGCGCCTTCCTCCTGCCATTCTGCCAATCCACTAGCTCCGGTAAGGCTCCACTGGTAGGTCACCGGGGATTTCCATTCTCTCAAAAACCCCTGTATTTTTTCTTTATCACAAATCACTCGCATACCATCTGAGTCCAACAGATCATGCGTAGGTATGATTACAATCCAATGCTGGTTAACCAGCTGGCTCTGAGAGGCTCTTGTCAAGTGTCAGGGCAACCCAGCTACCTGTGTTGTTGGTAGCTGGTTGTTTTACAGACCTCTTCTCCTGGTCTCTTCTTCCAGGAAGTCTATTTTTCATAAAAACCTAAACATTTACCTTGGCTTACAGTCGTGGTTCCTAGTACTCTCCTCCACTCATTTATTTTTCTAAAGTCTGAGAAGTGTTCTATTCCAGCAGCAAGAACCACTCTGGGTCCTTTGCCCACCCGCACAGGTTTTGAGAGCCACACATTTCTCGTTTTAGCAATATTTGCCATCAAGTCCAATACTGCTGATAAAGTCTGAGAGAAGGCAACACTCAAAGAACACCCCTGTCCCGAACTGAGGCTTATTTTTAAACCTTTCATAGTAATGAAGCAACAAAAAAGTTAAAAATATACTCTTAAAAAAAGTTACATGAAAATCTTCAAAGGGCCCTCAATAATTGACCTTACTTAGAATTTCGCTTTTCATGGTAAGCACTACGGATGAAGAGTTCTATCAGCTGTACCTTTCCTTAAATATCAATTTCGGGTTCCCATCTCTTACTTTTCCCAAAACTTTTATAACAACAGGTGGTGATCAACCAAAGGATTAAAAGTGGGCTCCTGGAAAAGTCAACAACCTGGACACTAACATTATCAGCAATTCCCATGAGATATGAGATGGCATTTTAAACAGGAGAAAGTTGCAAAGGACGTAGCACAGGCGTCGAAATTAAACCTGCCCTAAGAAAATGGGGTGCAAAATAGCAGACAGGTAGAATAAACAAGTCTAATGATCTAATGTACAGCATGAGGACTCAAGCTAATGAGACCACACTATATTAGAGAGTTTTGTTTAAAAGGTAGATTTTAGCTGCTCTCCTCACCAAAAATAGTAACTATGTAAGATAAAAGATTTGTCATCTGCCTCACTGCAGTTACCACTGTACTAACTACATGTATCTATTTGTGTCTATACTATCCCCTAATAGCATGTTTTAAAGCCTCAAATATATACAATACAGTTTCTTTTTAAAAACAAAAAAATAAAATGGGGTTCTCAGAGTACATTAATTGAGGTCGTAAAACGCATCTGCATTTGACCTTATATCCAAGATGTATCTATGATTCTGTGTACTTTAACTTACCCAAACCTCTCTACTCTTGTAACAGGAAGGTTTAAGGCCAAATGTATCATCCATTGTATCATCCATCAGTTGTAATTTGCTATTGTATCCTTAAGTGCCCAATGTTTTAACTCTGTCTTGATTTGTAAACCTCTTTAAGACCTTTGAAAAACAGAAGGAAAAACAACTTCACACTGCTAAATAACAACAAATTGGGCTCTAGCCACTAATTGTCCAAAATCCCTCTGTCCCTGAAGTCATAGGGTTTGGGGCTAATCCAAGTGGGATTTCGCGTTCCTGAATTCCTTATTCTGCATTCCTATGGACTTCCTGTTCAAACCATTGTAAGGCATTTTTATTATTCCCAGTCACAAACTTCCTCCCTCATGCTGTTGGTTTAGGATTTCCTCCCCCCAAAGAAGCCGTACAGTTGCATTCCTTAGGGCATCTGGATATCTCCCGAAGCAGTTAAGTAGACCGCATCACTCACCACGCTTAGCACTGGCAAGTCTGAACAGTCCGTCCAGGTTTGTGAAACTCAACTGTCTGATTAGTTAACACACATGCTTAAGACACAATCCTAGGTTTGGTGAGAATCCGGAATTCGGTTTTACTATCAAGTATTCATATGGTCATTTGAAGTGTGTTTATAAAACAGTTCATAATCGTTTATCCATCACTGTTTATAAGCATCGGATCATCACCGTAGCATCTTGACTGCTCAGTGCACCAGATCCCTGGCAGTGCAGAGACGTTTACAAGAAACCACCCACGAGGAAAATTCTTACAAGCTGATGAGGGCTTAGTGAATGAAAGATGACACCTTTATGACAAACGAGAAGAAAAGTCCTCACAAGTAAAAATTACCTTCAAATATTTGCCAAAATAAATACAGCTGAAACAAACCCATCATGGAAAAGTTAAAAAAAAAAAAAAAAAAAAAAAAAGTCTAAAGCTGACTGGGGTGGGCATGGCTAACCAGTGTTGAGCTTTCTTTTGCAAGGATGTGACTTCTCACTGGGTTTCTCTTAACAGGTAGTGTCATTCATTGCAGTTTCCACAGTTCGAACCAAACAGTGGAGACGGAAAAGTTTTTGTTTAGTATCTTGGACGACCTTGAGTCTAGATTTAGTCAACAAATGCTCATTGAGTTCTCCCTGTGTGCCAAGCGCCAGAATAACACACAATCCTGGCACTCAAGTGGATCACAATGAGGCAGGGAGACAGAAATGTGAACTCTAACACCGTGAAAGGTGCTATACAAGGGAAGGAGACAACGCTATTTATGGGCACTGGGGGCTGGGGGGATGGCATTACTTTTTCCTGGGCAGGGCAGGAAGGCTTCACAAAAGGAAACGGCTTAAAGTGGCAGGGCCAGAGGGATGAGGGTACATTTTAAAGGATGTGAAGACAACTTTGAGGAATCTGAGAGCCGACACCACACCCCATTTGCCAGTTGCTGGTCCTTCCCCCATGCTTTTGGCTGTACAAGATAATAGAAGGTACGTATTGACCATATCTCCTAACCTTCTGAGTTCTCAAAGGATCTTTGCCCATGATAAATTGAAATCAAGTCAGAAAACCTCAAACTTTTAAGAGCAAAATAGTCAGGTCTTTAATTTAGGAGTCTAATTTTCCCTTACCTGTGGGCTTTTTAGTAATAATATGTAAATTGCTAAGGCCCTATGGGGAGTTAAATGCTGATTATTCTAAAATTAGAAAAAGAGTTGGAATAACTGTGCATCTAAATAGATCCCCTCTAAAGAAAACAAAGGTAAACAAAAATCAGTTCCCGTTCTCCCTTTGCTAACACAGGTGGTCACCTTTATGTCTTCTCTGTCCTTTTAGCTCTTAATACCTTCTACTTTTCCATTCTCTCAATGAATTTTATCACCCAAGCATTTCTGACTCAAGGGCATAGACTTACACATTCACACACAATTTAAAAAATATAATACATGGACTATTTTCAGTGCCAAATGCAGTGGTAATTATGTATTTCTTTGGGGCATGTTTTAGGTTATTAAAGCATGTAAACACTTTATCTCTCTCAAGTTCTCCCGGCCTCTGTTGGCAGGGCGTCCTTTCTTTTGTCCTTTTCTTTCCAAAGGATTTAATATAATTTACTGACTAGGTACTCGATAAACCTGACTGCTTCTCCCAGTCATTTCTGAAGATAATTTCATCTCCTTCCAACAACACCAACAACAAAAACACCTCCGGCTTCTTTTATTTTGCGTATTTCCATACAGAAGTCTTCCAATTCTCATGCTAACTTTCTGCTCTTTCTTCCTGCTGTCATCTAAAATTCCTACGTTAAGTTCTGAAACCATGTTTTAAGATAGCCTGCTATAAATCATCCTACATTACGGGAACCAGCAGTTAGCATAATGGCTATGTCGCTGGACTCCCATGTAGTCGACCGCGGTTCACGTCCCGGACCCGGTGGCTTAAAACTCACGCCGGGCATGTGTGCGTGCGTGCCCAAGATTCTGAGAGGAGAATGGAGGAGAAGGGATTGCGGCGTGACCATCCCCCCTGGGGGGTGATTTCTCGCTTTCTGTCTCTATGTCTCTCTCTGTCTGGCGAGCGCACGCGCCCTATAGCGAAAAACCTCTCAAAAAAAAAAAAAAATCATCCTACATTGCTGTAAGAATATAACTTTTATCCTAATCACCAAGAAATGAAATAAGTCAGTAACGTTCCTGAGCTCCCCCTGCCCACCTACAGATAGCCCAACAAGGTGGCTGAGAGGTCAAAGTGCTTTCATCGAAACTGTTCTTTTTTCAAGCATAGTAAGTCAAATATGTATAGCCTTTATTTATTAAGGAGCCATTTTTCAGTTTGCCGATCTACAGAGTAAACAGTACATTTGACTGGCTTCTAGCTGGCAGGCTGTTCCAGCACATTCGTAATACGATGCAAAGTAGTCTTTGTGTTGAACCCTCAGCAACTGAACACACACACGCTCACACCGTACATTCAAAGGCACAGAGTTAACTACATACTGAATGAAGGAATTATTTCTGTGTTCTGTCTCTCAAAGATACTTCTATAACTATAATATATCAACTCAGGGGCCCAGTTCCGGACCTACAAAAAATTTTTTCTGTCCTGGGCACAAGTTTTTAGGCCAGTGATTTAACTGTGAGTTTGTAAAGACCTTTGTTCAATGAATTTTTATCATTTTTTGACCCATATTCTCATATCCCTCGACACCAAACGAATCTGTTATGCTGACAAACGCTTCTCCTCCAGCCATCTCTCAGAACTTCTGCCATTAGAGCAGACAGTCATTGGAAGAGGTCCTTACTGAGGATTTGGTACTTAGTGCCAACTTCTGTAATGGCTGGGACGCAGACAGCTGGAGAGCTGCATGACACCATGCAGGAGAGAAATGTGGAGGCGCATAGAAAGACTACTGGAAGGCATCTTTCCAATGGCTTCCAGAACCTTGGCGATCCAGCCAGCACTGATCTGCCAGAGATGAAGGGCCAAACCACCGCGCAGAGCCATGGGCAAGGGAGGTACCTAACTGACCTTCTAGCACAGACTCACTACAGCAAAGACCCACTGCACTCCTTGACTACTTCCAAGAGAGAAGCGCTGAGACACAGACATCCTGTCCCTGTCACTGAAATGTCCTATGTTAATATGCACCAGTCAAGCAGGAAGAAAAGCATATGAAGACCTATTTCTATACTAAAATATTATTTATATTTTAGAACATCTAATAGTATTAGCTATCCAGAAATCCAGCCGGGAAGTTAAGATGATAAGATCCAGAACAGGACTTAGTTGTTGATATAATCTTTATAAGGAAAACCAAAGGAAAGAAAGAGCAAGCCATAGTACAATATAAAACGTCCATTATCTCTGAACGTTTCAAAAGTTTTACAGATTAGAGGGAAAAAATCATTTTGGAGGATGAAAAGCAGAATATTATAGAAAACTAAAAATTAAGTAAGTTCATATAGCTAAGAATTGGTGGCTTAGGTAATTGAATTGGAAGTGAGAATGGTGGGAGAGCACTACATAATCATTAGCTACTGTGTTTTCTCCTGTCACATATTCCCAACCGGAGTACTTAGCATTCTGCACATTCATGAATGAATCCATGTCTGACTGAAGGCTGCTCTTGGCAAAACGATAATATGCACAAGGCAAAGGAAGTTGATTGCTGGTATCTGCTGAAAGCTGTGCTGAACCTCTCAGTCTTTGGAATAAGATGGGTTACATCAAGTTCCAGGGTCACAGGTTCTCGCCACCTAACCGTGTTAGATGCCCTGCCACTCACTGGGTAACAAGCAAAGGAAGGGTGAGGTTTCCAGACCCCAAGAGACAACTTTCCGAGTGATCTACATTAAT
The DNA here is from genome assembly GCA_026018925.1 of Tupaia tana. Taxonomy (NCBI): domain Eukaryota; kingdom Metazoa; phylum Chordata; class Mammalia; order Scandentia; family Tupaiidae; genus Tupaia; species Tupaia tana. The sequence goes on from JAKSZU010000003.1 coordinate 197,772,923, forward strand.
AAATACTTAGTGAAGATCTGTGGTCTCAAACAGGCAGAGAGCTTTCTGGGGGGGCCACTCAGTGACACAGAGGGGAGAGCCTGCAGCGTGTCCCGCAGGGCATCGACTGAGGCGCCCACGGGCCCCTCTCAGCCAGTGACCCCCTTTTACACACTATTACTGTTATGTTTCTTTAAATTTGGTCTGCTCCTTAAGGAAACTCCCTGGCAAGTGAAAACAGCAGCAAAGGTAAAAGAATGTGGAGAATTTGGCCGCCTCCTGCACTATTAGGAAGAGCAACAATTACTCAACTCTCTCCTAGTGTCAGAGGCAGAAAGGAGCATGTGAATTTGGGCAAGTGTTGGCCTATCTTTGCTCAAGCTTCTCCCTTTGCAGTCTGTCACTTACCTCCCTCACAGCCATCATAATGAATGAAGTAAACGAGGAAAATGGAGAACGTGAAGGCTGCGGGCCAGCACAGACATTCAAGGGAGGTGTAAGGTCTACCCTGAATCCACACGAGGTCACCGGTGATGGCAGCATTTAGAAGATGTCACGAACTACGTTGTGCCACCTCTTCTGCCTCCTGATGAACAGAACCATGAACCAACTCTTGATCTTTTCCTCTGTGCCCTCCCGTCTACAGCACCTGGCAAAGAGCCATGGAGACACGACCGCTTTTTCCTTTCCTGGCTCGGCAAACACAAGGTAATATTTGACTCCTGCCCAGCACTTCTAGGTCATCAAAACATAGATCTTATGACCAGAAGGGGCCTTACGATATCTGGTGCAGTTCCCCTGCCTTCAGGTAGGTAACTAATTCTCTTTTGACAAATTAAGGGAGAATGAAGTCAGGGGAAGTTGAGGAAGAGATTTAAGTCACTTAATCAAGTGATGAGTGAGAATCCAGACCCATGGCTTTTTCCCCCCCCCTTTTATCATGCTATTTCTATATACAAGAACTTTGTGATACTTATCTTTCTGAGCAGCCTCAACTCTTTTCTGAAACAAATTAGGATACAAATACATTCACTCTGGATTAAAACATGGAAACATATTTGGTCTTTACTTTTTATGTCACAAGAAGTGGTAACAACTTTTCTTAAAATCTGCCTCAAATATGAGAACTCAGTGGTTCTAAAAAGTGCACAGGATACCTATTCATTCTTTTTTTTTTTTAAAGATTTAACTTTATTTATTGATTGATCTTTAATTTCAACAGAGAGGGACAGAGTGAGTGAGTGAGCGAGCGAGACAGAGAGAGGGAAGGAGGGAAAGCAAGCCACCAGGTCTAGGACTCAAACCACAGCTGGCCAAGTGAGAGTCCTGCATCCCCAACCACCAAGCCACCTGCTGACCCCCTACTCATTTCTAAACCATCAGGAAAATTCCTTCTTCAGCTTCCAGAGATAAAGCTGCCTAAAATCCAGCCTTTTCCCTCACTCAGACTATAAATACCCACAACCTTTATAAAAGCAAAGCTCCCAACTATGGAAAGCGAGACAAGGTTTGTTCTCAAGATCTGCATTTCCATGATGGAATGTCCTGCCCCCGTAGAGTTATAAACACACACTCGAGGGGACTGAGCCCACACACCCATGTAAGACTCCTCAAACGTCAGAGTCTGAAGTGGTCCAGCTAATTCTTCAGAATGTCTAATCCAGGCAAACATCCTCCAGATAGTTTTGCCTTATTTTGGGTAGGTTTTGCCGGAGTCTTCAAAAAAGGTACCACCATTCTCCAACACTGAGATGCCTTTTGTTTTGTTGCAGCAGTGTTTCACTGCGGCCTTTGGATAAGAAGCTAAATAAGTTACCTCTTGTAGACTGGGACGCTGGGGGCTCAGGTTTCATTCTGCCCTGCCAGAAATTCCTTTCTGTTTTGAATCTGAGATGTTTGTTTATGGTTTTTGTTTTGAAATGCTAAATACGACAGGCATCATCTCTAGTTACAGCCTATATCTTTTTTTTTTTTTTCCTGGCCATGACCATAGTAACCGTTGCTAAGGACTTTGCTAAAACTTCCACAGAGTAGACTTCAAGTATCTCTTCTTAGGAACTTGAAATGTGAAATGACAACACATTAAAATATAATTAACATCTAGTTTCTTAAATATTCGTAAGACAAATATTCTCAGTATATTTCAAATCAAGGTGTTATTTTTGGCTCTGACTAACTTAAAAAGGAAAAAACCTGAAACTATTTTTGAAGTTTTTTTTCATCTTGCTTGTAGGTTACACATTTAGATACCAGCACTACAATGATAGGTACCAAAAGAGTTTCTTGGGGGGAAAAAAATTCAGTTTTTTCTATATGTTAATAAGGCTTGGCTGTCAAGAAGAAAACACTTTTAAACTACTGATAACCAAGGGTTTTATCTTCAGTATGTTTTTTCTTCTTGCTCTACAATAGCCAATATAAAGCATCCACCTTGTGAATTTTCAGTCAATATTTACTAGATCAACATGATTTATAGTTCCAGGCATGAAGAAAAGACTCACAGTTAAGAATATGTAATCTGGGGCTGGCAGGTGGTACGGTGGTTAGGGTGCTAGACTCCCACATAACTGACCATGGTTCAAGTCCCAGACCTGGCAACTTGTTTTCTCACATTCCTTCTGTCTCTCTCTGATGACTACAGCAAGTGAAAAAAAGTAATAAAAATAAACCATTCTTAAAAAAAATATAATATGGGACCAGCAGGTGGCATGGTGGTTAAGGTGCTGGACACTCCCACATGGCCAACCACGGTTCGAGTCCCGGACCTGGTGGCTTCCTTTCTCACTTTCCCTCTCTCTCTTTCCTCCTTTGTGTCTCTCTCTGGTCAAATTAAAATAAATGAGTGAATAAATAAAATTAAATAATTAAAAAAATATGTAGTTCTGTTCTCTAAAGAGTGACCTAAAGGCATAAGCATGCCAGATATATTAATTCTAGGTGATCTTTCTAGCCTTCCACTGTACAATACACCCTCCAGAGATAACACAACGCAAATCCATGGTAAACCTGTAGTATCAGTGCATAAGATGGACAGATGCCTGGGATCTAGAAAAGCAACGCAGATGTACTCCGACCCTCACACCATCTGCTCATCCATAAGTCCACAGTGGTCTTTGCACCCAGTGAGGCCTGCTGCCACCTCCTTGGTATTTCCAACGAAATATCTTTTTTTTTTTGGAGAGGTTTTTGCTATAGGGCGCGTGCGCTCACCAGAGAGACAGAGACAGACAGAGAGATAGAAAGCAAGAAATCACCCCCCAGGGGGGATGGCCACGCCGCAATCCTCCATTCTCCTCTCGGGATCTTGGGCACGCATGCACGCACACGCGCCTGGCGTGAGTTTAAGCCATTGGGTCCAGGACTCGAACCACGATCGACTACGTGGGTGTCCAGCGACATAGCCATTACGCTAACTGCTGGTCCCCCAACGAAATATCTTAAGCTTGCTTTTGTGATACTCCTGGAGTCTTCAATGTCTCTAGTGATGTCCAAAAACCCACCAAAAACTTGTAACGATGAAAGGAGATTAGTTCACTGTCATGAAACCATATGCCGTGATTGTAAGTGGTCACCTTTTTAAAAAAAAATGTCAATTTGAAACAACTCTTTGGAAGGACTCACTCAAACCATAGAATCAAGCAAACGAGCTCTCCTCTCAACAAGATTTAGTTAGGTATGGAGAAGATATGAGTGTATTCACAAAGCTGATTTTTCCTTTTTATTCATGAGAGAGAGCATGTGCATGCATTTCAGAGAGAGGAGCACACTGCCCAGGGCCTCATCAGTCAGCGACCCCCCTTCCCCAGCAGTCCAGCTCCTCAGGATCTTGGGCCCGTGCATGCATCTGGCACGTTTTCAGGCTGAACTGTGGTCAGCCATATGGCTTCCAGCAATGTAGTTCAGTCTATCCCTAAGCTGGGCCCACAAGCTGATTTTTAAACTCACATAGAGAGAAAGCTAACAAAGAAGAAAAGAAGAAAGGATGAGAAGTAGAATGGAAATTAGAATTAGTATTAATTATCTTCTCAAAGTCTATTTGGTTTCTTTTGGCTAGCAATTATACATTTATATATAACCTTTATATATAATCTTACACATCTATGTGATCATACAGATGAGGGAACTTCAAAAAATTCATGGGAAAAATGAAATTTAAAGATAAAAATAAATCATACATAATGTCTCAACATAAGTTCCATCAAATTCAAGTTTTTAATTTTTTTTTTTTTTTTTTTTTTTGGTAAAGTGATGACATCAGCTGCTTAGTCCTCCCCTAAAGAACCAAAGATACTGGGAATTGACCATTGTCAATGTCTCTTTTACATTACTAGCTGAAGAAAAATGGGTGTCTTTTGAAGATATTTTTAAGATTAGGAAACAAGGGCTGGGTCAGCGGTGCTGATCAAGCAATGCTCAAGCCATATAGAAGACCACAGGTTCAGTTCTCTAGTCAACTGGGACCTGCCAGGAACATGTGCCTATCGTTTATTTACATTTTCGCCACAGGGCGCTTATGCTTGCCAAAGAGGAGAGAGACAAAGAGAAGGAAAGTGAGAAATCACCCCCGCCTCCCGTCCAAGGGTGATGGTCATGCTGCAATCTGTTCTCCCCTCAGGAGTTTGGACACATACGCACACATACCCAGCATGATTTCCAACCCACTGGGTGTGGGACTCCCACCATGGCTGGCCATGTGGGAATCCAGCTGCATTACCCGCCACGCCACCTGCTAGGAACACACCACCAACATCGTAGGAAGACTGGTCTGGTTGGGGGAGCAGGGTGCAGGAGGCAGAAGAGATTACAACTTGCGACCCTATTGGGGGGCTTGCCTTTCACTTTCTCTCACACATTCATGAAAGAAATAGTATACCTAAAAGAAAAAAAAAAAATTAGAAAACAAAAAAGGATTCAGAAGGAGCCAAATCAGGGTGGTAAGGTGTATGCCTAATGATTTCCTATAAAAATTCTCACAAATTGCCCTTACTTGATGAGAGGAGTGAGCAGGAACATGATCATGGTGAAGAAAGACTCTCTGGTAAAACGTTCCTGGATATTTTCTGCTAAAGCTTCAGCTAACTTTATCAAAATACCCATGGTAAGCAAATGTTATTCTCCAGCCCTCGAGAAGAATCAACAAGCAAAATGCTTTGAGCATCCCCTCCAAAAAAAAACTGTTATCATGACTTTTGCTCTTGACAGGTCCACTTTTGCTTTGGCTGGACCACTTCCACCTCTTGGTAGTCATCGCTTTGATTGTGCATTGTCTTCAGGACCATACTGGTAAAGCCATATGTCATTCCCTGTTACAATCCTTCCAAGAAATACTTTAGGATCTTGACCCCACTTGTTTACAATTTCCACTGAAAGCTCTGCAAGTCTCGTCTGCAGTTGGTCTGCAGACCAAAAGGGTCTGAGTGCAACCCTTTTGGCACCACTGAGTAGAAAGTTTGCTCAACTTTAGTTTTTCAGACAGAATTGTGTAAGCTGAACCTACTGCGATGTCTATGATGTTGGCTATTGTTTCTGTTGTTGTCAGTCCTCTCCAATTAATGCACAAACAGATTTTTTTCCCTCAATATGGATGAGGACGGTCTGTCACTATGAGCTTTTTTTTTTTTTTTTTTTTTTTTTTGAGAGAGAGATTTTTGCTATAGGGTGTGTATGTGCTCACCAGAGAGATAGAAAGTGAGAAATCACCCTCCAGGGAGGGGATGCCATGCCGCAATCCCTTCTATTGTTCTCTTGGGATTTGGGGCACACATGCACACATGCCTGGCTTGAGTTTTAAGCCTCCGGGACTGGGACTCAAACCACGATCAGCCATGTGGGAGTCCAGAGACATAATCACTATGCCATCTGCTGGTCCCATGAGTATCACTTTAAATGTCATCTAGTCCCTTCTAAAAACAAGTTACTCATCTGTAAACTACTGATTTCTACGAGGGCATTGTCTCTATAAACTTTTTGTAAAAGCATTGGGAACCAGCAGTTAGCGTAATGGCTATGTCGCTGGACTCCCACATAGTCGACCGCGGTTCGCGTCTCGGACCGGTGGCTTACAACTCACGCCAGGCGTGTGTGCGTGCGTGCCCAAGATCCCGAGAGGAGAATGGAGGAGAAGGGATTGTGGCGTGACCATCCCCCCTGGGGGGTGATTTCTCGCTTTCTATCTCTCTGTCTCTGTCTGTCTTGCGAGCGCACGCACCCTATAGCGAAAAACCTCGCAAAAAAAAGAAAAAAAAAAAAAAAAAGCATTAATGATTTCATCATTCTCGCACTGAAGTTTAACCATAAATCTCATGTTTGTTTTTGTTTAAATTTTTAGCAGAATTCATGTTGCTCTGATAGGGATCACTTTAAAACTGATGTCTTATCCTTAGTGCCTCAAGCTAGATCTTGTTTGGACATGTTATAACAAGTAAGTATGAGTTTATTTTGGTGCAAAATTTCTCTAAAATCCACGCAGAGTTTAATAACACACATCTTCTGTGAACTTTTTGGAGCCCCACTACAATATTTACTAGATAGAAAGCTATTCGTACGTCACTTTCACAGATGAGGAAGCTAAAGCCCAGAAAAACAAGGCAAGCTAGTCTCAGTTAAAAAATAACAGAGTTGAGAGCTGAACATAGGTTTGTCTAGCCCCAAGGTCTATCTTCTTTTTTTTTCCCCTTCATTTCTTCCATGACAGACAGAGAGAAAGAGACAGAGAGAGAGATAGCACCCCTAAGAGGGTTCTGATGCCCAGTTCACCCTTGGCTTCAGCTAACCCATGCCAGTCCCTAGCATGGCCACATACGTGCCCAGCATACTCAAGGAGGTCTCTGGATATGAACCCAGAACCTTCCTAGGTGGGTCAAACTCACAGTGTCATGTTTTACCTTCTGTGCCATCATCTGACTCATTTTCTTTTGTTTAAAACCTCCTGCATGAGAGGAGTGAGGGAAAAAGAAAGAGGAGAGGAGACCCTCAGATCTTGCTCGCTGCTGCACCCTGCACTAAACATTTTCTGCTGGTCGAAGTCCAAGTTTGGGCCTTGCCAAGAGGTTCTCAACATGCCGAGAACCTCCTCACCTCCGGTCTTACGATCCTGAACAGTATTGAACTGTTTCCGTTCTCTCTACCACTAGACCATGGCCTCTGGGAAACCAGGGCCCGCATCTTATTACTGTGACTGAAAAATAATTATTACAATAGCAGGTAACATTTATCGCGTCTTTTTATATGTCACTCTCTAGTGCTACATGCTTTACCCATACTATTGATGCTTTCTGCTACTTTAGGTGTGGGCTCAAGACCACCAGCACTGGCATCATCAGGGAGTTTGTTTCACCTGGGAATTTGTTAAAATTACCTAATCACAGGCTCCATCCCAGACCTGAATCAGAACCTGCATCTTTAATAAGATCTTCAGGTGATCTGTATGCCCACCAACTCTGAGAAGCACAGTTTTATCTTTTTTAACCCTCACAGCCAAGGCAGGAGGTACTTATCACTGCTAACTGTAGTTTAAATATGTGGGATCACAACTGTATCGCACAGACCAGACTCGTAGCAGGTGCTCAGTAAATATGTGTGAGTAGAAAGATGGCAGGGAAACAGGAAGAGCTAGAAAGAGAAAAATATGCCAACAGGCAGTAAGAAGTAGCAAACAGCTCCAGCGGTCTTGTTTTTAACTCAATGCATCCGTGATATTGGGATAGGAGGGAGGAGAATTGAACTCATTAACAATGTGCTCCCTTTTCTAAACTCTCTTAACTTCTGAGGATCAGTGTCACAGGAAGATGAGGATTAAGTAGAAGAGAATGAACCTACCTACAGCACATTGTTTTACTTACTGGTTAGTAGCCTTGTTAGTAAGCCTTTTCCACGTGTCATTCTTTTAAGAGCTTCCTAGGAATTCACTGAGTCCTATAACAACCCTCTCATTAATCCAACTACAAGGGGGAGAAGACTGAGACATTGCAAATTTGACCCCAGAAACCAAGTTCCTAGGCATGACGTTCTTCTACCAATGTAGAGGGGTTCCACATAGGGAATTAACTAGGGTTAATAGGGTTAAGAAATAGATTTAGGTTTACTTAGCATCAAAGAAAAACACGATGTTTTCAGAATTTCTTTTTTATGTGGGCCCAAAATGAACACTTAAAAGAGTCCAGTGTTTACCTTAAGGGCATTCTTAAATATAGGAATATTCGACACTCCTTTGTCCTAAGACTGAGGAGGTCTTCCTTAAGCATAGATGTTTTTGATGCTCTGACCAGGCTAACTAGCCAGGGCAAGCAGCTGAGTGGGTGAAGTTGAGAGGTGCTGATAAAGGGACACCTCTCAGCTCACTGCCCACGCTCACCTCCTGGTGGAACAAGCTAGAACAAGAGAAAACAACTCTCAAAATGAAATGGGCTGTTTTGCACCAAAGTAATAAAGTAGCAAAAATGCAGTCTTATTCTTAGATGTTGGGAAAACACTCTGAAAATGTATCACAAGGCCCTAAGAACTGAGGTTAAGATCCCCTCCCTGAAAGCCTGCTGCCTCTCAAGGAAAGGAGCTCCTATTCATACTTCTAAACCCAAGTTCAAATTCAAATTCTTTGACTTTGCCACCAGAAGCTAAAGAAGTCACCCCAAACTCTTTGATTCCTAGAACAAATTTTATCGACATATTTCTCTTGCCAATTAATCATATACAGACTTGCAAAATCACTTATACTTGGCTTGAACTTATGTAGATTTTTTAGAGTCTCGCCGTCTTATTTTTTTAATCTTGATTAAAAGAGTGCTAAGAGTAGGGAACACTTTTGAGAGATTCCCAGCTCCCCAGAGGCCTCCCTGCCCCAACAGAAGACCTTGTACAGAGGAGAAGATCAATGAATGAGTGATTGATTTCTATGCAAAGGCAAGTCAGATCTTTGAAAATACAGCTTGGGAGAATTAGACCTTGAGAAGCAAGGCATTCAATGTGTTATTCATGCATGCTTGGCTAGTCCGTTTCTTCCTCAAATAATTAAATGAACTTCGCCAGGGCGTCTCCAAAATCCTGATACCAAATGCACCATACAGAACATGATGACACAGGAACCTGCCTCAAGGATATCTTTACCTTTCACTCACTTTATCACCTCCTACCCATTGTGCTTACATGCTAAAGCGCACTGTCATCACTCCTGCTGGCACCACAGCCCAAGAGATGTTCTACACACCCACATTTTTCAGGAATTTCACAATTAATGTCTGGAATGTGTTTTGGATTATTCTTCAAAGGATGATAGAGTTGCACTACGATGAATTCAAGATTTTCCCTTCTCCCATTCATCATTCTCCAGTCCACCCACTCATTACCTTTAGGGTCACCTGTTTTACCTATACCCCCTCCAACTTCTTAACACCTGTCTGCCCACATCCCTCAACGGTTTACGCATTCACGCAGATCACAGCATCTGAGCCCAGCCACACAAAACGGAGATACCTGCACCAAATCTTTGCATATCCCCCACAAAAGCATGGAATGCTCATCGCTGAAGGACTCTCCAGATGATTTTCTTCATAAATGAAGCAAGCTGCTCACACCCCTACTGCCAACATACACTCGCAGATTTCCCCAGTCACTGTTAGATAGGTGGTAAGGGCAATAAGAATCTCCAGACTTGCTAGTTTAGCCTGAGAGTAGGCGATGCACTTGCCCTTTGCTAAGTGTTTTATGTGACAGGGCTCCTCAGTGAGGGTTCTATAAGCCTGACAATCCGAGTGAAGGTCACTGAGCCCTGTCATTTGTGTATGTGCAGTGAATAGTCAGTCTCTCCATGTTTTGTCAATATTTACTTTGCGAGGAACTAATTATTTCCTTGTTTACTGGCATTAGTTTCTCTTCCCATATCCTGTGAACATAATTTTAGGCCCTCTACTTGCTTGCCCCTCACTCTGGCATCTAAAGGCTCTGCCTAAAGTACTTCCGAGATGGAAAAATCAAACCCATTACTCAAAACCAAGTCTGGAGCCCAGGGTTTTTACATTTTAACTCCAGGACAGGCGTATTAACTTTGTCCCTCCCTTCCTTTATTTAATTAATAAAAAGGAAAAATCAAGGACTCCTAACTCAAGTCCTACTGCATTAGCTAGGACAGCAGGTCTCACGCCAACTGTGTACAGGTAGATGTTGAAGGGCATCGTCCGCCCTCCTGCGGTCTGCTCTCTGGGGCCTGACTGCCATCCCCTGCACATTTTCTTCCAAGCAACCATCACCCCCAAGGACTGATTTCCAATGAGAAGTAAAGAAACTAACCTAATGATAACAGTTTCTGAAAGCAAAGTTCTGTTGTGTGCTATAACTACTCACCGTGTCCTGTAAGTGCTCCTACTCCCTGCCCCATGGAAAGTGAGTGGAAGGGGAAGTTAAGACACGTGGGGGAAGCAAGAGGAGGACAGTGTTCCCAGAGAAGAGGTTCTCAGATGGCAGAGATGGCAAATGGGGAAAATTAAGCTCTGTGAAGATAAAGCCACTGAGCAAACATTCACTGGTGAAGCAGGACACATTGCTTATCTGCGTTAGTGATCACCTGGGTCTAATACCACAAAGGCCTCAGAAGAGAGCGACTCAACAGGGTCGCTTCAGTTCCATATCCCTGTCCTCACAAACTGTCAAACTCGAGCTACCTTCTGCACTTTATTTTTAAATTAATTAACTTATTTATTTATTGCTATAGGGTGCCTGTGTTTGCCAGAGAGAGAAACAAAGTGAGGAAATACCTCCCCCCCAGAGGGGGCGGGGGGTGGCCATGCCACAATCCCTTCTCCTCCGTTTACCTCTTGGGATTTAGGGGCATGAACACACACATTCCTGGTGTGGTTTTCAAGCTGCTGGGTCTGGGGTTCAAACTGCGTAGTCAGCCATACAGGAACCAGCTGCCTTCACCACGCCACGGGCTGGCGCCATCTTCTGCACTTTGACTATCCAGAGGGAGAAGGCTCATCATGCTTCTCCACCCTCTACTCCTCCTTATAGAAGCACCATGTACTAATCCCACAGGAGAAAATAGGGCCGTTATTTCTTATTTCCTGAGCTTGAAACAGAATTCTTATCCAATCAAAACATTCTTTCTAGAAAATCCTGCTTTCTTAGCTTTCAAAACTTTGTCTTTGAGGGCTGAAAGAGATCTCTCATCCAAACATCTTCCTTGGGGATTCAGAATCCAAGCGTTTCTCTGGCTTCTAGGTGATTCCTCTGGAGGCAGGCAGTCTGGCCAGGAAAGCAGGCCATTTAGCATGATGTAAAGGGCAATGGGAAGACTCACCAGATGAATTAAATAGGAAAGGGAGCTGCACCCTCCCAGGAGCCAGAAAGCACTTTCTAGAGCAAGCAGGAAAAACTTAAGGTATCTGGCTCCATGCTCAATTTAGTTTTAATGTACTCGGCCCCTCCCCCCTCCAAAAAGGAATAAATTAGGATTTATTTAGTAGCAAGCTAAACTATGTCAAATAGAAACCCAAGTTCACATCCTGCACAATGCACAGGAGACAACTCTTCACCTTATTTAATCTTCAGTGTTCCTCCTATGGCTAGGATTGTTCATCAATTTATTCAGTGTGCTTTTCCTCAGAGCCCACCATGTCCCAGTACCTTAAAAATCTAAGGCAGTGAGCCTCAAGTTGAAAGGGGTCCATTGCTGCCACTGATTTATCGAACTAATTTTCTGAACTGCAGTTAAGTACATGACTTTTACCCCCCACAAAGCCAGTCTAAGAGTTACACAAATAAAAATTACTGTAAGCTGGCAAACAGAGCAATGCAATTTGTATTTAAATTATGTCAGCGAAAGCAGATAGATTAGTCATGATAATATTTCTATACCATGCAGTACATTTTTTTTTCCAGTGGAGTCAATCAAACAAGTTTCAAAAGTGTTTTCATTAACAGATCTAACCAGTAGGGGTCATTTTAGTGCAAAAATTGCAGCAAAGTGACTTTAACATGAACAAAATATATCAATTCCTACTCATGTTAGTTATGAAAATCATGCTTTTACGTGCAAATAAATATGGAAACTGGGGGAAAGACCAGCCACTGAGAAGTTTCTAGCAAAGGAACAGAAAACAGTACCTTTTCCATAGTTACTGACATATAATGACTGCCATGCTACCAATTCCTCTAATTCTTAAAAAGAAGGGGTTACGCACCCTAGGCTTTCCATAAATCTTATAATAAAATGAAAATATCTGACATTCTAGACACGCAACTGAAAAATACCTGTCTATATCTAGCCCTTGTATCATTCCAGGTAGCACGTGTCCTTACTTGGGTTTCATGAATTGAGAATGCAACTTTACTGCTGTTTTTAGAATGCTCAAGTGCCTTGAGCACACAATTTTGAGAGTGGAAAACAGGCCTGTTACATGAAGAGTGTTTCTAAAGAACACTAATTGAGATAGAATCAGGTCAACAAATACTTCCAAGCATTTTCAAGGCTAATACCAATGGCAGCGGGTGTTAGCAGAAGGAAGGAAGCTGTGAGGGCTCACATCATTTCAGAGGAATGAAAGGCTCACCAAGGAACAGCCACAAGAACTCTATACGGTGACTTGGGATGTTGCTGCCAAACACTTGATTACTGTAAATGTTCCTCAAGCATTTCCTTCACCAGAAACGTGAAGAACAAAACAAGGGGAAGAATTGTTGGAACCTCCAAAAGACCTTTTTCGGAACACAGCAATTTCCACAGCATTTAACCTGTTTCTGTGGTGCTTGTTCTGTTCAGATTTATGGGATGCTGGATTAAGTTATACACTCTAAGGGGGCAGGGTTCAAAGATGAATCTTTTAGTCGAAGTCATTCAGAATTCTCAAAGTCACACACATAACAATCCTATCAGGAGGTAGCCTGATGGCCATATTTCCTGAAGTGAGAAAAACAAAGACCAGTTATAAAATGGGACTGAATGCCAGGTTGACAGGCTTTTGTATTTTGTACTGACAGTGCTCTCCCGTGCAGCAGACCCGTCACCTCTGAGCACAGTTCCCTCTCTCATTACTGCCCACTAGCTTCCACACCACAAAGGCCTCCCTAATTTCTCCCAAACCCTTAAACCTACTACAGGTGTAAGTAAACACGTGTGCGTACTTCAAAAGAACCACAGCACTGAAATATGTTAACAGATCCATTTTCATCCTTATGGTTGCCACCTCCTTTTTCAGAACCCCAGCACAGGAAGCAAACACGTACACAAAAGGATGCCTCAGAAGAAACCCTGCTCTGGTCCCGCAGGTGCTGAGTATTGGAAGGAAGCAATGCTGGGCAGAGGGCATCTGTCCCTCCTCGCTGCTCCCCCAGAAATCAGGCTGCAGCGCTCGCTCACTCCCCAGGATGCCTTGAACAACACCGTCGTCAGCTCCACGTCAGCCTGAGTAGGGGGACCCCCACCTTGAACTGGTGCTCACCGAGTCCCGCCCACCAGCCAAAGAAAAAGAACTCACTGCCTCTCTCCAGACCCCACACCAGACCAGGCACCGGAGGCCGAGGCAGGTGGGCAGGCATGAAGGCCAACACGCACCAGCAGCGCTTCCCACTGATCTAATCTTTCTCCCTGCGTCCGTCTCACAACGCGGTGCACAATGTGTGGTGGAGAAGCCAGCAGAGCAATCCCCGCTGTCAAGCAAACAAAAAGGAGAAACCGACCACACGATCGGAAACACGCGAGTATACGATCTTAAGCAGCCACAAATGGCCAGCAACAACTTTTCACTCCCAGGTGCAACCCCTATCCCCCCCTTTCCTTTCAGGAGAGAAAGCCTTTGACCGTTTTCAATTGGCAAATAAATGAGTAACCACCGTATGTAACTTCCCTCGGGCTGACATATTCTGGGGCTGAAATTGATTTATATGCGGAGGAGGAGGAAAGGGCTGAAGGAAGGGCGCAAGGAGAAAAAATAATACGAGTCGCACGGGGAGTGTGAGCTGGAGACACGTCTCCTCCGCTAGCAGAGAAAGGACGCGCGGACGGCGTGCAGCACACCGTTCCACACTGCGCTAGTGCGGGCGGGCGGCGGGGCCGGACCTCCCGAGGGGCTCGCGCGGCAGTCTCTGCAGCGCCCCCCGCCCGCCGCGCCCCCACCTCAGGGCGCAGGGCCGGGCCACCCAGCCAAGCCGGAATGGCCACACGTGTGCGTGTCTGTGCAGGGCCGCAGGGCGTTCCGCTGCTCGCCCGCCCCCACCCACGAAATCCAGCCTCGCCCGCGGCAGGCCGAGCGTTGCGGGGAGCCGGGAGCGGGAACGCAGGGACGCCGGGCTCTCTCCTCCCGCGGCGGCCGCCCCTCCTCCCGCGGAACCCTCTCTCCTCGCGAAAGTCTCGGCCAAACTTTGTTCGGCGCAGCGGGCGCCGAGGGGGTGGCGCAGGCCAGGTGGGAGGGGGCCCGCGGCGGGCGGCCGTACCTTCGCAAACGCCCACTTCGTACTCGGTGATGGAGTCGCCATTGAGCGGGGGGCGGATGACACAGCGCAGCCCCCGGTCGCAGGCTCCGTGCAGCCCGTAGGCGCCCCCGCAGCTCTCGTTCCTCTGGCGGGCGCACATGTAGCAGCAGCCGCAGACGCCCTGCACGATGCTCCCGGGGCAGCTCCTGGGCTCTTCGCACTTGGACTCGTCGCAGGGCAGGCAGACCAGCGCCCGGGTGCCGGAGCGCGCCAGCAGCAGCAGCAGCCCCAGCAGCGAGACCAGGAGGTGCCCGCAGCCGGCCAGCCCCCTGCCCCCCTCCACCAAGTACATCCTCCTGCGCCGCCGCCGCCTCCTCCTCGCAGCCGGGCCGGGAGCCGGGCGGGCGTCCTCCCCTGCGCGGGGCACACGCGCCGCCGCCGCACCCGCAGCCCGCGGTCCGCGCCGCCCCCCTCGGGGCCCCCGGGGCGCGCCTCCCCTCGCGGGGCGAGGCCCCCGCCCCCTCTGCGGGCCGCGCCGACCCCGAGCCCACTAGCGTTGGCGCCAGCGGCAGCGGTAGCTTCCCCTCCTCCTCCTCCTCCTCCTCCTCCTGGAAGGGAGGGGAAAAAAAAGAAAGTTTCCTCCCGGCAGCTCCGGTTCAACCCAAACTTCTGGCGGCGGTGGCGGCTGCGCTCGGCTCCAGCCCGGGCTGGCGGCGCCTCCTCCTTCTCCTTCTCCTCCTCCTAGTCCGCCGGCCCCGCGGCGGCGGCGGCGCAGCCTCCGGGCCGGTCCCCGCCTCCCGAGCTGCCGAGTGGGCGCGGTGGCGCAGCAGAAGGACCGCGGCGTCGGCTCCGCGCGCCCCGCTCGCCTCACTCGCCTCACTCCTGCGCCGCTCCTCCGGGCGCTTGTTTATTGCTCGAGCCTCCGCCGCTCGGGCTGCGCCCTCCCCCATCCTACCTCATCCCCCAGACCTCGCCCCCCCCCCGCGCCGCGCGCCGCTCATTGGCTGCCCCCCCACCCCTCCCGGCCCGGCCGGCCCCCTCCCCCTCCTCCCTCTCCCTCTTCGGGGCGGCCGGGCCCTTCCTCCCTCGCACGCCTCCTCCTCCTCCTTCTCCTCCCCCTCCTCCGCCGGGAGCCCGGCGCACCGATCCGGCCTTGCCGCGCAGCCACTGCTCCGGCCCGGGCACGGCGGGCGCGCTGCGGCTCGGCTCCGGGGCACCCAGCGAGTAGCGACAGTCGCCGCGTCCCGAGCGCTTGCCGGCACCGTGGCCACCGCGACGGCCTGGGAGCCGGTCGGGCGAGGCAGCTGCACCCACGGGGGGCGGTTTTGAGTTCGGAGAGTGGCGGGGACCCCCAGAAGCTCAGGGCCCGGGCGGTTGCTGCAGCCTCGGCTGAATCGAACCCCGGGCAAGGGAAGCAAATGCCTGGACCCTCCGTAAACTGGATGAGAATCCATCTTCCACTCGAGCTGGGAATAGACTTTGTAAAAGATATTATGTAATGGAGTCTCGGGAAGCTCGAGACGTCTCCAGCGAAGCTGCTGGTGAATTAATTAAGTGCTTTAAACCGTCTAGGTAAATATTCCGCGGGGGGTGGGGTGGGGAGGACTGTGGGGGACCGGCTGTAGCTTGAGTTGAATTTTAACTGTCCATCTCTTGTGTGTTTTGTCGCTCTGGTGTCTGCGCCGAGGTGCTGTCTTATGGGAGGGGGTGACGGGAAAGTAGCAGCTGAATCTTTCTCCCTGGAGTAAGGCAGAACACTGGATTACTACAAGTCTTGACATGACACTAGACCCGTAGATCTCATGCATCATTAATAGCGTCTGACAGTACCTCTTTCTCCAGCTCACGGACGAAAGTGGTGGGTTTTCTTTTTCTTTTTTTTCATTGATTGTCAACGTATTAATAAAGAAGATGTGCAGTAAATATTCTTTGTTATAAACCAGGTAAATAAACAACGCAATGATGCAACATGCATCGTGCAGAGATCGTTTCTCTAACGTGGCTGTCGGAAAGGGATCCCACAGTGATGGCTGTGACTGATCGATTGTGAAGCAGTGAATGGAGCCCCGCACTCACGGGACATGTACCAGGATCAATAAAATTAATGAACTGACAAAAAAAAACCAAAAAACCAAACTTGGGTCAGCGTAGGAGGGGGGAAACCCCAGCCTCTGGCCTGGGTGGTGTGGAAAAGCTGGCCGACCCTCTCCTCCAAGATGGTTTGCCTGCAAAAGCCGAGTGGGTCCTGAGAATTGTGACTAATGAACCTGAAGTTAATAGCATGGCCGTGTAAGGAGAACGGAAACAAAGGTACCTTTGAGCTCTTCTGTTTGTGGAACACATTTAGGCTTATACTAAATATTTTGATTTAACCACTCTAATTCTGATCCGAAAAACCAAAGTCACCAATGGCGTATTCCCCTATCACTGGCGTCAGAAAACGAAACATTTCTCCAATCGCTTGTCTTTGTCCTGAAGAGAGGCAGAGGCTCATTAATTATCACGGATTATTACAAGGTCATGGGAAGATGTTCAAGTGTGGAAAGGGGGCGTGAACACCCCACTTCCTAGAGAGGTTTAAAGGGCTTTGGGGATAACTAGTTTCCAGGAACAGTGCAGAGTTAATTCCTGTGGGAGGTCAGGTTTGGTGTGCTCCAAAGGCCTCCTGCTCTGTGGTTCTATAATACTCCAAAGGGATTACACCATTTAAAACATGGTGACTTTTCTATTAGGAAAACCAAAGAGAATGAAAACACATAACAGTGTTTAAACATGGCCATTTCTTGTAACCCAACAAGGCACCAGCACTTCCCTGTGGGATTTGCCAACAAACTGTCATCATTGCACTGTGTTAAAAGGCCCCTTCCACTCTTGCAGAGGAGGTTATCTGTCTTTCTGTTCAAGCAAGTATAAAGACATTATTAAAATGTATCAGATAATAATTATAGGCCCCAACAGAGAAAGCCAAGGTCAAATGATGAGAAAAAGGCAGAAGTAAGAAAGCCACTGAGTGTGAAGGGGGGGGGGGGGGTCATCATCATGGTCAATATTTTGATTTTTTTTTTTTTAATATGTCAGCACATGTGCTTGCTAGAAAGAGACAGAAAGAGAAAGTGAGAAAGTACCTGCCATGGGGCATGGTCACACCACAATCTCTTCTTCCATTCTTTCGGGATTTTGGGCTCACACACATGTGCCTGGTGTGCTTTTCAAGTCACTGGATTTGAGACTCGATCCGCGTGTGCTCAGTCATGTGGAATCCAGCCACTTAACCAGTAAGAAACCTATTGGCCCCAAGTATTTTTTAACTTATTTTAAAAAAAGTGATATATTGGGACCAGCAAATGACCTAATGGCTACATTGCTGGACTCCCATGTAGTCGACCGTGGTTTGAGTCCTGGACCCGGTGGCTTAAACTCACACCGGGCACGTGTGCATGCGTGCCCAAGATCCTGAGAGGAGAATGGAGGAGAAGGAATTGTGGTGTGGCCATCCCCCCTTGGGGGATGGTTTCCCGTTTTCTGTCTCTCCCTCTCTCTGTCTTTCTGGAGAGCACACACGCCCTAGAGCAAAAACCTCTAAAAAAAAAGTGATATATTAAGGATTAGGAAAAGGGAACAGATTGAGCACAAGCAAGGGACAATATGGAAGTCACCACTTCCACCCTTCCTGGGACTTCAGAGCCAGATAGGAAGACAGATAAACACAATTTGAGAAAGGTTGACTTCTCATAGGAATTCAAGTCAGGCTTTTAAAGAACTAGAAAGATGCTTAAGAGTAAGATTGGAGCCAGCAGGTGGATTGGTGGTTAAGGTACTGGACTTCCGCATGGCTGACGACAGTTCAAGTACCAGACCGGGTAGCTTGAAAAAAAAAATCACACCAGCCATATGTGAGTGCACCCAAAATCCCAGGAGAAGAATGGAGGAGAAGGGATTGCAATGTAGCCAACCTCCCTGGTGGGTGATTTCTTGCGTTCTCTCTCACTGTCTTTCTCTGTAGAGCGCATACTCCCTATGCAAGAACCTTAAAGAAAAAAAAAAAAAAGATAGATGTATCAGCTCAAAAGAATCAGGTTACAGGGGACCAGCGGGTGGTGTAGTGGTTAAAGGGCTGGACACTTCCACATGGCTGACCAGAGTTTGAGTCTTGGACCTGATGGCTTGCTTTCTCACCTCCCCTTCCCTACTCTCTCTGTGTCTCTCTCTGGTCAAATTAAAATGAATGAATGAATAAATAAAATGAGATAATTCCTTAAAAAAAAACCAATCAAGTTACATATGGTCTTGTGTCATAGAATTAGGAGTTGTAAAATCAATAGAGATAGGTTTAGTAATAGGATTCAATAGGATTTATTGAAACTAGTAACCAGGGACAAGTGAAAAACCTATAAGAACCTGGTAACTTATCTGAAACCAATGTATGAACTAGAAACTCAGTTACAAACTAAGTTACAAAATAGTTGTTTCTTCTCTGGGATCCAGGAGATAATAAGGTAGCCAGAGGCCAAGGCAGTAACACTGAGGGTTAAACCCAAAAAAAGATTTCTTAATCTTCAGAGACCAGGAAAGGTATAGAAAGAAGTTGTGTGAGCCCAACATGGTGACAATTGGGTGTCAAGGGAAAATATGAACTAGGAAGGACAATATGAATCCTGAAAGGTGTGTACAAATGTGTGAAAAATTAGAGCCATACATGGAAAATGGTTTAAAGCCACCTTCTCTGGGAAACCTTGAACTTATTCCATAACTGTTCTATGGCTTTTGTAGTACTTATCATATTATAAGTAGTTCTTCAATAGCTCTGAACCCAACTAGATTATCAGCTCTTTGCAGCGGGCAGGGTATAAGTTTAAAAAGAGAGAGGGAAGAATTACAGACAAAAAGATACTCAAATATTTTTGTCAATGACCCCTCTCTCAGATTTATTAAGTGTTTTCAAAGTATCATTTGAAAGGGATAACTCGGACAGGAGGGAGTCTTCCAAGTTAGGAAAAAGCACAGGTCTGAAAGGAGAGGAATTAGAACGTATTTCTGACAGAGGTCTGGAAGAAGAGAGAGTCCGCCCTCTATTGGCCACCATGGAGGTTGTATGGGAGGGGATTGCTAAATCATTGAAAATTAAAAATCAAAATGCCCTGCTGGGGGCTTAGCTAAAGTGGAAGGAGTAATGGACCGAATGCCACTATTAGAGCCCTCCACCCTAACAGTGTCTAGTCCAGCCTCTTACCGTGGTCACACTCTGGAATTTGCATACTGTTTGTGTTTTCCTGAACTGAAAAGCAAAATGGAGAAGTGCCTTTTGAGTCTGATACACATACTTTTAATACTGAGCAGCATAAGAGAACAAGACCCATTGCTTTACAGAAATGTTGTATGCAGAGTTGGCCCTGTGGCCTGATGGTTAAGGAGCTGGATCCCACATGGTCTACTGAGTATTCAGAATCCTGGTCAGGAACTTGACAAACATGCAGGGTGTGTGCGAGTGCATGCCCCAAATCCTTACAGAGTGGAGAAATAGGGGAGAAGGGATTGCAGCATGACTCTTTCCCGATGGGTAATGATTTCTCCTTTTCCTTCTTTTTCAGTCTGTCTCCCTCTGGTGAGTACATATATCCTCTGGCAAGTTTAAAAAAAAAAGTTGCACACATGTTAGGAAGATCTGTAAAGAAACCAGGACAACAGGTTTGACCTCTCCGTCCCTCTTAGCTGAGATCACCTATGAACGGGTTCTGACTTAATCTAAGCTTTGGTCATTTTGGTGACATAGGTGGATCCCTAAGTTTGTGGGGCATAACCATCTGATCTTGGACTCTGGATCTGGTACTTGGGCCATATTATTACCTCCTACTACTTTCTTTTTACTAAGGGGGTTGTCTAAACCTGCCCTCCCTGAGTACAGTAGCCACTTCTGAGCTATTAGAAGGCTAATAAGACATGTTCATAGATCACAGGTTCCCTTTAAGGTTTGCCTAGAATCCTGACTCTTTTTGTAAGTTTAAAAAGGTATGTGTCCTTTCTGATTCTATTTCCTCCTCTAAAGTGAAGACAAGAATTCCATCCATACAGGGTATTATATGACTTGCCTGTGTTTCAGACCTTTGGATATTGGGTTGGAACCCGTCCTACACTGCCTTCAGAGCCTGTGTATGTACCTGCCTCGTGCAATAAATTGGATAATGGTCAGTTGCCTTTCATTTCAGTTTATTATTTATTTTGGGGGGGGGGGAGGAGGGGGAAAGGTTTTTGCTACAGGGCGCGTGTGCTCATCAGAAAGACAGAGAGAGACAGAGAAACAGAACTCCAGAAACTAACCCCTGGGGGGACGGCCATGCCACAATCCCTTGTTTTCCATTCTCCTCTCAGGATCTTGGGCACACACACACGCACGCCTGGCATGAATTTAAGTCACCGGATCCAGTACTCGAACCACGGTCAACTACATGGGAGTCTAGCAAAGTAGCCACTGTGCCATCTGCTGGCCCCTCTTTCGGTTTATTTTTATATGTTGTTTAGGTTTTTGCCATAGGGCATGTGAGCTCACCAGAGAGAGACAGAGAGAGGAAAAGTGAGAAATCACTCCCCAGGGAAACCACCACATTCAAATCCCTTCTACTCCAGTCTCCTCTTGGCTTCTTACACACACACACACACACACACACACACACACACACACACACACACTCCCGGAGTGATTTTCAAGCCACTGGGTCCAGGGCTCAAACCGTGATAAGCCATGTGGGAGTTCAGAGCCTTAACCACTATGACACTGGCTGGCCCCTATAAAACTATTTTAAAATTGCTAACATCTATCACAATCTCTTGTCTTCTTTACTAATTTACATATAAAAAGTTGAAATAGTGATTAGTATTTTTCTCAAAATGGAAATAGGTTGATTGTTTTCCCAATTTTTGAATAACAATTATTTATGTAGTGTTTGCTATGTGCGTATTTAGCCACATTTAATCCTCCATATAAACTAATGACATAGGAACCACATTACCTATACACTCAGGTGGGGAACTACAGACAGAAAAGTTAAATGATATGGCTAATGTCACACCTATTTTAAAAGAACAATTAGAATTCTAACCAAGGCAATATGGTTCCAGAATCCCCTCTACGCAATGCCACTCTTAATATACGTTCTTTACAAATACATGCTCATTGGGGGAAAAAGGAGAAAAATACAAACATGTGAAGAAGCAGGAAAGAGAGAAAGAAAGGCAGGCAGGCAGGAACAGAGGGATAAAGAAGAGGAAAACGGGGCCAGCAGGTGGTGTAGTGGATAAGGTCTCTGGATTCCCACACGGCTAACCGTGGTTCAAGTCCTGGACCTGGTGGCTTGCTTTCTAGCTTTCCCTTTCTCTCTCTGTCTGTCTCTGGTCAAATTAAAACATATAATAACAAATGGAATTAAGTAAATAAATAATTCTTAAAAACAAAAGAAAGAAGAAAGAGAAACATAATCCTACCATTGAGATATAGTCACCAAAAACGTTTGTTACACAACTTTGAAGGCTTATTTTCTCCTCTAAAGTATAACACATAAAATGAGGTATACATCCTAGTTCCTAATTGTTTTTTCATTTCTATATATATATACATGGCATATAGTATTGATATTTAAAATCAATAACCATATCCTTTTACCATTCAGTATTATTCTATTGAATGGGTGTATCACATTGTCTTTAACTGATGCCACAGTAACGTGGGTTTAGAATTTTTGTTTGGGGGCTGGCAGGTTGCGTGGTGGTTAAGGGCACTGGACTCCCACATGGCTGACTGTGGTTTGAGTCCCGGACCTGGCAGCTTGCTTTCTCTCTTTCTCTTTCTCTCTCTCTCTCACTCTGTCCCTCTTTGGTCAAATTAAAATAAATAAATAAGGTTAAATAATTCTTAAAAAAAAAGAATTTGTTATTTATGGGTCAACAGTTATGACCATTTTGACATACATTACTGGATTGCCTTACAGAAACTTTTATACACACACATTCCTTCAAATAGTGGAAGTTCTCAACTCCCCAAGTTTGAGTTCGTTAGATGAAAGATCTCTTACTGGGGCCAGCAGGTGGTTTGATTTAAGGTGCTGGACTCCCACATGGCTGACCTCTCTGGTGAGTACATATGCCCTATAGCAAACTTAAAAAAAAATAATAATAATAAAATACAAAATAAATAGGGACCAACAGGTGGCATGATGTTTACGGTGCTGAACTCCCACATTACCAACTGCAGTTTGAGTCCTGGACCTAGCAGCTTGCTTTCTCACTTTCCCTCTCTGTCTGCGTCTTACTCAGGTGAGAGCACGTGCACTATAGAAAAAAAAAAGAAATAAAAATAAAAGTAAATAATTCTTTTTTTAAGAATTATTTTATTGGGAACCAGCAGTTAGCGTAATGGCTATGTCGCTGGACTCCCATGTAGTCGACCACGGTTCGCATCCCAGACCCGGTGGCTTAAAACTCACGCCGGGCGCGTGTGCGTGCGTGCCCAAGATCCCGAGAGGAGAATGGAGGAGAAGGGATTGCGGCGTGACCATCCCCCCTGGGGGGTGATTTCTTGCTTTCTGTCTCTATGTCTCTCTCTGTCTGTCTGGCGAGCACACGCGCCCTATAGCGAAAATCTCTCCAAAAAAAATAAAAAGAATTATTTTATTTAACTTTATTTTATTATTATTATTATTATTATTAAATTTGACCAGACAGGGACAGAGTGAGAGAGGGAAGTGAGAAAGCCACCAGGTCCAGGATCAAACTGAGGTGGGCCATGTGGGAGTCCAGTGCTCTTTACCACCATGCCACTTGCAGGCCCCAATAAATAATTCTTTTAAAAAAATAAAATAAGGACTGGCAAACAGTGTGGTGGTGAAGGGCATTGGACTCCCACATGGCCGACCACAGTTTGAGTCCTGGACCTGGTGGCTTGCTTTCTCACTTTCTCTCTTTCTCTCTCTCTCTCTGTCCCTCTGTGGTCAAATTAAAACAAACAAATAAACAAACAAATAGATAAGTATTAAAGAAAGTAATTCTTAAAAAAAAAATTAAAAAAATTTTTACTGTTGCTTTAAAAGCACCTTTTGTTGTAAAGCTCTTTAATTTTTTTTTAACTTTTAAAAATTGTCTTCACATTCGTTTTCAGTAGAGCCGTAAATATTTCAACATTAGGAGGTTTTAGCTATGGATCAGAACATGTTTTAACCTTATAAATGACCAAATTACAGAACCTAGCAAACAGTGTACTGTGTGGTTTTTAAGAGAAAGTATTATAGACTCAAAAATTTCCCCTAAGAAGGACTGGTTTTATACAACTAAACTAATGAAAGGGAATACATTATTGAGAGATTCCAAATTAGGAGGCTATTTGAGGTGCTATATCCTAGACTTACAGCCAGTTTTACAGATAGGTGGGTAAAGTAAGTATAAGAAAATTGAGGAGGGGACCCAGGCATTCTTACAGCTGCAGGGCTACCCATCTCTGTCTTCTCTACGTACCCAAATGCCAGTATGACTACCTGGTTTCAGTAACCTGAACAGTCCTAGATCCAATTGCAGCTATTGTCTCCCAAATTTATATGTCATCTGTGTTAAAAAGTACAATTATATTTATTTCAGCAATGAGGTTGTTGCTCAAAACATTCTTGCGTGTGTCTTGAAATTGCCTTGAGTAAGTCTTGTTTTTAGTAATATCTGACCAGACATACTATAACTCAAGGTGATTATCTTTTTCATTCACTAGACATGACTTTAATTTGTTTATAATCTCTAGCAAGTTCATTCCCAAAGGAAGACGTGTCACTAGGAGTATGGAAAAGAACCAAAATATGTTGTAGAGAAAATACCCAAAGAAGAGGGGAAAACAAATTGTTGATATCCATGAAATTGTGATATTTAACGAAAATTCAGGTATGATAATGCTCTTTAGGATACTGATTTTTTAAAAAAGAATTATGTATTTAATTTTATTCATTATTATTGTTATTATTTTAATCTGACCAGAGAGAGATAGAGAGAGGGAAAGTGAGAAAGCAAGCCTCCAGTTCAAGACTAGAACCACAGTCGGCCGTGTGGGAGTCTAGCACCTCAACCATACCACCTGCTAGCTCCTGGTATGCTGATGTTTTGTGTTCATACCCAACATACCATTCAACTACTTGGTCACTGAAATGAGAATTTCTTACTTATTTTCTGCTCATTCAGATCTCTATTTCTTCTCTTCATTCTGGACATACAGCTTGACAATATTTTATTGTTTTTTAGAAGTTTTTGCCTTAGGGCATGTGTGCTTGTCAGGGAGAGAGAAAGAGACAGAGACAGTGAGAGGGAAAGTGAGAAACCACCCCCTGGGAGAATGGCCCTGCCTCAGTCCCTTCTCCTTTATCCTCCTCTGGGATTTTGGGCACACATGTACACCCACCTGGCATGAGTTTCAAGTCACCTGGCATGAGTTTCAAGCCACCAGGTCTGGGACTTGAACCTCAGTCAGCCATGTGGGAGTCCTGTGATGTAACTGCTATGCCATCTGCTGGCCTTTGACACCACTTTCCAGCTTCCTCAGTTAGATGGAGCCATGATAGACGGAAATGATGGGAATCTTATCTAAGCCTGGCCTCAAAATTTTCTCCACAATCCTACATATTGTTTAATTTCCTTTTTGCTGTTTGGCTGCAGGGTTTTCCACAGAGAATTCTGAAGCCTGAAATATTCTAGAACCACCAGATAAATGGATCTCAGGTTCTTGAATGACTGCATGAAGTGGACCTCCCATGTACATACACACATTCACATACACAAACCTTATTGACTCTCAGCGGAATCTAGTTTGAATAAGAAACAAATCTTGGGGTTGGCAAGTGGCGTGGTGGTTAAAGTGCTGGACTCCCACATGGCCAAGTGTGGTTCAAGTCCTGGACCTGGTGGCTTGTTTTCTCACTTTTCCTTTCTCTCTGTCTCTCTCTGGTCAAATAATAACAATATAAAATAACAAATAAAAATTAAATAATAATTTTTTTAAAAAAGAAGTTAATTTTTATTGTGAAAAGTCACTGACATTAGGGACTTATTTGATATAGCAGAACCTATCCTAACATGCTATTTTAGCTTAAATAGGAATAATATTAACTGTTTATTAAGGTCTTATCTTTCATTATATGTTCTTAGACAAAACGCAGTTTGAACATGCACTTATAATTAACTTGCATTTGTTTATTGACTGTGCAACGTATATGTATAATGGTTAGGTTACCAATCCTGGCATTTAAAACATTTTTGATATTTTATTATTCCAAGAAGACCTCAGAATTTTATTAGCGTTTATTAGTGGAAATTAAAATAAGGAATTGCAAAACTTTGTGCTACTCAAATTGGGAGACTGGTTATTGTATTATGATCCCTAATGAGTTTTATTTCCCGAGTTTCTACACTCTCAGACTGTCTCTATCCATAATTTTATTGTGGTAACCAAGATCCTATGATCTTCATTCAAAGGAATCTGAAGCTCTTCAAATGCGCATTCCCCCCCCCCCCTTTTTTTCTAAATCATTGGAAATTTATACTTCCTCTGCCAGCTTCCTTTGCAGAACTGCCCATGCATGTTCCCCTTTGAATCGCCATCCACTAGTATTATCATACCTCTCATTGCATAAATATCCACAGGCTTATTACGGCCTGTAAGGCAGTACCTCCTTCTATTTATCATTTGCACTTAAGGGATAGTTTAAGATTCTGATACTGGGTTCTAAGGTTATCCTGCCCACATTACTTATCCTTATTATCTTTAAAAGCTTAATGTGTCTTCATCATCTTATTAGCTCTATTCATTGTATTTCTTCTGTTGTGTATTTTTTTGTACCAGCCTTTTCAAGTGCCAACTGAAATAAACATAACCCAAATCAAGTTCATTGATCAAAAGCTAGTTTCCAGGGACTGGCAAGTGGCGTGGTGGTTAAAGGCGCTAGACTCCCATATGGTCGACCACGGTTCAAGTCTCGGACCTGGTGGCTTGCTTTCTCACTTCCTCTCTCTCTCTCTCTCTCTGATCAAACTGAAAAATAATAATGGTATAATAATAAATAAAGCTAAATAGAATAATTCTTTAAAAAAAAAAAGCTAGTTTCCAGTAAACTAGGACTGTGTAAATGATTACTGGACTGAGCTTGGCAAGAAAAAAGTAGAAGATTGAGTTCTCAAGACAAGAACCCACACAGGAAGAATGATATAGAAAATGGAGTCCAAGAGTGTTTTCATCATCGGCATTATTATGGCCAAAAACCATGCCACTTTTCCCATTTAGACTTTGCCAGGAAGAAGAGCTAACCAGCATTGCCAATCAAAGGTGTTTGATAAAGAGAACTATTTGACTTTTCTTTGATAGATAATCAAGGAATTCAGAAATGTCCTCAGTGATGATGAGGCATCGTGCCATGAAGTGCTCTGATGGAAAAAATGTAATTTTGGGAATCATACTGACTCAGAATCAAACCCTGACCATGTTCATCACTCTCTAGGTGAGTTGGCTTAAATTACTTAATTTGAGTTTCATTTTTCTCACGAGCCATTTAAGTAACTAACACCTATAGATTTCTGAGCATGTATTGGATGCTTAGTAAGTCTTCTTGCATTTTTTATCAGAGATACTAAAAAATTAATTAGAATCATATATTCACCAAATATTTGCTACTTTTTAAAAAAGGTTTTTGCCTTATGGCATGTGCATTCACGAGAGAGAGAGAGAGAGAGAGAGAGAGAGTCAGGGAAAGTGAGAAATCACCCCCCAGTGGGGATGGCCATGCCACAACCCCTTCTCCTCTATTCTCTTCCTGGGACATTGGACATGTATACACACGCGTTTGGCATGATTTTCAAGCCACTGGGTCCAGGACTCAAACCGTTGTTGGCTATGTGGGAGTCCAGCGATGTAAACACTACTCCATCTGCTGGTCCCTGTTTGCTACTTTTAATGTCTGTAAGATGCAATCTAGTCTATAATTCTAGAGCAGGTCATGAGAGTTCTGGCCAACACTAGGATCAAACATGAGAACTTTACCTCATGATGCTCTGCTCCCTAGAAGTCTACACTTTTCCTTCATCTCTGTTTTCCCACTTAAGAGGACATGATTTTCTATTAGGTAAGATAGGGGATTTGAAGGTAGGAAGGTGAACCCTACCTTCCTAGTCACTACTCTGATTAAAAAAAAGTAAATGTCGCTTTCACTGTGCTTGAATAATGCCTGATGTAGGCAACTGGTAAATCAAAGGCTTGTTTTGTGTGTGATTGTTTTTTAGGCTTTTGCAATAGGACATGTGCACTCAGCAGAGTGAGATGGAGAGATGGCCACATCGCAGTCCCTTCTGCATTCTCCTCCCGGGATTTTGGGCAAGCAGGCACACACCTGGTGTGATTTTCAAGCCACCAGGTCTGACCTCGAACCATAGTCAGCCATGTGGGAGTCCAGGGCCTTACCACCACACTGCCTCCTGGCCCCAAGTCAACAACTTTAACATGTGTAATAGGAGGTCTTAAGTTTAATGGATTAAACTTTCCTTTTGGTTTTCTGTTTTGTTATGTGCTCCACTTTGTTGCACAATTAGAATCTGAAGAAATAAATAAAAGCACCTCCTAGCTTTTCACTACAACCCCATGTTTTCCTTAGATAAATAACTTAGAAATAAATAGCATTATTTGATATCTCGTAGGCATCAACTCTAGCCAAGTCCATCTGCTCTCTGCTCTGAGATGTCTTATAGAAATAAAGAAAATTTGAAGTACTGGAAGAAGTTTTAGGTAGCTCCAGGTCCAGCTCCTTTATTTTATGGACGAAGAAAATGAAGTCCTGGAATACCGATTACTTCACATTTGCTGACTCTTGGTTAGCAGTCTCACACATGGCGGCTGTCGTTTGGAACCTCCATGCTTCTTTGTATCAGCAGGTCAGCAGACCAAACAAAAGGATCTCCTGTTCACTACTACTACAATGTAAAGTCAGTACGTTTGTTACTAGCTCCCGATTCTTTTATCTGACTCATTCTGTAGTTGGCATTTTACTCCTTTTGCTTAGACACTTGTCTGTGTGTGTCCTCATCTGTGCTGACGAGATGATGGTGTAAGGATTGGACTCTCGTGCCTGGCAATTGGTGCCTAGATTTGTGATGGGCACCACATGTCTTTCTGTGCACCAGATACTGCCAAACTCTGAAGCACTAAACCTGGTACTGGAGTAGCAGTCTTTAGAAAGCAACTCTCTTATATTACTGTTTTCATTTCATCTGATTCTGGATTATGTGTAGTATGAAAGATGGAGTTCTGTTGAATACTTGGTCCATACTCCAAACCCCAAACTCTGGGATACTTATTCAATATGAACACCCCTTTCTTATCTCTAAGAAACAGCACAAACCAGTAGGATGTGCAGATATGCCTCCCTTATTGGTTGGACCAACTTTTCTATTCCTTGGGGAGACCTTCTAATTGGCCTCATTGGTCAGGCATCTGTTCTGATTAATCAGTGTCAATGGAGATTGATTCTTAAATATTTTTAATGTCCCTTCTACTTTCTAGTAGCCATTTATTGAGCACAGGGAACTGAATATATGCTAAGTGCTTTGGTTATCTCATCTCTTTTCATTCTCATAGTGTTACTGTCAGAAGGTTTGGTGAGACAAATTTTTTGCAGAAGAGGAACTGAAACTCATGGAAATTCCATAAATATTCCAAGGACATAGGTCATGTACCTAAATCAGGATTCAGAGCCAGGTTTTGGTGACTTCATGCCTCCCTGTGACACTGTAGTGCTCTTCATCTCGGACCAACACATTGTCTCTTATCTTATTCCATATTAGAACTTGTTTAGTGCTTTCATATCCTTACTCACTGATTAGGGTGGTAGCCATTTGCCTATTTTGGATCAAGTGTCCACTGAAGCCTTACTGACTGACTGGGTTTCTAGGTCTTTTTCATCTTCTCAGCCTCCAACTCATCCTTGCCCTGCCCTTGCAAGATCTAAGTCCCGAGGAGGTGATTCACTAAACTGTAAATGTCACTGTCAGACCTGTGCAAAGATCTGAACAACTTTGTTCTTTCATGGTTGCATTTTAAAAATCACCAAAGAATTAGAGTTCCCTTTGGTTTGTTTCTCATTCTAAACTTTTTTCTTCACCTTATAAAATAAAATTTGAGAAGTCTAAGCATATTGTTAGGGCAGATTATCTGTAGGTAGAGCAATAAAATACACATTAAAAAATGGTTTCAAGTACACATAGAGGCTTGAGAAGGTCATGAATTTAATAATAAATAATATATATTTAAAATTTTTTGGAGAGGTTTTTGCTACAGGGCGTGTGCACTCTCCAGACAGACAGAGAGAGACAGAGAGACAGAAAGCGAGAAATCACCTCCCAGGGGGGATGGCCACGCCGCAATCCCTTCTCCTCCATTTTCCTCTCGGGATCTTGGGCATGCACACACACGCGCCCAGCGTGAGTTTAAGCCACAGGGTCTGGGACTCGAACCATGGTCGACTACATGGGAGTCCAGTGACATAGCCATTACGCTAACTGCTGGTCCCAATAATACATTTTTCTTGAGAGAGATTTTTGCTATAGGACATGTGTGTTCCCTGGAGAGACAGAGACAGACAGGAAGCGAGAAATCACATCCTAGGGTGGATGGCCATGCTGCAGTCCCTTCTCTTATTCTCTCAGGATTTGGGGCATGCACGCACTCGGACCCAGAGTGAGTTTCGAGCCACCAGGTCCAGGACTCTAACCACAATTGGCCACATGAGAGTCCAGCACCTTAACCACTATACCACCTGCTGGCTCAATAATAAATAATATCTATTGAACACTTAACTGTTCCTAACTCTATTTTGTATATTGTACGAGCATTCTCTCATTTAATCCCCCAACTACTCTATGTAATCGGGTCAGTTATCTTCATTTTACAGATGAGAAAAACCTAAACACAGAATAGTGAAGTACAATAACACTTCTTAGGACACCCAGCTCATAAACAGAAGAGTCAGAATTTGAAGATAGGCAATCTGATTTGAGAGCACAAGCTCTTGATCAAATCTAAAAAAACGTAATATTTTATTTAAATAAATATACAAGAATCATATAGACAGATGAATTTTTTTTTCAAAGCACTAACATTGTCATCTTGGTAAAATATATCCATATTCTAAATATTTGTGGAACTGATCTGTGACCCAATTACAAATCTATAAGGAGATTAGATTGTTAGGTTCATATCTTGGTTTTGATTAAAACCACCTTTATTTTAGTATAAACATAGTTCTTTAAATTAATAAAATCAATAAATAGTGCCTCCCCCAATTGCCATGGAAACATACAAGAAAAAGCAACTCCCAAAAAATGAAATATAAATGACCAATAATGTAGGAAAAGATGTGCAACAAAATATAGTGAAAGACATGCAATTTAAAATAAGAAAATATGGTAAATCTATTGAATTGAAAAATAATTTTAATGATTGGCAATATGCAGGTTTGGAAAGGGTTGAAGCGATGAAGCATTCATGAGTTATTGGTGAGAGTATAACCTGGTATATTTCCTAGAAAGCAATTTGGCAGTATACATGCAAATATCAGCTGGGAATATCTCTCGTTCAGATAGTACAGTTTTAAGAGTTTATTCTAAGAAGATATTTTTTATTAAAAGAATCCTTATTGCAAAACAATATCTTATCCTAAGAACTCTTTTTCTAAGAAGATGGGATTAAGGTCAAGTGCACAAATATCAAGCAACAAGTATTTTTCACAGAGTTGTTTTCAGTTGAAAATCTGAAAATAAGCTTAATCTATAAAAGTGTGTTGATTAAATACGTCTATGTAATAGAAAATCATGTTTTTTTGCTTTGTTTTTGTTTTTGTTTTTAAGAGAGTTTTTTGCTATAGGGCACATGTACTTGCTGGAGAAACAGAGAGACAGAAAGCGAGAAATCGCCCTCCCCCCCCCCCCCAGGGGGATGGCCTCGCTGCAATTCCTTCTCTTCCATTCTCCTCTTAAGATCTTGGGCACACACACACACACACACACACACACCCAGTGTGAGTTTCAAGCCTCCGGGTCCATGACTTGAACCCCATCTGCCATTTACGAGTCCAGCGATATAACCATTATGCCATCTGCTGGTCCCAAAAACTATAGTTATTAAAATGATGATGTGGTTTTATATTTACTTTGTTGGAAAGATATCCAGAATATATTGTTGTGTTTTAAAAAGTGTTAATAATATACTTATTATGGTAGGATCTCATCTTATCTCATTTTATATCTGTATTTCTGTCTGTATCATCTCGCTACACATAAAACACACACCTACAGATAAAAATTCTGAAAAAGATAGTCACTAGTGTATGAAGAGTCATTATCTTTTTCATGCAATTTTTAATCTCTTCCATAAATTTTTATGTTGTTAAATCTTTATTTCATTATATTTCTCCTCTTCATGATTAGGAAAAAACAACCAACGTGTTAATGTTTTGAGAAAAAATTACTATTACCAAGCTGGATCATTGATAATCTCTGCTTGACACAGGTTGCAATAATTTTGGACTATTTTCAAGAAAAGAAATATACTCACAAATGAAGTGAACTTGCCATTATCTGAAGACATTTCTTCATTATGTGAAACACAGATCAACCTCAAAAGAGAATTTCCAAAATTATTTCCTAAGATTGTGAGAGAAGAGTCTCTCAACGATAACATCACTTAAATACTCTGCATTGATTTGAAGGTCTAATTCTGGACTGTTTGTTAGCAAAAACATCTCACCACTCTTATTGTTGTACCTCATTTGCTCTGTTTACTTACGTCAGCTTTCATAAAAACTTTGAGAGCTGAGCCCTAAAGAAATTCTCTCACCCGGTAGATGAACACGCTGTAATTTCTTTAGCTTTGGCATGCATTGGTAAATGAATGCATATTTTTACTTGCTTGACCAGGTTCAGGAATCTGCAAGTCTGCTAACCTTGCATTATATGGATGGTGCGCTGAATAATGCCATGTGCCCTGTTGCAAAAGCTGAAGATGCGCTTGTGGAATTTATTTTATTCCGATTTATGAGGGCTGCTGCACACAAATAGATTATTGTAGTGTCTGTGATTAATGGGACACCACATGGCTGCGTGGACTTCATAAATCATTTGATGCAATGTCTGAGTGAATTTTACTTGCAAAATCAGTTTCAATCAGCTTGGTTGGAAAACTAGGTAGAGCAGAAGGGGGTGTCCAGTTGTGGGAGGTAGCAAGGTGGTACAGCACTCAATACTGCGTCCAGTTTTATGTCTCTTGTTATCAGTGATGTGGAAGAGTGAATAAGCAGCGCGTTAATTAAATCTGCAGATGGAATTGGAAATGTCACAAATGCTGAGAAGACCAGGGAAATGATACAAATTGGCTTGAAGTGATAAGTGGGGGTTGGAATAAAGGCTGAAAACAAACAGACTTGAGGATGTGTGCACACACACACGTATACACCCATGAATCCAGAAGTGATTCAAGAAGTTGGTTAACTTTATAACTCTCTTAAGATCCCAAACAGCATATGATTCCAAACAGCATAGAAAAATAGTTTGGAGCAACAAATTTTGTTTACAAAAAAACCCAAAAAACTGCAGGGTTTTATTCTAAGATCAATATTTTACATTCTTGTCTTTAAAACAACAATTTTATTGCCTTTTTGATACCTAAGTAGTACATATTCATCACAGAAGAGTCGCAAACAACAGATCGGCAACAATAAAAATATTCTCCATAATCTCACTGTTCGGTGGGACATATAATTACACACACACACACACACACACACACACACACATAAACAAAATGAAATTATTTTGCATATTCAGTTTGGGATCCTGTTTTATTCATGTAAGACTATTTCTTTTTTAAAGGGCCAGGTTTCTGAGAACCTTAGTACCCTCGTTTTCCTGACTCATTAAATCTGCTCCCTTCAATCTTAGTAATTAGAAGTTCTGTACTAATATTTGTAAAGTCTAAAGTGTAAAGAAAAAAGGAAAAGTAATTTTCTTTGAATACCTGCTCTTCAGACGTTCCTGATGTCACCAGCTACATGCATTTTTCTTAGCCCTGATAGATCAGCCTTTTACCAAGGGAATGGTACAGATTCCTCCCCTCGTTCTTGACCCTGGGAGGAGACTGACCCTCTGATCCTAAGAATTACTGGCAGTTCTTCAGGATCACCATGAAGAACTGAGGAATACTACCGTTTCCACAAATGATTTAAAAGGAGGAGGAAATTCCCTACACTAAAGATGATTCACAGCGGTCTGAAGAGCTGGTAATCCTTGCTTAGGTTAATTCCTTGGGTGAGGAGAGGGATGGATGAGGCAAAGAGAAAGAAGGGGAGGGTGGAAGGAAAGGAGAGAAGGAAGGAAAGAAGAGAAGCAAAGGAGGTCTACTTCTCTTAAAATGTAGCTCTAAGCTTTCATGAATATGTACATAAGACAAAGTTTCATCTCTAAGGACGATTAAATGAATGAAGTAAAAACCTAGTCGGAACAATCATAGTAAGAATCTGAATTGTTTTCGGAAGGAAACCTGAAAGTACAGAGAGAGGATTGTTAATTCAAGGGAGACTAAAATCATTCTCGGAGCTAATTTAGGAGCATTGGATTTGGCATCAGGGAAGGAAGGAAGGAAGGATGTTCCTTGACAGGTGGTCAGTTTCCTCCTTTCTAACTGGCAGGTCTTAGGCAGGAGGATCTCAGCCAGGCTGACCAGGGTTAACCTATCCTCGTGGTGGCCAGATACAAAGGAAGGCTTCATGGGCAGGAGTCATTGCCCCTGGGTCCCAGTTTCTGGTTTTCCACTGATTACCAGGCTGTCAATAAGCAATTCCTATCAGCCACGCGGGCTTTAGGTTTTTCATTTATGAAATGAAGCGTTTGCCCTTGGCCATCTCTAGCATCCTCTTCAACTAGACCTGTGGTTCTAAATCTTGGCTGCTCATTTGAACTATTTTGAGAGCTTTGAAAACCCACAGGGCAAAGGCCTCTCTCCTCACCATTCTTATCAGAACCTCCCAAGTGGGACAGACTCAGTATTTTTAATGCTTCCTGGGTAATTACTCAATAAGGTTGGAAAACTCTGAATGGTTTTAGAAAATTTTTGCTTAAAAAAATAAGGAAAATAATAGCTAATGTTTATCGAATGCTCACTGTGTTCCAAATGTATTTTATATACTACACCTCATTTAATCCCTCACAAGGACATCAGGAATTATTGGGTCACTGGAAAAGTTTTGACATATTTTTCTATGCAAAAATGAGTTCTAATTTTTCCGACGACCCAATAAAATCTACCATTTCTCCAATACGACAGATTCAGGCTTAGAATGGTTAGGTAATTTGTCTCAGGTTACAGCTAGTAAATAGCAAGCTAGAATTCTAAGCTAGGCATGATCCAACGTCCTACACTTCCCTGCCTTTTAAGTCATACCCAAATGCAGAGATTGGAATGACCTCTGACGGGTGGAGAGTTTGGCTTTGGATGTTTTGTAGGATTATCATTTTTTTCCATCGAATTAAACTGTGGGAGTCTATTCCAATCTGACTTGGTTTCCTGTCTCTACTTCTAATTTTGTAATTCAGTTCAATTTTCACTCAGAGTAGGTGCCATGAGGTCTGGGTTGTTCAAATATTGCCATGTATAATATTAACTAGAACTTACATAATACTTGCTATGGGCTGGCTATGATCCTAAGTCTTTTCTGAGTTGTACCTTTTCCAAAAATGACCGCAATATTTTGAAACTCCTCCCATCCAGAAGTAAGGTGCAACAGCAGTAAAAAGTGGTGCTTTCTATGGTTGGCCCACAGACGAGCATTCTGGATCCACATCCTGAGACCTTCCTGAGTGTGCTAAGCACACATGTGCCCATGATACAGGGTTGGCTGAGGCTGGGGGTGAACTGGAGCATCAAGATTCTGTTGGAGTTGCTCTCTCTCCTGCTCTCTGTTACTCCTGCTCATGGAATAAATAAATAAATAAATAAATAAATAAATAAATAAACAAACAAACAAACAAACTTTTTTTTTTTTTTTTTTAAAGTGGAGTTTCAGGTCAGCAGGTGATGTGGTGTTTAAGGAGCTGGATTCCTGTAGGACTGACAGCCAAGTTTGAGTCCTAGACCTGATGGCTTGAGAATCATGCCAGGTGTATGTGTGTGTGTGCCCAAAATCTTGAAAGGAGAATAGAGGAGAAGGGATTGCAGCGTGGCCATTCCTCTGGGGCATTATTGCTTACTTTCTCTCTCTGTGTCTCTCTCTGGCAAGTGTATGTGCCCCATGGCAAAAACATAGAAAAATAAATGAATCAATAGAGTCTATTCCTTCATTTCTTGCTTCTGAACTTGGCCATATGGTTTGCTTTGATCAATGAGATGTTAGCAAATGTGATGCAAGAAAATACTTGGGAAGTACTTGCGCACTGGAATGTAATCTTACTTTTCCAACCTTTAAAACCTATTTATCCCAGGAAGAAGTTATGGCTAGGTTGCCACATGGTGGAGATACATGGCTCAGGAACCTAAGACAAGTGCAGGACATCGAGGCCCCGAGGGAATGACCACCCTGAGCAGATCTGCCAGCTGACTGCCAGCACATGAGTGGACCTGGGTGAGACCAGCAGAACTGCCTAGTGGAGCCCAGTGCAAATTGTCAGTCAACCTAAAAATTTGTAAACTGACAGTGAGTTTTTTAAAAAGAATTATTGAATTTTATTTATTCATTAATTTATTATATATTAAAAAAATTGACTAGAGAGAGACACAGAGAGAGAGAGAGAGAGAGAGAGATAGGGAGAGAGAGCGAGAGAGAGAAAGTGAGAAAGCAAGTCTTCAGGTCCTAGACTCCGACTGTGGTCGGCCATGTGGGAGTGTCAGCGTCTTAACCACCACGCCACCTGCTGGTCCCGGCAGTTTTGTTTTCAATGATTAAATTTTGGAGTATTTTTTTTTTTTTTTTACACATGGAAAACTACCAGATACACATATAATGATATCTTTATTTCTCATGTAACAGTATTCGGTAGAATTTATAAGTATCTCTGGTTTATAGATGAGAAAACTGAGGAAAATTAAGTAATTGTTCTGAAGACATTTAGCTGGAAAGTGGTTGCACCAGAATGTGAGCACAGAGACTGATCTGGAACGCATGCTCTTATGCTCCATGTTATGCTTTCTCAAATGCGTGTGTCTTATAAGTGCACATCATATTGCTTTCGTGTTCAGTGACTTGGATGAGAAATAGCACACACACACACACACATGCATGCACACACACAAAATAAAAAGGTGGGAGAAAGGAATGTTATCACAATCTCTATCCCTAACGATATTCTATTTTCTTCTCTCTGTTTCCTTCAGCCATTTGTTCTTTCAGTATTTATTAAGCTTTTACTCTTTCCCAGACCCATTGACAGGCCCTCGGTCTATAAATATGAACCAGACGTACTCCCTGCCCGCAAGGAGATCAGGGGTTATCAGAAGAAACCACTGTATCAATAAATACAATGTAAGATAAAAAAGTGCTATTATATGGGCTTTCAGAAGACACTGTTATGGTGACAGGGTGAAAATGGTTAGTTTTTTATTAAGGAACACCAGGGGAGTCAAAGCTTGTCACAACCTTGTCATTACTTTTTTTTTTTTTTTTTTTTTCATATTCTCTTCATGTATGTACTTCAAAAAATGTGGAAGAATGCTGTTGGCTGACATTTATTTTATGTATTTCTCCCCTCCCTCTCATCCTTTCTTTCTTTGTTCATTACATTTTCCCTCTATTCCTTCCTTCCTTCCTTCCTTCCTTCCTTCCTTCCTTCCTTCCTTCCTTCTCTTTTTCAGGTATCTATGGAGTAACTACTTGGTTGTCAGGCAATCTTTCAATGAACAGGACAGATGAGGTCTGTGCTTTTATGGAGCTTAAACTGAAATGAAGACAGACCATAAGTAAGCAAGAAAAGAAAATCCTACTGGCAATAAATGCTTTACAGAGCTTTAACATGGATGATGTGATGATCATCTCAGACAGACCAAGTGGCTGCTATATCGGTACGGTTATTCGAGAAGATTTCTTTGGATAGGTTCTCTTTAAACTGAACTACGAATGACTAGAAGCAAACCATTGAAGTATGAGGCAAAAGAGTCTTCCAGAAGGGAAATAGCTCGTGCCAGTCCCTTGGCTAAGAATAAGCTAGGAGACATGAGGGCATGGTGAGGGATGAGTTGAGGGTAGTAGAGGGATGAGAAAGACTAGGAGGAGTCAAAGTTAGGAAGCGACAACATCAATGCATTGGAGGTCTTATTGAATTGCTGCTTCAGTAGATATTCCAGAATAGGTGATCATTGAGGATAAAAGAATGTGAGGAGATAATTCAATGATTTAAATTGAGACTTGAGAAGAGTTATACTTATTGATGATGACAAGGTAAGGGTATGAACATGACAGTGAGTGGATAAAGTAGGAGGGGAAAAAGATCAGTGGATGCAAAGAGGTTTTTATTAAAGTGGTATTGGTTGCCCAAGTTTCATTATAAAAAAATGAGGGCTGGCTCTACAGTGTAGGAGTTAAGTGCTTTGCAAGCAAAGGCAGATCCCACATGGTGCACCAGGATTTGAGTCCTTGTCCTGGTGGCTTGAAAAATATGCTAGGTGTGCACACATGTACCCATCCTGATGGGATGGAGAATTAACGGAGAAAGAATTGTGTCATGATGAGACCTTATGGTAGGGGCCGTTCTCACCCTCTCTTTCTCTCTTTATGTCTTTTTTTCTCTTGTATTCACATACGCTTCTGGCATTAAAAAAAAGAAGGCAGGGGGTGGGGGCAGAGAACAGTCCATTGAAAACTCCCAAGAGATTAATTTTTAAGTGGCACACTGGCACTCACTGTCCTGCCAGATCATAGACAAATTTTTACTTAAGACTGCATATGTTGGCTAGTGTGGTTTTGTGTCTGTAACCCCAAGTATTTTAAAGGTTAAGGCAGGAGAATCACAAGTTCAAGGCCAGCCTGGGCAACAAGAGACACTTGTCTCCATGAAAAACAAACGATCAAAACTATACACCTTGTCTTTAGGATAATTGTAGTTTAACCTAAGATAAGACTTGGAAATGATGTGTTTGTTTTCATTTCAATGCAAAAAATTGCAAAGGATATGAGTTGGAATCAGTTAAGGTGGGACTTTTAAAAGATGATTTTTCATTTTTCCTGAGGCAAAAATTTGAAGAGGGAGAATACAACTTATGACAGTCATTCTCAATCATTTCAGACCCTGCTGCCTCTTTAGTAACAACTATTTTGTAAGACCTTCTTTACTTTCTTTAGATGTAATTTATAGCTAACCTACACATCACATAATTTTTTAAAAACAGCATAATTTGCTAATTAAAATATGAGGAGGGAGAAATAAAAATTTATAATAAAGTATTATGTATTTAAATATGTAAGTGCCTAGACATATCCCATTAGAAGACATAGAAAAGTAGACATATACTTGAAACTGTGTATATGGTCTTCTGTGACTTCAACAGTTATAAATACAGATCGATATAGATGTGTTATACTGGTGATTTAAATATAGGAATGGCATTGCTTTGAGTGGTTATATATGTACATATATTGTATACATATATATTTTATATATATATATATATATATATATATATATATATATATATATATATTTAATTTTGCCATGTTAGGAAGAAAGATGATATATATCTATCTCATATATACATATATGAGCTATATATGTATTTCTACATATATGTATATAAGATATATATATATATATATATATATATATATAAGTTTCCCTAACATTGTAAGATTGTATATATATAATATGATATGTAATATATAATATATTAAATATAGTATATAATATATATGATTTTTAATTAAAATTTTTTTTTTCTAACTTAACATGGCAAAGAGCCATTTTCCAAGAACTCTTCATAAAGTTTGTAAGTTAAAAAAGAACAATCTTCTATTTACTCCTAAAAAAATTCATTTTGGGGCCAGCAGGTGACATGGTAGTTAAGGGCACTGGACTCTCACATGGCCGACCACTGTTCAAATCCTGGGCCTGGCAGCTTGCTTTCACACTTTCCCTTTCTCTCTCTTGCTCTGTCCCTCTCTGGTCAAATTAACATAAATAAACAAATAAATAAAATAAAATAATTCTTTTTTTTTTTTTTGAGAGGTTTTTGCTCTAGGGTGTGTGCACTCGCCAGACAGACAGAGAGAGACAGAGAGACAGAAAGTGAGAAATCACACCCTAGGGGGGATGGCCACGCTGCAATCCCTTCTCCTCCGTTCTCCTCTCGGGATCTTGGGCACGCACGCACACACGCCCGGCATGAGTTTTTTTTGGAGAGGTTTTTGCCATAGGGTGCATGCGCTTGCCAGAAAGACAGAGACAGACAGAGAGATAGAAAGCGAGAAATCAGCCCCCAGGAAGGAATGGCCATGCCGCAATCCCTTCTCCTCCATTCTCCTCTCGGGATCTTGAGCACGCACGCACACCCGCGCCCAGCGTGAGTTTTAAGCCACCGGGTCCGGGACGCGAACCGCGGTCGACTACGTGGGAGTCCAGCGACATAGCCATTACGCTAACTGCTGGTCCCCCGGTGTGAGTTTTAAGCCACCAGGCCAGGACGTGAACTGCGGTCGACTACATGGGAGTCCAGCGATATAGCCATTACGCTAACTGCTGGTCCCAAATAAAATAATTCTTTAAAAACTATTTTATTCAGGATAGAGAGCATATGTGTGTACAAGAGAGAGAGAAAGAGAAGAAGAGAGAAGCAACCTTCACAGGACCTCGTCATGGCATGATGCTTCTTCCTAGCCCTCCAGCTTGGCAGGATCTTGGTCACACACACACACAGCTGGCATGTTTCAACTGACCTGGGGATCCAAACCTGTAGTTGGCCATATGGTTTCCAGCACTGTAGTTCAGTTTGTTACCCGCTGAACACCATGCTGGGCCATTCTTCTATTTATTTGATAGTGCATTTCTGAAAAATTCAGTTTATATTAAAACTGCAAAAAAAAAGTTTATATATAAAACGGGATTAGGTTATAGGATGAGATAATTATAAACGATTCTTTTTAGCTTCACAAAAAATCCAGAAAGATTAAAATAAGGTACAGAACACATAACAATTTTTTGTTCAAGGGCCTAGTCCATAAGGTATAAGAAGTGTTTTCATTCCTGGGCTCTGCCTATGGAGTGCC
The DNA here is from genome assembly GCA_026018925.1 of Tupaia tana. Taxonomy (NCBI): domain Eukaryota; kingdom Metazoa; phylum Chordata; class Mammalia; order Scandentia; family Tupaiidae; genus Tupaia; species Tupaia tana. Next base: position 197,813,593 of record JAKSZU010000003.1, read on the forward strand.
TGGAGCACAACTCTTCTACAATCATTATAGCCACAAAAAACAATGAATTAAAAAAAAAAAAAAAACAAATTGAGACATGGGTCCCATTCCAGGAGATCTGTTTAACTGATCTGATGTGCACTCTAGGTTAAGTCATTGGTATAGGGGAGTCTGACTAATAGGAGAGATCTGTTTGTGACCACAGTATTTTACATCAAGGCCATCAGGAAAGGTTGTGCAGATTGTGCACTGCAAAGCCCTAGAAGGCACCAGCTAAAGGTTGTGAGGCCCCCTTCACCTATCCAGTAGAAACCATTGGCTTGTTAGCTGGCTCAAGAGAAATCACTTGTGGAATATCATGTACGTATTTTAGGTGACATGGAATTTTTCTTTAAACACCTTGAATTCAGTAGGATTTCAAATGATTTAGAATGTATCTCTCTTCATAAAGACTTACACCATATATTACAAATATTAAAAATTAAACCATATAAAGTTTTTTACTTAAAAGAATCCCACTTACCCACAAATTCACAACCCACATCCATCTCCTGTCTTTTTCTAAGAAGTCTTATTCTACCAGAAATTGGAATAAAACAAACCCTGAGATACTCAGAAGAAGCAAGAAACATCCTGAATTAAAAGACAAGATAAACTGCAGATGTTATTGGGTTGGTTTCTAGCTCAGTAGTTACAGGAGTTGGGTCCTATATGGCTAACTGTGGTTTGAATCTTGGCCTTGGCAGCAGGTGCAGGTGTGTCTAAAATACTGATGATATGAATCAAGAAATGGAGGAAAAAGGATGATGTGACCATGCCTCATTGTGGAATGCTTTATCTTTTTTTAATTTATTTTTTTTAATAATTATTTTACTTAACTTTATTTATTTATCCATTTATTTTAATTTGACCAGAAAGAGAGGGAGGGAGAGAGAGAGAAGTTGAGAAAGCAAGTCACCAGGTCTGGGACCCAAACTGCTGTTGGCCATGTGGGAATACAACATCCTCAACCACCACGCCACCTCTGATGCCCTGGAATGCTTTATCTTTTTCTCTCTGATGAGTGCATGCATTCTCTGATGAAAGAAAAAGAAAGAGATAGAAAGGAAAGAGAGAGAGAGAAATAAAAAGAGAGAAAGAAAGAAGTTGCAGATAGGAGATTGGGAAAATAATAGAGATGCTACCATATTAGGGTAACATAGCTATGAAGATACTATTCAGAGAAATTAGGGGAGGGTTATTTTATATTAAAGAATACATTTTTTTTTTTACAAATTTATCTCTGATTTACAAAGGGCTTACCTCATGCAACTTGATAAAACAAACTTTCCTTATTGCTGTGATAAAGTGATTTGATCTCCAGTAATATTCCTTGGGGCACACTTCTTAAGAATGATTATTTGTTTGATTGCTGTTAGTGAATTTTTATTTATTTATTTTTTTTTTGGAGAGGTTTTCACTGTAGGGCGTGTGCGCTCGCCAGACAGACAGAGAGAGACATAGAGACAGAAAGCGAGAAATCACCCTCCAGGGGGGATGGCCATGCCACAATCCCTTCTCCTCCATTCTCCTCTCAGGCTCTTGGGCACGCACGCACACGCGCTTGGCATGAGTTTTAAGCCACCGGGTCCGGGACGCGAACTGCAGTCGACTACGTAGGAGTCCAGCGACATAGCCATTATGCTAACTGCTGCTTCCCACTGTTAGTGAATTTCTACAACACGGCCCTTGCTGTGCTAGGCTTTGGGCATTTCAATTAAGAGGAGAGATTTCTGCCCTCAGATAGCTTCCACTTTGTGAAAAAGATGTATAAATGGACAATTCAAACACATACAGTATGATGGATAGTGAAATAAGAATTGAAGACAAAGTACCCAGTGGAGAGTGCAGTAACTCAGCCAGCAGGATGTAGCAAGGGTCTTTAAAAAGATCGCAGTTGTGGGGCTAGCAGGTGGTGTAGTGGTTAAGGTGCTAGACTCCCATGTGGCCGATTATGGTTCAAGTTCTGGACCCAGTGGCTTGAAATTCATGCTGGGTGTGGGTGCATGTGTGCCCAAAACCCCCAGAGGAGAATGGAGGAGAAGGGATAGTGGTATGGTCATCCCTCGAGGGTGATTTCTCATTTTCGCTCTGTCTCTCCAATGAGCATACAGACCTATACCAAAAAGCTCTAAAAAACAATAGCAGTTGATTTAAGTCTTAAAAGACTAGTAGACATTTGTCTGCTGAAGTAAGGAGAAGGGCAATCTAGGCAGAGAACTAGGCAGAGAAAATTGCAGGTGCGAAGGCACTAAGGCCTGACAAGTGAATTGGCAGAAGTGTAATGCTGGGGCTGAGAGGGCAGGAGCAATGAAGTTCGGGATATAAATAAGTTACAGGCCATGCAGGGCTTTGGATACCACACTAAGGAGTTTGGATTTTATCCTGCAGAAAACTGGAAGTCTGTAGGAGTTTTTAAGCACGGGATAACACCAACTTTATTTAATAACTGGCTGCTGTGTAGAAGACAGGCTGAAATGGGGAGAGACAGATGGTGCAGACCAGAGTGTGGAGAGCTGTGTTAATGGGCATCATCTTCTGGGGATTTTAAGGGTGAATTTCACCCTCTGCAGTCAGGTCAGGAGAGGAAGTGCAGAGCGTGGGCTTGAAGGTAGGTTGCAAATGAAGCATGAAGGCAGCTGTCATAAGCTGTCAGGTCAGAGACTGAGCTGCAAGAGGTGAGGAAGTGCAGGGGTGAGTCTGCAGATGTGGAGTCTGATACAGAGAGGTTGATTGAGGCTGGGACCAGGAATCTAAGCAGGAGAAACAAAGTGGCAGGACAAGGGCCTGCCCCAGGGCTTAGTGGTTAAAGGAGCTGGATCCCACGCAGCTGACAGCAGTACAAGTCCCATCCAAGTGGCTTGAAAAACAGGGTGTATGTGCATGCAGAATGAAATCTCAGACAGATGGGGAAACAGAGGGGAAGGGACTATGGTACGACTAGACCTCATTGAGGAGTGCCTTCTCCATCTCCCTTTTTCTCTCTGGAAAGTATATGTGTCCTCTGGCAAAAAAAATTAATTAATAAATTAAAAAAGGAAGAAAGAAAGTGTCAGAAGAAACGATAGGATAGGAATCCAGGTCAGGGCTTGGGAAAGAGGTGAACATGCTCTAGGCAAGAGGTCAGAGCATTAAGAACGACACATGATAGCAAAATGCCAGGGCTTCTCAAACTGTGCGATCACCTGGAAGGCTTTGGATACTACAGATTCCTGGGCCCCACTTTAGAGATTCTGGTTCAGTAAATTTCAGAATAGGGTCTATTGATCGCGTTTCTGCTAGTGCCCAAGTGGTGTTGACACTTGGACCATGGACTAAATTTAGAGCCATGAGTTCAAAGGGGACTTCCAGCTCTAGAATGATCTGAATTGGTTTCAGGATTTAAAGACATTTGCACATTCAGGTGTAGACATAGAGTTACACCCTGGAGAGAGGTCTGCGTGAGTAAGGAAGGTCTGTTCTGACCAATCGAGCACACCATCAGAGAGGTACCACAGCAAAGCCAGCAGCTGTTCGTGGAGACCAAATGAGGCCTGATTCAAACAAAAGTTTTTTGGTTCCTCTTCTCTGCGGGCAGCTGCTATCCAACGGAACTAATGGTCGTTTGAGTAGAAGTGAGAGAAAGGGGCAGGCCTGAGCAAGCACTGTGCTCAGACACCAGCTCTGAAACTGGATCTGCCAGGCTGGGAGCTGGGATTCTGCCCATTCATCCTTCATGGCTCAGGCAGCCACACCAGGAACATCTGGACGGATTGAACACAGCCTCATTATGAAGCCCACTGGTCTGTCTGGGACCCTCTTAAACATGAGACTGAAGGGTTTGTTGAATTATATTAAAAAGAAAAAGAAAGGTGGAGATAATCAAATTCTTGAATTGATTAAATTATTGTGGATCTTTTAGTACGACAGACTGAAGAGGCTTCTGGAAACTAGGCCACATTTTCTGGAAAGCTGCCAGCAATCACATGGCATGAATGCATATATAAGCAAGATATTAATGCTCAACCATTTTTCCTTTTTCTCCTCTCGACTTAAACTGTGAAGGTAACAGTAACACTGAAGCCAACCCGAGCACAACCCGAGCAACAGATGGCAATTTGCTTAAATTGTAAGATGCATTTGAAATGGGAAATGATTAAAAGCCTGGTGCCTATAGTAGATGAAAAGAGTTGATTCCTTTTCGAAGATCCTTTCAATATGGAAATTATTAATCAGTGAGTCTGCTAGCTTATTAGAGGTATTAGCGTGCTCAAACACCAAATTCCTCTACCAGCCTTACCTATATGACATAAATTCTTTTAGTTGCTTAGGCAAACAAATACTTCATTTCCACATCAATGAATAAACATAAAAAGGAATCAGAGCAACAGAGAAACTGGAATAGTGTGGGGTACATACCAGGTACTTGATATGTATTTATTGGATAAGTTAATGAATGAATGAATGAATGAATGGAGTGCCAATGCCGAGGGTGGTGGTAACCATCAGCCTGGCCGTAGACCAGGACAATAAAAATGGAGTGTTCATTATTTGGCTAGAGAGTTCCAAGTGTAGAAAGCAGGAGACATCGAAGGACAGGAGAGATGAGAAAGAAAAGACAAGCTGGATTATTGGTCAGGGGGGGCCTGGAAGACCTGGGATATGAGCACAATAGAGAATTGAATGACTGAGCTCCTGATGAAAAACACTCTAGCAAAGCAGCTCTTCAGACAAGGAATGGGATAAAATCAGCCTTGACATAAACAAGCTCTTGGTTCTAATTATTTGGCAAGCAACTGCTGCAAATCTCAAAGAAGTGAGTGGGAGAGGCTGGCTCTGTGGTTTTGGAGTCTACTCAAGTCATCTTGAAAGCTCTTAGGGAAACATAAGTGTCGGAAAGCTTGAAGTATTGAGGATACCAATTTATTCAACAAGGATTTATTGATCTCCTACCAGGTACAAATATTTTGCTTGATACAAAGGTGAACGATAAATCACTCCTGTCCTCAAGTATCATACAATCATTATGGCGAGGCCACATGTGTTTCAGAAATAATCATGCAATAGGGCATATCTTGACAAATGCCCAGAAATACAAAAATAATTTGGAATATTCACTCAGTTGATTTTTGTTAAAGTGTGCAATTCAGTGGTTTACAAATATTAGTAAAGGAGCTGGCAGGTGGTGTGGTGGTTAAGGTGCTAGACTCCCTAATGGCCCACTGTGGTTTGAGTCTTGGACCTAGCAGCTTGAAAATCATGCCGGCTGCATGTGTGTGCATGCCCCAGATCCCAGGAGATGAATGGAGAAGAAGGGATTGTGGCATGGCCATCCCCCTTAGGGGCACTTCCTCACTTTCTTTCTCACTGTCTCTCTCCAGCAAGAGCATGTGTCCCATGGCAAGAACCTTAAAAAAAAAAAAAAAAAAATCTAGTAAAGTTGTGCCATCAATACCACTATGCAATTACACAGTATTTTTACCACCAAAGAAGAAATTCTATAACTATTAGCAGTCACTCTCCATTCCCCTCACTTTACCCACTGTCAACCACTAATCTATTTTTTGTATCTATGGATTTTTCTCTTCTTAACTGACTCCCCAAAATAAACTGACCATGAATGTAAGGGTTTGTTTCTGGTCTCTTAAATCTATTCCAATGATGTTTATGTCCACCCTTATGCCATATAACAATTTTTTTTAATTATTTTTATGTTTGTGTGTGTGTGTGTGTGTGTGAGAGAGAGAGAGAGAGAGAGAGAGAGAGAGAGAGAGAGAGAGAGAGAGAGAGAGAGAGAGGAACACCACACATGAGGCATGGTCACACCACAATTCCTTCATCCATTTCTCCTTAATTTTGGGGCATGCATACATGTACCCAGCATGTTTTCCCAAGCTGCGTGTATGTCCAGGACTTGAACGGCAAGGTTGTGTGAGATCCAGCAACCTTATCTACCTGGCCATAGGCTGGCCCCACAATCTTGATTTCGGTAGTTTTGTAATAAGTTTTGAAATCAAGAAATTTTTATCCTCCAATAATGTTTACCATTTTCAGTTTCTTTTTTTTTTTTTTTCCTTTTGTTTGTTTTTGGAGAGGTTTTTGCTATAGGGCATGTGAGCTCGCCAGACAGACAGAGGGAGGCAGAGAGACAGAAAGCAAGAAGTCACCTCCCAGGGAAGATGGCCACTCCACAATCCCTTCTCTTCCATTCTCCTCTGAGGGTCTTGGGCATGCACGCACATGCGCCTCGCGTGAATTTAAGCCACCGTATCCAGGACTGGAACTGCGGTCGATTACATGTGAGTCCAGCGACATAGCCATTACGCCAGCTACTGGTCCCGTATTTTCAGTTTCTTTAGGCGTTATTGCATCTCTTGTATTGCTATATACATTTCTGATCAGCTTGTCTATTTCTGCAAGAGTCTGTTGAGGTTTTCATTTAACCTGTAGATCAATTTAGGAAATACTGGAATCTTAAACATGGTAAACTTTCCAGTCCATGATTATGAGATCTTTTCCCTATTTATTTCCACACTATTTTGGAGTTTTTGGAATACATATTTTGCATTTATAACATGTATTTGTTTAGAGAAAGAGACAAAGAGGTAAAGAGAGACAAAGATAAGCATCCTCAATAAGAACACACACTATTGTCCTTCCCTGCATTCTCAGCTAGCCAGGCTCACTGGCACTCATGCAAGTGCCCAGTGTATACAGGTCAACTGGGAACCAAACTCTGATCTTTCATTTGGTTTCCAGTATTGCTGAACTGTGTGCTACTGCTGTGCTACTGCAGCTGGGCTGCACTTACCTCAATATGTTTGTCCCTAGGTATGGTTTTCCTTTTGATACTATTATAAATGGAATTGTTTTCTTAAATTCACTTTTAGATTATTGATTGTTAGTGTGTAAATGTAAAATGGACTTTTGTATATCGAACTTGCATTCTCCAACCTTCCTTAGCTTGTTTGTTACTTCTGAAAGTGTGTGTGTATGCCCTAGGATTTTTCTATGTACAAAATCATAACATCTACAAATAGAGGGTAATATGGGTGCCAGAAACTGAATAGAAGTATAGAGAGTGGACATATTTGTCTTTTTAATTCAGAGGAAAAGGCTTCAGTCCTTAAGTATGATGTTAGCTTTTTCATAGATGCTATTTATTAGGTTGGGGAAGTTCCTTTCCATTCCTAATTTGTTATGTATTACTATTATTATTATTATTTTATTTTATTTTATTTTATTTTATTTTATTGTGCTCCAGAGTGCATGCACTCACAAGAGAGAGGTGAGAGAGAGAAAGAGAGAGAGAGAGAAAGTGAGAAAATAACCTCCCAGGGAAGGTAGCCATGCTGCAAACTTCTCCTCCATTCTCTCAGGCTTTTGAGCACGTATGCACAAGCACTCAGCATGGTTTTCAAGACACCCGGGACTTGAACCATGAGGTCAGTCATGTGGGATCCAGTCATCTTAACCACTATGCCACTAGCTAGCCCTGTTCCATACTTTTATTGAAATAAATGGTAAAGAAATTTTTCAAATCCTTTCTTGGTGTCTATTGAGGTGATTATATGGGTTTTGACCTATATTCTATTAACTAGGCATATTACATGGCTAATTTTTATAAATCAAACCAACTGAACATGCCTGGGCTAGATCTCACTTGGTCATGATATGTTTTTTGTATGTTGCTGCACTCAGTAGGCTAACATTTTGTTGAGGAATTTTGGACCAATATTCATAAGGGATATTGGTCTGTAGTTTTCCTTTTCTTTTTCTTTTTTTTTTTCTTTTTTCTTGAGAGGTTTTTGCTACAGGGTGTGTGCGCTCGCCAGAAAGACAGGGACAGGGAGACAGAAAGCGAGAAATCACCCCCCCAGGGGGTTGGCCACCCCGCAATCCCTTCTCCTTCATTCTCCTCTCAGGATCTTGGGCACGCACACACACATGCCCGGCGTGAGTTTAAGTCACCGGGTCTGGGACTCGAACTGTGGTCGACTACATGGAAGTCCAGCTATATAGCCATTACGCCAACTGCTGGTCCCTAGTTTTCCTTTTCTTATAATGCTTTTGTTTTGAAATCAGGGTAATATTGTCTTCATAGAATAAATTGGGAAATAGTTCCTCTTTTAAATTTTGGAAAAGTTTTCAAAGGATTGGTATTCATCTTTAGATTTTGGTACAATTCACCAGTGACATCATCTTACCTTGGGAAGATTAATTTTTTTTTAAAATTGCTGATTCAATCTCTTTATTTGTTGCATATATATTCAGATATCCTACTTTTTCTTGAGTCAATTTTGGTGATTTATATCTTAGTATACATTTGTTCATTTTATCTAGTTATTTACCTTATTGACATACAATCTCTTTTTGTATCTTTTATGATTCTCTTTTATTTCTGTAAGGTTGGTAGTGATGTTCCTTCTTTCATTTCTGATTTTAATAATATGAATCTTCTTGTTTGTTTTTTGGTCAATCTAGCTAAGTATTTGTCAGCCGTAATCAACGAATTTTAATTTTGTTGATTTTCTCTAGTGTTTTACTGTTACTTATTTTATTTATTTCTACTTCAGTATTTATTATTTCCTTTTTTATGTTTAGTTTGGTCTTCTTTTTCTAATTACTTAAGATGGAAGGTTAGGATATTGATTTGAAATTGTTTTTTTTTTTTCTTTTTTTTTGCTATAAGGCACGTACATTCGCCAGAAAGACAGAGAAAGACAGAGAGACAGAAAACAATAAATCACCCCCCAGGGGGGATGGCCACACCGCAATCCCTTCTCCTCCAGTCTCCTCTCGGGATCCTGGGCACTCACGCACACGCGCCCAGCATGAGTTTAAGCCTCTGGGTCTGAGACTCGAACCGCGGTTGACTACATGGGAGTCCAGCGACATAGCCACTACACTAACCATTGGTCCTTGTTCTTTTTTTAAAATCTCATTTATTTCCTTGATGAGGGAGTGTGAGAAAGTATGAGACAGACCAAGACAGAAAGTGAGAGCAAAAGTACACACACATGGGGACCAGTAGGTGGCATGGCATTAAGGTGCTGGATGCCCCCATGACCAGCTGAGTGGTAGGAGTCCTGGTTGAAAATCACCCCGTGTGCCCAAAGTCCCAAGAAGAAATTGTAGTAGAAGGGATTGTGGTGTGGCCTTCTCCACCAGGGGTGATTTCTCACTTTCCCTCTCTCTAACTCTGGTGAGTGCACATACTCTATGGCAAAACCTTAAAAAAAAAAAGTGCAAACACATGGATGCATGCATGAAGGAAAGGCAGGTACCCTTAGCAGGGTTTCATCACACTACCCTCCTCTACCCCCACGTTTCAGTCAGTAAGGCTCTTGGCCATGTGCACCTGGTGTGCTTCAGGCCAACTCAGGATCTGAACCCTCAGTCGACTGTGTGACTTCCGGTACTATAGAGCAGCACACCACTGCCTATACCACTGTGGTGTGGCCTCTTATTCTAAAATACATATATTTACCACTATAGATACCCTTATAAGTTTTGCTTCCACTGCTTCCCATAATTTTGATAGGTTGCATTTTCATTTCATTCATCTTAATGTATTTTCTGATTTTTCTTGTTATTACTCTTTGACCCATTGGTTATTTAGGAGTGTATTGTTTAACTTCCATGTGTTTATGACTTTCTCAAAGTTCCTTCTGTTATTGACTTATGATCTATTGTGATTGGCAAACATACTTTGTATTATTGCTCTCCTTTTAAAACTTACTGGGATTTATTTTATTGCCTAACATATGGTCTGTACTGGAGGATGTTCCCTGTGCACTTAAGAAGAAAGTGTATCCTGCTCTTTAGAATGAAGCATTTTACAGATATCTGTTAAATCTAGTTGGTTTGCAGCATTGTTCAAGTCTTCTCTCTCCTTGTTGATCTTCTGTTGTGTTGTTCTTTCCATTATTGGAAGTAAGGTATTGAAAACTCCCGTCTATTCTTGTTGAATCATCTATTTTCTATTTAATTCTTTCAGGCTTTGTTTTATTTTTTGGGGGGAGCTCAGTGATTTGGGACATTTTAAGGGAGAAAGAACATCGGAAATGCATATTCCCCCAGACACACAAGTACACAAACGATGTGCATAAGCCCTCCTGCATACCCCTCACGGGTTCCTTTAAACAGCCTGTTCTCTCTTCTCTGTTTCCTTAAGAAACACTTAGGAAACAGGCAACAGCTAAACAAGCTGCCAGTCAAGCACCAAGCAATTTTGTTTGAATTGGACAGATTGGAAAAGAGAATCAGGAGGTGGGTGGAGTGGAAGACAGAATTATATTGTCTATCTGTTACATGGAAAGCTGTATTACAGCTTCCATGGATAAGGGAGGGACGTATTACCTTGGTGGTCTAGAAAGCTATAAGACTGAACTTGTACATGTTCAAGCAACTTGGGACCTTGAGTACAGTATTTTTTTTTTTTTCTCTTTCTTTTTTGAAGAGGTTTTTGCTATAGGGCGTGTGTGCTTGCCAGACAGACAGAGAGAGACAGAGAGACAGAAAGCGAGAAATCACCCCCCCCCCCCCCAGGGGTGATGGCCACGCCGCAATCCCTTCTCCTCCATTCTCCTCTCAGGATCTTGGGCACGCACACACACGCGCCCGGCGTGAGTTTAAGCCACCAGGTACAGGACTCGAACTGCGGTAGACTACGTGGGAGTCCAGCGGCATAGCCATTACGCTAACTGCTGGTCCCCCGTGTACGGTATTCTTAAAGAGACAGGTGCATATCAATGGAGGAAGTGAGAACACTTGTTTTCCAGGCTCTGATATCCCATAGGCACACCAGAATTTATTTATTTTTTTTAAGAGAGATTTTTGCTATAGAGCATGTGCACTCACCAGAGAGACAGAGAGGCAGAAAGTGAGAAATCACCCCTCCCAGGGGGGTGGTTATGGTGTAATCCCTTCTCCTCCATTCTTCTCTCAGGATCTTCGGCACACACGCACACTTGGTGTGTTTGAAACTGCCTGGTCCGGGACTTGAACTGCAGTCAACCATGTAGGAATCCAATGATGTAACCATTATGCCATCTGCTGGCCCCCAGAATTCTTTCCCTGTCTATGGCAGATGGATATGATATGCATACACATACACCCACATAGGTGTATCAATATAAACATATATTTATATAAACATATTATATAAGCAGTAAACATATGTTTATATAAAATATTAAATATTTTATGTATCATATAAAAATATATATTTATCTTCCATGATTTTACTTCAAAAGATCAGAGATACATCCCACACTTTTCTAGAAAAACAATTCCAAGAATATGTAGACTTCATGCTTTTTCCTAGGAAATTAAGTTTCCTAAATTCATTGTTTCATTTTTCATAGCTTACCTTGCTGGTTTAAAAAGTGGTCCAGGGGCAGAGGTGGCATGATGGGTAAAGTGCTCATTTCACATAGCTGACTGTGAGATTTTGAGTCCTAGACTCTGCAGCTTGAAAAACACGGTGTGTGTGTGTGTGTGTGTGTGTGTGTGTGTATGCATGCCCCAAATCTCAAGAAGAGAATAGAGAAGGGATTGCAGCATGGCCATTCCCCCAGGGTGTGTGTGTGTGTGTGTGTGTGTGTGTGTGTGTGTATGTGTGATTTCTTACTTTTCTCCTCTCTCTGTCTCTCTCCAGCAAGCACACTTGCCCTATAACAAAAAACAAAAATACAAACACAAACAAACAGAAGAAATAATCCAAAAAGTAGTCCATAGGTATACCAAAGATGTTCTGTATTGATATCCTTGGCTCAACATTTAATAAATACTGAATGACTTTGAATACAAATGACTTATCTCTGATATGAAAAGCAGCAGGTAGAAGCTTTAGTGCATATTTTTAAAGACGGGAGCTTGAGGGCTCTTTTGTTCAGAAGACCTGGAAATAGAGATTCTACCTTCTGATAAAGAGGAAAAGTCTGAGAAGGGCACATGCTCAGGATAAGACGGCCCCTCTCTTGATGTTTTCCTGACACCCTAAGCAAAAGGCAAGTAGAGGTGGTATCCCAGGGTTAGGCCAAAACTCTTCTCAAGAATTTAGTTTTGGGTTACTTTAGTTTTTGAAGAATAATATTCAGGACCATAAAACTCTAGTACAAAATCATAGCCACAATATTATCAGTCTAGAAAAATTTTAGAAGAGGTGTAACCAAATGCCAAGTTGGGAGATAAAATAATGTAGTGAAACACGAGCAGAATACATAGCCTTGGGCGATCTAAGGATTACCTTCAAAATGGTCACCTACACACTTAGATGAATTACTTTGCTCCACAGATTTTTAACCTTAAGCCAGTGAATGTGGGTCCTGTAAACTTCTTGCAAAAAAGATGCCGTGAGCTTCTGTTTGATGTAATTCTTTGGTGCAGAAAGTAATGCCAACCGCCTGTGAAAACCACAACATGCCTCGTAATAGAATGAAGCCAGCTACATGTGTGAGAATGCTTATCTTTATTATCTCACTTTAGTTTTTGAGGTTGGAGAGTGTATGCACCCCACCCATTAAAAACAAAAACGAAAAACAAACCCACCCACTTTATTAAAATATTAACTAAAAGGAAAGTCAGATGTGTCTTTATTTTACTCCATTTCAAATTATTTCTCCAAAAAGATCTTTGAAATGACATTTAAAACAATTTACTACCAACCTTATCCATAACCATGTTGTAAGACATGCGTTTTGTGTTGTTTTAACCATGGGGAATCTATTGCATTTATGCAATGCAGGTCATAATGGACTACAGTCAAAAGTGCTCAGAGGACAAAACTGCATGTTGCTTTTTAACAGAGGTTTCTTTAAGTTTCTTTAAGTTTAACAGAGGTTTCTTAAATGTGCCTAAAACTTGCCTGCTCTTTGAATTGAACAGATTTGATGTTCATAGAAAAAGAACCTAATAAATTTGGGGTTGAACAACTCATAAGGCAATGGACAGGAACAGGCAGATTCTAAGTCCAACCAGATAGAGTCATGACTACAGAGCTGACAAAGAGAGACACATTTGCAAACCATCAGAGTCTACCCTTAAACTTTGAGATGGAGAATATTCCCTGAATTCTATTTTGCATGAGCTTTTAAGATCAACTATAAAATATACTAAAGTAACACTAGGTCCCAGGTAAAAAAATGATCTGAGATGTGCAAAGTCTGGGGCCAGTTAACTTTTAGTTAATACGATTGAGAAAACCAGTTTCCCCGGGTTTCCCCTAGAAAGTGAGCTACTTGAACTTATCCCACCGGATTCTTTCCTCGTTATTATTTTCCAGAATCTGCTCTATTACCCATTTTGGTGGCCACACTTAGTCATATTTATCTTATCTGATTTTTTTCTCTGTTCCTCCAAATACAATTTATAAAAAGATATAAGTTTTATACATTCTAGAGCCTCGCCCATTTTAATTTTGTATATTATCTAAAAAGAAATCCTTATCCACTTGGGCTTTTGGCAGCCAGATCCGCAGGTTTTTGGAGCCCACTTCAGAAGATAATCTATTGATAGGAAGAAGTCCAACATTTCTGTTAATGCACCACTGTGGAGTTGTTTGTATTTACTTATTTATTTATTCATTTATTTATTTATATTTTTTGGTTGGGAGAGATCTTTGCTATAGGGCACAAGTGCTTGCTGGAGGCACTGAGAGAGAGAAAGCGAAAAACCACCCCCTAGGGAGGATGGCCACACTACAGTCCCTTCTCCTCCATTTTCCTTTTGGGATTTTTGGCACACACACACAAGTGCCAGTATAAATTTAAAATCGCAGGGTCCAGGACTCAAACTGCGGTCAACCATGTGGGAGTCCAGTGCCTTATCCACTACACCACCTGCTGGTCCCTACCATGGTGAAGTTTTAAGTGGCTCCTGGATAGCCACAGATAACCAGGATAAATTGAAATTTCCTCAGTGTATTTTTAAATCGCTGAGTCCTTTAACTTTCAAAGTCCAAGTAAGTACACAGATCTACCCAGGTGTGTCGTTTGTTCAAGGCACAGTGAGGATCTTGTGGCAATGAACTCTGACATGAATTAAAAAGTAATCCAAATCCAAAAGCCATTGGTCGTTTGAAATCTTTTGTGTTGGACACTGTGCTTTGTTGCTGCCTTTCAGACTCTAGATTTGGATAAAAAATTTTCTCTCACACATTGGAATAACTGTTGTTTTCCCCTTGGTGGCTTTATGGGCTGCTCAAATATTGATTTTCTCTATGATTTAATAATGAGTGACTATGTGGCCAGAAAGCTGTGGTATTGGAATCAAGACCAATTGTCATTTCCGTTTGTTTCTAGCTTGTGAATATGTAGGAAGAAAAAAGGCTGAAGCACACACATGAACGTTCTTCATCACGCTTGCTACTAGAGACGTTCTGGTGACCACTAGGTGTCACTCTGCACAGGTCCCTATGCCTGCAGATGCTAAGGCATGAAAGAATCAATTCCTTGATAAAGTTGCTCTCCTTTCTTTTGGGAGACAGAGAATAGATACCACACACAATGATTGTGATTCCCCCCTTCCTCATCAAAGAAAGTTTTTAATTTACCTTTTATTTAGATCTGAAAGAAAACCCTCCTGGGTCCCTTCTCCTCATGCCAATCTTCCTTTCTCTTGAGTTTACCGCTAGAGAAAAGGTATCTCTTGATAAAGACACATATGTTGAAGTCTGAAGAATCACGCATTTTACAAGCATTATGAGGGTCTTCCTTTGGGAGTCTCACTCAGGTCCAGCATCTTTTCATATTTCTGAGCTCTGCTCAGCAGAACAGGCTTTGGGAAGAGGGGGAATACCTTCATAGTGTGATTTGAAGCTATGACTGTAAACATTTCCCCTGCCTTAAATTTCCATTTCCTCAGTGGGTCCTGAAGTACAATTTGCACTATGAAATCTTACCCCTGGGTTAGATACTTTATGAAAGTGAAACCATTGTGATTTAAAATTTTTTTAAATTATATTTTTTAGAAGTTTTTGCTATAGGGCGCATGTGCTCGTCGGACAGACAGAGACAGGCAGAGAGACAGAAAGTGAGAAATCACCCCCCAGGGGGGATGGCCATGCCACAATTCCTTCTTCTTTCTCCTCTCAGGATCTTGGGCACGCACGCACACGCGCCTGGTATGAGTTTTAAGCCACTGGGTCTGGGACGTGAACCGCGGTCGACTAGGTGGGAGTCCAGTGACATAACCATTACACTAACTGCTGGTCCCTAAAATTTTTTTTTTGAGTACAACTAAGTGCTTTACGTATGTGATTTAGGCATCTCCAGTGGAGGGCCTGTGACCATTGTTATCTAGATGTGTATGTTACATAGTAGACCTCAAGAGCACATTAACATTAAACTGAGTTATATAAATATATTATGTTAAAGTTTTATTATCTATAGGTCCCCTTGAAAGTCACAAAATATATATTTGAGGGTATATGTTTAATAATTATTAAGAAAAAAAGAGGAAGGACAAGTCTCAATCAAGACTATCAAATTAGACAGGATTAGACCTCTTAGGCAATGTAGAAAGGCCAAGCTGATCAGGAAGCGAAGAGGGGTATTATTATCTTTGTTTCAAAGTTATCTGTTTGTCTCCCTTTATCACCTTTCTACAGGCATCCCCTTTCTCCTATCTAATTTAAAAGATCCAGAATGGTATTTATTTATTTATTTATTTTGGAGAGGTTTTTGCTATAGGGCATGTGCGCTCCCCAGACAGACAGAGAGAGACAGAGAGACAGAAAGTGAGAAATCACCCCCCAGGGGGGATGGCCATGCCACAATCCATTCTCCATTCTCCTCTCGGGATCTTGGGCATGCACGCGTACACGCCTGGTGTGAGCTTTAAGCCACCGGGTCCAGGACGCGAACTGCGGTCGACTACATGGGAGTCCAGTGACATAGCCTTTTTGCTAACTGCTGGTCCCTTATTTATTTATTTATTTATTTATTTATTTTTTTTTTTTATGAGAGATTTTTGCTATAGGATGCATGTGCACATGGGAGAGACAGAGAAATAGAGACAGAGAGCAAGAAATCATCCCCCAGAGGGGATGACCATGCCGCAGTCCCTTCTCCTCCATTCTTTTCTCAGGATATTGGACACATGCACTTGCTGGTGTGAGTTTTAAGCTGCCAGGTTTGGGACTCAAACTGTGGTTGATTATGTGGGAGTCCAGCAATGTAACCATTTCACCATCTGCTGGTCCTAGAATGGTACTTATTTGTGATGTTTTTCATGAAATAGCTGATAAAGTGCATGAGTTCGATAACGTGTCTACCAAGCATTGGACACTATATTCTGTGCATTTCTGAACATGACTTCACTTAAATTATCACTCTGTAACATTAGGTTGTCAATAAAGTCATGACATATTTTTCTATGTTTTTCTGTGAAAAAAAAAAGTGTCATGACTTTCTTGACAACCCAATTGATAAGAAAATTACAAAGAAAGATCCAAAATTTGCCCAAGCTTTCAAAATAAGAATGAAACAGAGCCAGGGTTAGAGTAGATTAGAAACCTAGTTGACCTCTGGCCGGCAGGTGGCATGGTGGCTAGGGGTGCTAGACTCCCACATGGTCAACCATGGTTTGAGTCCTGGACCTGGTGGCTTGATTTCTCACTTTCTCTCTCTCTAGCTCTCTGGTCAAATTAAAAATAAGCAAATAAATAAATGAAGATAAATAAAATAAGTCTTAAAAAATAAAAAAGAAACCTAATTGACCTCGAGTGATTATACCATTTGGATAGCCTACACACAAAAAAATTCCTGTCCATGTATGAGGACATTCCCTGCAGCACTGTTAAATGGAAACCCTGGTCACAATCCATGATGATTTTATGAATAGGGTAGTGGTTAAACACATCATGCAACTATTATAAAGAAGAACCTAGTGTCACAAGTACCTGAAAAGAAATTTATTCAAGATAGATTGTAAGATGAAATGACAAGATGCAAAAGACTAGTTTCATACAGGTTTTAAAAAGAGGAACGTATGCACTAAACTGTACTCTCTCCAATGGTAGGCTTTGCCCTGCCCCTTTTGCTCAATGATGTAATCTCATTGTCTAGAACATTGGCTGGTGTGGTGGACAGACCTAAGGTGACCCCTGATGATTTCCACCTCCTGATGGTCACTTCTTTGTGTCCTTCCCTCCCCTAAGACTAGGAGGGCCTTGTGACTTGTTTCCAACCCATTGAACATGGCGAAAGTGATGGGAGGACATACTCCTCATGTGCTCATGGTAAGTTTTGCTGAGGTTATGTTATCTAAGGCTCTGCTAGTGGACTGTATCTTGAGAATCTTTGCAGGTTTGATGAAGTAAGTGAACATGTTAAGAAACCCATGTGGCAAAGGAGCCTCTAGAAACTCAGGTAGTTTCTATTCCTTGAGAAGGCCTCCAGAAAAAATCATCTTGGTCCTGGGCCATGCAGCCACAGGAAACGAGATGTTCCAAATATTTAAATCAGCATGAAAGTGTCTTTTTTTTCTCTCTGCCAAGGCTCTAAATGGGAATGCAGCCTGGTTGACACCTTGACTGCAGTCTGTGGGATCCTGAACAGCACTAGCTATGCCAAACTCAGACTCCTGATCCACAGAAGCTGTGAGATAATGCTTGTGTGTTGTTTCAGTCCATTAAGATTGTGGTAGTATGTCACATGGCAATAGAACATGAACACACCTGGCATATCACGAGATTATAAGAAGTGATTATTTATAATATTTATAAATATTTATTTATTATAAGAAGTGATTATTTCATACCCTTATGAGTTAAAAAAATATTTTTTTGGAGAGGTTTTGCTATAGAGTGCGTGCGCTCACCAGAAAGATAGAGACATAGAGACAGAAAGCAAGAAATTACCCCCTGGGGGGATGGCCATGCCACAATCCCTGCTCCTTTGTTCTTTTCTCAGGATCTTGGGCATGCACGCACATGCACCCAGCGTAAGTTTAAGCCACTGGGTCCAGGACTTGAACTGCGGTCGACAACATGGAAGTCCAGCGACATAGCCATTACGTCAACTGCTGGTCCCATGAGTTTAAAAATTTTAGTGGTATGCATGTGTTACTTGTTTTTAAAATTTATCAAACCTCAAGTGGGTCACATTTCTCAATTCATGGTTAGAATTTTAGCATTAATTGTGAAATGTCCCTATTTTATTTTATTTTGTTCATGTCTCCTATCTGATAGACATCCATTAATGTATTTGTATGTGTTTAGATATATAAAGATATTTATTAGTTTTTTATGTTAATTTGCCAGGGGGTGTGTGCACCCTCAGTGTAGAAAGATGGAGAGAGATGGGACCAGCAGTTAGCGTAATGGCTATATTGCTGGACTCCCATGTAGTCGACCGTGTTCGTGTCCCGGACCTGGTGGTTTAAAACTCACGCCGGGTGCGTGTGCACGCGTGCCCAAGATCCCAAGAGGAGAATGGAGGAGAAGGGATTGCGGCGTGGCCATCCCCCCTGGGGGGTGATTTTTTGCTTTCTATCTCTCTGTCTCTCTCTGTCTGTCTGGCAAGCGCACGCGCCCTATAGCAAAAACCTCTCAAAAAACAAAGAAAGAAAGAAAGAAAGATGGAGAGAGAGAAAGAGAGAGAGAGAGAAAGCGAGAAAGTACCCTCCCCCTGTGGGGGATGGTCACACCTCAATCCCTTCTTCTCAACCACTTTTGGCTCTTTCAGGAGAGGGTCTTGCAATGTTGCCCAGGCCAGGCCCTCACTCAAAATCTGCTTGACCTTCCTGAAGAGCCAGGATCACAGGTGTGAGCCACCATGCCCAGACTCTAGGTTGAACCAAGAATGAAGCTGTGGTCTCAGCCTGCAGAAAGCATGCACCCTTGCAACTGGGCCTGAAGACATGTTTCCCAAGTTAAAAGGTCAGTATCCAAATATTTTTGGTCTATTACCATTGTTCTCCATTAACTTCCTCTTACTTGATTGTGAGAGAAAATTAGGGGTGTAAGAAGAGAGAGGTTTACAGTATTGTACTGAAGTGTCAGGGAAGCAGGTAAATTAATTTGTGTGTGTGTGAATCTGTGTATATGTGTGTATGTGTGTATTTATATATGGACATGCACAACGAAGGGAAAAGAAGAGTCTAAGGGATGAAAGTAAAAGGGATATGTGTAATGTAAAAGGATGCTTTCTCTTTAAAACAATGAGATTGAAGGTGATAAGTATAGGAGATAACTGGGGAATTTTTTTTTTTTTTTTTTTTTTTGCCAGAGGGCTTATATGTTCACCAGTTAGGGAGATGGGGGAGAGAAAGAGGGAGAGGTAGAAAACGCCCCTCAATGGGATGTGATCACACCACAATCTTCTCATTCATCTCTCCAGCCTTTAGAGATTTGGGACATGCATGCACCCATGTTTGACAGTTTTTAAGCCACTGGGGCCAGGATTCTGGTCGGCCATGTGGGGTCACATGCATGTGTGGAGCTAGTGGGGAGGCAGGATCGCTCATCAACTTCTGCTTCATCAGGCTGCCCAAGCTATCTCCATAAATAGAACTGAGTCTGGAGATGTAACGCATCCGAAGAACCATAATTAGTGCAATTGTTCTTGTGTGTTTGGGGAGATGAGGAAAAGGTAGAATACAATGACTGAATTAAGCAACAGGGCCATGTCAGCATGACCAAAATCTTTCCTTTTTTTTCCTTTGTAGCTAAATTGTCCAGGTGTTGGAAAAGAAACCTGTAACCAGAACCTCCTCCTCATCAAATATTAGGTTTTAATTCTGAAGCATGCCAAGTTTAAATGGATACCACCAGACCTGCACATTAAAACATGGGCTTTTAAAATAAATTAAGGTCTATATAGCTTTTTCCAGACAAATTTTCTTTGAAAAATGTATTTTAAAAGAGCAATTTCTTTTTTACTAATTTGATGTCTGATTAAAGTGTAACTGTCTTATACAAAGCAGCAAGGAGTTTGCCTTCTAGTTAAATGCTAATTTATGTCAATGAAAGGACTGAGATTTAGGTAACTAAAACCAATAGCTAACCAAGAAAACAAAGGAAAGTGGACACTTTCTGAAAAGCAGTCTCCTAAACATATACTCATACTTTACAAACACAGGCCTGGGGTGGGGGTGGGGTGGGGGTGGGGGTGTAGCAGGTGGCCCTGGACTCCCACATGGCCGACTGGCTGCTTTCATGGACCTGGTGGCTTGCTTTTTCATTTTCTCTCTATCTCTGTCTCCCTCTGGTAAAATGAAAAGATAAATAATACAAATAAGATTAAGTAAATAAATCAGAAAACCAAACAGACACACAGCAACCTGACTCTCAGGCATACAGTCTCCTGTCAGTCATCTGGGACTTGGAATCAGACCCAGCTCCACCCTTCCCTGCATTAGTGCTGCTGATGGAACAGTAAGGATAATAGCAGGGAAGATGCAAGGTGGACATTGACGATTATCTGGTTTCAGTTTCCATCTGGTGCTTGAGTCTTTTGAGCATCTTCCTTGCAAGTAAAGCAGCGTCTGTTACCAGTACCAGGGATCTGGGTGAGATCTGGGATCTGAGTCTCTTCCATTGCATTGGTGGAGGAGAATTTGTAATTACCTAAAGGAAAAATTGTCAGCAGTTGGCTTCCAAACATCTCTGAGAACAACCCCTTCCTTTACCACATATACACATACCACACACACACACACACACACACACACATACACACACACACACACACACAGAGAGGGACATTGCATCACATGCGAGATGAGCTCTGAGAAATATGGAGTAGTTGGAGTAAGGAAGGAAAGAGTATCCAAGGCCAGTCTTGGTAAGGTTTTTTTTCTTTCTTTTTTCACTTCCTCTTCTTCCTCCTTCTTCTGTTTCTGCTGCTTCTTATTCTTCTACATTCGATTGATATACATCATTTAGCTTGTAAAGAGAATTTACCCAACATGAGATACACTCAGATCTGTCCAGTTGAGAATACTATACATGTTATTATCAACTGGTAATAAAGCATTTCTGTGTCACACAAATGTCTTAGTTCTCGATTTTTTCCTTCCAAATTTCCTTCCCTACAGTCTTCCCCTTTCCCACCCTCCTTCCACACTGTCTCCAGTGTCCATAACTATTTTCAATGCTTTTATGACCTCCAATCTTTCAGTCTCTACTATAGAGTGCAGACAGTTGGTATATATAAAGTGGAGACATACAGTGTCTCTCTTTCATAGTCTGACTCACTTCACTCAGCAATAAATCTTCTGAATTTGTCTATTTCTGTCAAATGCCTGGGTCTTTTTTTTTTAAAATGGCTAAATAGAGTATATGTGGAGTATATGTGCCACACTTTTTCAATCCATTTATTTGTGGACATAGATTTTTCCCAAGATTTTCTACATAACTTGATTTACTTCCTTCTACTCTGGACCCCCATTACTTTGTGTAGACCTGTACTCTGTGGATGTATGCCTGATGATGTTTGTAATCATCAGACTCTTGAGAACCACTTCTTTACCCACAGGGGCCCACCTGACTCCCATATATATTGGATGTGACGTTCTTCCATACCCTTCACCTCAGTGTTGAGAACACAGCACATATCCAATTACATCAACGTGTTTCCAGATCTGAGGGTGATTTGAAAACTGAGCAATGGTGGGAGAAGGGAAGGTGGAATTGTAGGGGTCAATGGCTGTGAACTGTCAGAGAAGACAGATCGTAGAGAATGAAGAAGGAATGAATGAGACAAGCAGAGAGGAACAGAGATGAGAAACGAAGAGAAAGCATCTTCTGGATTCCTAACCAGTTCCAGTGTTTGGTTTCATCTCCTTCTGGAGGCCTGATTGCTTTCCTGATAAACTAAGTGGGTTTGATTTGGTGATTTGTATTCCAAAGCATCTGACACAAAACTCCCATTCAGTTCCGTGTTTCATATATTTTTGACCTTTGCAGGATGCTATGGTATGAATATTTGTGTCCTGCCTTCATCAAATTCACATGTTGAAACTTAATCTCTAATGTGATAGTATTAAGAGGTGGGCTGGGCCAGCAAGTGGCATGGTGGTTGAAGAGACTGGATTCTACATGGCCAACTGCCCCATTTAAGTCCTGGACCCAGTGACTTGAAAAAATACTCTCTCTCTCTCTCTCTCTCTGTGTGTGTGTGTGTGTGTGCATGTATGTGTGCCCAAAATCCAGAGAGAACAGGGGACTGTGACATGGCTGTGCCCCCAGGGGGCTGATTTCTCACTTTCTCTCTCTCTGTCTCACCATCTCTCCAGTGAGAGATGGGCCTCTGGGGAGTGATTAAATCATGAGACCTCATGAATAGAATTAGTGCCCTATCAGAGAACTTAGAGCACTAGTTTGTACTCTCCACCTTGTGTAGGAGGCATCAGTGAGAAGGCAGGTCCTCATCACACAATTCCTTGATCTCTGACTTCCAAGCCTCCAGAACGGTCAGATGTGTTTTTGTTGTTTATAAGTCACCCAATCTATGGTGTTTTGTTATTACAACTAGAAGGGACTAAGACAAAGAGGGGCTGAGAAGTGGAAAGTGCAGATCCAGAGAAGAGGTGCAGAAGCAACCAAAGTTCTGGCCTTGGAAATGATGGTCATTGTATAAATAGAAGGAATCAGGCCATTACCTGAGACTTCTAGGGATACAAAGACATGTTAAATCATCACAGGACTCATTTAGGTAGTGTTGGAGGAGGCTTTTGTTCATCCACAAAGAATATAAATATGACAAAAAGCAATCAAGTGTGCATTGTACTCTTTTTTGTTCTATTTTAGTTACTATGGCAGTGGTATGAGACTTTATTATGACTTATTCCTGGATGCCTTTCTGTGTATTATAATTATGATAATTTCAGATATGAGTAACAAGATGGGGGGAATGCTATACTAACATTTATATAGCACTCTACAGCTTAGAAAGTACTTTCACATACGTTGTACTGCTATGCTTTATGGAATACCTGCTGTAATTAATAGCTGGTTCCCACAACCACATCCAGAGGGAAGCAGTTTTTAACCTCGACTTGCAAATCAGAAAACTGAGGCTCAGAGAGCGTAAATGACCTGCTTATGAATAGTCAGGTGCCAGGTTTTGAACCATACTTTTGGGCTGCAGTTTGTATTCTTTTTGCCATATGATGACACATTCCTTCTTTCTTCATTTCACTCCATTCATTCATATAGATGAGAGGTAATACACTTTCATAAAAATATGCATAATTAGGTCAAAGCAATGGCAAGTGAAGTATTAAAAAATAATCGAGAGCTATAAAATAGAAGTGTGGACTGACTCAATGAAGTCAAGAGTGAAAATATCAGATCAATTTCATCCAATTTCTCTGGCAGAGATGAGAAATGAGGCTTTCATCAATTTTAATTCAATTTAATTATTTAACAAATTCCACTGAATGCTTGGCTCTTCTGTGACAGACTGCACTAGATGTTGGAGGTGCAAGATGGGAATACCTGGATGCAATTGACAGTCATAATGAACTCACGAACCAGTGGGAAGGCATATTTATAAACAATCCCAGTACAACCTCTTAAGGGCATCAAGGAAGGTATTATATGTACAGGATGCCATAGGAATATAAGTAAAATGTGCAAGAAGTGGGGTTGGCAGGTGGCGTGGTGGTTAAGAGCACTGGACTCCCACATGGCCGACCGTGGTTTGAGTCCCGGACCTGGTGACTTGCTTTCTTGCTCGCTCTCTCTCTCACTCTATCCCTCTCTTGCCAAATAAAAATAAATAAACGGATAAATAAAGTTAAATAAAATAATTCTTTAAAAATATGCGTAAAGCATTTGTTTCTGCTGGGTGGGGGATGGGAGAACAATGAAGTTATCCTAAAAGAGATAAAGGTTGGACAGGGATATTAAGGATGAATAAGAATAAGTTAGGTAGGCAAGGAGATATTCCTAGCATGAAAAAGGTCATTGTCTATTTTATTTGCATCAGGAATCCATGAAGTGGTACAGTTTGGAATTTTCAGAGCCAATTCTTCCACCATTATGTGAAGCCATTTCTTCTTGGAATGAACATGGAGTAGGAGAGGGAATCGAGCAGGATTAGGAGGTGCTTACTTCTGATGCTGCTATTACAGACTTTTCTGTCCTGAACTTACCATATCTTTCTCTTCTACATACAGAGGGGTGTGTGTGTGTGTGTTTAGACTCATATATTTGTCATATATTTGGGCTTTTCTTCCTTTTGCTATTAGAAGATGAAGTACAATGCCCATTGTGATAGTACATAAGTTGATCAAAGTATCAATTTTAATTTTGATTATATTTATTATTTGCTTAGTGCAATTAGTATTTCATTAATATCACATTATATGTGAGTTATATGTATGTAATGTATATACATATTTGTTTACATGTTAAAATAACATCTGTGCCATCTGTGTGCTTCTTGAAAATGCATCATCTAGCTTTTTGGTTGAACAGTTGTTCTTTCCAGATGGAAACATATACCATCAATATAGTTTATTAGAATTTTAATTTGGTTGGAGATTTCACTAATTGAGTAAATAAACAGTCAATTAATATTTAACAATTTAAAAATAATTGCATAATTGTACTGAAATGCTTAGTAGTATCTTGTATTCTCTGAGCATTGCTTAAAGGAATATTTATTCAAACAAGAAATTGTTGGGTCACATAAAAAAATCTGGAACAATAGCATAAACTTTGTGAATTCCTTTTTATTTTTTGATGGAGAATGTGTGCATAAACATGTGTGAGGGAAAGAGAGTGATAGAGATGCTTTAGAGAGGTTCTTTATATGCCATGATCTCATCTCCCCAAACTTCTATCACTTCTGGATCCTGGGCACCTGCACAAGCCACAAGCTGGCATGTTTTCAGTCTGACCTGGGGATCCAAACCAGTGGTTGGCTATATGGTCTCCAACTTTACAGGGAACAGTGTTATTGCTGTGCCATGGCATCTGGGCTCAACCTTGTAAATTTTTAAACACTTAGGTTTTCTGGATCAGTGAGAGCATTTAAAGTAATATTGATTTAATGTGACATAGCTTAATAAATGCATTAACAATTGGTGACTTAAAAGCATGTGAATCGATTTGTCCATTTGCCCAGCATGTTATAGAGCAGGCTACTAAATACATATAGATCCTGCATTGAGAAAGAGAGGATGTTCTTTAAATGTCAAGGTTATATGCATAGGCGTCAGCATCATCCCATGAATAATTTTTAAAAATTATAATTGTATTCATTGGGACACGTTTTAGTTTTTAAAGTAATTAATTTGCATAATGTCTCAGGAAAATATCGAATGCTAAATCACAGTGCAGTTAGTAGCCTCTGGTAACTCAAATCACACTGAGTTTGATACAAAAAAGGCACCAGGAAAAGAGCATGTTTCTGATGTGGGATCATAAAGGAATAAAAACTACAGTAAGCAAATATAGGGAAGACCTGAGGATACTTCACGGTTATCCAGTTACCTGTGAAGAGCCGATCATGTCAGAAGACATTGTTTCCTTTGGGCAGCATGCTGAAGGGGAAAGTAAGATAGACAACATATTTTCACTTCATTGTGGTTTTATTTAATTCCAAGTGACATTAACATCAACAAGCAGTTTATTTTTTTTTTTAAATAGTACTACTGACTTAATACCTATCTACTGTGTTACATTGTCCTTGGATGATACCAGATTAGTATTTTATTTTATGTTATTCTTTTTACCAGTAACCCAGATAATGCAATTATGAGCATTATCAAGTTTGCAGACAGCACCACGATGGAAGGACTTAACTAAACCTCACAGCTCACCACAAAGAGCATAGCATAATCTTTTTGAGTTAAGAAGCTTGAGAGCAGTTCCAAATCCTCTTCAGTGACCTAACAGTAGCCTGTGGCTTATCACTAAAGAGAGAGTGCAGGGTGCTATCTTCTGTAGGACCTGCCGAGTTGTAAGGATTACCTGCATGCTGGTTTGTTTCAACTCAATATGACGCTAGCCAACACATAAAGAGACAGTACACCATTGTCAAAAACTCTTAAACTGTTTCCAGAATGTTGTCTGTGTTTTTGTAGGCCTACAAAGATCTCTCTATCATTACTCATTTTTTTTTTTTTTTTTACATAACACTTTATCTTAATACATTTGCTTGTTAGATTTACTAGTTCTTCAAGGGCAGGGACTGTGTCTTTTTTCAAAACATAATTGATGCATTTCCGATATTCAACACTTAATATGTTTCCTGAAGTTTTAAAGAATTAATGAACTAAATGTATATACAGATATATATATATATATATATATATTTAAATAATTATTTTATTTAATTTTATTCACTGTAATTATTTTATTTATTTATTTTTTTTTCAAGTAAGTTGACCAGAGAGAGACAGAGAGAGAAGGAAAGTGAGAAAGTAAGCTGCCAGGTCTGGGACTTGAACTGTGGTCAGCCATGTGGTAGTCCAGGCGGCTTAATCACTACACCACCTACTGACCTGAGCTAAATTTATATTTACTGACTCTTTCACAGAAGTCCAGAATTTAGCAGGTAATCTATGTTGACAACTGGGTTCAGACATGTCTGGGAATAATTCATTTTTGGGGGGATTGAGTGGTAGGCAAGCAGAAGTCCATCTACTTCTGAGATGAATTAACTGGAAGGAAGAGGATGACAGGGTCCCAACATCCTCTGTGTCAAGTACCATAAGATAAGAGGGCAGCAGGCAGCACCTAAAGAACTTGCTTCCATGAGGACTCTGTGAAACGTGAGACACACATGGTGTGTGACATAAATGAGATAATAATTGCTGGAAAGAGTAAGGACTGAAATAACTACACAAAATGCCTGAGGTTTCATTGGCCTAATTAAGTCTACAAGATCAGAATAAGAAATGTGTCCATCTGCCAAAATCGTAATGGTGTCATGCTCCAACATGTGTTGCCCATGGGAAAGTCCAACTGGCCTGAATGCTCCATGGGAATGAAGCACACACGGAGAGTCATCCCAGGAGGAAAACATCATCAGGGATTGACCAGGACTGGGTGATTAACTGGGAGTGAGTTTTATTTTTTTCCCAGGGATGTGAGTACCCAGCCAGTAGCCACCTAAATGATGGGTATCATGCATCTACCCACTCTGAGCCAAGGTTGGGACAAAGACCAACTTTTATTATTCATAGTTTTTTGATTTATTCAGATTTAATGTTCCCTGTTCCACTTTAGTTCTGTTTATGTAAAATGCTTCAAATAAGAACACCATATGTAGTATTTTCCTTGACCAAGATATATAAGACAATCCAGTGAATTCACTTACTCAGGATAGTCATTCATTGAGTACCTACTATGTGCCAGACGCTTTCTTGGGCCCAGAGTTTGTCAAATCAGGTTATTCCATTAGTTAAGTTTCCACTGCTTTAAGAATGTCAGAGTCTTACATTGTAGTGAGGATTTTGGCTTTCAGCTCTTATTGCTTGCTGTTCCTGTGGGAACACTGACTTAATTATATCATAGGGTTTTTTCCTTTCCTTTCCTTTATTTTCCTTGTCTCCTCCTTCTCTCCCTCCCTCTGTTCCACTCTAGCAGTGTTAGTTTAAGTGTCACAGCACATAAAGGACAATGACTGATAATTTAATAACAGAGAATTAAGGTCTAGAGATGTCACTTGGAAGTAGAAAAACAGGAAGCAGGAGACACATATGAACCACTGCCTAAGTCACACAGCTCTATCTACACTTGTTAATTTTTTTCTTTTCTTTTCTTTCTTTTTCAGCAGTTTGGTGACCTGCACATTTAGAGAGCTCCGGAAATACACTTACAGTATTAGCTAAGTGATAAATGGTCTTAGTGAGCAGCAGCTATTACATGGAAGTTCCATCAGATTTTTCCTTTCTGAAATTCTCTTATCTTAATTCTACCCATCAATTAACATCTACAGAAACATGCATCTTCCTTGACAGAGAGCATGTTGTATGGGAAGCAGATTGACTAGACCAGGCCTGACTATTTGCAGGAGATGGCCCCCTCATGCAGGCTTCTCCTGCAGTGGCAGGAAGGGGCATGGCCACCAGACACAGCGTCTATTGATTCTGAGAAACTCTCAAAGCATTTCTGACTACCACTGGCGGTACGTGAGAACGTTTTCCTGTTTTCGTTCTAGTGCATCACCTCTTTCTACTCCGGATGATGGTCTCCCTTCACTTGGTTCCTTTATTCCTGCTGAAGTACATGTCAAGGCGGGGCAGTTGCTTTGAGGGGAACAAGAAAGGAGATGCCAGGCTGTGGTGTTTGCGTTCAGAAGAGGTGTCCTGTAGGGGAAAGTGGTCCCAAGGGCAAGGAACGCAGCTCTTGCTGGGGGCCCAGCAGGACCCGAGGCTCTGTTTCCTTTTTTTGGTAATAAGATAGTTTCTCAGGTTCCACTCTCTCACGGTCTCACTGTTCCACAACCACTACAATATCCACTGTCCTGGCAAAAGTGAACTAGGTTTTGTGCAAACACTATCTGTGAGTCTTGGTTAAACTTAAATGTCTTTATGATGTTTTTTTTTTTTTTTTTTTGTTACTGTCCTGTTCTGTCCTCATTGAGTTTGAATTGGTCCTTCAGGTCTGGAGCTTCTTAGTGTTTTTTTTTTTCTTCCCCCCTCAGAGTTTAGGACTTTAAAAAATTTGTCCTAAAGTCATCGAAACAAAGATCATCATCATCATCATAATAATAATAAAGAACCAAACTATTTGTAGGGAATAAATGGTTTTGTACATGGGATGAAACAATATTAATTCAAAACTTACAGATTAGGGTTCGCTCTATCGCTCATCTCTTTAAAAAGTTTATATGAATATCAAGTCAAAACCAACAAGAGTACCTCCCTGAAATGTTATTTCTACGGCTTTCCAAGTAGACCACAGGACGGCACACTGTGTTGGAATGTCCTCAGAAGGCTCTGTCAGTGATCACATAACAGAGTAAAAACCCCAGAGTCCTTTCTTTCAAATAGAAGAGGGAAGACAGAGGGACAGGGAAACTATTTAAACTTCGTCTCCTTTCCTTGTAGCTTATGGTCTCCTCCTCTTCTGCCTCCTCGGAAGCCACCTTGCCCTCCAATGCCTCCTCGGCCTCTGTCACCAAATCTACCTCTCCTCCTCTGCCTCCACCTCGGCCTCCAAAGCCTCCTCTGCCTCCACCTTGACCCCGAAGCCACCTTCACCCTTAGGCTTGGCCCATTTTTTCCATCAACTTCACCATCTTCCATGGCCTCCTTGGCAGCTTTAGCGTCTTCTTCACTGTTGAAGTCTACAAAAACAAACCCTTTGGAGAATCCTGTTTTGCGGTCAGTGACTACCCTTGCATGAATAGAGCTGTCAAAAGACTCCTTTAGGGAACCAGCAGTTAGCGTAATGGCTATGTCGCTGGACTCCCACGTAGTTGACTGCAGTTCACGTCCCGGACCCGGTGACTTAAAACTCACGCCGGGCGCGTGTGCGTGCATGCCCAAGATCCCAAGAGGAGAATGGAGGAGAAGGGATTGTGGCGTGACCATCCCCCCGGGGGGTGATTTCTCGCTTTCTGTCTCTATGTCTCTCTCTGTCTGTCTGGCGAGCGCATGTGCCTTATAGCGAAAATCTCTCAAAAAAAAAAAAAAAAAAAAAGGCTCCTTTAATGTCTCTCTGGTGGTGTCCTCAAACAGACCTTTGACAAACAGAATTTTGGAAGACTCTGGACTTCTTGCATTAGGTGATCCCCTGAGTCCTTACAATTCCAACCTAATTTCTCTGCCTTCAATTTCCATTTTATTGCAGGAATTTAAAGCTTCTTTAGCATCTTCAAATGAAGTAAATTCTATAAACACATACCCTTTAGATTTGCCATTTGGGTTCTGAGGCACTTTGATAAAAGTTGCCTTATTAAATACTTCTGAAGTATTTCTTTGGTTGCATTGTAGGAGAGGTTGCTCAAAACCAGAATTTTTGATTCACCACTCCAAGTGCTATTCTTTCCACCTCTATAGTCTTGATTTTGATCTTTCTCTCCAGTGTAGTGTAGAGAAATGGATCGCCCATCCATCTCAGTTCCCTGCTCTTCTTCAAAGTTTTTTTGGGCATCAGCTTGTGTCTTAAATTCAATATAAGCAATCCCTTTACTTTTTCCATCTTTGCTGATTATTCTGATCTCCATGGCATCTTCAAATACTTCTTTTAATTTATTCTGAGTGACTTGGTAGGGGAGATTTTTGGCCAATGTGTTTTTGCATCTCAATCTTTCTTATTGTCTTTTCCTTTTGGTTTCTCTAGTTTGATTTCATTGCTAAAAACTTCTAACTGGAGGGACCAGCAGTTAGCGTAATGGCTATGCTGCTGGACTCCCATGTAGTTGACTGCGGTTCACGTCCCGGACCCGGTGGCTTAAAACTCATGCTGGGCGCGTGTGCGTGTGTGCCCAAAATCCCGAGAGGAGAATGGAGGAGAAGGGATTGCGGCGTGACCATCCCCTGTGGGGGGGTGATTTCTCGCTTTTTGTCTCCCTGTCTCTCTCTGTCTTTCTGGTGAGCACACACGCCCTATAGCAAAAACCTCTCAAAAAAAAAAAAAAAAAAAAAAAAAAAAAAAAAGAAGAAAAGATTTCTAAACTGGGGAGTTCCAAAGCTTTTTCTAGATCTTCAGCAGATTCAAAGTCAACATAGCCAAACTTCCTAGATCATGTCTAGCAAAAACATCACTAATACCAGTTTTTAATTCAGGAATAGATTTGTTATTGTTCAGGTTTCCAAGAAACAGATGAAAGGATGTAGTTGGTTCTGTGGTTTCCACCTTCTGTTTCTTGGCCTCAGGAGCTGCTTTCTCTTTGGTCATTTCCTTCTTTCGTTTTCCAGGAACTCCTTTGACATGTTCTTCTTCCCCATCTTCTTCAGCCTCATCTTCATCATTCTCCTCATCTTCATCTTCAGCCACGGTCTTGGCTTTCACAGGCGTAACTTTTACAAGAGTTTTCTTTCCTTTGACTGGTGTGGTCTCCACAGCTTCATCTTCAGACTCATCTTCCTTATCCTCATCTTCATCCTCCTCCTCATCTTCCTCCTTCTTGTCTTCCTCCTCCTTCTCCTCAGAGGCTGGGGTGGCAGCTGCTGCTTTCATCACTGCTGGCTCAAATTCATCCTCATCTCCATCCTCATCTTCCTCACTGTCATCTTCTTCCTCCTCATTGCTGTCTTCCTTCTTGGCATTCTTGCCATTCTTTGCCCCCTTGGCTGGGGTGGCAGTTCCTTATCAGGAGTTGCTACCAACGCTTTGCCCAGCGTGGCTCCCTTCTTGCCAGGTGTTGTGACTGCTTTGGCTGGTGGGACGGTCTTCTTAGATGGTATGGAAGCTGCCTTTGTGCCTGGGGTGACTGCTGCTTTCTTGGCAGGTGTGGCAACTGCAATCTTTTTTGTTGGAGAAACTACCACCTTCTTTGCTGGAGTTGTCGCGGCCTTCTTACCTTTTTATGAGGGATGATAACCTCTTCTCCACTGCTATCATCTTCTTCATCTTTGGACATTTCCTCATCTTCACTGTCTTCTTCTACCTCCTTTGGGAGGAGTCATTTTATGGGGGGTCACCTTGATTTTTACCAGCCTTAGTGAGCTTCACCATGATGGTGGCTTACGATAGCAGAGTGTGTGGTGGGTGGGTGGCCCAGATGAGTCTTGAGGAACTCCAGCGACGTTGTTGGTGGCCGTGAGCACTGAAGATCCCGAAGTGCATAAGCTTGGCTGCCAGCTAGAGCTTGAGACTCTTTAGTGTTTTTCATATTTCAACAAATATGAACTAAGCATTTACCAAGTGTCAGTCATAAGAGGAAGAAAATGAATCTGTTCTTGCCAATTTTCTGCCTTTACTTACATGTTCTCCTGTCATTTAGTCAGCTGACAACTCTTTATTGAGTACCTACTTCATGCTATCCATTGGTGGAGGCATAGGGAGAGGCATAGGGATGTAGGCGGGAACAAAAATAGACATTTGTAGCTGAAGTATTGCAACATTCTAGAAGAGGGAGAAAAACAACCAATAATAAACAAACAGGATATGTCCTGTGTTGAGTACTATGGAGAAAAATATTGCAGGAATGGGAAGTTGGAATTTTAAACAAGGTGGCCAGAAAGGCCTCTCTGAAGAGGTGATATATAATTTAAAAACGGAATAACTGGATTTCTCATTCTGTCTGGAACACATCAACCCCAGTCTTCATGACAATTCACATCTTACTTGTGCTACAAAACCAGGCACGCTTGCTTGTCAGGTTTATATCTATACTAAAAAAGTCATTTGTTGTTTATCTGAAATTAATATTTAACTGGATGTCCTGTGTTTTATCCGACCACCTTAGCACTACAATACCTCTCCCGAGCTTGAAATATTCCATCTCTCTTAAGAACTACCATGTCACTCACTTTCTGTCTTAAGGCACTGTGGTTCCCCCTCTGGTCTCACAATTACATGGAGACATATTTCATCACCTCATCCTCAGTGAAAGCATTTTGAAGTCAAACCTCACCTGATTCATGTTTTTATCTTCACAATGAGCAGCAGAGAACTGGCACTTAGTAGGTGTCCCTATATTTGTTTAATAGAGGCACAGGGTGCTTATATAGACTTTGAAATGAGAACATTTGCTAAATGGGCAAGTTTTTTAGGGAAACAGCCTTACTTGAAGGCAGAATTATCTGCCTCATACAGTTTGTGTTTCTTAAACTACTAAGTAGGGTCTTAAGTGTGCCAGTCGTCTGACCCAATATTCTCTTTGATTGGAGTATGGGCTACCTTTGTGTAGTATGAAGTGTGTATGTTGCCATGCACAAAGTGTGCACCACTACAATTGCTCACTGTGACATATGTATCCATCTGGGAGGCTTCCCAAGGCTGGATATAGCTAGAGACACATATTTCCTGCAATTAGTATGAATCCCTGAGGTGTTGTCTTTCAGGATTCTGATCTGATTGGAATCACAGAGTTCTTTAAGGGTCACTTAGTCCACAACTCACCAGATTTCCAGGGCTTTGCTCTTCACTGTCTTCACCCAGAAATTTGTCATCTAGCAGGTGCCAAGCATATCTAATAACACGAACTGTTTGACTTTCCCATTATTCCTTATAATGTCCCGCTCATTTCCTCACTCCTTCCAAAGGTTTTGTCTTTCCAGAATGTAGTGGAGTTTTTGCAGGGCTCTGCTGAACAGTCCAGAAGAGGTTTCTACTCCAGTCCCTTCAATTGTTTCCGGGGCAGCTTCCTGTCTCTCAGTCACTGCTCCATCTGCTTTCTGTCTCACAGAAATTTGTTAGTCTATCATCCTCTGATAGTTTCTTGCTGTGGGTTATACATTTTGTATTTTTTAGTGTTTTTCTAAGCTTCCCCCCTAGGAAGAGGAATTATACAAGTAAGTTCATTTTGCCATCTTTCAGAAATCCTCAATGCATTTTTTTTTTTTTTTTTTTTTAGAGAGAGATTTTTGTTATAGGGTATGTGCACTCACTGGAGAGACGGACAGAAAGCAAGAAATCATCTCCCAAGGAGGATGGCCACACTGCAATCCCTTCTACTCCAGTCTCCTCTTGGGATCTTGGCCACACACGCACAGACGCCTGACTTAAGTTTCAAGCCACTGGGGTCAGGCCTCAAACCCCTGTTAACTATGGTTTCTCTCTTTGGAAACCATCAGGAGACAATCACAGGGACCCCTCACCCTAGTGACCTTAATCCTAATCTCCTTCCAAAGGCCCCATGATTGAACACTGTAGTTGAATTAAGTGTTTACCCTCTTAATCCCATCACAACCAAATTTCAATGCATGAATTTTAGGGAACATGTTCAAACAATATCATCCTCTTTTGCCCACATCTATCTATCTGTAAATATAAATATAAATACTTATTTATAATATAATATATTTACTTATATATTTATATCTATATATTTATGATATATACAAATACATATTTTAATTTTGTATATTTATAATATACATAAAATAAATAATATTTTGTAATATATATTTATAACATATATTTATAAGTATAATACAGATACATTTATTTATAATATAAATATGAAATAAATATTTATAATGTAAATATTATATAAATATAATATAGCATTTATAAAAATGTAATGTATATCTATATATAGATATAGGCAAAAGAGTGTAATATTTATATCTATAGCTGCATATTAATTATATATGTGCGTGTGTGTGTGTATATATATGTATATATATATATATGTATATATATATATACATATATATATATATATTTGAGTTTATTTATTTACAGAGAGAGAGATAGTATCTTTGAACTTTTGATAGGGTCCCTTCATGCCTCAATGCCTCTCTCACTCCCCCTCACCTTCCAACCAGCCAGACTCACAGGCATACCCAGGGGCTCAGGGGTTCAGGCTGATCCAGAATCCAAACCTGGGGCCTCACAGTGGTGCATTCCTACCTATGGCACTGCAGCTGGGCCTGTCTGAAATATATGAAATATATATATATATATATTTATATATACACACACACACACATATATGTATGTTTAAATAATTATTTATTTAATTTTATTTATTCATTCATTTAATTTAACCAGAGAAACACACACAGAGAGAGAGAGAGAGAGAGAGAGAGAGAGAGAAAGTAAGAAAGCAAGCCACCAGGTCTGACTACTTGAAGCGTGGTCAGCCATATGGGAGTGTCCAGTGCCTTAACTGCCACGCCACCTGCTCCCCCCCAAAATATTTTTTAAACCAACTGAATCTGGTCAGAATGTTCTCCCCCCCTGGAAGTAATGACATTTTCTTTAGGATACCATCATAAACCATGCAGTGTTCAAGGGTGTGATGGAGCTCACGTACACATATTTGGGAAAGATAATTCTGTGTGTCTCTTTTCAACTCTGCCACATTAATAGCTTGACACTGGCCATGGTGGAAGTATTTTTACCAGGGAATTAGGAAATACTACAAATATGCCCTCCCAACTTTTTCCAAAGAACCAGTTTACTAGCAGACCTTTAGATATATTCTGTGCGAAGGGGGCTTAATGTGAAATTAAACCCTTTCTAGTAACACTAGGACACTCATTAGACCTCAGGAAAATTACATTATCAGCCTGGCTAAGCATTTTCTTGAAAGTTAGGGAGTAACATTTGAAAGAATGAGCTAAGATTCAAGACAGAAAGATTTCAATTGCAGAAAATCAGGCCCGAAAGGCCCAGAGCACAGTAAATTCCATGGAAACTATTTGGACAGAGCTGTCAGAAGGAAGTATCACCAAACAGGAATAGGAGAAAGGGCCAAAACCAACCTCAAAATTAGCTGAGGATTTTAGCGGATGAATAAGGACAGTGCTTGATGCAGTGGGAGGAAGTTTGCTTTTTCTTTTGGAAGGAGTTGACCTTGCTGGAGCTGGGGTGAAGAATTTATTTCACCCTCTTTCTCCCCCCAACAGGGACTTGACACATATGCTCAACTACCAGGAACAGCAGCAAGTGCAAACACCTGCTGGCACTGCTAATTACTGAACACCCCCCAGGATGAGGGCATGGGCTTAACACCCGGGCAGAGGTAGCTGACTCTGTAAGAACTAGAGAATGTTGGCTTTGCAGTTATTGCAGATACTTGGATCATTAATCAGAGAAATAGTGCTTTGTACCTGGGAAGCAGGGCCGGAGAGAGTTTTACTTTCGATTAGTGGGTGTTTGTTACAAAAAGAACATAAACAGATTTTCTTAGCTTTCCTGGAGCAGAGAACATTGACACCCTATAAGATCCTGATGTGAACTCATTTGTATTTAGGTAAAATTTGTTGCCTGAAACATTAAATGAAAGGACTACTCACCAGGTTTCCTTCTCTATAAATGATTTTAGTACTTCAATGTGATCAGATAGGCATCCATTTTTCTCCAACCAAGGCACTTTGGTAATGTGGGCAATGTAATGACGGTTAAAAGACTTCTGAGAACACTGCTTAACAATTTCCCTTTCCATTTTACTATGTCCTGAAGCCTTCTCAGTTATTTCTAGCTTATTTATTAAAAATGGCAACATTTTAAAGTATCCCACATGCCATGGTGGCAGCACTAAGAGCTCCATTAAAAATATTTCCTTTAATTCTTAAAAGAATCCTATTAGAAAGAACCTTTTCATTTTTGTTTTTCTTTGCTATAAAGGATGTGAACTCACGAGAGAGAGAGAGAGAGAGAGAGAGAGAGAGAGAGAGAGCCCACAGGAGGATGAGCATGCTACAATCCCTTCTCCTACATTTTCTTCTTAGGATTTTGGGCATGCATGCACATGGCATCTGGCATGTTTTTTAAGTCACCAGGTCTAGGATTTGAACTGCACTGTTGGCTATGTGGGATCCAGTAGTCCTAACCACCACACTATCACCTGGCCCAGAAGGAAATTTTTCTTATCTGTCTTTCCCCCATACTCAATGTACAGATAAGGAAACTGAGGCTTAGAAAGAGATTTGACCAAGGTCTGGGCTCTTTCCATCTGTCTGAACTGTTTGCATGCTTATTTGATATTTCTGAGGGCATGCAAGGGCAACGTGGATGAGAGGGCTGTCCCTCGGAACTTATTTCAGAATAAGCATTTATCATTATAAATATCCATGATAAAGCATGTTCAAGCACTTATGCAAGTGAGAGAGAGAGAGACAAGAGCACCCTTCCCGGGGTTTGGTCATGCTGTGATCCCTTTTCTCCAGTCTATAGGGTCTTGGGCACTCATGCATGCACCTGGTGTGTTTCAGGTTGACTGGACCACAGATTTGCATCACAAGATGCCATGTGGGATCTGACTTCTCTTGAGTAGTGATTTACTGCTGCCTCATAGAGCCAACCCTGAATGAGGATTATTTGACATTCCTCCAATTTGGACTCTCTACTGCACCTTAAGTTTTTCTTTCCTGAGCTGAATTGTGACTAGGGTCTCCTCCATCTTCATGAGGCAAAAAGTCAGGCATGGTGCCTATGCTCTCCAGAAAGAGAACCAATGTTCTCTGCCCTAGCTCAAATGTGCTCTATCGACATGTCCAGGAAAGTCATATCAAGACTAGATCTGGATTTTGAGATTAGATGAAGTCATTGTTTTTCTGGTGACATGCACGTATTTCTTTATTGATACTATCATATGCTGTTTTGTAAATGTTAGTAACATTTTGTAAATGTTAGTAACTAGTCATCTGCACTGCAGATGTTTAAAGGATTTTTGTAGTTATTTCAAAATACAGAAAAAATTGGAAAATCTGTCTTCCATTTATGGACCTGAATATAATTTCTATTTTCAAGATAATGTAAAAGGAAGTTATTTTACCTAGGCACTATGGCTAGAAAACAAAAAGCAATGACAGTCCTTTTAAAACAATTGATCTTCCTCAGAGTGGTATCTCTATTGCAGACATTATCTGAGGGGACCTTGTTTATTTATCTACTGCCATTTGAGGAGCTAACTCCAGTTGCAATTCCCTGGGAGCAAGTACTAATCACATAGTTTTTATTTAAACATTTAAAAATCAACACAAAACTATCATGTTAGGATATATTTGTGACTTATTTAAACCTCTTTATCATCATTGATGAGATTTAAAATTGAGGTAGGACAAATTATACTGAGTAGTCCTTCCCAAAACGTGGGCTAAGGCCACCTGCATCAGAATTACATGGGCTGCCTGTTAACAATGCAGGTTTCCAGCCACACACCAGGCCAATTGAACCATAATCCTTGTTTTGGGGTCTATACATAATCGTTGTTTTGGGGTCTATACATTGGGCTTCACAGAAAGTTTATATGATTTTTCTCTCCACACAGCACTATTTGAGAATGACTGGAGTAGACAAAAATGACTCAACTTTATTGTCCAATAGACTTGAATCTTATCGTTTCATACTAGCAGACCTTTGACAAAATGCTTAATTTTTATTTTAAAGAGATTTTTGCTGTAGGACACACATACTTGCTGGAGACATGGAAAAAGACACAGAGAAAAAGTGAGAAACCACTTCCAGGGGGGATGACCATGCTGCTATCCCCTCTCCTCCATTCTCCTCTCAGGATTTTGGGCATGCATGCACAGGTACCCGACGTGAGTCTCAAGCCATACAATATGGGACTCTAACCACGGTTGACTGTGTGGGAATCCAGTGCTTTAGCCACTATGCCACCTGCTGGCCCCGCCGTTTTAAGTTTATTTCTTCCTTAAAAGAGCGATATGGGGGGCACCTCCAACAGGGTCTTCATGTCACCATCTATCTCCAGTCTCAGCTGACTTGGATCACAACACACATGTGTACTTGGTGTGCTCAGGACGGTCCTGGGATGTGAACACAAAACCTTTCCCATGTAGGTCCAATTGTGTCACTGCTGTGTTACTGCCTGTCCCCCAAAGTACTTAGCTTTGGGTGTTCCAGTCTCCTCATCTGTAAAATACAAATTAATTTTATTTCCCTGGAAAGAAAAAATGCCGCTTATAAAAATGCCTGGTACATAGAAGAATTAATGTTATATGAAGTGAACCAGCCTTTAAAAGATACACTGTATATCTCCACTCAATATGTACCAAATATCTGCACTTTGTGGCAGAAATTGAAAGATCCAAAGATGTGATAATAGAGAGGGTAAGTGTAGAATACCAGAGACTGTAAAGGATAGGAGCAGTTGATTGAGGTTGGATGGGAGGAGCAGAGGGAAGAATCATTTAACAGACCAAAGAATGTAAAGTTCTCTGCTGAAAAAAGTCTATAATTTTAGACAAAAAAATTTAAAAATAAAAAAAAGAAAAAAAATAGGATTACAAGTAGTGATGGACTTCAGCCTGGTGGAATTTGATAATAAATATTTATTAATATGATAAAAAGTCAGGTACACTACCTGGTATATTGTAAACACTTAACACACACAGCTATTATAATTACTCATGCTTCTTGGAGAACTGAACCTTGTAATCATTTCACACTTTGCATCAATTAATGTTGCAAGGAGTTACTTGAAGTGGAAGGAAGAAATTGATCGAATGGGAGAATGAATCACTTGGAAGAGTTGTGGTTGCCTATGGCTTGAGGGGTCCTTTCTCACAGAGCCATGGTTCCCAAACCTCAGGAACCGTAGAGACTCCAGGGATGCTTGTTACATGTATAGATTTTGGGGCTCCACAGAGTGCTTCCAAATCAGACCTTTGGAGTGGAAAACCTGTGTATATAAGATTCTTAGTTGATTATAATATACTGAACTCTGTATTTATAAGCTTCCAAGTTGATTCTTAAGAAGCATAGACCAGAGAATATATGTATTTTATTTATTTATTTTTCTTTTTAGAGAGGTTTTTGCTATAGGATGCGTGTGCTCACCAGAAAGACAGAGAGAGAGACAGAGAGTGAAAAATCAGCCCCCCCCCCCCCCCCCCCGAGAACCAGCAGTTAGCGTAATGGCTATGTCACTGGACTCCCACGTAGTCGACCGCGGTTCGCGTCCCGGACCCGGTGGCTTAAAACTCACGCCGGGCGCGTGTGCATGCTTGCCCAAGATCCCAAGAGACAGAAAGTGAAAAATCAGCCCCCCCAGGGGGGATGGCCATGCCGCAATCCCTTCTCCTCCAGTCTCCTCTTGGGATCTTGGGCACGCACGCACACGCGCCCGGTGTGAGTCTAAGCCACCGGGTCCAGGACTTGAACCGCGGTCAACTACTTGGGAGTCCAGTGACATAGCCATTATGCCAACTGCTGGTCCTGACATATATATTTTATCTCCCCAATGTAATATTGATCTTTTCTTCCTTCCGTTCCAAACACTGAGTCCTGGTGATGGCAATAGTAATAGCAGTAGATAGTAGTAGTAGAAGAAGTAGTAACAGTGGTAGGAATAATTAGTAATAATGATAATTAACATTTATCGAGCCCTTCCTGTGAACCAGGCACTATTCTAAACTTTAAATGCATTAACTCTTTAATCCTCATAGCAATACTCAAAGAGAGCTGTTAGAAGTATCTACATTTTATTTAGTTATGTATTTCTCTAATTCACATTAGTGGACACTCCTGTGAGTATGTAAGAGAAAGGGTGGAAGCAGGGAGCACCTTTGACAGGATCTGATTATTTTGTGATCTCCTTTCTCCAACCTAGGACAGTTTGGGTTGACTGGGCTGGGGATCTGAACCCACAGTTAGCCATGTAGCTTCTAGCACTGAAGGGCAGTAATGCTATGGACTGTACCACCTCGGCTGGGCTGGTATCTACATTTTACAGAGGAAAACTTAGGCATAACTGCTATGTGCAGAGCAGGTGTGGAAGCTTGTGCTCCTAACCACTACACCACACGGCTTCTTTCTACTTGAGAGTGGGTTAAGATACAACTAGCTGCTTCACTCAGCATTTCTGAAGAAGAGGGGTTCAACTTTTCCATTTAAATGAACCCCAAGTTTTCTATAAGTCAGAGGACAGGGTGAGGTCTGAAGCCAAGCCAGCCTGTTGGGAAACTGAAGAAACCTGGACCGACCTCACATGCATTCTGGAATAGCCTCATCAGGTAGTTTGATCTGGACCGTGGTTAGAACCACCAACCAAGCTTCTTCCAATTCCACTGTGCTGGTGCATTGCAGGCATCATGAGGAGAGCCTTTAATCACATTTGTCCCTAAGCATGACAGTGAGCCAAGAAGGTGTTGCCAAGGCTCTGCATCACACTGCTGTCAGGAGCGACGCACAGTGATCTTGCTACTGAAAGCCCTGTAAGCTTGACTGGCATGCTTTTATTCTTGCCTTTCTTTCTCTTCTTCTTTTCTTTTTCTTTTTTCTTTCTTTTCTTTCTTTCTTCTCTCTTCTCTCTTCCTTTCTTCTAGTTCTGTCTTCCTTTCTTCCTCTTGTTCTTTCTTTATTTCTACTTTCTATTTATTACTTTCTCCTTCCTTCCCTTCTAACTTTCTTTCTTTTCTCTCTTTCTTTCCTTCCTTCTTCCTTTTTATTTCTTTTCTGTTCTCCTCCCTCCCTTCCTTTCTTCCTTTCGGCCCAGGGTCAAGAAGATACAAGGTTTTTATTTATTTATTTATTTATTTTTTATTATTTTTTATTATTCTATTAATTACTCTTTCAAAAATATCTGGTATTTCTACCTTCAGTGTCCCTGAACATAAACTTGCGAACTCTTTTCACTATAACTGTTTTATTAACAATTGCTAGAGGAAACTAGGAAACAGCAGATACCAAATATAATGAGCATGGGCTGGAACTACATCTTGCCATAATCCACCAAAATGATAAAGGGAAAGAGGAAAGACACCCGATGTATGTTTTCTAGGCCTCTTAGGAACTATGGAGGCAACATGCATGCTAATCGACAAGACAGGTGATATTACAGACATCTAGGGAATGAGTACTGTTCAAAAAAGAACTTCCCATGGGGAAACTGGAAAAGTCTACAATGTTACCCAGCATGCTGTTTGCTTCGAATAAGTTAAGGGCAAGATTCTTCCCAAGAGAGTTAATGTATATATTGAACACATTAAGCATTTGAGAGCAGAGATAGCTTCCTAAAACTTGTGAAGAACAATGACCAGAAAAAGAAAGAAGCCAAAGAGAAAGGTATCTGGGTTCAACTAAAGCACCAGCCTGCTCCACCCAGAGAAGCACACATGAGAACCAATGGAAAGGAGCCTGAACTTATGGAACCTATTCCCTGTGAATTCATGGCATGATGGGTGTTAAAAATAAATAAATTCTGGTCTATACAATAACAACAACAACCAAACAAATATAATGAACATGGACACACTGACAATGTGTCAAGAATCTCACAGTATTTTCAACACAGTCAATGTACCTGGGATTGTTTTTGATTCCATTTCTAATGGAGTCACCCAATCAAGTTACCCTTTCTAATTCATGAGCTCACCTAGTCTCTACACTCCATCAGCATTCACATGCTCGAGGAAGTGGCTCTCTAACTTAAGTAAATTGACAACAGAATCTTTTGAACATCTTGGTATAATTGTAAGGCTCTGTCCTGGAGTAGGTCTGCTGAGGAGATGAGGAGAAATTGCATGTTTTTACTTAAAAAAATTCACAGGGAGTGTGTGTGTGAGAGAGAGAGAAAGAGAGAGAGAGATTACATCACAATCCCTTTTTCATTTTTCCTGCCTTTCAAGATTTTGGGAAAGTGCTGGTGTGTTTTCAAGCTGTGGGTCTGGGATTTAAATTAAGCCATCAACCATGTGAGAATTTAGTTATCTTAACCACCATGTCCCTGACTGGCCTGAGAATTTGCATTTTTTAGAGAGATTTTTGCTATAGGACACATGTGCTTGCTGGAGAGACAGAGAGACAGAAAGTGGGAAATCACCATCCCTGGGGGGGATGACCATGCTACAGTCCCTTCTCCTTCATTCTCTTCTTGGGATCTTGGGCATGTACGTACATGCTTGTGAGCTTTTTTTTTCCTACTTTGAGTTTTAGGCAGGGTCCACATTGAATTACATACAACTTTACAGTGTCATTGCAAAAGAATTTGCATGTCAGTCAGTACATGCATCCCGCAACTATGTCTCTGCTTTCCTGAGACGCGTTCCTGAAACTGTGATGGAGACACCTACACTTGCGGGGCTGCACGAGACCCATTGGTCTGAGTGCAGTGGCCTGAGTTTTAAGCCACCAGAATTTGAATTGTGGTTTGTGGGAGTCCAGTGATGGAACATTACGCCATTGCCCACTTCCCACGTAACGTTGATGCTGCCGGTGCAGGGATCTCACTTTGAGAATCACTGCTTTGGTAAACTCAAGCCTAAAGATATAACTCAGGCTGAAATATCAGTCATTTCAAAGGAATAAAGAGACATAAAATAAAAGACAACATATTTACTTAAATTTGAATTTCAGATAAAGAATGATTTTTAAATGTGTAAAGGTCTTCAAAATGTCATGAAATGGTATTATGGGAAAACTATGAATAAATTTCAAAAATACTTTTGTACCGAAATAAACTTGTATCTTAATTCCGATTTTCCTCAAACTTTTTGAAGTCTCCTTATACATATGTCCTAAAGAGTACATGAAACATGTTTATATTTAAAAATTATTTGTTGCTTATATGAAATTCAGATTTATTGGCATGTCTGTTAAGCCTTCATTTTCATCTGCTACGATTGGCAGCTCTATTTTGAGGGCATATTTGTGAGTCTTCTAATAGAAAAATAGCTATCCTGGTGATTCAGGCTATCTTCTTAGATATTTTCCTTCTACCTATCTTGCTTTTGGGCTACTGGCATGGATTTTCCAACTCTAAGATGGATCCTTCCTGTCCCAAACTTCCATTGAAATTCCTTCTAGGACCTATGAAACTGTTTACTTAGTATCCCAAGGTAAATTGCAGTGTGGACCTTGGAGCTTAACAGATGTGTACCCAGTGGAGCATCCTCTCTGTGTCTGAAATCTTCAACATAGATTAATAGTGGGGGTTTCAGGTCAAGGTAGATGGTGGAGAAAGTGGAGCCCACCTAGCACACAGTCAGCTGCCTACCTTGTTGATGTCAAGAATGACTGTGCTAGAGAACAGCCCTTCTTCAAGAACCAGCTCCATGGCTCCTGCGATCTAGCCATTTTGGGGGAAACGGAGGAATGAAGAGGCCCCACTGATAATTCAGCCTCCAGTATAGAGAACTCGCATGGTAGGAAGACTCCTC
This sequence comes from Tupaia tana, assembly GCA_026018925.1. Taxonomy (NCBI): domain Eukaryota; kingdom Metazoa; phylum Chordata; class Mammalia; order Scandentia; family Tupaiidae; genus Tupaia; species Tupaia tana. The sequence goes on from JAKSZU010000003.1 coordinate 197,857,249, forward strand.
TCAGGCCTCCTCTCTCTGTATCTGTCCTTGTCTCTCTCTACCTCTGTCTCTGTCTCTGACTCCTCTCTCTCTCTTTTTTTTTTTTTTTTTAATTTTTGCTTTTTAGAATTTTGTTTAAGGTGAGGCATCTTTCTGGGCCTGTTGGCCCCGCCTAGCCCTTTATCTTGTTAATAATTCCCTTTCCCACTCTCCACCCAGGAGAGGCGAAAGGGAACAGAACAGCCCTTCTTCAAGAACCAGCTCCATGGCTCCTGTGATATAGCCATGTCACGCAGCGTGCAAGCGCGCCATGCGGTTTTCTAAATTTTGTGTTTTTTTTGAAATTTTTTGAATATTAATTTTTCTTTTTTTTAGTTTTATTTAAAAGTTTTTCTCTTCATTTTTTTTCTTTTTCTTTGTTTGTTGTCCTTTTTTTTCTTTTTTGCTGTTTTGCTGTTTTGCTTGTTGCTTTTGTTTCCCTCTCCCTGTTTCCTTTTCTACACACTCCTCGACCCTCAGATTGAACTTCCAAGTTTTTGATGAAATCGACCATCCACGAGATGACTAGAAATCGCTGCAGGACCACAAGAAATATGGGGAAGCAGGAAAATACCTCTCCTCCAAGGGAAAAGGATAACTCATCTTCATCCACACACAATTCAATGGAAGTCATGGAAATGTCTGATAAAGAATTCAGAACATTTATAATGGCAAAGCTTACAGAGATGGAAGAGAAGAGAGACAAGGAACTACTGAAGAAGAAGGAGAAAGGAGTTGAAGAGTTCCAGGAGGTGAGGAAATTCATGCAAGATCTAAAAGAGGAATTTCACACATTACAAAAGAATCATATGGAACTGTTAGAGATGAAGGCTATAATACAAGAAGTCAAAATTTCTTCTGAAAGTATTAAAAGCAGACTAGATCATACAGAAAATAGAATCTCAGATGTAGAAGAGAAAATTGCTGGCCTCGAAAAATCCACCACGAAGACTGAGAAAATGGCCCAAAAATTTGAGAATAAAATACGAGAAATAATAGATACAATTAAACGTCCAAACATCTGGATAATAGGCATCCCAGAAGGCAAAGAAACTCATAAGGGCATTGATAATCTATTCCATGAAATCCTGCAAAAAACTTTCCAAACCTGGAGAGGCACTCAAAGATTCATTCCCAAGAAGTACAGAGGACCCCAAATAGAATCAACCCAAGAAGATCTTCTCCAAGACACATTATAGCCAGATTGACCAAAACCACAGACAAAGACAAGATATTAAGACTGGCAAGAGAAAAACGGCAAGTTACCTACAAAGGATATCCCATCAGACTAATGGCAGATCTCTCATCGGAAACAATGCGAGCGAGAAAAGAATGGGAGAATATATTCAAAGCATTAAGGGAAAAACAATTTCAACCGAGAATTCTGTACCCAGCAAGATTATCGTTCATTTGGGAAGAAAAGACATGAACATTCCTAGATAAACAAGACCTGAAAGAGTTTACCAGCACCAGACCAGATCTCCAAGAAGTTCTTAAGGGAATGCTATGTCAGTAAAATTAAATGCAGACACACAGAAATAAGAGTTCAGAAACTAAGAAAATGGGCAACTTAATTGTAGGGACAAAGTCTGGAGTTGAGTATTATATACCAGAGTTCAATCTGGAAGATTGAACCTCAACAGAAACAGAAGAAAATTAAGTACATGAGACTGAACTGATGAAACAGCATTCTATGACTTGACTAAAATATTGCTGCTTTTCTTCTAAGCTTTGTTGTCTGGTTTTAAGGATTTTTATCCTGTCTTGAGCTGTCAATGGATTCATGTACCTACTATTTGAACAGAATACTAACCTGTTTCTAGGCCTTAAGTTTCAAGGGAATATCCTTACCAGTTCAAAACTGCTTTTCTTGAAACCATCAGTTGAACTTGCTATTGTAAGTAATAAGATTACTTATGATATTGTGTGATCAACGAAATGTTGGGGGAAAAGGAAGTGAAGATAACTGTAGACAGCAGAGATAGTGTAATAAGAGAGTGAAATAGAGTAGAGGATCAGACATGGGGTAAAAAACATATATACATGAAAGTAGAAATGGAATATTATGGATGATAACATGCATGATTAAGCCACTATCCAGTTTATTCTAGATGGGAAACCACATTTTGTATGTTGTGATGATGCTCAGGGAATGAATGTAAATTAATAAAAAAAAATTTTCAGAAGACAAAAAAAGGCATTAAAAATACCTATCTGATGACTGCAGTAAGCTATATAGCCCTAGGTAGGTGTTACTTTATAGTATGTTCATTCTATTCACTGAGGTTTATGCCTAAAGTCAGACATATGTTCATGGATATGTATATTTCAGTTGTGCTTGCTATCGAAAATATTTAGATTTATTAAGATATTTAGTGAAACAATAAAATGGGGGAGGCAGAGAAAGCAACAATAGATACCAGACACAATGTGGGAGGAGGGTGGGAGATGGCAGAGGGTGAGATAGGGAATCAAGGATGGGAAAATAGGCAAAATATACAGAAAACAAGAAATGGAAAATTATGTGTTGACAATAACACATTTGTTGATGTGCTTGATTGAGTCAATATACAGTGTACTGTGAACGGAAAAATCTCATTTTGTATGCTATAATGATGTACAGTGAATGAATGTAAATAAATAAAAATTAAAAAAAAAAAAAAGAATGACCGTGCTAGTGCCCTAGGCACTTTATTAAACTTACAGAGTGGTAATGCATCTGTCCACTGAGCAAGCTGAAAGACTTTGCTCTGCAGAGTAAATATTACTAATACTCCGTAGTAAGTGCTGTTTCTGAGAAAATTAAAGATTGCAACTTAGGTTTACTTTTAAAATCTTATTCTTTCTCTTGAAGATGCATTTCTGAAGTTGACAAGCTTTCTTGCTAGGACATTCACTTTAGAACATTGTTCCTAAGAGTAGAAGGAAATTTCTTTGACATTGGCTACAGTAATGACCATAATTATGAGATAAATCATGAAATTATTAAATAAAGTTTTAAATAAATAAATTAATTAATTTTATTACTACAGGGTACATGAATCTGCCAGAGAGCCAGAAAGAGAGAAAAAGAGAAAGGGTGGGAGAGAAAAAGAGAAAGGGTGGGAGAATACGCTACCTCTTTGGGATGTGGTCACACCATATTTTGGCATCTTGTTGGGATTTGGGACACGCATATAAACCTGGTGTGTTTTCAAGCTGCTGATGGCCAGGATAATAATTGCACTCAACCATGTGGAATCTGACTCCCTTAACCACTAGGCCCTAGGGCCAGCCTGAAAGATCAGTCTTAGAAGGCTTAAATTGAGCTACAGTTTAATGTCCAAAGGTTTAGCCCCCACTTCTGGTCATTTCCAAAGGAATTACCATATTAAAACTCACAGTCCAGTCTCATTATAAAAACAGCAGGGTTTGGACCTCACAATTCTTTGCAGATTTTTGGAGTGAATATTTAGAAGGACAATGTAGTGCTCTCCTTTTAAGTATCAGTAATTCTGATTCAAAGAATGCAGTATCTCAAAACATTTTTCCAGTAATACAGTCTTCTATTTCCAGGCACTCTAATAAAGCTAATCGGAGCCCTCGGGCTTTATTTTTTTCTCTGAGGAATGAAGTATTTGTATTATAATTCTAAAAGCTGCCCTTGTTTGAAAAACAGATGTTTGAAGAGAATGCAATCAAAAGCTAGAAGAAACGACTGCAACTAGAACAAATATTTAATTTCACTCACATGTTATGGCCATCTATCTAGTGGCTACTCATATTTATCAATGGATCAAAATTCAAATAATAAATGTATCTGCAAAAATGTTATTGCTAACCCACTGTTAAAAGTGGCAGGCATTTTGAGTGCTTTTCCATTAGTCTGAGATATTTATTTAATGTCACTTGTAGGCTCTGGCCTGATCATACTGATAATCAGTAGCAGGCATCTGCAAAGGAGATTGCCAAGACTTTCTGCTGTTTTGTGTGGTCAAGAAAAAGGGCCAATTTCTCTTCTTCAGGAGGAATGAAGCCCATTTTCTCAACCCCTCCAGCACTGAGCTTTTGAACCCACAGAGCATGCTACAACCCTGCATGGCCACAGATGGAGACGGCAGATATTGGGAGGATTGAATCAGTGTCAGAGTTGAAAGGTGTCATACATTTCCTACTAGGAAAGACAATCATCTACTCTGTTCCTGCTATACACTCCACATGCTAATTACAGACCAAATATAGCAGCGGGGAAAAAACAGTAGTCAGTTGAGTTCTCTATTTACATTCCAAACCAGCAAGCTATTTGTTTATTTGGTTTAACAGATTGTGCTTGAATTACTAACCATTAACCAGTCATTAATTAATGAAATAATTTGGATTTCATAAATATTTTTGAATATACACAGCTCATTTAATGTTCTTTAGAATTATTTTATGTATGTATGTATGTATTCTTAACTTGCTATAGCCACCAGAGAGAGACAAAGAGAGAGAGAGTGGGAAAGTGAGAGAGCAAGCCATGAGGCCCAGGACTTGAAATGCAGTTGGCCATGTGGGAGTCCAGCACCCTAACCACCATGCCACTGCTGGTCCCCACTCATTTAACATTTTAATATGCAAGAATAATATCTGTTTTAAGTGAAACACAGGATTTAACTGAGGTCCTGTTACCTGTGGATAGCCCAACCTTTCTGACTCAGTCCACTAGAGCATTAAAGGGCACTGGAGACGGGGGCTCTGGAGTCAGACTGTGTTCATTCAGGTCCTGACTCTGCCCTTTGCTTACTAGTGTGTGACCTTGGACATGCTATCTAAATGCTCTGTGCCTCACTCTCCTGATTTTGACAAATGCAGGCAATTGCATTAATATTATTAACCTCATAGGGATTAAATAGGATAATGCATCTAAAATGTGATGCATATCAATATATATTAGCTAAAGTAGCATAAAAATCAACATTTAATGCTGTCCTTGGCTATGCCTTCATGAGTCTCTTATGACATTTTGCAGTTATTACATGAAGCAGAGACTATGTTGGCTACCTGGTAGATCTAATCATTGAATGTTTGAATTTTAGAATAAACACAATTTATTCACTGACTAGGGATTCACTGGTATCAGTAGCGGACAGATCAAGGGCACATTTTATAAAATTAAGATGTTACAGCATTATTCGATAAACTATCTGCCTTGAAGAGATAGTATTAAATATAGTTTCATTTGGCTTCATTAAACATAGTTGTTTATTATGTTTAATATATTTATCAATAGACTTCAATAATTTTTAAGACATTCTCTTAATTTCTCCTCCCTGTAATAATTAACCAGTATTTCAATCTATTTGAAGTGGCAACTATATGCATTTACATTGAATATTTTAACTTTGATTTTCAATTTCAACTTGATGAAAATGTTATTTTTAATTTTTTTGAGAGATTTTTGCTATAGGGTACATATGCTCTCCAGAGAGACAGAGAAACACAGGGAGACAGAAAGTGAGAAATCACCCCCTGGGGAGATGACCATGCTGCAATCCCTTCTCCTCCATTCTCCTCTCAGGATTTTGGACATGCACACGTGCACACACACACGTACACACACACACCTGGCATGAGTTTCAAGCCACTGAGTCTGGGACTTGAACCATGGTTGACCATGTGGGAGTAATAGCATAATCAGTACGCCATCTGCTGGTCCTAAAAATATTATTTTTTAATAGAGAATGCTCTAAAGGAATAAAGGTTTTTCCTCTTCAAATGCTTATTTAAGTTACTCAAAAATACGATAATAATATGGAGGCTCTATTGCTGAGTGAAGTAAGCCAGCATGTGAAAGAAAGATATTGTATGTATCCACTTAATATATACCGACTAGCTGCACTTTATGGTAGAGATCGAAATATTGGAGAACATAAAAGCAGTGAAAATAGTTAGCAATGATAAGACAGTGTGGAACAGGGCAGGAGAAGAGAAGAGTATGGAGAAGGATAGCAAGAGAACAGAGAGGCATGACATTGCTGGGATTCAGATATGGTCTATTACCTGTTGATGATGACGTGTATAGTATTCTCAACTGGACAGGTCTGAGAAGTATTTCATGTTGGGTAAAGTCTTTTTACAAGCAAAATGATAAATAGTGTTTGAATGTTTAAAAAATAATTGGAATGATAATAATAATAATCTGTAAAAAATGAAAAGCTATTGGATGATGATGATGATGGGGATTTTAATGTCTGTATTGACTGATATGAATTATATTTCTTCTGGAAAAAATATGATGCACACTAAAGTTATATGTGATTCAATGTAATACAAAACAAGATTATGATAATAATTAAAAAATTTAAAAATACAATAATATAATTATACTAATGGCATCCAATATAATAAATGTAAATATATAATAATGTCATACATTATTCATAAGTTGTTTTGATTGATTAAATTGACTTTATTGCAGTTGCTTTGAATTTAGCCTTGGGGATTCAGTAGTACACATGAGGGGTTATGAAACATGTATATGATAAAAATTATACATAAATTTCATTTTTTTTGGTACCACAATAAACTCATACTTTAATTCCATTTTTCCACAAATATTTGAAGTCTGCTTGTATATTTGGAGTTTGGTGCATTCTCCATTAGGGAAAGTGAGGAGAGAGAGTGAATGTATCTGTGGTGCCAAGAATTGAGAACGGTTACTTGGCTTATATAATATTGGATCTACCTGATTAGAAGGACCAGCTTAATTTTTGGAGACCCTACCATCTTCATGCTCTCATCACTGCTAAAACAAAGACAAAAGCTGGTATTGGAGAATGCCTAAGAAAAGAAAGGTTAAAGTGGAGGTGCAGTAGACTCTCTCTTTTTTTTTTTTTTTTTTTTTTTTAGAGAGAGATATTTTTGCTATAGAGCACATGCACTCACCTGAGAGACAGAGAGAAATAAAGTGAGAAATCATCCCCTGGGGGCGATGGCCACACTACAATCCTTTCTCTTCCATTCTCCTTTTGGAATCTTGGGCACACATGCACACACCCAGCATGAGTTTTAATATGCTGGGTCTGGGTCTCAAACTGTGGTCAACTTCGTGGGAGTCCAGCGACATAATTATTATATAACCTGCTGGTTCCAGGCTGCTCAACTGTGTTTATGGCTGTGGGGGTGGTGTGGTTAATATTTGTAGAGACACATGAGCAATTCTATAGAATTCAAAGTTACACGTTTACAAGTTAATCATCACTTTCCCTACCATACATCATGGCCTATGTAGTCACTTGTAATTCCAGAGACTATTTATTGTTTTTAACTTACATGCTTTACATCATTGTTTTGCATAATGTTTCTCCTAACCGTCTTTGTTGAAATCTTCCAGGAAACAAGCATTCCTCTTGTAAAAACTCCTCTAAGCCCAGCTCTCTTTCGGTATGTCCTTCAGTGTACTGAGTTTGTCAACTCCTTGACTGTAACACCAGGGGTTTTTCTAATTACTTTTCACCCCTGGCGCATCACATTATAAGCAACATTTTGAAGGTCTTTTTTCTCCCTCGTTTCTAGGTCAGTGACTTTTGGACTTGGACAGGAGCACTGATAAGCCTTGGAAAACCAGGGAGCGAAAATCACACTATCTTCAAGGATGTGATTTCTGTGGGTCTGGCTCCCTGTGCTGTAGTAGTCATGGCTTGCAGGGAGAGACAGTAGGGGTGGATGAGAGGCAGTCAGGGCGGATGAGGTGGTGTCAGTGGTAATATGAGTGGTTAGCTCTAAATCATGAAGATTTAGTGTCGCTGGTTTCTAGGCTGCAACTACTTTCTTTTGTGTGACTCCCAGTTTTCATGACCAGAGAGGCTCAAGGATCAACAGATAAGGGTGTGGGGAAGGAAGGAAGGAGGTGAGCCACGGGAACGTGTAAGAGGCAAGTCTTCTCTGTACCCTATTTGCTCTTCCACTTTGTTCTGGGAATTTTTACAAATCTGGTATTTTTTTTTTTTTTTATTTTTACCTAATCCTTTTTTCTTAAATTGTCAGAGAGTGTGTGCACTTGTAGGAGAGAGAAAGAAAGAAAGACAGAGAGAAAGCACCCCTCACTGGCTCATGGTCATGCCACAATCCTGCTTTCTTTTTTCTACCTCATTAGAATTCTGGGCATGTATGCTACAGGGGCCAAGACTAGAACCACAGTCAGGCACGAGGGCGCCAGCCCATTGTGCACAGTATTTAACTGCTGTACATGAGGCCAGTCCCAGAGGGAGAAATTTTAAAAAAGTCTTCATTATTACTATTTGGAATGGCCATTCACTCCCACTCCAGTCTCCCCATTCTGAGGTCATAGATCAAGACCTCACTTGGGCTGTTCTTGCTTCCAAGAGGGACTCTATAGAAGCTGCAAATGTTGTTAAAAATCATTTCTGCAAAAGTGAAATATACGTTTGTTGGTGCAATTATTCTGCTAATTGTTGTGATAAAAATCAATTCCCATTTTATATCTTAAATGTTTTGTGCAACTTCCCTTCTTGCTAGCCTCTTTGTACTAGGCTCGTCTTGGAGCATTGCACCTCACCTGGTACACAGGTCTGGGCTTTGCCCTTATTCACAAAGGCATGTGCTCACCATTTCTTGTATTGCTTTATCTTGTCTCCTTTTGGTCAATTAATTGCTGATGCCATTTTTTAGGCTATTCCTGACAGGGTAGCTGGGCTTGCCTTATTTAAGCTTTTACGAGTATGTATCAAGTCATATTCGGCAGAACTCCCTTAATGAACCTGTGTGTGCTCTGTATACTGAACCTTATTTAGGATATTTTATATATAGTTTTAAATGGGTTCTCATTTAAATCTTGTCTTAATTTTGTAAAATAGATGTAGATAGGTAGATAGATTTCATTTGCAGTAAGAAAGTCTGAAATGTAGAAAGTTTAAATAACGTGTTCAAGGTTAAACACCTAGTGAATAGTAGATGCATATTTAAAACCAATTCAGTTCAATCTCTAAGTCTATGTTCCTTCATGAGGTTTCTGTGGCTGAGAACTTCGCCTTTTTGATGTTGGATTGTTCATATTTCATTATTTCACCGGTTCTAGTTCATAAAACACTTTTTATGTTATTTGGCTTTCTCTCTAGAAATGTTATCCTTCCTACATTCTCACTTAGTTTCAATGTTACTCAGCATCTGCACAAATCAAGCTTGCATCTTCCATGGTTCAAACATTTATAATAGTATTGGATTATATTATTTTCAGTGTAGGCACTGATTGGGATACAAAATGGGTGAGCTGTTGCTGATAACACGTGCTTCCATTTTAATGGCAAAGAGAAAATGACAAGAGCCACATGCAAATGTCTGTAATGTGAGGTAGAATAAAAGTGCCATTTCTGGGGGCCAGCAGGTGGTGTGGTGGTTAAGGTGCTTGCCTTTCACATGATCGACTATGGTTCAAGTCCTGGACCTAGTGGCCTGCTTTCTCACTTCCCCTTTCTCTCTCACTGGTCAAATTAAAAAAAAAAAACAATAATAATAACAACAAATAAAATGAAATAAATAAATAATTCTTTTTAAAAAAGTGCCATTACTGAGATTTGAAACATGATAGGAATTTACACAAAGGAGAAGGCAAGCACAGAAGCCACTGCTCTGTGGATTTTGGCGGAGGTTTGGCTTTTTGGCTACTGTGTTTATGGCGGGTAGGGAGTGGAGAGACAGGGTATTGATCACGTTTTAATGTTTCGTTGTCACTGATACTTTGTTATTTTTGGGGAGAAATAATAATCCATGCAAAAGAGGATCAAGGCAGGGGTGGGGTAAGCAGACACTATCTTTTTTTTTTTTTTTTTTTTGAGGAGATAAACCAATTTTATTGTCCATCATTGTTATACAAAAATCTAGAAATAATAGATTTGTACAGAAAAACAAATGAATTGTAAATAAGATGCAGCAGGAAATAATTTAAATTTGCTCTTTCTTCCCATGATATTTAGTAACTTCAAAGCACGCGTCTGGCATCAGAGTAGGTTTTGTTCACTGGCTGAAGCCTGCCATAAATTGAGGCTTTCAGTGTCTCTGCTTTACTGGCTTAACACTATCTATCTTTCTATTATCTCTATTTATTTGGTCTCACTTTCTTGTTCTTCCTGCCTCAGCCTCTCAACTGGGACTATAAGCATGCATCACCATGTCCAGCTCTTTATTTTCACACAGGATCTAGCTAGGTAGCCCAAGCCAGGCTCGAGCTCCTGATCTCCCTACTTTAGCTTCTTGAGTCACTGGGGCTACAGGTGCACAGAACCATGTCTAGTCGTTATGTTGCAATGGGAACTGAACGAGGCATACTGTGTGGTCCCAGCTTGTGGAGCATAGCGTCTGAGCAGAATGTACCACAACGGCTGGGTCAACGCACTTTATTTTGATAATATTTTCTCCATGCTTTAACAGTGAACATAACTTCTAACAAAGAGTAAAAAATAATTCTTGTTCTCTCACCATAGTTATATTCTACTTGACAACCAACAAATCATTCATTCGATTTAATGCCAAATACGTGAAACTTACTAAGTTGGGATATACAATGATGAACTGATGCTTATATTCTATAGATATAATAGGATGTCTATAAAAATAAATATCCCATGGTAGAAGGGGATAAAAATCATTAGGGAAAGACAAAAAAAAAATCACTGTACTATTTGGGAGGAGGAAAGGGATATTTTCAGAGGAGGGATCAGGAAACACTACAGGGAGAAAGTAACACTGAAATGTGAATATTCAGCCTCTATTAATTTCTTACAAAGCATCGGGTTGTACTGTCTTAGGCATATAGTCACTCACTTAATCCTTACAAAAACTCTATGAGGTGAATGCTATTTTCCCCCTTCTATTTTTTCCAGGAAGGAAATCCAAGTCACAGAGAGGTTAAATAACTTGTCTGGAATGACCTGAAGTTTGGCTCTAGTCTGGCCACTCCACCACACAGCTTTCTTCCTCGCCAGGCTATGTTATGAAAGGTAGGTGGGAGTGAATTTCCCATAAAAGCTTACAGAGCAAGTAGAGAAACAATGGCAGAAAAACGTAAGGAGTGCATGGAGTATAAAATCACACTATTTAGGAAGACTGCAGTACAAAGAGAAGGCAATTTAAACGATTAGAGGGAAGGTTATGCAATGCTGGGTTACCTAGGTCATGGAGGACATTGGGTAATGCTCTCAAAGGGTTCTACTTTATCTTGTAGAGACAGAGAAAGAGAGAGGCAGACAGACATACAACAACTTCAATAGGATGTTGACACTGTGATCCACCCCAATGTCAGCCTGCCTTGGATTATGGGTGCCCACATACCTGGGATACTCAAGGAGATCTTCAGATGAGAACCTGGGACTTTTCTATGTGGGTTGGTCTTGCAGAACATCATGTTTTACTATTGGCCACTATCCAGCGCCCCCATTGATAGCTTTTGGAAAACCTTATTGTATGACACAGGTCAGCTACAGGAAGACTAATATGATATTCCTATACAAAACAGAAATGAAAGTATATCAGAGGAAGTAAGAATGTTAGGAGATTATAATCAATAACAGGGAATGTGCCTTAAGATAATACAAGTGAAGAGGATAGTGAGAACTTGCACAATAGGAAGTGAGAAATTCCAAAAAGAAGTCATGAAAGTGCAAAATTCTGAGGTAGATTCTGCTGCTGGAGAAAGAGAAGAATTAAAAAAAAAGATGTTTGAGTTTAGAGCTTGAGTAACTGCAAAAGTAGGCGTATTATAAACACAATTCAGGAGATGGGAAGCCATAAAGATTTGAGTAATAAATGACGAAGTTAATTTTGTACATAGAGTCACGTAGATGGAGCTGTCAGTTGGCTAATCCTGATAAGTCTGATAATTAGTCTGATAATGTAGATTGCTTTCTGTAAGGATAAACCATTTTATCTTAAACTCATGTCAGGGCCTGATAGGGAAAGATTGTGTGCTCTGATTTTAGATAGACATTTATGTGGGTACACAAGAGCACCTCAAATCAACAGATTTCTTTGAACCTTATGGCTTTTGCCCTTTATTGGAAGACAGACTCCCTCATCATCCTCTTTACTTGAAAACAATACAGAAGCCTTAGGTGCTTAAGTGGACAATACTGTCCTTCTGAGGATGTTTTTCCACTTCCCTCCTGGTCACCAGGCCAATTGCCAGTGTCGTATCTTGGTGTGACACCACTGGGCAGGTATGGGACTATCAAAGGAGCAGTAGGATCTACTTCATCTGTATTAACATGGAGTCCATCTGAGAGTGGATCCTGGGGTTGTTGGGTCAAGGGGGTAGAATATAAAGCTGGGTACAGAAGAATTGTCAATATGGAGGTACTCTCCCATGATATAGAATTTAATAAGATGGAAAGGGATCCAGGAAATGATTTATTTATTTATTTTTCAATAGAAATTACTGCTACAGGACACATGTACTTGCCAGAGAGACAGAGATAGAGAGACAGAAAGAGTGATGGCCACACCACAATAGCTTCTCCTCCATTCTCCTCTCAGGATTTTGGGCACACACATATATGTGCCTGGTGTGAGTTTAAAGCCACCAGGTCTGGGACTTGAACCACAGTCGACTCCTTGGGAGTTCGGTGACATAACCATTATGCCATCTGCTGATCCCCAGGAAATGATTCTAACATGCTGTTGGAAGACATCTCAGGAAGCCTGGTAAAAAGTGATAGTCTATATAAAATGAAGTAGAGGTGCCAGAACTGCCAGGGCAGACAGTTGAGGAGAAGATCAATGGACACAGAGAAGTGGGTGTGCTAAGGTCACTCTAAAATGGAAGACCAGAACACTCACCAGCTGACTGTGTTCTTTGGGAAACCTAGCAGACATCCTGCTAGAGTGATAAGGGATGCGTGGGTGTTGGCATTGTTGGAAGGTTATCAGTCATTTTCTTCTATATGATGAACTGACAATAGGTGATGATGTTATAAAACTGAAAAACTTAGCAGGGTGGGCACAATAAAAATGTGGGATCTTTGTTTTTAAAAAATCAGGGAAAATATTCTTTCTTTCATGATCTCTTTCTTGACCTGTAATGATTTATCTATTTACTTATTTTTTTGAGAAAATGTGTAGGGGTTGGGCAGAGGACGAGGGGAGAGAGAGGGAGGTGTATTTTTGATAGAATCTTACCACATTGTGATTATCCTGCCCCAGCCTCCCAGTTAGCTAGGACCACAAGTGGATGCCACCATGCTCGGCCTGTTTAAGTTTGTCTGGGAACTGAACCTGGGCCTGCCATGTGGCCTCAGCCACTGCACAGTGGTACCCTGCCACTTGTGCCACTGCATCTGGGCCAATGACTTCACTAAAGTGTGCTTTCTGGGGTGCAAGATAACTTGTAGGGTAATGGTATATCCTTGCGTCAGTCAGGATTCTTCAGAGAAACAGAACTGGCAGTATCTATTATCTATATCTATCTATCTATCTATCTATCTATCTATCTATCTATCTATCATTTATCTATTATAAATCTATCTATATGGTTGTCAGAAAAGTCATGACACATTTTGGCATAGAAAAACATAAAAAAATACATCATGACTTTTCTGACGACCCAGTATATCTATCACCTACACAGGAAATTAGCTAAAGTGACCGTGTAGGGTGAGAAGCTTATCTCTGGCTAGCTGGAGATCCAAAAGAGCAAGTGGTATAGTTACAGTCTGAGTTCAAATTCTAAGGCGGGAGAATGTCAATTTTCTAGCTCAAAGACAATCAGGCAGAGAAAATAAAGTCTCCCTTACTCAGCCTTTTTGTGGTATTCATTCCTGTAGTGAATTAGATGAGGTGCATCTATGTTGAGGAGGGAGATCGCCTTTCTCAGTGTACTGATTTAAAAGTTCATCTCAACCAGAAACACCTTCTCAGACATGTCTAGGATAATTTCAACCAGATATCTGGGCACCCTATGGCCAAGTTGATACATAAAATTGACCACCACAGGAAGTGCAAATAGCAAGTACTCTGGAACCTTTGATAAGAATCTTGTGCTCTAGAGGGTGAAAGATAAACAGTATAAATTCAGGAGCCTACCATATGACTAAGAAAGAATTAAACTTCATAAGCCTTCTCAAATTTTGGAGGTGGTATAGTCTGCATTTAGAGATACTGCTCCAACAATTTACTAGGTAATGTGAAAGGCAGCTAAATTTAAGTGGGGCCCAGGCACGAAAGCACTCTGTAGCACAAGCAGGCTGTGGTACAAGCAGTCCTGTTGCTTGAATGAATAATTTTGCAGACCTCACAGTATTAGGAATATCTGGGGGAGAAAAAAATGCTGCACTGAAACCTGTTACAGGCTCCTAAGAAAAGAGTCTCAGAGTAGATTCCAAGGGTTCTAGATCAAGTCCATGCTATCTGTAGCAGAGAACTATGTATCATTCAAAAACAGATCTTGTCGGGACCAGCAGTTAGCGTAATGGCTATGTCGCTGGACTCCCATGTAGTCGACCATGGTTCGCGTCCCAGACCCTGTGGCTTAAAACTCACGCCGGGGTGTGTGCATGTGTGCCCAAGGTCCCGAGAAGAGAATGGAGGAGAAGGGAGTGCGGCATGGCCATCCCCCTGGGGGATGATTTCTCGCTTTCTGTCTCTCTCTTTCTGTCTGGCGAGTGCATGTGCCCTATAGCAAAAACCTCTCCAAAAAAAAAAAAAAAATAATAAAATAAAATAAAACAACAACAACAACAACAAAACAAAACAGATCTTGTCATGCCAAGACCCTAGTTGAGGGTCTTAATGATAGGCCAGACCTGCCTATCATGAGCTGGGTGTTGTCAGACTCACCAAGTTGGGTTCATCAATAACCTATCGAACTATGAAAGTAGAATGTTTGCTTTCTTGAGCCCGTATAGAGAGTACCAGCAAGTATCATGAACAGAAGCTCAAATTACTGTTACCATCTAAACCTTTCCCTTGGCTCAAAATCAGGTCTCATAGGGGCTAACTTTGACCAGTTGACAGAAGAGGGAAAAATACGAGCTTGGTTTATGGATGGATTTACCAAGCATATGTTTTAGTCTGTTATGTTGCTAAACAGAAATACCTGAGGCCTGAGGCTGGTGACTTATACAGAGAAAAAGGTTTGTTTGGCTTATGATTCTAGTGGCTAGAAAGTCTAAGGGCATGGGACTGACTTTAGCTGTCCTCTGAAGCTACATACAACTTGGGTGACAAAAGCAGAGAAAAAGATGGATACATGTAAGGAGTGAGAGCAGTCCGTGGGCAGCCATCTTACTTTTATAACAACCTGCTCTAAAGGGAACTAACCCATTCCTGAGAGTGAGAATACATTCTTTCCTGCAAGATAGTATTAATCAATTTATGATGAGAGCACCCTCTTGCTGCAAACACTGCACATTAGGTCTCATCTCCTAAAGGTCCCATCACCTCTCTACACTATTATATTGGGAACCAAGCTTCTAGCACATGAACTTTGGGGGAAAAACTATATCCAAATCATAGCAGCATATTTGTAAATGTGAACTTCTGTTTCTGCTATGCTACATGCCCATTCTAGGGGGACCTGAAGACAGTGGAGAGAGGAATTTCTCCCACCAGGCACACCATTGAGCATTTACTGGGTAGTCCACTTTAGGTGGAGAGAGAAATTGCCCAAGGTAAGGATAAACGTGACTCATGGGCAGTGGTAAAATGGTTTAGCTGGTTGATCATGTGCTGGAAGAAGCAAGCATATTGGGAGCAAAGAAGTCTGGGAAAAAAGCTTGTAGTTGAACCTGTGAGAACAGTCAAAAGCGTAAGATATTTACATCATGTGTTAGATATACCAGACAGAGATATAGGAAGAGACACTGAAAGAAAAAAAAAAAAAAAAAAAAAAAAAACATGACTCAGCTAATTTATATCTGCCAGACATATTTTAAAGTTAGAGCCATAGTAATTTCCTGGTAGATTGGATGTGGGGTATGATAGAAAGAGAGGAGTCAAGGATGACTCCAAGGTTTAGACTCAAGCAACTAAAACTATGAAGTTGCTTTCAGTTGAGATTGGGTGGATCAGATTTTTACATAAAAATCAGGAAATTCAGTTTGGGACATGTTGGTTTGAAATATCCAACAGACATACAGGTAGAAATGCTAAGTCATCATGTGATATGTGCCTGAAGTTGAAGATAAAAAGTTCAATCCAGAGTAGCAGAGTCCTGGTATGCTGGAAAAAGCCATAGAAATGATCAAATAAGTCTTACCTGGTGTCTTGAGGTAAGAACAAGGTCTTTCCCCCTATTTGAATCATTCATATGTATTATGAAGGGACCAAAGTGTGACAATGGTAAGGTTTTTGTCAACTTTACAATGCAGATTCTGGGTAAAATTTCAGAAGTAGGATAGGTTGAGAGCTCTAGCTCTTTTTAGTTAGGGCTACTATATATGAACTTCAAGTGCCCTCTCATTTCTGATACTCTTCCCCCACCCCCATAT